>OX451740.1:919189180-920389180 GCA_948472305.1 Vicia faba | reverse complement strand
CTCTTTTGTCTCAAGAAACCCTACAAACACCAAATACCCTTTTCCCCTTCCAATTCTCTCATCCCTCACCATGTCAACATCAAAGAAAGGCAAGGGAAAAGCTTCTTCCTCGTCTCAAGGTGATGATATCTCAAAACTCATTCCATCAAGAAGCCAAAAGGAAAGATTTGTGTCTCACTTTCAGAAGATGGCGGTTCTTCTACCAAGGTTCGGTAATCTTGACAACTTCTATTCCGAATGCTTTAGTTTTCCAGCTTTATTTAAATCTCAAGGGATATACAAGTTAATTGGTGTTAATGGACCCATTTACCCCACTTTGGTTAGAATTTTCTACAGCAATCTAACCATTACTAGAGGATGCATGATTTCAAATGTCAAAGGGGTTCCTATAGAACTCACAGTGCAGAATTTTGGTGAAGCTTTGGGTATTCCACATGATGGTGCTTGCATTAAACTTCTCTCAAATGCAAATCTGCCTGGCTACAGCAAAAGAGACTTCTACTATGGAATTGCAAGAATTCTTGAGCGTGATTTTATTCAGAAAAGGCAAAGACTTATTGGTGGAACTCCGGAGAGGAACTCTTGGTCTGCATTAATTCTAACTATTGATGATCATTTGATCCACTACTTTTTGGCGTATGTGGTTATGCCAAAGTTCTCAAACATTTCCAATGTCAATGATTGTGAGGTGAAGATTCTGTATGCGATGAAGAATGGGATTCAAATCAACTGGTCTTATGTGATTCTACATCATATGGCACTACATAATGAAAATGCTTCTGCTTTGCCTTATGGCTCCTGGCTTACCCTTGTATTTGAGAAGTTCAATGTTCCCTTGTCTGGTGAACACATGGTGCCTATGACTAACCCCAAACATGAAATCACTCCGAAGAAAGTATGTAATACCAAAACCGACGTCAAATTTGATCTGATTAATAGAACCATCACATACATTCATACTCCTCCACAAAACCAACCTCCACAAGAACAACCACTTCAAAACCAACCTCCACAACCAATGGAAAACTCTTACAACCAAGTTTTTGACTATCTTCAATACATGAACAACAACATGAACAATCAATTTGCTCATCTCTATGCCCATACCAATGTACCTCCTTATGAAGCTCAACCTTACCATTACCCTTTCATTCAACCTCAAACCAATGAAGGCAATGATGGTGAAGATCAAGATGATGAAGACCTTGTTGAAGGCATGGATGATTAGTTTTTAAGTTATTATATTTCTTAGTACTTTATGTTCTTATGTTTTATGTTGTTTTTCTAGTTTTGTTTAAGACACTTCATGTATTGTGATCCTTTTCATTTTGTGCACTCTATTTCTGTTATATCTATGTATGCAAACTTTATTTATGCTATGTTGTTTCTATGTGCAAAAATTTTATGATCTTCTTTCCCATTCCTTTTTGCTAATGACAAAGGGGGAGAAGACTTTGTAGTTTCTTTTGTGTTTCTCTAACCCAAATTGCAGCAAGCAAGCAATCTTCAAAAACCCTCATGCAATAGATCAAGGGAGAGTCTTTGACTTAGGGGGAGTTTTTAAACAACTTGATTATAGAAAACCATGATGCACTCCAAACTTCAAGCAATGGTTGTCATCATCAAAAAGGGGGAGACTGTGAAATCAAGCTTTCCAAATGTTTTGATGAAGACAAGCTAGCATGCAAAAATGAATGGATCAAGATAGAATATTTATCTCAATCAAGATTCATTGATCAAGATCAACATTTCAAGACTTATGGCTTAAGGTATATGAAATTTTTGATCTTATGCTCTTAGTGCTCAAAACTATTTTTAATCATGCATTTACTTTATTAAAATAATATTTTGAGTATATACTATGTATGATTGAAGAAGGATGTTTTAAATTGCTTAAACTCTTTGAAAATAATGATTTTTCAATTTTTGTACACAAGAAATTGATTGTCATGCTAGGACAATCGGTTTCATTCAAAAAACAAAAGCTTATGTTTGACATACAGTCGATTGTCATCTAGCAGCAATCGATTGTCATGTGTTCTGTTTTCAAATTTTTTGAACGTTGGCTTATAAGCAACCGATTGCTCCCCAATGACAATCGGTTGTCATAGTTATATTTTTCAAATTTTTTAAACATTTCTTTTACAGCAATCGGTTGCTGCTTTAGTGCAACCGGTTATTGTGCCTTAAATTTTGAAAAAATTTATTTTTCCAGCAACTTTTTGTAACACCTTTTCATGGAAATCTTTGTATCTTTTCAAATACATTCTTTTAGTAAAAATGGTTTAAACATTGCTATGTTTCATTGAAGAGGTATTACTACACTATAAATTGTTTTTGTTTAGAATTTTGAATACAACAACAATCACTAACAACTATTACTTTCTATTCTTTTGATCATACTCTTTATACTCAAGATTTTTGTTCATCATTTTCATATGCATACTGAAAATTGTTCTTGAGAACTTAGAAGAGTATTCCATCTTAAATTTCATATTGAATAGAAAAGATCAATCAAGTGATTGACATTGCTCTTTCATCTTTCAAACTCTTATACAAATCAAACAAACTATTGTATACTTGTTTTTAGGATTGTTGGAAACAAGAAAGACACTTAGGGAGGATTGTTCTCTTTGTGGTCTTAGTGAAAATCCAAGAGGATTGTTCTTGGTCTAAGAGGATTGTTCTTGGTTGTTAGGTAGTCTTTGTACAAATTACCAACTATAAGGAAATATCTTTCATGTTGAAAGGGGACTGGAGTACTCTCGGACTGTGAGGGGAACCAGGATACATCTCTGTGTTCTTTACTTTTCGCATTTACTTCTTTCATCACTTATCAGAAAAAGAAAGAAAAGAAACTCGTGAAAAAATATTCATACAATTCAGAAAAAGTTTTAAAGAACCTAATTCACCCCCCTCTTAGGTGCATCTGAACTTACAACCCCCTCTGAAATCTCTATGTTAGCATTGCTGATGTGCTCTGAGGCACATGCGAAAGCTCTGGTAAAATTTCTGAAGACAACTCATGTGCCACAAGAGACGTCGGCTGACCAATTCCAAGAGTGTGTGGCCAGTTTGACAGCTGATAATGGCCTGGGTTTCTCTGATGCTGACTTGACACCCAAAGGGAGAAAACACAACAAGGCGTTACATGTCTCAATGGAGTATAGAGGAACGACCCTAGCCTATGTCTTGGTGGACACGGGATCATCTTTAAACGTCTTACCAAAGAAAGCCCTTGATAGATTGGATTGTGAGGGGCTGACACTAAAACCCAGTAACATAGTGGTGAGAGATTTTGATGGGTCGAAGAGGATGGTCCATGGGGAGGTGGACATCCCGATAAAGGTGGGAACTCAGACCTTCAATTCAACCTTCTATGTGATGGACATCCGTCCTTCTTATTCCTGTCTGTTGGGACGTCCCTGGATTCACAATGCCGGTGTTGTCACCTCCACTTTGCATCAGATGTTGAAGTACCCTGTCCAAGGGAAGATCATAACTGTCCACGGGGAAGAGGAGTACATGATTAGTCATCTGAATTCTTTCCGATATGTAGAATTGGATGTTGAGTTCATTGAAACCCCTTTCCAACATTTTGAAGAGGTCTCTCAAGAAATAGCAGCGACCAAGGCGGTATCCTCAATTCCTTTGATCACAAGACCTCCACTTTGGATGTCGTCTCTAAAGGACGTAAAGGCAGTAGTGGAAGAGGGCGGATGCACCATCTGGGGGCAGCTTCCAAGCATCCCATACAAATCAGACAAGTTTGGCTTGGGGTTTACTTCAATTGCTCAAAAGGCTGTGCGCCGCGCCTGTGCCAGAGGGCCACCTGTGAAGATCAGCAACCAAAGGGTCAATGCAGTAGAGGACAGTGAAGAAGATGGCAGCTTGGAAGATTGGATATTTCCTACTGTCAGCGGAGGACTTCGCAACTGGGAAGACAAAGACTTTATCCCGATAACTTTCATATCCCAGTAATTTATCTTTTACATTTCTGTTGGATTTGTAATAATTCACAAACAATTCAGACATTTTCAACCTGGTGTCTTACCCGAGGCACATTGGTCTGTTTGTAAGGGTTTTTATTTCATTTTCATATGACATTCAATGAATCATGGACGCTTTTTCATATATAAACCTTTTGTGCTCATTGTCTTTCTTTTACATTTTATTGTTTTAAGATGGCTATACCCTTACACACACCCACACTCACAAATTCAAGTACCCTTCCATTCCGGATCCCATGGGTAACGATACTGCTATAGCCTTCAGTGACTCTGAAGATCTGATCTACCAAGCCGAATACAAAGGTGAGGAAGATTGTGAGGTGCCAGGGGAATTGGCCAGACTGCTACAATAATAGGAAAGAGCTATTCAACCTCATGAGGAGCTGTTGGATACAATCAACTTGGGTACCGAGGAGGATAAAAAGGAAATCAGAGTGGGTGCTAATCTAGATCCGAGTGTCAAGGAGCGCCTAATTCAGTTGTTGCATGATTACATTGAGATCTTTGCCTGGTCATACGAAGACATGTCAGGACTCGATACAGACATTGTGGTAAACTGTCTACCCACAAGAGAAGATTGTCCACCAGTGAAGCAAAAAGTCCGCCGCATGAGACCTGACATGTCAGAGAAGATTAAAGTAGAAGTTATGAAGAAGTTCAATGCTGGATTTCTGGCTGTTACTTCCTATCCTCAATGGGTTGCCAACATTGTTCCCATGCCTAAAAAGGACGGAAAAGTAAGAATGTGCGTGGACTATAGAGATTTAAACAGGGTCAGCCCTAAAGATGATTTTCCACTTCCACACATCGACATCCTGGTTGACAATACAGCCTAGCACAAAGTATTTTCCTTTCATGGACGGATTCTCATGATATAACCAGATCAAAATGGCACCTGAGGACATGGAGAAAACTACATTTGTCACACAGTGGGGTACGTTCTGCTATAAAGTGATGCCATTCGGACTGAAGAATGCCGGGGCAACCTATCAACGCGCCATGGTAGCTTTGTTTCATGATATGATACATCATGAGATAGAGGTCTACGTAGATGACATGATAGCCCGGTCACAAACTGAAGAAGAACACCTGGATCACTTGCAAAAGATGTTTGTCAGGTTGAAGGAGTACAAACTAAGCTTGAACCCGAACAAGTGCACATTCAGAGTCCGGTCCGGTAAACTTTTAGGTTTCATTGTCAGCAACAAAGGCATCGAGGTTGATCCTGCCAAAGTCAAAGCGATACAAGAAATTCCTGCTCCTCGCACTGAGGAGGAAGTCAGAGGATTCTTGGGAAGCCTGAACTATATTGCCAGATTCATTTCTCCCCTAACTTCTACTTGTGAACCAATCTTCAAACTGTTGAAGAAAGATCAAGTAGTCAGATGGAATGATGAATGCCAGATCTCCTTTGACAAAATCAAAGAGTATTTATAAGAGCCTCCTGTCTTGATGCCGCCAGTCAAGGGAAGACCACTGATCATGTATCTGACCGTTTTAGAGAACTCAATGGGGTGTGTATTGGGGCAGCATGACGAGTCTGGCCGAAAAGAGCACGTTATTTATTACCTGAGCAAAAAGTTTACCGACTGTGAAACCAGATATTCACTGCTCGAGAAAACTTGTTGCGCTCTAGTATGGGCAGTGTGATACGGTGGGAGAACTGACTTGATGTTTTGCATTTTGATCGCACTTGTGCGGTTAGCAAGAGTCGCCACCGACTTTTCTTTTATCCAAAAGGAAAGTTAAAAAAGCACAGGAAAGACCTTTCGAGATTATTTCTCGGGTTCGGGGGGTAGATTATGAAAAGGGAAGGTATTAGCACCCTTTTCGTACATGTTTTCCATGGGCTCTTAGTTACTCGTTTAGATCACTTGTTTTCCTTTGATAGTGTGCTTGTGGTGTGGGCTTTGAAAGTATTTTAAGAAAATCTCTTTGTAATGGTTCTCGTCTCTATAAGAACGTATACAAAGTTTTGTTTCGAAAAGTGGTTCAAAGATGTGTTTGTGAATCGTGTTTCAGAAAGTGTTTTGAAAAGATGTTTTGCAATGGTTCTCGTCTCTATAAGAACGTATATAAAACATTTTGTCTTTTTGAAAATGTTTTGAAATGGAAGTGTAGGTGTGAAAAGTTTTTACCATGAGCAAGCGAGTAACTAAGAGCGAATCTATCTACTCGAAAGGTCTTAAATTGTTCTTTTCTTCCTCCTTTTAATGGTGATATCTTACCATTGATTTGGTAAGAAGCCCCATCGTTGGATGTGAAGGGACAGGCGCGGGTCAATTTTACAATCATCGAAAGCAACTTAGGAGACGTTTTAGCAATTTTTGTAAGGGACGAGATCGTTTTAATCGAAGGATCATTGCTAAAGCGTCCCATATTCGAGGGACATGATTGTATTTCCGAGGTAACGAGCGAGGTTACCCTAGAGGTGCGCGTGTGAAAAAGTGTGTTGGTTTCAAGTTATTTCATTCTTTGATTAGGTCATCTAGCGATTGATTTTTGAATCTTGCCATACACGCCTAATTACTATACAGTGTAAAGAAAGCGATAAATTGAAGGAATTGAAATTCTAAGCTATTACAAAATGTTCGGGAATGGGGGTACATTTTTTACAAATGGGGATGAATTAAATGCGATAGAAATGTCTGAATAACAAGCAATACAACCAAATCAAATTTTGTGCGATTTAATTAAAGCTATGATAATCCATGAAAATAAAAGCAACAAAATATGAAATGTTAAGTATTTACATTGAAAAGAGAAAGGTAAAACCTATTCTAAAAAAATAAAAATGATTGATTAAATTAAATTCTTTATTTTTTTGTTAATTAAGAAAGACAAAACTAAGTTCTATTATTATTTTTTTATGTTATATTATGTCAATTAAATTTAAAGCAAAAATTTATTAAAGAAAAAAATGATAAAAATTAATTTTCAAAACCTAAATCAAATCAACAAAAATATTTTAAGTTTTTATTTAGTATTTTGCAAAAAAACAAATAAAATATAAGAAGAAAACAAATTAATTAAAAAAAAGAACATGGGCTTATGGGATTTGGGGCGGAGGCCCAAAAGGAAAAGTTATTCTTGCTGAAACACAAAAACAGGCCAGGGGGAGGGGGGGTAAATCCAGCAAAACGTGAATGAGCTTAAGGGAAATTGTAAACAAAACAGGCCCAAGCTTCTTAAGTGGCACTTAGTCTCTGATTAAGGTAAAACAAACGAAATTAGGGTTCTTGGAACCCTCTCACTCACACGGTGCCACTCTCATCCCTCTCATTCATCTCTGTATCATCTTCTCCCTTTTGCTGAAACTTCCTATCATTATTGACTTAAACTATCCATGTCTCATTTTCGCAAACAAAATCGCTCTTTTCAGTAACATGCCATCTCTTTGCCTCACCGCGATTGGCAATTTTTGAACCCTAATTGTCGAATTCGGTCCTAAACCTAAAAGAAATGGAATTGGTTCGTCCTTGACCTTCCCCTCACTCTCTGTTTCCGAAACGCCACCAATCTCATCCTCCTAATCAAGCTCTAGTGATTTTCTTTGAAAAAAAGTAAGGTTTTCGTTATCCTTAAGCTTAACGTTTTTTACTGATTTTCAACTTGTTATGTTTTTTGTTGTGTTTAGTTAATTTAAACTTTTGTTGTTTATAAAATGCAGAAGTTAAGTTTATGGAAATGTGAGAAAGAGAGAGAGCTCGTACCTGTTGGAGCTTTGTTTTCTGTGAAATTAGAAAGGGACAGCGAGACTGAGGACGGCGTTCCTTTGGTAGCGGAAGTTTGCGCGAGGGGAAGAGATGAGGGCTTTTAGGACTTGTTGGTAACTTCTTATGTTTTTCTTTATTGAATGATGATGATGATGTTGGTTATCTTTGTTGGCTTGGCTGATGGTTGTTTGGGATTTTGGCTTTGCTACTGTATGATGGTTACTAGTTTTTGGGATGATGTTACTGTGCTTGACCTGTTGTAATGCTGGTTTTTGTTCACAGTTTGATGAGTTTGGAGATGGTGACTGTTTTTTGGATATGTTACTGATTTGGTTTTGGTTTTTTTGGATCTTGCTACTGTATGATGATTAACAGTTCTTTCTGGTTTTGTGATGTTTCTAGTTTTGGTGTTTGGTGATTTTTCTTGGACAGTTGATGGGCATTTTGATGGTTCAGCAGGTTTTGGTTACAGTGTTGAGATTTGGGTTTTGGATTTGTGGATGTTTGACATGTTTTTTTCTGGTTTTTGTTTTATGTTTTCAGCTTGAGACTTGTTGCAGGCTTGGAGTTTTGAGGTTTTGACAACTTTTTGTATTTTGAGGATGGGTACTGGTTTTTTTAAGTTTGTGGCTTTTGGTACTGTATTTCGATTTTGGATCAGGTTTTGGGATATTTGGCTTAGTATGTTTTGTTGTTGATTTATGTTTTGGATCAGGTTTGGCTTTGTTACAGGTTTTGTTGGTTTGGGATCTTGCTACTGTATGCTGGTTAACATGTTGCAGGTTTGATGAGTTTTGAGATGGTTTGACAGTTTGAGACTTTGAGGTTTGGATACTGGTTTTTTGGAGTTGAATATTGGTTTATCAGTATGAGACTTATGTGTTTGAGATTTGGATGCTTGGAGTTTTTGAGGTTTGGATACTGGTTTTTTGGAGGTTTTGACAGTTTGAGACTTATGTGTTTGCTGAGTTTTTTAGACTTGTCAACTGTGTTTGTTTCTATTGACCTCCTTCCTGTTATATTGACTCTGTTTCTGCTCTCCATATTCAAAATGGTGGGAAACCACAAAATTGAATATTTTAGTATATTGTCCTTATGGCCTTTTTGTTGTAGTTTTGTTTTTTAGCATATTCTATGCAACTTGTGGCAGGCAAGCAGGAAAGCTGTGCATTCCAATAACCTAGGTGACTTCTTTCCTCTCTTCTCTCTCAATGACAATAGGAAATCAAATTGCTTTTTTCCCCTTTTTTCCAATTCTGAAAGGTTTGCAATGGAAAATGATGATTTTATGCCTCTTGAACAAGCTTTTGCTTATTTGACTTAGCTATTTATTTTGCCATACTGCTGCACTGTTGCCTGCTTTTGTTGATGTTGTTTGTTGTTTGCTATATTGTTGCCTCGTTTTTGTTGATGATGTTTGCATTTTGTTTGGACAAAGTTGTTTGTTTGGCTTTTGAGGCTGCTGTTTGCGATGCTGTTTGTGCATTTTGTTTGGTTCAGTTTGCGCATTAGCTTGTTTGGACAGCTTTGCGGTATTTTTGTTTGGAAAGTTTTGTAACATTTGCTTGTTTGGACAGCTTTGTAGCATTTCTTGGACAGTTTATAGCATTTCTTTTCCTTCTTTTTGTTAACCAAGAAGGATAACCTTCTTGTGATTTGCAAAATAGAAAAATAAAATTATGATGAATAATGGCATTCTGATTCCATTCTTGCAAACCTTAATGATGAATAGCATTTAAAATCTCTGTTCGTGCCCAAATGATTTTGTAGTAATCACATTTTCTTTCTTTTGTTTTCATATGAGCAAAATAGAGATGACAGAGCAAGGAAGGCAAGAAATACGTGGCAAGCATGGAAGTCTTGGAGATAAGCAAAGGAAATTGATACAACTTCAATCTTCAGACAAACTTAGGCATAAATTAGTTCTCCTAGGCCAATCAAACATTTGGATTTCCTTTGTAATTTAGAGAAAATCATTCTTCTACTGTATCCAATAGTTATACTAATTCATCTTTTAAATACAATAAGTTGTAAAACATAGAGTATTTAAAAGAATAAATTGTTTTGTAACAACGTTTGAAATTGGAAAAAATATTGAGTTGTAGCATGAAATATTCTGGTGTCAATTGAAATTCTTTATCAACAATAACTTGTAATTTTCTATTTGCATCCTAATTGATTTTTGAAAATCCCAATCAAGATACTTGAAACAAAATGCTCCAGTCTGGTAACTTACATTCCAAGTAATCCCAATAATTCTGTAATTGCATTTCAAACAAACACGCTCTGTATGTTCCATTTCCTAACCAAGCAAATGTTTTAAAAGACGCAAATCATCTGGTTAACCTGGATCAAAATCATGGTCGTCCCAAATGACAGTCTTAACCTCCATCTCTTGTCCCAAACATACCATGCTCTGAGAACAAACACTGTCTTTTCAGTAAACTTGAGGAAGCATGAAGACCTGTGAAAACCAATTGAATTTTTGAGAACTCAATTTCTTTTGAGGATTGCAAGAAAAACCCTAATTGTTGGTTTACTGCCACAAAAGAGAATTTGTCTGGTCGATTTCTGAACCAACTTGAATATCCGATAAACCCTAGGGTTGTGTCTTCTATGAAAAATGGGAGGGCAAATTTTGGGGTACAACAGCTGCCCCTGTTCAATCTTCTTGAACCCGAAGAGTTAGATTGGCGAGTTTTTCCGTTCGTGACTCGAAGGTAAAAAATGATTGGACACTAGAGTGCCCATAAATTTGCACTCGGCGAAAGGTGTAATTGAGGGAATGGGCTTAAAGATGCCATTTGGAGAGGTGTTAGGATCTTGTTGGAGATGGGCTTGTAGATTCCATCCAAGAATGTTTGTTGTAAATCCAAAGAATAAGCATCAGAATGGTGTCCGTATTTGGAACGTATCTAAACTGTATCTGTACTTGAATCTGAATAAGTAACAGCATGGCTTCCGTGTCTGGAGCGTATCTGAACTATATCTGAAGGATGAACCTGAATAAGAGACATAATGGCTTCCGTGTCTGGAGCGTATCTGGACTGTATCTGTACTTGAATCTGAATGAGCAACAGAATGGCAACCATGTTTGGAGCGTATCTAGACTGTATCTTGAAATTGAAATCTGAATGAGCGACAGAATGACTTCCGTGTCTGGAGTGTATCTGGACTGTATCTTGAAATTGAAGTCTGAATGAGTAACATAATAACTTTTGTGTCTGGAGTGTATTTATACTGTATCTGTACTTGGAATTTGAATAAGCATCAGGATGGCATCCTTGTCTGGAGCGTATTTGAACTGTATCTGAATGTTGAGACCTGAATGAGTATCAAAATGGCATCCTTGTCTGGAGCGTATTTGTACTGTATCTAGAATCTTTGAACATTTGTTAATGGTAGCTGTTAATCTTATCCTAAAAAGGGTAAAATGTTAGCTGAAGCACAAAGTTATGTTGCATGAAATGTATGATGCAATATATGTACTTTATCAATGTTTATGATATATGGATGTAATATATGTGCATGTAAGCTGATTTGCTGTATTGCTGAGGAAAATAAATCCTTGACTGCTGCTGAGGATTCTGTTGTGAGAGTAATTCCATATACTTCTTGAGGAATCTGCCTGGGGAATCCAGAGAATTTTAATGGCTTCTACTGGGGATTATTCACGGGAGTCTTTGTTCTGTCGAGGAGCAATAAAAACTCTGTGGGGAAAAGCTTATTTCTGTTTGGAAAAAGTTTAGGAGTTTCGGTCGTCTGCCACTCTACCGGGGAGTTATCCTAGGTTGGGGAGAAACAAAAGTTAACTGTTATCTGGTTGATTTTCAGGCTTCAAGACAACTTTCTGGAGGAACCTGGAGAAACTAGATGATTTCCACTGTGGGTTGATAGTTTGAAGTTTCGGCTTCGCTGGGGATTGGTAGTTCAAAGTTTTGGATCCACTGGGGATCTTAATGACGTGTTGTAGGGATTGCTCATGGAATAGCCTAAAGACGTTTTCCTAATCTTTCAACCTGTCAGTAATTAACTCTTTTTCATCCTGTTTATTTATAAACAGTAATTATATTCAAATGCATATGTTCATTAATGAATCATTGGACGTTTTTGCAAATAAAAACACAAGTGTAAAGAAAAAGGCAAATAGTTTCTGTACTTTGAAAGAGATATCTTTGTATTTACTTTGAATAAGTATTTTGTACAAAGGAGACAGACATCCTAGTACGAGGATTGTGTCATAAACAAGAAAATTTTACAAAGAAAGATAGCTATGTGTAATAATCCCAAGGGGTTCCCATTCTTCTATAGCCTTAGTATCTCCGAATATCTTGTCCATTTGTTGCTTCGTTCGAAGATGATTGAATTGATCAGAAGCTCCGAGTTTGTCCGTGAAGAGATTGTCCTTAAAGTAATCCGACGAGACATAGTCATACGCTTTAATTCCCTAATTTTTGCCTGGACCGCCCTTTCGGATTTTCAGTCCACCAGGAAACCCTTTTTTGTCCAAGTCTCCCTTTCAGGTTTTCAACTTGCCGGGTGTAGCGGTAGAAATGTGCAAGACTAAGCCATTGGATTGACTAGACTTTATACAAATCAAAATAAAAATCGCCACCGCGCTTTATTGTTTCCAAACGAATGGGAAAAGAGCGAATAACCCAAAAAGAGGGGGAAAGATTCAAGGTAAGGGGGTTGGTTATGCAAAGGGAAGATATTAGCACCCTAAACATCTACGGTACTCCACAGGAACCTCTTTGAAAAATCTGTATATTTGGCTATAAAAATGTGTTATATATAAAATGGATGGTGGAGGTGAGAAAAGAAATATTTTTATGATTTTTGCACCCGCCGCGGTTGCGAACCTTTAGTGCCTACGTACCACCTTTCGTGTAATAGGGGATCAGGGTACACGTAGTTCCTCTTTTAAAAATTTGAAACACAAGTGTGTTGGTTGATTTTATGAGATAAGACATCATCGCAATTGTCTGTGTGAAAAACATACTTACTACCCACAATCATGAGAAAGGAGAATTTGCATCATCTCAAAGTGGAGGATATAGCTTGGATTTTAAAATCAACAATGCCTCACTCAACACCCAAGTGGAAAATATCTCACTTCGCTACATATTGTAGAAGTATAGTTGTTTGCATCACTACAAGGATTGACAAGAGTCTAATCTTTTGAGAAAAGTTTAAATATAAAAGCCAAAGTGGCAAAATGGTTTGAAATGAGATTGATTGACTTTTAGTCTTCTCACAAAAAAAGGTCAAGGTATTATTAAATTGATTGAAATTTATTTATGAAAATGTTTCAAAGATGCATGGACCTAAGTCCAAGTTTATTATGGAAATGTTTCAAGTTTCAAAACAAGAAGTTTTTTTTTTAAAGGAGGGAGAAGATTTTTGAAATTAAAGAAGATGGGAGGAGAAGAAGAGGCTATCCTAAAGCATAATGTAAAAGCTATGGATAAGAACCATCTAACCAAAAAGAAGCCAATACTTGACATTATGAGTCAATATAGAATTACCATTCTTTGGATTGAATCCAAACAAGCAAAGATACTAGGCCTCTTGAGAGAACCATGCTTTAAGTGTATCAAGTCTTCGCAAAAATTGGGCAGAGTAACGGCTGTATACGGGTGAATTCCAGATTACAAACAAAGATCGTAATCTCAATAACCTGCACACAAAACAAACAACCCAATGTCTTGAGGTAAACCTCAATAACTCCAGACAAAATATCAAATAAAGTCACAAAGTCTCCAAGATAGGCCAAAGTCTCTAATCCTAAGTCCAAGAAGTCCATCACTCCATAATGCAAAGGATAGTAACCATGTAGTCCAAGTATCATTAATGATTTTTATGGTTCATGTTGATTATTAGGTGTCTTTAAAAAGAAAGAAAAGCTCAAGTGAGCAAAATAAAAATGACATAAAAGTAAATGCTCAAGTGAGCAAAGATGAAAATAGCATGAAATATTAAATGCTAAAAGTAAATGGTACATAAAGCATGAAAATAAAAGCTTAAAGTAAAGTTAATTGTTAGTAATTAGTGGTTAGTTGGATGACCATCTTGAAACTTGCATTTGGAACTCATTAGAGGATTGATAGAACCAAAGCCTCCATACAACAAGTTGCATTTGCTTTTTGTCAAGTATATCATCCATTTTGGAATTCTCACAAGGCAACATGTAATGATCAACGATGTTTAAGTGATCCGCGTTGACCAAAGGTGTTGTAGATCCATTAGAGGATTGGTAGAACCAAAGCCTCCACACAATGAATCTCAAGGTTATTGGATCAAAGAGATCAAATTAACATACTTGGGCTTGCAATCATAAGTTTGGGCCACAAATGATCATTTATTCGAATCGGGACAAAATTCAGCACTATGTTAAGCAATCGTAAGTGGACTTATGTAGAAGTCACACCTATTTTGAGGCCGGTCAATAGCAATCTATGTACTTCATGTTTGGATAAATGATATAGAGATCACCATCCCTTAACATGTAGCACAATTAAAAAAGAAAGGGATAAGATAAAGAGGGAGGGAAATGATAAGCTAATTTGGATCACCATTTCAAAATTCTTTCATCTTTAAATTCAACCACTCCTCTAGATGGATTAAAGCACTAAACATATCATTAATCCAAAGCACCAAAAATGAATTAAACAATTCACTCTTAGGTAGATTTTAATTGATGAACATTTATCCAACTTCATCTACATCACAAAGTCCATTGAGTTTAAAGACAAATTGGACATTTAAAATTGCAATCCAAACCAACAATCAAAAGGAGTGAGTAGAAAAAGCATTTTGGATCAAAGCTGCCCCAAAACAAGGCAAAAAATGCATTCTGTCCTGGTGTAAATCGATTTACACTACTATGTAAATCGATTTACACAGTACAGTTTTCAAAAATTCGCGTGAAATTGCTTATGTGCAATCGATTTACACTTTGTGCAAATCGATTGCACACAATAACAATAGCAAAAACAGCATTTTAAAAGGGCAATTTCTTGTTCAAACTTTCCATCAAACACCTTATGATCATGGATCCACTTGAGCACGAAAATTCCATCAAATTATGAGAAAATAACACCATTGAAATCACAAAATAATGCTCAAAGAATCAATCCCAAAGATCACCAAGAGATCACATTGTGAAAGATGAATTATCCAACTTACCAAAGGTAGATCTAGAGAATTATCAAAACAACTTCAAGAATTGCTTCAATTCAACCACAAGAATCAATTGACCAAGCTTGGATGTAGAGAATTGATGGAGAAAAAGTGTTTGGATGAAGGTTTAGCTCAAAGATTAGTAAGCTTCAATGCAAAGCTTACTAACTTTTTGAAAATGGAGCTTTGAGTGAATTTGGTAGATGGAGAGAATTGATAGATTTTTTAGCAAGGTGGATTTGGCTATCAAAAGCTTGAAATTTGAATGAAATGAGGGCTCTATTTATAGAGTTTAGGATTTGGATTAGTGGTAATTTGGTAATTGATTCTTGGAGCCAAAATTTGAATTAATGATAACTCTTTCAAAAATTAGAGCCAAAATTTGAATTAATGATAATTCTTTCAAATATTAGAGCCAAAATTTGAATTAATGATAATTCTTTTTTTTAAAATGAAAGATTGGCACTAAAATTTGAATTAATGATACATCTTTCAAAAGTGAAGGAAAATTGGAGCCAAAATTTGACAAGTTTAAAATGCTGATTTTTTTTTAATCTTCACGCTGTGCAATCGATTGCACTACAGTGCAAATTAATTGCACAATGTATTTTTTTCAAAAATGGCGCAAAATACACTATGTGCAATCGATTGCACCCTAAGAGCAATCGATTGCATCAGTGAAAAAAATGAATTTTTTTAATTCTTTTTTCTTTCGCAAAAATAGAGATTTTGGGAAAATAATACCAGAAATCCTTATTTGTCAGATGCTTCGACTCGGTACCTACAAAACAAAAATATACAAAGACAAAGACAAATATTTTTTTGTATTTTGATTAGAAGTTAGTCAACAACACATATACAAAATACACAACCAAGGTGCTTGGAGATTCCTCAAGAGCAAACTTAAAGATAGGAGATAGAAAAAGAGGAAGAACCAACCCTAATGTGATCTTGTTATGATCAAGTTGATATGATATGATAGAGGAATCTTAGGGGAAAAAATTGGGGTACAACAGCTGCCCTTATTTAAGTTTCTTCTATTCGAAGATACGAAGGTTAAATATCTTCGTGTCGACGTGATTGGAGATACTTAAATATAAAACAAGCCCTATTTTTGTCTCTAAGATGCCATGCAATGCTTATGATTATGGATGCATGTGAAAAGAACAAAAGAGACGCAAAGTAACACTGGGGATGCCAAAAAAATGAAGAAACAAAGGAGCAACCCCACCAGGAAAATAAATCACTGGTGAACAAAAGACATGACTCTATTGGTGTAAAACCCAAAGAAGAGATAAGGTAGCATCAGCTCAAATATTGAGGAAAAAGTAAAGAATGATAATGATCGACAGATAACTGTGAACTACCAACTCAATGGATGAAGGTAAAAAAGTAATAAGATACCGGCTCACAGATGACGGTAAACTACCAACTCAATAGTTGAAGGTAGAAGATCAAAAAGATACCGACTCACAGATGACGGTAAACTACCAACTCAATAGTTAAAGGTAGAAGATCAAAAAGATACCGACTCACAGATGATGGTGAAATACCAACTCAATAGTTGAAGGTAGAGAGAAAAAGATATACAGACTCACAGATGACGGTAAACTACCAACTCAATAGTGTAAGGTAGAAGAGAAAAAAGATACCGACTCACAGATGACGGTAAAATACCAACTCAATAGTTGAAGGTAGAGAGAAAAAGATATACTGACTCACAGATGACGGTAAACTACCAACTCAATAGTTGAAGGTAGAAGATCAAAAAGATATACCGACTTACAGATGACGGTAAAATACCAACTTAATAGTTGAAGGTAGAAAAAAGATACTGACTCACAGATGACGGTGAAATACCAACTCAATAGTTGAAGGTAAAGAGAAAGACACCGAATCACAGATGACGGTAAGCTACCGACTCAATAGATGAAGGTAAAAAGTAATAAGATATCGGCTCACAGATGACGGTAAACTACCAACTCAATAGATGAAGGTAGAAAAGAAAGATATACCGTCTCACAGATGACGGTGAAATACCAACTCAATAGTTGAAGGTAGAAGATCAAAAAGATACCGACTCACAGATGACGGTGAACTACCAACTCAATAGTTGAAGGTAGAAGATAAAGATATACCGACTCATAGATAACGGTGAAATACCAACTCAATAGTTGAAGGTAGAAGATCAAAAAGATATACCAACTCACGGATGACGGTAAAGTACCAACTCAATGGATGAAGGTAGAAGATCAAAAAGATATACCGACTCACAGATGACGGTAAACTACCAACTCAATAGTTGAAGGTAGAAGATAAAGATATACCTACTCACAGATGACGATAAACTACCAACGTAATAGTCGAAGGTAGAAGATCAAAAAGATACCGACTCACAGATGACGGTGAAATACCAACTCAATAGTTGAAGGTAGAAGATAAAGATATACCGACTCACAGATGACGGTAAACTACCAACTTAATTGTTGAAGGTAGAAGATAAAAAAGATATACCGACTCACAGATGATGGTGAAATACCAACTCAATAGTTGAAGGTAAAAGATAAAGATATACTGACTCACAGATGACGGTGAACTACCAACTCAATAGTTGAAGGTAGAAGATAATATACCGACTCACAGATGATGGTAAACTACCAACTCAATAGTTGAAGGTAGAGAGAAAATATACCGACTCACAGATGACGGTGAAATACCAACTCAATAGTTGAAGGTAAAGAGAAAAAGATATACCGACTCACAGATGACGGTGAAATACCAACTCAATAGTTGAAGGTGGAAGATCAAAAAGATACCGACTCACAGATGACGGTGAAATACCAACTCAATAGTTGAAGGTAGATTTGGATATCATAAGTTTTCCCCAAAATTCTGGTATTTCACCTGGAATGGGTCTCAACTTCTTCTTTAAACAAGGAAATCTTCCTGGAAAGGGTAAAATGTAAGCTTATCTCAAATAAAGAGACTTCCACTCATTGTCAAGGGGAATTGCAAAGAGAAATGACTTTATGGGGATAGAAATATGGCTTCCTGGGGAAAGAGATATGACTTCATGGGGAAATGCCACGTTATTCCTTCTGAGGAGATAAAGTATTCTCGTGCCAAAATAAATGCACATTCTCAAACTAGGGCTCAAAGCTTGCAAAAATCCAAAGTAATAATATTGTTAGGGATCACAGATTCAAACCCGAAATGAACTAGAATGAAACAGGCAACCGTGATACATCCTTTGAGAAACAAACTCAAGAGGGAACATCAAATCCATCCAGACAAAGAGATGTACAGGAAGGTTGAAGCAAAAATCTTCCACGAGGGATAACTCAGTGGGTAAGTTGAAAGAATGTATACTTTTTGCTTAAGGCCGACACTCTATTGGAGAGAGGACAACACAACTCTGTAAAACAGGGTAATATGTCAACAAAATAAAATTAATGAATGCAAATGAGCAATGATTTGCTAAATTCAACTATGTATGATGTATGTATGAATGTATGAGTGATATCGTGCATATACTGGTAAAAGGATACATAATCGAACAAAACTGCCTCAGGTACTAACAACATTGGTCTAAACTTCAACCAAAAAGATGAATCCAAGAAAGGTAAAAGAAACTGCGGAAACCAAACCTATTGTTTTTCCTAACTTCACTAAGGAGAAACATAATCCGGATGTAGCTTAATCAAATAGATATCGGGATAGAACATCTTTCTTCTATTTTCATCGGAGAAACCAGTTTTCCAAAAACAACGTTCCTACTAGAGATTGCAAGATCAACCTCAAATAAAGCAGACTGACTCCCAGACAATCAAACCTCACTGGGGAATTCAAACCCACTTTGACGGAAGAAAAACATACGGACTTCACTAAGGGAGACAATGCTTCATCATTGAGACATCTACTGGGGACTTCATGCTGACTTCAATGGGGAGGTCAAAACCATATCATCGAGGGGAAACATAGATACGTTCTTCACTAGAGAAACTGGAGATACGTTCTTCACTGGGGAAACCGGAGATACGTGCTCCACTGGAGAAACTGGAGATACGTTCTTCACTGGGGAAACCGGAGATACGTTCTTCGAGAGTATTTATTGCACTAACCTCTTTGGGGAGAAAGGACTTCTATCAAATAAACGAGGCCTTTACTGGAGAATATTGGATTGAGTTTTCATATCATACAAACCTATTCCAACAAAATATGCCCTGGTATGGTCTTCCTAGGAAATCAAGAAGTCAACACTAATGCCAATACTGCAAAGAGCGATATCTTAGCACACCGAGGGAATAAAATCTTTCATCGTATGAGGGAAAACTGCGCTGGGGAATCTGGGACAGAGGCTTCTGACCATGCAAACCCAAAATCAAAAGCGAAACGAGACTTGGCCGGGGATAATAGGATCACAAACCTAACACTGTACCTTGCACCCACTGGTATCGTCTTTAACTATCTGAGAGACACACAAAGATCATGCGCATACCAGCAAAAACGACCTGAGAGAACCTTCACGGGGAACCAAGAAGTTCACATTACAGCAAGAAGTCAAAATTATGGGGATTTTAAATCAAACTCAACACTTGGTGAGAGAAAACCCAAAAACTTCACAGTTGTCTCAACACCTCTTAGAAAATATACTGCCCTTGTCTAGCTACTTGGGAAGCACATAACAACAATAATGTCGTAACAAGAGAAAGCACTGCTCTACAAGAGATTCCATATCAATAAAAAGGGAGAAAGAACTCCATCAAATGAGCAAAGGCTTCATAGCTCTTTTTAATCTCCGTTTGATCACCACCTGGCTGGGTAAAGAATCACACTCAGCTGGAGAAGTCTGCAGCAAGACTGGAAAAATGGGATTATGAACCCAACATCATAACACAACTTGAGGAAGGTTATCAGCTTGGGGTAGACATGGTAACTATCTTGACAAAATCTGGATATGCCCTTGGAAACCAATCTGGTGTCCCAAGCTTACCGGGCTGATCAAGGTAACTTTCATAACTTGCCCTTGGCTGCATGCTTTTAAGATAACCTTTCTGATCAAATGTCTTTAATAGATTTGTTGAATCTTGACTTAACTGCCCTAGATTGGCTGAATGTTGCATCCTCTTTGCTCCACAACTCTTCTCGGTAACATGCCTTTTGCTGATACTCAAATGTAAACTTTCATGATATCAAGCAGTTATTTTACAAGCAGAAAATGTTTATTCTAAGAATGAAAAATCTAATGCAACAATTATGTAAGTCTTGAAGATTTTATTTGAAAAGATGTCACAAAACCTTGTGAACGAATCACTAGCCAGAATGTGACATGGATTTTTTTGTGTGAAAGATAACAAAAGCATGTGATACCAATCACAATAATTTATCAAAATTAATGGGAGTCAGGAAACACTATTTCATTGGAGTATGCTTTCGAAATAAACCCTGTTTCAATTAGGACTTTTGAGGGTTGTAATATGGCCTGGTTCACGGTTTTAGAAAAAAGATTTAAGGCTTAAAAATATTTGGTGCCCACCCCCTTCATGATGTTCTTCGATCCTAAGTTCAGTTAACTTGACACGAACATTCATCTCTCAAAAGAAATTTCGAGATAGTTGAGGAATCAAACAAGGTTTTCTTTGGACATGCAAGTCACTCATTTCTGCTTCTTTTGGGTTTCTTGTCACGCGACTCTGTTCTTTACTGAGGATTTCACATTGTAATCATTTATCATATTTTAGGATTTCCATTTCTTCCTTTCCTTCTAGACAAATTCCTTTTGACTTTGACTCTGAAGTGCAGCGGGATTCCCTGACTTTTGCCTAAGCGACTTGTTTTTTCAAGTTCCGACTTAGCGGGCCTTTTTGTCTCTTTCTTTTTCATCATAATTTTTTTTATTCATATTATCTTTTTCTTTTTCTTTTTGAACATGTTGCGTGACTTCGAGTCATTTGTGACTAGTTAGAAGAATTATGACTGCCCTATTTCTGGGTAGATGAAAGATAACCATTGTTGTATCGTCATCTGCTGATCCCCTGATATGTGAGAGAGACCCATTGGGATAACATCTTCTTTTGATGCACACTACTGATATGCGGAGGTTAAACATTGCGATTTTGAATTCCCTCAACCTCTTGAAGGATAACCACTATTGTATCCTTAGATGCGCACTCTTGATGAGATTTGAATACTCAATCAGATTAACTGAACACTACCTGCCCCAGGTTTAAAAAAAATGAGGTTTTTTTTCTGAATAGAAAAAGAAACACCTACTTCAAGGCTCAAAGGGGTTAACGAGGGTTTCACTCCCTTATATCTCCGGTGTTTGAGGATTTGAAACAATGCATGTACATCGTCAACAGGGTTTTATCCAAAAGCATACAACTAGAAAATTTACGTTTTAATATCATCATCCTCCTCCCAATCTTTGCCTAGGCAAGAGAATGGGTAACAAGTTGGTATCATAAATAAATTTAAAATTGAAAACAAATACGAGTGAAACGAATGAATTTCTTCAAGACTAACATACTCATTGTATTAAGATTAAACATTCAAATGTAAACAAGTTCTTACATGCAAACAGTGCAATGATAAACAAGAAAAATTACAAATGAGAAAGCAGTAAAAATGCTAATAAATTGAGAAGGCTAATCATCCTTAAACTCCAGGGCATTCTTCAATCACCTTTATCCTTAGGAAAAGATTTGACTTGAACTTCAAGACAAATATCCTTGAACGACAAGGTACCACTCCAGACCAACTTCTGAACTTTAATTTTCAATGGATAACAATTTTTAATGCTATGCCCCGGGGCTCCCTGATGAAAGGCACAAGTCAAATCAGCTTTGTAGTACCACATCATCTTCTCAGGGACCTTTGGTGGAAGTCGGGTATGAACCAAATTTCTCTGCATCAGGATGGGAAACAATTCTGTATAGGTCGTTGGGATTGGATCAAACTGATTTTTCCTCTGATCAGGAACTTGCTGATTCTGTTGACAAACTGGAGCGACTGGAGGTAAGTTGAACACAGGGATGACAGGAGGAACATGTTGATTCTGACGATAATTGTTTCTTCCTCTGTTTCTCTTCTTAGAAAAGTTATTATCGAACTTCTTCACACCACTATCTGAGACACCATCTTCAGATGAACACCCCTTTTGGACATCCTCTTCGAGAGGAACTCCCACATTTACTTTTTCAGGGAATTCATTGGATGCATTGACCATCACCTTCTCATGAAATAATGATCTCAGAGTTTCTGTGAAGAGCTTTTCCATCTCTTCTTCCTTCCTAGAAGGATTGACTTGGGCAGCAACCAAAGTTTTAACCAAAGCAATTAGATACTCCATGCCAGCCTTCAAAGTAGTTACCTCTTTGCGGAGTTCAAAGATCTCTTTCTTAATGTTTTCCATCTTCTCTTTGAAATTAGCCTGAGTGTTGTAGTGATGAGTCAGCTTGCTGAGTGAAGTAAAGAAGCTGGGTAAGATACCTGGATATGAATAACAAATGCAAGAAATATGAGCAATATGATGCATGATATGCAATGCACATGATTTTATTTTATTTAATATTTCAAGGGATTTATGGTTTATAGACACGTTGCCAACATCCAAGTAATAAAGCTTTTGTTTCTCTTTCCAGAATCCATGGTTTAAAAGTACCTGAGATATTCACAAATAGTCAACCTTTAAATCCCTTGAAATATTGTTTTTTCAAAAGATGCTTATGAGTGCATGGATGCATGATGCAACAATCACACACAAGATCACACATATAGGGTTCATAGGTTCAACGTCACGAGCATGAGGTCGAAGGTACTACCCATAAGGTATTGGTATAAAAAGTTATCGCCTGCCGAACAAGGTTTTAGAGGTTCCCAGAGTCTATATCCTTCCTTCGGATATTACCAACTTCCTGATTAACTCGGTAATTAGTAATATTCTCAAGAAAAACTCGTCCGAGCATAGTATCGCGTGACAACTACTTCCGGATTACTCCGTTATAGCTTCCGCACTACACCTAAAAGGCCAAGATGGGTTAGGTAATCTACGGTCCTCAGCTTCAGCAGGCTCCCAGGTCGAAAGCAGTACGTCTTCCCGATTACTCGATAAACGACACTACAGTCAAAGGGGCCTCCACTGAGTGGGGGATCTCATGCCTCTTTTTTTGGGATTACTCCCTCAAAGTTAACATGACTATACCGCCCGTCCTATCTTAAAGTTTGCCCAAGTCCGGGTATAGGACTTATGAGTAATCACCAAGTACCCTGTAAACCAAGAAAATCCAGACAAACATATATACAAAATATAACACATAAACAACAATAGAACATATACAGATATAAACAAGAATAGGTTTAACCCACTTAGGGATGGACCAACAAGAGTTCAATCTTTCCCCAGTGAAGTCGCCATTTTTCTGTAGTGGTAGAAATGTGCAAGACTAAGCCATTGGATTGACTAGACTTTATACAAATCAAAATAAAAATCGCCACCGCGCTTTATTGTTTCCAAAGGAATGGGAAAAGAGCGAATAACCCAAAAAGAGGGGGAAATATTCAAGGTAAGGGGGTTGGTTATGCAAAGGGAAGGTATTAGCACCCTAAACATCTACGGTACTCCGCAGGAACCTCTTTGAAAAATTTGTATATTTGGCTATAAAAATGTGTTGTATATAAAATGGATGGTGGAGGTGAGAAAAGAAATATTTTTATAATTTTTGCACCCGCCGCGGTTGCGAACCTTTAGTGCCTACGTACCACCTTTCGTGCAATAGGGGATCAGGGTACACGTAGTTCCTCTTTTAAAAATTTGAAACACAAGTGTGTTGGTTGATTTTATGAGATAAGACATCATCGCAATTGTCCGTGTGAAAAACATACTTACTACCCACAATCATGAGAAAGGAGAATTTGCATCATCTCAAAGTGGAGGATATGGCTTGGATTTTAAAATCAACAATGCTTCACTCAACACCCAAGTGGAAAATATCTCACTTCACTAGATATTGTAGAAGTATAGTTGTTTGCATCACTACAAGGATTGACAAGAGTCTAATCTTTTGAGAAAAGTTTAAAGATAAAAGCCAAAGTGGAAAAATGGTTTGAAATGAGATTGATTGACTTTTAGTCTTCTCACAAAAAAAGGTCAAGGTATTATTAAATTGATTGAAATTTATTTATGAAAATGTTTCGAAGATGCATGGACCTAAGTCCAAGTTTATTATGAAAATGTTTCAAGTTTCAAAACAAGAAGATTTTTTTTTTAAAGGAGGGAGAAGATTTTTGAAATTAAAGAAGATGGGAGGAGAAGAAGAGGCTATCCTAAAGCATAAGGTAAAAGCTAGGGATAAGAACCATCTAACCAACAAGAAGCCAATACTTGACATTATGAGTCAATATAGAATTCCCATTCTTTGGATTGAAACCAAGCAAGCAAAGATATTAGACCTCTTGAGAGAACCATGCTTTAAGTGTATCAAGTCTTCGTAAAAATTGGGCAGAGTAACGGCTGTATACGGGTGAATTCTAGATTACAAACAAAGATCATAATCTCAATAACCTGCACACAAAACAAACAACCCAATGTCTTGAGGTAAACCTCAAGAACTCCATACAAAATATCAAATAAAGTCCCAAAGTCTCCAAGATAGGCCAAGGTCTCTAATCCTAAGTCCAAGAAGTCCATCACTCCATAATGCAAAGGATAGTAACCATGTATTCCAAGTATCATTAATGATTTTTATGGTTCATGTTGATTATTAGGTGTCTTTAAAAATAAAGAAAAGCTCAAGTGAGCAAAATAAAAATGACATAAAAGTAAATGCTAAAGTGAGCAAAGATGAAAATAGCATGAAATGTAAAATGCTAAAAGTAAATGGTACATAAAGCATGAAAATAAAAGCGTAAAGTAAAGTTAATTGTTAGTAATTAGTGGTTAGTTGGATGACCATCTTGAAACTTGCATTTGGAACTCATTAGAGGATTGGTAGAACCAAAGTCTCCACACAACAAGTTGCATTTGCTTTTTGTCAAGTATATCATCCATTTTGGAATTCTCACAAGGCAACATGTAATGATCAACGATGTTTAAGTGATCCGCGTTGACCAAAGGTGTTGTAGATCCATTAGAGGATTGGTAGAACCAAAGCCTCCACACAATGAATCTCAAGGTTATTGGATCAAAGAGATCAAATTAACATACTTGGTCTTGCAATCATAAGTTTGGGCCACGAATGATCATTTATTCGAATCGGGACAAAATTTAGCACTATGTTAAGCAATCGTAAGTGGACTTATGTAGAAGTCACACCTATTTTGAGGCCGGTCAATAGCAATCTATGTACTTCATGTTTGGATAAATGATATAGAGATAACCATCCCTTAACATGTAGCACAATTAAAAAAGAAAGGGATAAGATAAAGAGGGAGGGAAATGATAAGCTAATTTGGATCACCATTTCAAAATTCTTTCATCTTTAAATTCAACCACTCCTCTAGATGGATTAAAGCACTAAACATATCATTAATCCAAAGCACCAAAAATGAATTAAACAATTCACTCTTAGGTAGATTTTAATTGATGAACATTTATCCAACTTCATCTACATCACAAAGTCCATTGAGTTTAAAGAAAAATTGGACATTTAAAATTGCAATCCAAACCAACAATCAAAAGGAGTGAGTAGAAAAAGCATTTTGGATCAAAGCTGCCCCAAAACAAGGCAAAAAATGCATTCTGTCCTGGTGTAAATCGATTTACACTACTATGTAAATCGATTTACACAGTACAGTTTTCAAAAATTCGCGTGAAATTGCTTATGTGCAATCGATTTACACTTAGTGCAAATCGATTGCACACAATAACAATAGCAAAAACAGCATTTTAAAAGGGCAATTTCTTGTTCAAACTTTCCATCAAACACCTTATGATCATGGATCCACTTGAGCACGAAAATTCCATCAAATTATGAGAAAATAACACCATTGAAATCACAAAATAATGCTCAAAGAATCAATCCCAAAGATCACCAAGAGATCACATTGTGAAAGATGAATTATCCAACTTACCAAAGGTAGATCTAGAGAATTATCAAAACAACTTCAAGAATTGCTTCAATTCAACCACAAGAATCAATTGACCAAGCTTGGATGTAGAGAATTGATGGAGAAAAAGTGTTTGGATGAAGGTTTAGCTCAAAGATTAGTAAGCTTCAATGCAAAGCTTACTAACTTTTTGAAAATGGAGCTTTGAGTGAATTTGGTAGATGGAGAGAATTGATAGATTTTTTAGCAAGGTGGATTTGGCTATCAAAAGCTTGAAATTTGAATGAAATGAGGGCTCTATTTATAGAGTTTAGGATTTGGATTAGTGGTAATTTGGTAATTGATTCTTGGAGCCAAAATTTGAATTAATGATAACTCTTTCAAAAATTAGAGCCAAAATTTGAATTAATGATAATTCTTTCAAATATTAGAGCCAAAATTTGAATTAATGATAATTCTTTTTTTTTAAATGAAAGATTGGTACTAAAATTTGAATTAATGATACATCTTTCAAAAGTGAAGGAAAATTGGAGCCAAAATTTGACAAGTTTAAAATGCTGATTTTTTTTAATCTTCACGCTGTGCAATCGATTGCACTACAGTGCAAATCAATTGCACAATGTATTTTTTTCAAAAATGGCGCAAAATACACTATGTGCAATCGATTGCACCCTAAGAGCAATCGATTGCATTAGTGAAAAAAATGAATTTTTTTTATTCTTTTTTCTTTTGCAAAAATAGAGATTTTGGGAAAATAATACCAGAAATCCTTATTTGTCAGATGCTTCGACTCGGTACCTACAAAACAAAAATATACAAAGACAAAGACAAATATTTTTTTGTATTTTGATTAGAAGTTAGTCAACAACACATATACAAAATACACAACCAAGGTGCTTGGAGATTCCTCAAGAGCAAACTTAAAGATAGGAGATAGAAAAAGAGGAAGAACCAACCCTAATGTGATCTTGTTATGATCAAGTTGATATGATATGATAGAGGAATCTTAGGGGCAAAAATTGGGGTACAACAGCTACCCTTATTTAAGTTTCTTCTATTCGAAGATACGAAGGTTAAATATCTTCGTGTCGACGCGATTGGAGATACTTAAATATAAAACAAGCCCTATTTTTGTCTCTAAGATGCCATGCAATGCTTATGATTATGGATGCATGTGAACAGAACAAAAGAGACGCAAAGTAACACTGGGGATGCCAAAAAAATGAAGAAACAAAGGAGCAACCCCACCAGGAAAATAAATCACTGGTGAACAAAAGACATGACTCTATTGGTGTAAAACCCAAAGAAGAGATAAGGTAGCATCAGCTCAAATATTGAGGAAAAAGTAAAGAATGATAATGATCGACAGATAACTGTGAACTACCAACTCAATGGATGAAGGTAAAAAAGTAATAAGATACCGGCTCACAGATGACGGTAAACTACCAACTCAATACTTGAAGGTAGAAGATCAAAAAGATACCGACTCACAGATGACGGTAAACTACCAACTCAATAGTTGAAGGTAGAAGATCAAAAAGATACCGACTCACAGATGACGGTGAAATACCAACTCAATAGTTGAAGGTAGAGAGAAAAAGATATACAGACTCACAGATGACGGTAAACTACCAACTCAATAGTTGAAGGTAGAAGAGAAAAAAGATACCGACTCATAGATGACGGTAAAATACCAACTCAATAGTTGAAGGTAGAGAGAAAAAGATATACTGACTCACAGATGACGGTAAACTACCAACTCAATAGTTGAAGGTAGAAGATCAAAAAGATATACCGACTTACAGATGACGGTAAACTACCAACTTAATAGTTGAAGGTAGAAAAAAGATACTGACTCACAGATGACGGTGAAATACCAACTCAATAGTTGAAGGTAAAGAGAAAGACACCGACTCACAGATGACGGTAAGCTACCAACTCAATAGATGAAGGTAAAAAGTAATAAGATATCGGCTCACAGATGACGGTAAACTACCAACTCAATAGATGAAGGTAGAAAAGAAAGATATACCGTCTCACAGATGACGGTGAAATACCAACTCAATAGTTGAAGGTAGAAGATCAAAAAGATACCGACTCACAGATGACGGTGAACTACCAACTCAATAGTTGAAGGTAGAAGATAAAGATATACCGACTCATAGATAACGGTGAAATACCAACTCAATAGTTGAAGGTAGAAGATCAAAAAGATATACCAACTCACGGATGACGGTAAAGTACCAACTCAATGGATGAAGGTAGAAGATCAAAAAGATATACCGACTCACAGATGACGGTAAACTACCAACTCAATAGTTGAAGGTAGAAGATAAAGATATACCTACTCACAGATGACGATAAACTACCAACGTAATAGTCGAAGGTAGAAGATCAAAAAGATACCGACTCACAGATGACGGTGAAATACCAACTCAATAGTTGAAGGTAGAAGATAAAGATATACCGACTCACAGATGACGGTAAACTACCAACTTAATTGTTGAAGGTAGAAGATAAAAAAGATATACCGACTCACAGATGATGGTGAAATACCAACTCAATAGTTGAAGGTAAAAGATAAAGATATACTGACTCACAGATGACGGTGAACTACCAACTCAATAGTTGAAGGTAGAAGATAATATACCGACTCACAGATGATGGTAAACTACCAACTCAATAGTTGAAGGTAGAGAGAAAATATACCGACTCACAGATGACGGTGAAATACCAACTCAATAGTTGAAGGTAAAGAGAAAAAGATATACCGACTCACAGATGACGGTGAAATACCAACTCAATAGTTGAAGGTGGAAGATCAAAAAGATACCGACTCACAGATGACGGTGAAATACCAACTCAATAGTTGAAGGTAGATTTGGATATCATAAGTTTTCCCCAAAATTCTGGTATTTCACCTGGAATGGGTCTCAACTTCTTCTTTAAACAAGGAAATCTTCCTGGAAAGGGTAAAATGTAAGCTTATCTCAAATAAAGAGACTTCCACTCATTGTCAAGGGGAATTGCAAAGAGAAATGACTTTATGGGGATAGAAATATGGCTTCCTGGGGAAAGAGATATGACTTCATGGGGAAATGCCACGTTATTCCTTCTGAGGAGATAAAGTATTCTCGTGCCAAAATAAATGCACATTCTCAAACTAGGGCTCAAAGCTTGCAAAAATCCAAAGTAATAATATTGTTAGGGATCACAGATTCAAACCCGAAATGAACTAGAATGAAACAGGCAACCGTGATACATCCTTTGAGAAACAAACTCAAGAGGGAACATCAAATCCATCCAGACAAAGAGCTGTACAGGAAGGTTGAAGCAAAAATCTTCCACGAGGGATAACTCAGTGGGTAAGTTGAAAGAATGTATACTTTTTGCTTAAGGCCGACACTCTATTGGAGAGAGGACAACACAACTCTGTAAAACAGGGTAATATGTCAACAATATAAAATTAATGAATGCAAATGAGCAATGATTTGCTAAATTCAACTATGTATGATGTATGTATGAATGTATGAGTGATATCATGCATATACTGGTAAAAGGATACATAATCGAACAAAACTGCCTCAGGTACTAACAACATTGGTCTAAACTTCAACCAAAAAGATGAATCCAAGAAAGGTAAAAGCAACTGCGGAAACCAAACCTATTGTTTTTCCTAACTTCACTGAGGAGAAACATAATCCGGATGTAGCTTAATCAAATAGATATCGGGATAGAACATCTTTCTTCTATTTTCATCGGAGAAACCAGTTTTCCAAAAACAACGTTCCTACTAGAGATTGCAAGATCAACCTCAAATAAAGCAGACTGACTCCCAGACAATCAAACCTCACTGGGGAATTCAAACCCACTTTGACGGAAGAAAAACATACGGACTTCACTAAGGGAGACAATGCTTCTTCATTGAGACATCTACTGGGGACTTCATGCTGACTTCAATGGGGAGGTCAAAACCATATCATCGAGGGGAAACATAGATACGTTCTTCACTGGAGAAACTGGAGATACGTTTTTCACTGGGGAAACCGGAGATACGTGCTCCACTGGAGAAACTGGAGATACGTTCTTCACTGGGGAAACCGGAGATACGTTCTTCGAGAGTATTTATTGCACTAACCTCTTTGGGGAGAAAGGACTTCTATCAAATAAACGAGGCCTTTACTGGAGAATATTGGATTGAGTCTTCATATCATACAAACCTATTCCAACAAAATATGCCCTGGTATGGTCTTCCTAGGAAATCAAGAAGTCAACACTAATGCCCATACTGCAAAGAGCGATATCTTAGCACACCGAGGGAATAAAATCTTTCATCATATGAGGGAAAAATGCGATGGGGAATCTGGGACAGAGGCTTCTGACCATGCAAACCCAAAATCAAAAGCGAAACGAGACTTGGCCGGGGATAATAGGATCACAAACCTAACACTGTACCTTGCACCCACTGGTATCGTCTTTAACTATCTGAGAGACACACAAAGATCATGCGCATACCAGCAAAAACGACCTGAGAGAACCTTCACGGGGAACCAAGAAGTTCACATTACAGCAAGAAGTCAAAATTATGGGGATTTTAAATCAAACTCAACACTTGGTGAGAGAAAACCCAAAAACTTCACAGTTGTCTCAACACCTCTTAGAAAATATACTGCCCTTGTCTAGCTACTTGGGAAGCACATAACAACAATAATGTCGTAACAAGAGAAAGCACTGCTCTACAAGAGATTCCATATCAATAAAAAGGGAGAAAGAACTCCATCAAATGAGCAAAGGCTTCATAGCTCTTTTTAATCTCCGTTTGATCACCACCTGGCTGGGTAAAGAATCACACTCAGCTGGAGAAGTCTGCAGCAAGACTGGAAAAAATGGGATTATGAACCCAACATTATAACACAACTTGAGGAAGGTTATCAGCTTTGGGTAGACATGGTAACTATCTTGACAAAATCTAGATATGCCCTTGGAAACCAATCTGGTGTCCCAAGCTTACCGGGCTGATCAAGGTAACTTTCATAACTTGCCCTTGGCTGCATGCTTTTAAGATAACCTTTCTGATCAAATGTCTTTAATAGATTTGTTGAATCTTGACTTAACTGCCCTAGATTGGCTGAATGTTGCATCCTCTTTGCTCCACAACTCTTCTCGGTAACATGCCTTTTGCTGATACTCAAATGTAAACTTTCATGATATCAAGCAGTTATTTTACAAGCAGAAAATGTTTATTCTAAGAATGAAAAATCTAATGCAACAATTATGTAAGTCTTGAAGATTTTATTTGAAAAGATGTCGCAAAACCTTGTGAGCGAATCACTAGCCAGAATGTGACATGGATTTTTTTGTGTGAAAGATAACAGAAGCATGTGATACCAATCACAATAATTTATCAAAATTAATGGGAGTCAGGAAACACTATTTCATTGGAGTATGCTTTCGAAATAAACCCTGTTTCAATTAGGACTTTTGAGGGTAATAATGTGGCCTGGTTCACGGTTTTAGAAAAAAGATTTAAGGCTTAAAAATATTTTGTGCCCACCCCCTTCATGATGTTCTTCGATCCTAAGTTCAGTTAACTTGACACGAACATTCATCTCTCAAAAGAAATTTCGAGATAGTTGAGGAATCAAACAAGGTTTTCTTTGGACATGCAAGTCACTCATTTCTGCTTCTTTTGGGTTTCTTGTCACGCGTTTCTGTTCTTTGCTGAGGATTTCACATTGTAATCCTTTATCATATTTTAGGATTTCCATTTCTTCCTTTCCTTCTGGACAAATTCCTTTTGACTTTGACTCTAAAGTGCAGCGGGATTCCCTGACTTTTGCCTAAGCGACTTGTTTTTTCAAGTTCCGACTTAGCGGGGCTTTTTGTCTCTTTCTTTTTCATCATAATTTTTTTATTCATATTATCTTTTTCTTTTTATTTTTGAACATGTTGCGTGACTTCGAGTCATTTGTGACTAGTTAGAAGAATTATGACTGCCCTATTTCTGGGTAGATGAAAGATAACCATTGTTGTATCGTCATCTGCTGATCCCCTGATATGTGAGAGAGACCCATTGGGATAACATCTTCTTTTGATGCACACTACTGATATGCGGAGGTTAAACATTGCGGTTTTGAATTCCCTCAACCTCTTGAAGGATAACCATTATTGTATCCTTAGATGCGCACTCTTGATGAGATTTGAATACTCAATCAGATTAACTGAACACTACCTGCCCCAGGTTTAAAAAAAATGAGGTTTTTTTTCTGAATAGAAAAAGAAACACCTACTTCAAGGCTCAAAGGGGTTAACGAGGGTTTCACTCCCTTATATCTCCGGTGTTTGAGGATTTGAAACAATGCATGTACATCGTCAACAGGGTTTTATCCAAAAGCATACAACTAGAAAATTTGCGTTTTAATATCATCATCCTCCTCCCAATCTCTGCCTAGGCAAGAGAATGGGTAACAAGTTGGTATCATAAATAAATTTAAAATTGAAAACAAATACGAGTGAAACGAATGAATTTCTTCAAGACTAACATACTCATTGTATTAAGATTAAACATTCAAATGTAAACAAGTTCTTACATGCAAACAGTGCAATGATAAACAAGAAAAATTACAAATGAGAAAGCAGTAAAAATGCTAATAAATTGAGAAGGCTAATCATCCTTAAACTCCAGGGCATTCTTCAATCACCTTTATCCTTAGGAAAAGACTTGACTTGAACTTCAAGACAAATATCCTTAAACGACAAGGTACCACTCTGGACCAACTTCTGAACTTTAATTTTCAATGGATAACAATTTTCAATGCTATGCCCCGGGGCTCCCTGATGAAAGGCACAAGTCAAATCAGCTTTGTAGTACCATATCATCTTCTCAGGGACCTTTGGTGGAAGTCGGGTATGAACCAAATTTCTCTGCATCAGAATGGGAAACAATTATGTATAGGTCGTTGGGATTGGATCAAACTGATTTTTCCTCTGATCAGGAACTTGCTGATTCTGTTAACAAACTGGAGCGACAGGAGGTAAGTTGAACACAGGGATGACAGGAGGAACATGTTGATTCTGATGATAATTGTTTCTTCCTCTGGTTCTCTTCTTAGAAAAGTTATTATTGAACTTCTTCACACCACTATCTGAGACACCATCTTCAGATGAACACCCCTTTTGGACATCCTCTTCGAGAGGAACTCCCACATTTACTTTTTCAGGGAATTCATTGGATGCATTGACCATCACCTTCTCATGAAAGAATGATCTCAGAGTTTCTGTGAAGAGCTTTTCCATCTCTTCTTCCTTCCTAGAAGGATTGACTTGGGCAGCAACCAAAGTTTTAACCAAAGCAATTAGATACTCCATGCCAGCCTTCAAAGTAGTTACCTCTTTGCGGAGTTCAAAGATCTCTTTCTTAATGTTTTCCATCTTCTCTTTGAAATTATCCTGAGTGTTGTAGTGATGAGTCAGCTTGCTGAGTGAAGTAAAGAAGCTGGGTAAGATACCTGGATATGAATAACAAATGCAAGAAATATGTGCAATATGATGCATGATATGCAATGCACATGATTTTATTTTATTTAATATTTCAAGGGATTTATGGTTTATAGACACGTTGCCAACATCCAAGTAATAAAGCTTTTGTTTCTCTTTCCAGAATCCATGGTTTAAAAGTACCTGAGATATTCACAAATAGTCAACCTTTAAATCCCTTGAAATATTGTTTTTTCAAAAGATGCTTATGAGTGCATGGATGCATGATGCAACAATCACACACAAGATCACACATATAGGGTTCATAGGTTCAACGTCACGAGCATGAGGTCGAAGGTACTACCCATAAGGTATTGGTATAAAAAGTTATCGCCTGCCGAACAAGGTTTTAGAGGTTCCCAGAGTCTATATCCTTCCTTCGGATATTACCAACTTCCTGATTAACTCGGTAATTAGTAATATTCTCAAGAAAAACTCGTTCGAGCGTAGTATCGCGTGACAACTACTTCCAGATTACTCCGTTATAGCTTCCGCACTACACCTAAAAGGCCAAGATGGGTTAGGTAATCTACGGTCCTCAGCTTCAGCAGGCTCCCAGGTCGAAAGCAGTACGTCTTCCCGATTACTCGATAAACGACACTACAGTCAAAGGGGCCTCCACTAAGTGGGGGATCTCATGCCTCTTTTTTTGGGATTACTCCCTCAAAGTTAACATGACTATACCGCCCGTCCTATCTTAAAGTTTGCCCAAGTCCGGGTATAGGACTTATGAGTAATCACCAAGCACCCTGTAAACCAAGAAAATCCAGACAAACATATATACAAAATATAACACATAAACAACAATAGCACATATACAGATATAAACAATATAGGTTTAACCCACTTAGGGATGGACCAACAAGAGTTCAATCTTTCCCCAGTGAAGTCGCCATTTTTCTGTAGTGGTAGAAATGTGCAAGACTAAGCCATTGGATTGACTAGACTTTATACAAATCAAAATAAAAATCGCCACCGCGCTTTATTGTTTCCAAAGGAATGGGAAAAGAGCGAATAACCCAAAAAGAGGGGGAAATATTCAAGGTAAGGGGGTTGGTTATGCAAAGGGAAGGTATTGGCACCCTAAACATCTACGGTACTCCGCATGAACCTCTTTGAAAAATCTGTATATTTGGCTATAAAAATGTGTTGTATATAAAATGGATGGTGGAGGTGAGAAAAGAAATATTTTTATGATTTTTGCACCCGCCGCGGTTGCGAACCTTTAGTGCCTATGTACCACCTTTCGTGCAATAGGGGATCAGGGTACACGTAGTTCCTCTTTTAAAAATTTGAAACACAAGTGTGTTGGTTGATTTTATGAGATAAGACATCATCGCAATTGTCCGTGTGAAAAACATACTTACTACCCACAATCATGAGAAAGGAGAATTTGCATCATCTCAAAGTGGAGGATATGGCTTGGATTTTAAAATCAACAATGCTTCACTCAACACCCAAGTGGAAAATATCTCACTTCACTAGATATTGTAGAAGTATAGTTGTTTGCATCACTACAAGGATTGACAAGAGTCTAATCTTTTGAGAAAAGTTTAAAGATAAAAGCCAAAGTGGAAAAATGGTTTGAAATGAGATTGATTGACTTTTAGTCTTCTCACAAAAAAAGGTCAAGGTATTATTAAATTGATTGAAATTTATTTATGAAAATGTTTCGAAGATGCATGGACCTAAGTCCAAGTTTATTATGAAAATGTTTCAAGTTTCAAAACAAGAAGATTTTTTTTTTAAAAGGAGGGAGAAGATTTTTGAAATTAAAGAAGATGGGAGGAGAAGAAGAGGCTATCCTAAAGCATAAGGTAAAAGCTAGGGATAAGAACCATCTAACCAACAAGAAGCCAATACTTGACATTATGAGTCAATATAGAATTCCCATTCTTTGGATTGAAACCAAGCAAGCAAAGATACTAGACCTCTTGAGAGAACCATGCTTTAAGTGTATCAAGTCTTCGTAAAAATTGGGCAGAGTAACGGCTGTATACGGGTGAATTCCAGATTACAAACAAAGATCATAATCTCAATAACCTGCACACAAAACAAACAACCCAATGTCTTAAGGTAAACCTCAAGAACTCCAGACAAAATATCAAATAAAGTCACAAAGTCTCCAAGATAGGCCAAGGTCTCTAATCCTAAGTCCAAGAAGTCCATCACTCCATAATGCAAAGGATAGTAACCATGTAGTCCAAGTATCATTAATGATTTTTATGGTTCATGTTGATTATTAGGTGTCTTTAAAAAGAAAGATAAGCTCAAGTGAGCAAAATAAAAATAACATAAAAGTAAATGCTAAAGTGAGCAAAGATGAAAATAGCATGAAATGTAAAATGCTAAAAGTAAATGGTACATAAAGCATGAAAATAAAAGCGTAAAGTAAAGTTAATTGTTAGTAATTAGTGGTTAGTTGGATGACCATCTTGAAACTTGCATTTGGAACTCATTAGAGGATTGGTAGAACCAAAGCCTCCACACAACAAGTTGCATTTGCTTTTTGTCAAGTATATCATCCATTTTGGAATTCTCACAAGGCAACATGTAATGATCAACGATGTTTAAGTGATCCGCGTTGACCAAAGGTGTTGTAGATCCATTAGAGGATTGGTAGAACCAAAGCCTCCACACAATGAATCTCAAGGTTATTGGATCAAAGAGATCAAATTAACATACTTGGGCTTGCAATCATAAGTTTGGGCCACGAATGATCATTTATTCGAATCGGGACAAAATTCAGCACTATGTTAAGCAATCGTAAGTGGACTTATGTAGAAGTCACACCTATTTTGAGGCCGATCAATAGCAATCTATGTACTTCATGTTTGGATAAATGATATAGAGATCACCATCCCTTAACATGTAGCACAATTAAAAAAGAAAGGGATAAGATAAAGAGGGAGGGAAATGATAAGCTAATTTGGATCACCATTTCAAAATTCTTTCATCTTTAAATTCAACCACTCCTCTAGATGGATTAAAGCACTAAACATATCATTAATCCAAAGCACCAAAAATGAATTAAACAATTCACTCTTAGGTAGATTTGAATTGATAAACATTTATCCAACTTCATCTACATCACAAAGTCCATTGAGTTTAAAGACAAATTGGACATTTAAAATTGCAATCCAAACCAACAATCAAAAGGAGTGAGTAGAAAAAGCATTTTGGATCAAAGCTGCCCCAAAACAAGGCAAAAAATGCATTATGTCCTGGTGTAAATCGATTTACACTACTATGTAAATCGATTTACACAGTACAATTTTCAAAAATTCGCGTGAAATTGCTTCTGTGCAATCGATTTACACTTAGTGCAAATCGATTGCACACAATAACAATAGCAAAAACAGCATTTTAAAAGGGCAATTTCTTGTTCAAACTTTCCATCAAACACCTTATGATCATGGATCCACTTGAGCACGAAAATTCCATCAAATTATGAGAAAATAACACCATTGAAATCACAAAATAATGCTCAAAGAATCAATCCCAAAGATCACCAAGAGATCACATTGTGAAAGATGAATTATCCAACTTACCAAAGGTAGATCTAGAGAATTATCAAAACAACTTCAAGAATTGCTTCAATTCAACCACAAGAATCAATTGACCAAGCTTGGATGTAGAGAATTGATGGAGAAAAAGTGTTTGGATGAAGGTTTAGCTCAAAGATTAGTAAGCTTCAATGCAAAGCTTACTAACTTTTTGAAAATGGAGCTTTGAGTGAATTTGGTAGATGGAGAGAATTGAGAGATTTTTTAGCAAGGTGAATTTGGCTATCAAAAGCTTGAAATTTGAATGAAATGAGGGCTCTATTTATAGAGTTTAGGATTGGGATTAGTGGTAATTTGGTAATTGATTCTTGGAGCCAAAATTTGAATTAATGATAACTCTTTCAAAAATTAGAGCCAAAATTTGAATTAATGTTAATTATTTCAAATATTAGAGCCAAAATTTGAATTAATGATAATTCTTTTTTTTAAAATGAAAGATTGACACTAAAATTTGAATTAATGATACATCTTTCAAAAGTGAAGGAAAATTGGAGCCAAAATTTGACAAGTTTAAAATGCTGATTTTTTTTTAATTTTCACGCTGTGCAATCGATTGCACTACAGTACAAATCAATTGCACAGTGTATTTTTTTCAAAAATGGCGCAAAATACATTATGTGCAATCGATTGCACCCTAAGAGCAATCGATTGCATCAGTGAAAAAAATGAATTTTTTTAATTCTTTTTTATTTTGCAAAAATAGAGATTTTTGGAAAATAATACCAGAAATCCTTATTTGTCAGATGCTTTGACTCGGTACCTACAAAACAAAAATATACAAAGACAAAGACAAATATTTTTTTGTATTTTGATTAGAAGTTAGTCAACAACACATATACAAAATACACAACCAACGTGCTTGGAGATTCCTCAAGAGCAAACTTAAAGATAGGAGATAGAAAAAGAGGAAGAACCAACCCTAATGTGATCTTGTTATGATCAAGTTGATATGATATGATAGAGAAATCTTAGGGGCAAAATTTGGGGTACAACAGCTGCCCTTATTTAAGTTTCTTCTATTCGGAGATACGAAGGTTAAAAATCTTCGTGTCGACGCGATTGGAGATACTTAAATATAAAACAATCCCTATTTTTGTCTCTAAGATGCCATGCAATGCTTATGATTATGGATGCATGTGAACAGAACAAAAGAGACGCAAAGTAACACTGGGGATGCCACAAAAATGAAGAAACAAAGGAGCAACCCCACCAGGAAAATAAATCACTGGTGAACAAAAGACATGACTCTATTGGTGTAAAACCCAAAGAAGAGATAAGGTAGCATCAGCTCAAATATTGAGGAAAAAGTAAAGAATGATAACGATCGACAGATAACTGTGAACTACCAACTCAATGGATGAAGGTAAAAAAGTAATAAGATACCGGCTCACAGATGACGGTAAACTACCAACTCAATAGTTGAAGGTAGAAGATCAAAAAGATACCGACTCACAGATGACGGTAAACTACCAACTCAATAGTTGAAGGTAGAAGATCAAAAAGATACCGACTCACAGATGACGGTGAAATACCAACTCAATAGTTAAAGGTAGAGAGAAAAAGATATACAGACTCACAGATGACGGTAAACTACCAACTCAATAGTTGAAGGTAAAAAGTAATAAGATACCGGCTCACAGATGACGGTAAACTACCAACTCGATAGTTGAAGGTTGAAGAGAAAAAAGATACTGACTCACAGATGACGGTAAAATACCAACTCAATAGTTGAAGGTAGAGAGAAAAAGATATACTGACTCACAGATGACGGTAAACTACCAACTCAATAGTTGAAGGTAGAAGATCAAAAAGATAAACCGACTTACAGATGACGGTAAACTACAAACTTAATAGTTGAAGGTAGAAAAAAGATACCGACTCGCAGATGACGGTGAAATACCAACTCAATAGTTGAAGGTAAAGAGAAAGATACCGACTCACAGATGACGGTAAGCTACCAACTCAATAGATGAAGGTAAAAAGTAATAAGATATCGGCTCACAGATGACAGTAAACTACCAACTCAATAGATGAAGGTAGAAAAGAAAGATATACCGTCTCACAGATGACAGTGAAATACCAACTCAATAGTTGAAGGTAGAAGATCAAAAAGATACCGACTCACAGATGACGGTGAAATACCAACTCAATAGTTGAAGGTAGAAGATAAAGATATACTGACTCATAGATACTAGTGAAATACCAACTCAATAGTTGAAGGTATAAGATCAAAAAGATATACCAACTCACAGATGACGGTAAAGTACCAACTCAATGGATGAAGGTAGAAGATCAAAAAGATATACCGACTCACAGATGACGGTAAACTACCAACTCAATAGTTGAAGGTAGAAGATAAAGATATACCTACTCATAGATGACGGTAAACTACCAACTTAATAGTCGAAGGTAGAAGATCAAAAAGATACCGACTCACAGATGGCGGTGAAATGCCAACTCAATAGTTGGAGGTAGAAGATAAAGATATACCGACTCACAGATGACGGTAAACTACCAACTTAATAGTTGAAGGTAGAAGATAAAAAAGATATACCGACTCACAGATGATGGTGAAATACCAACTCAATAGTTGAAGGTAAAAGATAAAGATATACTGACTCACAGATGACGGTGAACTACCAACTCAATAGTTGAAGGTAGAAGATAATATACTGACTCACAGATGATGGTAAACTACCAACTCAATAGTTGAAGGTAGAGAGAAAATATACCGACTCACAGATGACGGTGAAATACCAACTCAATAGTTGAAGGTAAAGAGAAAAAGATATACCGACTCACAGATGACGGTGAAATACCAACTCAATAGTTGAAGGTGGAAGATCAAAAAGATACCGACTCACAGATGACGGTGAAATACCAACTCAATAGTTGAAGGTAGATTTGGATATCATAAGTTTTCCCCAAAATTCTGGTATTTCACCTGGAATGGGTCTCAACTTCTTCTTTAACCAAGGAAATCTTCCTGGAAAGGGTAAAATGTAAGCTTATCTCAAATAAAGAGACTTCCACTCATTGTCAAGGGGAATTGCAAAGAGAAATGACTTTCTGGGGATAGAAATATGGCTTCCTGGGGAAAGAGATATGACTTCCTGGGGAAATTCCATGTTATTCCTTCTGAGGAGATAAAGTATTCTCGTGCCAAAATAAATGCACATTCTCAAACTAGGGCTCAAAGCTTGCAAAAATCCAAAGTAATAATATTGTTGGGGATCACAGATTCAAACCCGAAATGAACTGGAATGAAACAGGCAACCGTGATACATCCTTTGAGAAACAAACTCAAGAGGGAACATCAAATCCATCCAGACAAAGAGCTGTACAGGAAGGTTGAAGCAAAAATCTTCCACGAGGGATAACTCAATGGGTAAGTTGAAAGAATGTATACTTTTTGCTTAAGGTCGACACTCTATTGGAGAGAGGACAATACAACTCTGTAAAACAGGGTAATATGTCAACAAAATAAAATTAATGAATGCAAATGAGCAATAATTTGCTAAATTCAACTATGTATAATGTATGTATGAATGTATGAGTGATATCGTGCATATACTGGTAAAAGGATACATAATCGAACAAAACTGCCTCAGGTACTAACAACATTGGTCTAAACTTCAACCAAAAAGATCAATCCAAGAAAGGTAAAAGCAACTGCGGAAACCAAACCTATTGTCTGTCCTAACTTCACTGAGGAGAAACATAATCCGGATGTAGCTTAATCAAATAGATACCGGGATAGAACATCTTTCTTCTGTTTTCATCGGAGAAACCAGTTTTCCAAAAACAACGTTCCTACTAGAGATTGCAAGATCAACCTCAAATAAAGCAGACTGACTCCCAGATAATCAAACCTCACTAGGGAATTCAAACCCACTTTGACGGAAGAAAAACATACGGACTTCACTAAGGGAGACAATGCTTCATCATCGAGACATCTACTGGGGACTTCATGCTGACTTCAATGGGGAGGTCAGAACCATATCATCGAGGGGAAACATAGATACGTTCTTCACTGGAGAAATTGGAGATACGTTCTTCACTGGGGAAACCAGAGATACGTGCTCCACTGGAGAAACTGGAGATACGTTCTTCACTGGGGAAACCGGAGATACGTTCTTCGAGAGTATTTATTACACTAACCTCTTTGGGGAGAAAGGACTTCTATCAAATAAACGAGGCCTTTACTGGAGAATATTGGATTGAGTCTTCATATCATACAAACCTATTCCAACAAAATATGCCCTGGTATGGTCTTCCTAGGAAATCAAGAAGTCAACACTAATGCCAATACTGCAAAGAGCGATATCTTAGCACACCGAGGGAATAAAATCTTTCATCATATGAGGGAAAACTGCGCTGGGGAATCTGGGACAGAGGCTTCTGACCATGCAAACCCAAAATCAAAAGCGAAACGAGACTTGGCCGGGGATAATAGGATCACAAACCTAACACTGTACCTTGCACCCACTGGTATCGTCTTTAACTATCCTAGAGACACACAAAGATCATACGCATACCAGCAAAAACGACCTGAGAGAACCTTCACGGGGAACCAAGAAGTTCACATTACAGCAAGAAGTCAAAATTATGGGGATTTTAAGTCAAACTCAACACTTGGTGAGAGAAAACCCAAAAACTTCACAGTTGTCTCAACACCTCTTAGAAAATATACTGCCCTTGTCTAGCTACTTGGGAAGCACATAAAGATAGGAGATAGAAAAAGAGGAAGAACCAACCCTAATATGATCTTGTTATGATCGAGTTGATATGATATGATAGAGGAATCTTAGGGGTAAAAATTGGGGTACAACACCGGGTGTACATGTTTTTTTATTTTATCCCTAATTTTTCCCGAACCTTTTGGTTCGCCGGGATGCCCTTGTTTTGCCTAGGTGTGTCAACCTAGCGGGTCTCTTATACGTAGTATCTTTTGACTATGTCTGCGTTTGCAGGGTGTGGCGGGTCGTCACCGTCCATGGGGGTTAAGATCATCGCCCCACCAAAAAAGATGTTCTTGATTAAAAATGGTCCTTCGTAGGTAGGAGTCCATTTTCCCCTGGGATCACTTTGTGGCAAGATGATGCGCTTGATCACTAGATCTCCAACTTGATATACCTGGCGTCTGACTTTCTTGTTGAAAGCCTTGATCACCCACTTTTGATACGTCTGACCATGGAAAACAGCAGTAAGTCTCTTCTCGTCAATTAAGTTCAATTGATCAAGTCGGGTCTGGATCCAATCGTCTTCACTCAAACCTGCATCCTTCATGATTCTTAAAGAGGGGATCTGAACCTCAATAGGTAAGACAGCCTCCATGCCATAAACTAAAGAATAGGGTGTTGCCCCAGTTGACGTGCGAGCCGTGGTACGGTACCCGTGGAGAGCAAACGATAACATCTCATGCCAGTCCTTATAGGTGACTGTCATTTTTTGTATGATCTTTTTGATGTTTTTGTTCGCAGCTTCGACAACACCATTCATCTTTGGCCGATAGGGAGAAGAATTATGATGTTGAATTTTGAACTGTTCGCACAAGGCGGTGATCATAGTATTGTTAAGGTTTGTACCGTTATCAGTGATGATCCTTTCGGGGATACCATACCGATAGATAAGGTTCTGCTTGATGAAACGGGCAACAACATTCTTAGTAACGGATGTGAAGGAAGCTTCTTCGACCCACTTTGTGAAGTACTCAATTGCCACTAGAATGAAGCGGTGTCCATTGGATGCTTTAGGCTTGATCTCCCCGATCATATCGATTCCCCACATAGCGAAGGGCCAAGGAGCTGTTAAGACATTTATAGGAACCGGAGGCACGTGCACCTTGTCTGCATAGATTTGACATTTATGACAAGTCCGAAAGTATTGATAGCAGTATGTTTCCATGGTAGACCAGTAATAGCCTGCCCGTAGAATCTTCTTTGCCATCGTATGCCCGCTAGAGTGAGTTCCAAAGGTACCTTCATGCAATTCAACCATGATCTTTTCAGCTTCAATCTTATCCACAAAACGGATCAGAATAGAATCATGATTGTGCTTGTACAGGATGCCATTACTTAGGAAGAACTTAGCGGAGAATCTCCTTAAAAACTTTTTGTCATTGACTGAAGCTCCTTCAGGATATTCTTGAGACTCAAGATACCTTTTGACTTCATGAAACCAAGGCTAGTCCACTACTTCTTCGATATTAATCTCGTGACAGTGTGCGGGTTCGTCCATCCGTTCAATGGTGATCTGGGGAGCCTCGTTATCCCAATTAAGTTTAAACATGGATGACATTGTAGCTAGAGCATCTGCTAGCTGATTTTATTCTCGCAGGAAGTGCTCAAAGGTAATCTGCTCGAAATGTGGTAGCAATGTCAGAACATGTTCTTTGTAAGGGATGAGGTTTGGATGCTTAGTATCCCATTATCCTTTGATCTGACTGATGACCAAAGCTGAATCCCCAAACACAACTAAAGATTTGATTCCCAAGTCTATGGCAGCCTTGAGTCCAAAGTTGAAGCAAAGTCTGGCGGTGAAAGGAGTATGGCATCCTTCTGGAGATATAAGTACAGCACCGATACTGTTACCTAGCGCATTGGATGCCCCATCAAAGTACAAGGTCCATAGGGATCCTTGTTCAGGTCTGTCATATGGTCTGAAATCTCCAACATTGTCCAATGTCATGATGTCTTCGTCAGGGAAGTCAAACTTCAAGGATTGATAATCTTCTACAGCTTGATGGGCCAGATGATCAGCTAGCACACTGCCCTTTATAGCTTTTTGGGTAGTGTACTATATGTCATATTCTGTTAGGATCATCTGCCATCTAGCTATCCTTCCAGATAAAGCAGGCTTTTCGAAGATGTATTTGATTGGATCCATCTTAGATATCAGCAAAGTGGTATGAGTCAACATGTACTGCCTTAGCCATCGAGCAGCCCATACCAAAGCGCAACAAGTTTTCTCGAGCAGTGAATATATGGTTTCACAGTCGATAAACTTTTTGCTAAGGTAATAAATGGCGTGCTCTTTTTGGCCAGACTCGTCATGCTGCCCCAGTACACACCCCATTGAATTCTCTAGGACGATCAGATACATGATTAGCGGTCTTCCTTCGATTGGCGGCATCAAGACGGGAGGCTCTTGTAAATACTCCTTGATTTTATCGAAAGCAATTTGACAATCATCATTCCATCTAACTACCTGATCTTTCTTCAACAGCTTGAAGATTGGTTCACAAGTAGATGTTAGGTGAGAAATGAACCTAGCAATGTAGTTTAGGCATCCCAAGAAACCTCTAACCTCCTTCTCAGTGCGAGGAGCAGGCATTTCTTGTATAGCTTTGACTTTGGCAGGATCAACCTCGATGCCTTTGTTGCTGACAATGAAACCTAAGAGCTTACCAGACCGGACTCCGAATGTGCACTTGTTTGGATTCACAAAGTTTTATTCATAAAGTCTTATTCACAAAGTTTTCCAAAAGATGCTTGGATCTCAAGTTATGATTTTGTGAATAAGGGTTCATAAACTTTTTAACTTAGTGAAAATTTGCCCTAGTTTAGGCAGATTTTTGAACTAACTTCATGGCAACTTTTCACCTAGTTCCAAGAGGAATCTCAAAATTCATTTCAAAGATGGATTGTAGAGCATGTTACAAGATTTCCAAAATGTCCAAGAACTCTCCAAGATCATTTGTGGTTAGGGAGAATCGAAGAAATGAAAATGGCAATTTATCACTTTTGTTCAAGGCATTTTTCACATTGGTACAAGTTGCAAATCAGTTCCAAACATGCTTGTACTTGGTTTTACAGGTCCTAATCCCTTCTACACTCCAAAATTGAATGCAAACACAATGGATATTGGTCTTATTCTGATCTTTGAAGCATTGCACAAAGAATTATTCCAAAAATAGCATAAAGTTCATAAGACTACTTTCATAAAGCTAGCTTTTACAACTTTGTTTATCTTGAGCCATTACCTAATCTCTTTTTGCAAACAAGATCCACAGTTATCAGGCATGTTACCAACTCTTATCAGCTAAGGAACTAGCAAGTACAAGCTTTTGGGCATTGTCACTTCACATTTTCTTAAAAAGCAAGAAACTTGCAAAAGTCAAGGGATCTCATCCATCTGATAAAGGCAAGGCTTTGTATCATTTCAAACAACCTCAGAACATTGTTGCAAGCCTAAGACACGAATTGCTAAGCTCTAAAACACTCCAAAAAACTAGAATCACACTTTTCTGCCCAAACAGGGCATCATCTGCAGAACTCAAGCCATTTTGAAATTGGCTCGTGCGTTTTACCTTTCATCCCTTCAAACATCTTCCCTACAACACACCTGAACTATCCAGGCCCCTGTCCAGCAACTGAGAGCTCATTTTCACACTTCACCATTTTCATTTTGAAGGTTTGCAGGTTGACTCGTGCAGCAAGATTCAAGCATCTACAAAGCCAACTGAGCATTGGAGAAGCTTGAGGGAACTTCAAGCAAGCTCACAAGAACTTCAGGCCTCACTCAAAGTTCCCACATTGCCATATCCAAACTCAAATGAACAAGGTATTTGTCAAGTTTCTATCTCTCTATTTAGGCATCATTAAGCTTAGGTTTGTGAAGCACAAATGTAGTCCTTAACATGCTTAAGTTGTACATATGCATAGATTACATTTATATTAACTGAGCTAAGAGTATTTGATTGTTGAAGTTCATGAAAAAACTAGGTCAGAAATTAGGGCCATCAAAATTCTCCCTGATCTTTGAGAGTTAGGTCATGAATTTTATATCATTAGAATCGTGAGTTCATAAGCTATAATTTTTGTGTTATGAGTTTTTAATTTTATGCAAGCATGAGCAAGAACAGGTTTTGAAAGTAGAATCGCGCGTTTTGTTCTGGCTGGAGGACAGGGACGACAGGTCCTGGGCCTGGCGCGCCTTGGGCCTGTTTGTCCTACTTTTTGCACGCCCTGTTTCCTTTTTGCACCCTTGGCCAATTTTCTATATTTTTGCATATTTTTCATTTCCTTTATATTTTTGACTTTTTTATTTTTTTCTGAACATCTAAAAAACCCAAAAATATTTTCTTAATTTTTTGCATTTTATTTTATTATTTTTATTATTTTTTGGCATAAAAATAGTTTATTAATAATAATATACTTTATTTTCTTAAATAAAACTTGTAAATAATATAAAAATATCATTTATTTTTATTTTTATTATTCATACACTTAAAATACTATTTTCATGCATATTTCAATTTTTTAACATTTTATATATATGTTTATTATTTCTTGTAAAAAATGAATAAAATAAATATTAGAAAACAATATTTTCTCTTAAAACAAAATTTGGGTTTCCCCTTTTAAAAATAATCATTTTATTTTTTCTTATTTTTAAGACTTAAATAAATTTATTTTTACATACATAAAACAATTACAAACAAACATTTTTTACATACATACATTTTATTTCATATTTAAATATTGTTTATTTATTTATTGTACAATAAATTCAATTGAGTTGTAATAGTGAATTAGGGTTTTATTTTGTGCAAATATTCCCCATTCAAACTTGTATCCCCCTTCCCATAATATGGTTGTAATAGTCTAGATTTACTTTACGCATTTTATTGCTTTCATATACCATGATAGTAAATTAGGGTTTTGAATGCAAAGATCAAAAATCAAAACAAATAGCATGACCTAATACAAGACAAATATGCATGAAAAATGAAAACACATTGCACACAAGCACCCTCTAGGGTTTCACCCACTTTGTTGCCTTAAAAATGGCCATGGTATGCATGTTAGGTATCTTGACAAAACAAAACAAAACAAAAGATCATAGTCCCTCGATGACGCTATCAAAAGGTTTCCTAAGAAAAATGATCTTAGTCCCTCAAACAAGCTAAGATACTTGGCACCATTGCTATCATGGTCATACGATGACCCACGCCCGTCCCGTTTAACATCCAAAGATAGGATTGTTAACCAAATATAATGGTAAAACAACAATGTCAAAGGAATAAAAATGTGTAGGAAAGACTTTTGAGTAGGTAGATAAGCTTCTAGTTACTTGATCAATTTGCAAACCATCCTTGCTATTTTCAAACAAACACACGTTTCAAAACAATTTCCAAACAACTTTCAAAACATTGAAACATTTTTCAAAAGACAAACATATTTGTATACATTCTTACAAATAAGAATCATTACAAAGATTGCCCAAATGAGTGGCCTCTTTTCAAAATACTTTCAAAACCACACAAAGCACCATTTCAAACAATTGGAAAAAGCAAAGCAATTGATCTAAACAAGTAACTAAGAGCCCATGGAAAACCATGGATGAAAAGGGTGCTAGCACCTTCCCTTTTCATAATATACCCCCCGAACTCAAGAAAACATCTCAAAGGTCTTTCCTGTGCTTTTTGACCTTTCCTTTTAGATAAAATAAAAGTTGGTGGCGACTCTTCCTAAACCGAAACATTTGCGAACACGAACGCAAAACCTCAAGTCAGTTCTTCCACCGTATCACAGAACTGGCGACTCTGCTGGGGATTTATCTAAAAGTGGGGTTACCTTAGGGTTTAGATCACATTTACATGCTTATCTTGTTTGACTTGTATGCTTTACACTTTGGTTCTATTGTTTGGGTTTTAATCCTCTACCCAGATTTGGGAAACATTCATAGGTAAATAGCAATACGTTGTGGAAATTGTGCGGGGTATACTGACACGTTCTAAGCAATAGCTATGTTAGTGTGACATATTTGTGGGTACCGGTAGCCTTTGAGTCAATCAAAGGGAATACGGGGCCGTTGAGTGATGTCATGAAGCACTAATGGACTTTTAGAACCTTTACTTGACCAACTTGGCCTTTTAGGATGTAGTGAGATGACCGGCTTTGGTGCAGTCCGAAGTTGGTAGATACTCGATACTACACTCATTGATGGTTGTTTTCTTGGAATATTTCGGTCTCCAGTAAAGTGGCTAAACTGAAACAATGAACACATAAAACAATCCAATGATATTGAGCTCCTTAGAACCCAGTTACTATTTATAGGACAGGTTGAGCCAACTAAACTTCAAGAGGGTATTTACCTATGAAACCCCATGCAAGCCTAAACTAGGAACTTGTGTGATTTGCTTGTACATATATACTTGTGCATAACATCATGAACATCATGAAACATCATATGCATCCACTAACCATTTCAAGGATTTTGGATTTTCATCTTTGTTCCTGTTTTGTAGGTTATGGAATCACTTCGCAGGAAAACGATCCAAGTCAACCTTGTAAGAATTCTTCTGCAACTCAAGGAGCTAGCTTCAAGGATTCCTGAGAATTATCCATTCACTGAGAGACATGGTCGACTTCTCAACTTAGTCACTTCCAACACAGAGGAAGACATGGTGAAAGTTCTCTTCCAGTTCTTTGACCCCCTACACCACTGCTTCACATTTCCTGATTACCAGCTTGTGCCCACTTTGGAGGAATTTTCTCAACTCTTGAGGATTCCTATTCTCCATCAACTACCTTTCAACGGTACGGAAAGAGATCCAAAGCCTGAAGATGTTGCTCAAGCACTGCACTTGCAACCATCAGATGTCACAGGTCATTGGGAAACCAGAAGTGGTGTCAAGGGTTTCTTGGCAAAGTTCCTATTTGAGAAAGCTCAAGAATGCTGGAATTCTCTACACCTGCAATCTTTTGAGGATATTGTAGCTCTTTTCATCTATGGGTTGGTCTTGTTCCCTAACCCTGACCAACTCATAGATGTGAGTGCTGTCAAAATCTTCATGGCTCGCAACTCGGTGCCTACATTGCTTGGGGATATCTTGCACTCTTTTCACACTCGAGCAATGAGGAAAAGAGGTGTTCTCATGTGTTGCACTCCTCTACTAGCAAGATGGTTTATTTCTCATCTTCCCCAATCAGTATTGAGAATGAGCAAGGTTTGAGGTGGTCACAACGATTGATGACTCTTACATATTCAGATGTTCATTGGTGTTCTCTCTCCAGAGAAAATGTTATCATCATCGACCATTGTGGGGAATTCCCTAATGTCCCTCTACTTGGCATTAGAGGAGGCATTACCTACAACCCTTATTGGCTCTGAGACGGTTTGGTTATGCCCGAATGGATGGCCCATATGACATGCTGATTCCAGACTTGGTTTTTGACTTCGACAACAACGATCAAGGACTTCGACAAAGGTTTATCTGAGCTTGGAGGATGCCAAACAAGGTAGACAGTAAGACCTTGGGACATAAGAATTCCATCCCCCTTGAGCCTTACCTCAAGTGGGTACGAACCCGCGCCCAAAGTCTTATGATGCCTTACCCCTCTATTCTCCATGTGGTTATAGAGCCTGTTAAGGAAGGAGAGGTTCCATACACCCTCCTACATCCTGACATGCCAACATCACTTGAAGATCTTCAAAGGAGTTGGATACAGCTCAAGGGAGAACGCGATACTTTTGAAGCCCAATTCTATGCCAGCGAGAAGAAGGTTTTGGAACTTACTCGTCAACTTCATGAAGAGCAGACTCTTAACACTTACATTGCACCAAAAAGGATACGCAACATCTTTTTACCTTAGAATTTTGTATTATTTTTCCCATGGGGCATTGATGTACTAACAATTCTATCTTATTAATATGACGTGTGTTTCTTTTTGTTTAAAACAAATTTGAATTTCTGAATCCTTGAAAGCATTACATGAATACATATCATTCATCATATGCATAAACAGGTCTTCACACCAAGTTTCCTCATCTCTCTGCTGTTTATTTCAGCAAGATGGATATTAAACAAACGGTCAAAGACTTACAAGCTCAGAATTCACAATTCCAACAACTACTCTTGACCTTGACTAAGGGGCAGGAGGATCTCAAGACTCTGCTAGAAAAGGAAAAAGAGAAAAAGAAGAAGAAGAGAGCTGGTGTGGCTACCTTGGGCAGAAGATTTGAAGGTCAAGCCAGAAGGGTCCTAGATTTTCCATCAACCTCTGAGGAAGGAGAGAGAAAGGGTAAAGAGATTGTCGTGCCCTCAGATTCTGAAGTTGAAGAAGAGGAAGGTGAGGACTACTCAGAACAAGAATACCCTCCTGCAGATGAAAAATACAAAAACTTGGAAGAACGTCTGGCAGCCATGGAGGTACAAAGAGTGCCTGGGCTGGATTTTGAAGAGTTAGGGTTGGTATCTGGAATTGTAATCCCTCCTAAGTTTAAATTACCTCTATTTGCTAAGTACGATGGGGTGTCTTGTCCCAAGATGCACCTACGATCTTATGTCAGGAAAATCCAACCACATTCTTCTGACAAAGACTTGTGGGTCCACTTTTTCCAGGACAGTTTGTCGGGGACACAGCTGGATTTGTTCTACCAGTTAGAGAGGTCTAACGTGAATAATTGGGAGGACTTGGTGGCCGCCTTCTATAAACAGTATCAATAAAATGAGGACTTAGCACCAACCCGTACTCAATTACAGAGTATGGGCATGGTCTCAAATGAAGGTTTCAAAGAGTATGCCCAGAAATGGAGAGACTTGGAGGGACGAGTACAACCACCTATATCTGAGAGGGAGCTAGTAGACATGTTCTTGGGAACTCTGTCAGGGTCTTTCTTTAATCATCTGATTGGAATCTCCTCCGCGGGGTTCACTGAGTTGATTCTAACTGGTGAGAGAGTTGAAGTCGGCATAAAAAGCGGGAAAATTCAAAAAGATACATCTGCTTCCACTGCCATCAAAAAGACTTTTCCAGCAAAGAAGGAAGTATCAGTTGTCTACTCCCAAAGAGGTCAAAGAAGAGTTGAGCGCCGGCCAGCGGTGGGGACCGTAATGATTCAGAAGTCTGCAGCTGATCAGCCCAGAAACAATCAACCAGGAACCAACCAAGCAAGGGTGGAAAGGCCTGTACGGAAATTAACCCAGATAAACATGACTCCTACTCAGGTTCTACCCCATCTCTTGAATTTAAACCTTGCCATTCTGAAAGAGGCCCCGAAGAATCCGAATACAGCTTCTCCTTACTACCATTTGAACGCCAAGTGTGCTTATCATTCAAGGAGTCCAAGGCACAACACCAACAATCGTTGGGCCCTGAAGAATAAGATTCAAGATTTGATAGACGCTAAAGAAGTTCAATTTGATGCCCCTGAAAAGCCGAATGTAATCTCTGCTCCAATGCCAAGGCATGGCCACAATGCCCATGCTGTTGAAGAAGATCTTTTTGTTGCTACTATTGATGATTTGATGACTCCGCTACCGATAATCAAGTTGAATTTGATGAAGTCTGGAATTTTCCCAGGTTGTGAAGAAGATTGTTGCCTTTGTTCATCCTTACCAACCGACTGTCCATTGTTGAAGTTAGGCATCCAACGCCTAATGGATAACCAAGAAATCCTTTTTGAAAAGACTCCAGTGTCACTGACTCCTGTCAATGATGTTTCAATAATAACCATATCCTCCAATATTTCCAAGGTCTCCAAAAGACCTGTTAAGATTACATCCGCTTCGAAGACTGCACCTTTGAAGATAACCATGCCCGGGCCCGTCCCGTACAAGTCCGACAAATCAATACCATGGAACTATGGTGGAGAAATCTACTACCACGGTATTAAACAAATTGAATCAACTGAAGAAAGTTCCGATGAAGAGACTTCAGACATTGGAAACATTGCCAGAATGAGCAAAATCACCCGCAGTGGAAGAATTTTATCTCCAGAGATTGCCCCTCTGAAGGCAATCTTTGGACCCTCAGTTGCTCCTAAGGTTACCCCTGCATCGGTGAACATATCTGCGAGAACTCCAATTATTGAAGAAGTTGTAACTCCTGTGGTTGTCCCCTCTGCTGCTGATGATGATAGAGGGAAAGGGATCCAAGAAGAGCCCATTAAGACGAGGGCTCAGCCATTGGTCATCCCTGAGACCTCTCAAAAAGAAATGGAAGAGATTTTGAAAATAATCAAGAAAAGCGATTATGATGTTGTGGAACAACTGGGGAAAACCCCCTCAAAGATCTCTATGTTGGCCCTGCTGCTTTGTTTAGAGGCTCATGCTAAAGCTCTGATCATATTTTTGAAGACGGCCCACGTGCCACAGGAAACCTCTGCAGATCAATTCCAAGAATGTGTAGCTAGCTTAACAGCTGACAATGGTCTAGGATTCTCCAATGCTGATTTAATATCCAAAGGGAGAAAACATAATTACGCTTTGCATGTCTCGATGGAATGCAGAGGGACTACCCTAGCACACGTACTGGTAGACATTGGTTCATCACTGAACGTCTTGCCAAAGAAAGCCTTGGATAGACTGGATTGTGAAGGTTTAACCTTAAAGCCCAGCAATATAATTGTCAGAGCCTTTGATGGTTCTAAAAGGATGGTCCACGGGGAGGTGGACATCCCGATTAAAGTGGGAACTGAAACCTTTAACTCCACATTCTATGTGATGGACATTCGTCCTTCATATTCTTGCTTGTTGGGAAGACCCTGGATTCACAATGCTGGAGCCGTCACTTCCACTCTGCATCAAATGCTCAAGTACCCTGTCCAGGGGAAAATCATAACTATTCATGGCGAAGAGGAATACATGATAAGCCATCTAAATTCTTTCCGCTATGTAGAATTGGATGGCGAATTCATTGAAACCCCTTTTCAGCATTTTGAAGAGGTAGCTCAGGAGATTGTGGCAACCAAGACAGTGTCTTCTATACCCATGATAACCAGACCTCCGCCTCGGATTTCGTCTCTCAAAGATGCAAAGGATATGATTGAAGAAGGAGGAAGCACAATTTGGGGGCAACTTCCAGACTTTCCTTACAAATCAGATAAATTCGGCTTGGGGTTCACTTCTTCTGCTCAAAAGGCTGTACGCCACGCCCGTGCTGGAGGGCCACCAGTGAAGATCACCCATCATGGAGTTAATGCTTTGGAGGATAGCGAAGAAGAGAGCAGCCTGGAAGACTGGATTTTTCCAACTGTTGACGGAGGACTGTGCAACTGGGAAGCAAAAGACTTTGTTCCGATTACTTTCATACCGCAATAATTTATCTTTCAAATATTTTTGGTTGTTTGTAATAATTCTCAAACAATTCGTACACTTTTAACCTTGTGCCTTACCCGAGGCACATAGGTCCATTTGTAAGGGTTTGATTTTTTCATCTTCATATGCCATTTTAATGAATCATGGATGTTTTCACATTAAACTTTTGTGCTCATTGTCTTTCTTTTTACATTTTATTTGTTTAAAGGTGGCTATCCCTTACACACACCCACACTCACAAATGCAGGTACCCTTCCATTCCGGATTCCATGGGTAACAATTCTGCTATGGCCTTCAGTGACTCAGAAGATCTGGTCTACCATGCCGAATACGAAGGTGAGGAAGATTGTGAGGTGCCGGGAGAATTGGCTAGGATGCTACAACAGGAAGAAAGGGCTATTCTACCTCATGAGGAGCTGTTAGAGACAATCAACTTGGGTACTGAGGAAGACAAAAAAGAAGTCAGAGTGGGTGCCAACTTAGAGCCAAGTGTCAAAGAGCGCCTAATTCAGCTGTTACATGAATATGTTGAGATCTTCTCCTGGTCTTACGAAGATATGTCGGGACTCGATACAGATATTGTGGTTCACCGTCTGCCCACAAGAGAAGACTATCCACCAGTCAAACAAAAAGTTCGCCGCATGAGGCCTGACATGTCAGAAAAGATCAAAGTCGAAGTTATGAAGCAGTTCAATGCTGGATTACTTGCTGTTACTTCCTATCCACAACGGGTTGCTAACATTGTGCTCGTGCCTAAGAAGGACGGCAAATTGAGAATGTTTGTGGATTACAGAGACTTAAACAGGGATAGCCCTAAAGATGATTTTACGCTACCGCACATTGACATCTTGGTTCACAACACAGCTCAGCACAAGGTATTTTCTTTCATGGACGGATTTTCAGGTTACAGCCAGATCAAAATGGCACCTGAAGACATGGAGAAAATTACTTTTGTTACACAGTGGGGTACGTTCTGCTACAAAGTGATGCCATTCGGACTGAAGAATGTCGGGGCAACCTATCAACGCGCCATGGTAGCTTTGTTTCATGATATGATACATCATGAGATAGAGTTCTACGTAGATGACATGATAGCCCGATCACAAACGGAAGAAGAACACATCGACCATTTACAAAAGCTGTTTGTCAGGTTGAAGGAGTACAAGTTAAGACTGAACCCGAACAAGTGCACCTTCGGAGTCAGGTCTGGTAAACTCTTGGGTTTCATTGTCAGCAACAAAGGCATCGAGGTTGATCCTACCAAAGTCAAAGCTATACAAGAAATGTCTGCTCCTCGCACTGAAAAGGAGGTCAGAGGTTTCTTGGGACGCCTAAACTACATTGCTAGGTTCATCTCTCACCTAACATCTACCTGTGAGCCAATCTTCAAGCTGTTGAAGAAAGATCAGGTAGTTAAATGGAATGATGAATGTCAATTTTCTTTTGATAAAATCAAGGAGTATTTGCTAGAACCTCCTATCCTGATGCCACCCGTCAACGGAAGACCGCTAATCATGTATCTGACTGTCTTAGAGAATTCAATGGGGTGCATATTGGGCCAACATGACGAGTCTGGCCGAAAAGAGCATGCCATTTATTACCTTAGCAAAACGTTTACCGACTGTGAGATCCGATACTCACTGCTCGAGAAAACTTGCTGCGTTTTGGTATGGGCTGCTCGCCGGCTAAGGCAATATATGTTGACTCATACCACTTGGCTGATATCTAAGATGGATCCGATCAAGTACATCTTTGAGAAGCCTGCTCTATCTGGAAGAATAGCTAGATGGCAGATGATCCTAATGGAATACGATATACAGTACACGACCCAAAAAGCTATAAAGGGAAGTGTACTAGCTGACCATCTGGCTCATCAAGCTGTCGAAGATTACCAATCCATGAGGTTTGACTTCCCATGCGGTACTCATCTCTCCGGAAGGTTGCCATACTCCTTTCACTGCCAGACTTTGCTTTAACTGCACCAACAACATGGCCGAGTATGAAGCTTGCATCTTTAGTCTCAAGGCTTCCATAGACTTGGGAATCAAATCTTTGATTGTGTTTGGAGACTCAGCTTTGATCATCAGTCAGATCAAAGGAGAGTGGGACACTAAACATCCCAATATCATCCCTTACAAAGAACATGTCTTGACATTGTTATCACATTTCGAGCAGATTACCTTCAAGCACTTCCTGTGAGAAGAAAATCAGCTAGCGGATGCTCTAGCTACAATGTCATCCATGTTTAAACTTAACTGGGATAATGAGGCTCCCCAAATCACCATTGAATGGATGGACGAACCTGCACACTGTCACGAGATTAATATCGAAGAAGTAGTGGACCGACCTTGGTTTCGCGAAGTCAAAAGGTATCTCGAGGCTGAAGAATACCCAGAAGGATCTTTAGTCAATGACAAAAAGTTCTTGAGGAGATTCTCTGCCAAGTTCTTCCTGAGCAATGGTATCCTGTACAAGCGCAATCATGATTGCATTCTGCTCTGTTGTGTGGATAAGATTGAAGCTGAACAGATCATGGCTGAACTGCACAATGGTACCTTTGGCACTCACTCTAGCGGGCATACGATGGCTAAGAAGATCCTAAGGGCAGGCTATTACTGGTCTACCATGGAAGCTGACTGCTATCAACATTCCAGGACTTGTCACAAATGTCAAATCTATGCGGACAAGGTACATATACCTCCAGTTCCTCTCAATGTCTTAATAGCTCCTTGGCCATTCGCTATGTGGGGAATCGACATGATTGGAGAGATCAAGCCTACAGCATTCAATGGACACCGCTTCATTCTGGTGGCCATTGATTACTTTACCAAGTGGGTCGAAGCAGCTTACTTTGCATCTGTCACAAAGAACTTTGTTGCCCGCTTCATCAAGCAGAACCTCATTTGTCGGTACGACATCCCCGAAAGGATCATCACTGACAACGGTACAAACCTTAATAACACTATGATCACCGCCTTGTACGAGCAGTTCCAGATTCAACATCACAATTCATCTCCCTATCGGCCAAAGATGAATGGTGTTTTCGAAGCTGCGAACAAAAATATCAAGAAGATCATACAAAAGATGACAGTCACCTACAAATACTGGCATGAGATGTTACCGTTTTCTCTCCACGGGTACCGTACCACGGCGCGTACATCAACTGGGGCAACACCCTATTCTTTGGTATACGGCATGGAAGCTGTTTTTCCTATTGAGGTTCAGATTCCCTCCTTGAGAATCATGAAGGATGTTGGTTTGAGTGAAGATGATTGGATTCAGACCTGGCTTGATCAACTTAACTTGATTGATGAAAAGAGGCTTATTGTTGTTTGCCATGGTCAGACGTATCAAAAACGGATGATCAAGGCTTTCAACAAGAAAGTCAGGCGACAAGTGTATCAAGTTGGGGATCTCGTGATCAAGCGCATCATCTTGCCACAAAGTGATCCCAGGGGCAAATGGACTCCTACCTACGAAGGACCATTTGTGATCAAGAACATCTTTTCCCGTGGGGAAATGATCTTAACCACCATGGACGGTGACGACCTTCCGCACCCTGCGAATGCAGACATAGTCAAAAGATACTACACATAAATGACTCGCTAGGTTGACACACCTAGGCAAAAAAAGGGCATCCCGGTGAATCGAAAACCCGAAAGGGCGGTTCAGGCAAAAGTTAGGGATAAATAAAAAAAATATGTACACCCGGCAAGTTGAAAACCCGAAAGGGCGACTTGGGCAAAAAAGGGTTTCCCGGTGGATCGAAAACCCGAAAGGGCGGTCCAGGCAAAAGTTAGGGAATTAAAGCGTATGACTATGTCTCGTCGGATCACTTTAAGGACAATCTCTTCACAGACAAGCTCCGGGCTTCTGATCAACTCAATCATCTTCGAACGAAGCAACGAATAGACAAGATATTCAGAGTTACAAAGGCTATAGCAGAATGGGAACCCCATGGAATTTTTTACACATAGCCATCTTTCTTTGTATAAATTTTTCTCATTTTTATGACAACGTTCTCTTACTAGGATGCCTATCTCCTTTGTACAAAATACTTACACAAAGTTAATACAAAGATACTTCAAAGTGCATAAAACTATTTGCTTTTTCTTCTTTTTTACACTTGTGTTTTATTTGAAAACGTCCAATGATTTATTAATGAGCATATGCATTTGAATATAATCACATGTTTACAAATAAACGAAATGGGAAAGAATAATTAATGACAAGTTGAAAGTATAGGAAAATGTCTTTAGGCTATTCCAAGAGAAATCCCCTGAAGTACATCATCTAGATCCCTAGCGGAGCTAAAACCTTGAAATATATATCCCCAGTGGAGTTATATTTTCAAAACCTTAATCCCCATCAGAATTAAGTTTTCAAACTCCCAATCCTCAGCGGAGCCAAAACTTTGAACCACAGATCCCCAGTGGAGAAGAAACCTTTATTCCCCAGCGGAGTCAAATTTCTAACTACCAATCCACAGCGAAAACCATCTAGTTTCTCCAAATTTCCCAACAAGTTGTCTTGAAGCCTGGAGGTCAACCAGATAACAGTTAACTTTTGTCTCTCCCCAGTAGAGTGGTATACAACCCAAACTCCTGAACTTTTTCCAAACAGGAATAAGCTTTTTCCCCCAGAGTCCTGAACTTACTCCAGCAGTAAGCCTTCTTCCCCACAGAGTTTTTACTCCCCAACAGATTGAAGATTCTCATTCTCCTTTCCCCAGTGAAGTCACCAAAGTTTTCATTACTCCTCAACAGAATGAAGATTCTCGTTCTTAGTTCCCCGCAGAAATCATCAGAATTTTCCCTATTCCCCAGCCAAGTAAGGATTCTTATTATTTAACCCCCAGTAGAAGTCTTCGAAGTTCTCTGGATTCCCCAAGCAGATTTCTCAAGCAGTTTGACATTACTCTCACAACAAATTTTGTCAATGCTCCAACTTCAAGACATGAAGGATTCTCACATCCCCACAGAGGTTGTCAGGGATTTTCCATCCCCAACAGTCACCAAGTATTTCTCATCCTCGACAATCAAAGATTTTGAATCTCTAGCAGCAGTCAAGGGTTTATTTTCCCCGACAATAGTCAAGGGTTTTATTATCTCCAGCCGTCAAGGATTTATTTTCCTCAGCAATACAGCGAATCAGCCTACATGCACATACATTACATTCATATATCATAAACATTGATATACCACATTTATTGCATCATACATTTCATGCAACATATCTTTGTGTTTCATCTAACATTTTACCCTTTTCAGGATAAGATTAACAGCTATCTTTAACAAATATTCAAAGATTTCAGATACAGTACGGATACACTCCAGACGCGGAAGTCATTCTGTTACTCATTCAGATCTCTCATTCAGATACAGTACGGATACACTCCAGACGCGGAAGTCATTATGTTACTCATTCAGATCTCTCATTCAGATACAGTACGGATACACTCCAGACACGGAAGTCATTCTGTTACTCATTCTGATCTCTTATTCAGATACAGTACGGATACACTCCAAACACGGAAGTCATTCTATTACTCATTCAGAATTCAAGTCAAGATACAGTACGGATACACTCTAGACACGGAAGTCATTCTGTTACTCATTCAGACCTCAAATCTTCAGATACAGTCCAGATACGCTCCAGACACGGTTGCCATTCTGTCACTCATTTAAATTTTTCCCCAACTCAGATACACTCCAGACACGGAAGTCATTCAGTCACATATTCAAGATACAGTCCAGATACGCTCCAGACACGGAAGCCATTATGTCACTTACTCAGATTCAAATCTCCATATACAACTCAGATACGTTCCAGATACAGATACCATTCTGATGGTCATTCTCCTGATTTACAACAAGCATTCTTGGATGGCATCTACAATCCCATCTCCAACAAGACTCAATCACCTTTCCAAATGGCATCTTTAAGCCCATTCCTTCAACTACAATTTGACGAGTGCAAATTTATGTGCATTATAGTGTCCAATCATCTTTTACCTTCGAGTCACGAACGACAAAACTCGCCAATCTAACTCTTCAGGTTCAAGAAGATTGAACAGAGGCAGCTGTTGTACCCCAAAATTTGCCCTCTCATTTTATCAATATTTTCCTCACAAGACTTCTTGGACTCAAGATCAGATTAGGGTTTGCTCAGCTCAAGACCTCATCTTGCAGTGATGACCTGAAATTAGGATTTGAGTTTACACAGGGATTTTTGGACTTTCAATGCCTCATGTGATGTTCATACTTCATGTTGGACCTCTAAGATTGCTCATACCAAGTTCCAAGCCTTGAATCACATTTTTGCCCAGTCAGTTGGACAATTGACCTAAAAATCAGCTATATTGGGGAAAAAAGTCAACCATGGCCAATTTACAGTCAAACCTTATAATTTTTTATCCACATAAACATTATAGACTCATATGAACCATTTGATCAAGTTTAGACCACAACTCCTCAAGAAATTTGATCAAATCTTCAAAAGGGCAAAATGGTCAAAATTAGGGTTTTGACAGTAGAAGGGCAATTTCTGATTTTTAACCTAGCCAATGGAAAATTGGGTTCAAGCATGGTTTCAAGGACTCATTTGCATCATCTTGACCTAATCACAAGGTTCAAAAGATCTCAAATGCATTGGATTAACAGATGAATTTTCCAGTCAACTGATCAAAAATCAATTGTACACTAAAAAGTCAAACTTTGACTTTTTGATCAAAATCAAGTGCCAAGGGTCATAATTCATCAAAACATGTCAAAGTGTGAAACTTGTTCACCAAGAAACCTAATTTTGAAAATTAGGGTTTTAATTTGAAATTTTTCATAACTTAGAATTTTTCAAAGTTATGAAAATTTCTTATTTTTTTCCAACTTTTCCCAACTTTTTCACCATGATGCAATTGGATTCAAAGAAAACTTCCAACATGAAAGTTGTAGTCCTCCACAAAATCTACAACTTTGATTCACAAATTTTTCCAAAAAGATGCTTTGATCTCAAGTTATGATTTTGTGAATAAGGGTTCATAAACTTTTTAACTTAGTGAAAATTTGCCCTAGTTTAGGCAGATTTTTGACCTAACTTCATGGCAACTTTTCACCTAGTTCCAAGAGGAATCTCAAAATGCATTTCAAATATGGATTGTAGAGCATGTTACAAGATTTCCAAAATGTCAAAGAACTCTCCAAGCTCATTTGTGGTTAGGGAGAATCGAAGAAATGAAAATGGAAATTTATCATTTTTGTTCAAGGCATTTTTCTCATTGGTACAAGTTGCAAATCAGTTCCAAACATGCTTGTACTTGGTTTTACAGGTCCTAATCCCTTCTACACTCCAAAATTGAATGCAAACACAACGGATATTGGTCTTATTCTGATCTTTGAAGCATTGCACAAAGAATTATTCCAAAAATGGCATAAAGTTCATAATACTACTTTCATAAAGCTAGCTTTTACAACTTTGTTTATCTTGAGCCATGGACCTAATATCTTTTTGCAAACAATATCCACAATTATCAGGCATGTTTACCAACTCTTATCAGCTAAGGAACTAGCAAGTACAAGCTTTTGGGCATTGTCACTTCACCTTTTCTTCAAAAGCAAGAAACTTGCAAAAGTCAAGGGATCTCATCCATCTGATAAAGGCAAGGCTTTGTATCATTTCAAACAACCTCAGAACAATGTTGCAAGCCTAAGACACGAATTTCTAAGTTCTAAAACACTTTGTTGTACCCCCAAAATTTGCCCTCTCATTTTATCAAGATTCTCCTCACAAGACTCTTTGGACTCAAGACCAGATTAGGGTTTGCTCAGCTCAAGACATCTCCTTGCACTGTTGACCTGAAATTAGGGTTTCAGTTTGCACAAGGATTTTTGGACTTCTAATGCCTCATGTGACTTTAATACTTCATTTTCGACCTCTAAGATTGCCCATACCAAGTTTCAAGCCTTGAATCAAATTTTTGCCCAGTCAATTGGACAATTGACTTAAAAATCAGTTGTATTGGGGAAAAAGTCAATTGTGGCCAATTTACAGTCAAACCTCATTATTTTTTATCCATATCTACATTATAGACTCATATGAACCATTTTATCAATTTTGGACCACAACTCCTCAAGAAATTTGATCAGATCATCAAAAGGGCAAAATGGTCAAAATTAGGGTTTTGACTGTAGAAGGGCAATTTCTAATTTTTCACCTAACCAATGGAAAATTGGGTTCAAGCATGGTTTCAAGGACTCAATGGAATCATCTTTACCTAATCACAAGGTTCAAAAGATCTCAAATTCATTGGATTGACAGATGAATTTTCCAATCAACTGATCAAAAATCAACTATACACTGAAACGTCAAACTTTGACTTTTTGGTCAAAATCAAGTGCCAAGGGTAATTTTTCATCAAGATGTGTCAAAACATGAAACTTGCTCACCAAGAAACTTAAATTTGGAAATTAGGGTTTAAGATTGAAAATTTTCATAACTTAGAATTTTTCTAAGTTATGAAAATTTCTTATTTTTTCCCAACTTTTTCACCATGATGCAATTGGATTCAAAGAAAACTTCCAACATGAAAGTTGTAGTCCTCCACAAAATCTACTACTTTTATTCACAAAGTTTTCCCAAAATATGCTTGGATCTCAAGTTATGATTTTGTGAATAAGGGTCCATGAAACTTTTAACTTAGTGAAATTTTGCCCTAATTTAGGCAGATTTTTTACCTAACTTCATGGCAACTTTTCACCTAGTTACAAGTGGAATCTTAAAATGCATTTCAAAGATGGATTGTAGATCATGTTACAAGCTTTCCAAAATGTCAAAGAACTCTCCAATATCATTTATGGTTAGGGAGAATCGAAGAAAATATAATGGTCATTTCTCACTTTTGTCCATGGCATTTTTCACATTGCTACAAGTTGCAAATCTGTCCTAAGCATGCTTGTACTTGTTTTATAGGTCTTAAACCTTTACACACTCCTTAATTTAATGCAAATACAATGGATATTGGCTTTGTTCTGAGCTATGGAACTTTGCACAATGAATTAATCCATTTATGGCATAAAGGTAACAATGCCATTTCCATAAAGCTTGCTTTTTTGCAACTTTGTATTCCTTGAGCATTGAACCTGATCTTTGGCCACAAACAAGATCCACAAACTTGAGGAAAATTACACCAACTATGTTCAGGCTTTGAGCTTTGTCAACTCACTTTTTCTTCAAAAGCAAGTAAGCTTGCAAAAAGTCCACAACTTGGAAATCTGATAAGAGCAAGCCTTTGTATCATTTGAAACAACTTCAGCATATTGTAACAAGCCAAAAGCACGATTTGCTAAGCTCTAAAACACCCTCTAACACAGAAAACCCCATTTTTTCCCAAAACAGGGAAACTTTTGCAAACACGAAGCCACTTCCATATTCCCTCGTGCGTTTTACTTGGAACCACTTCAGACACATTCCATACATCACACCTAAACTATCCAAGCCATTGTTCAGCAACTGTAACCTCATTTTCAAGCTTCACCATTTTTAATTTCTGAGTTTGCAGGTTGACTTCTACAAGGAGATTCAAGTCATTTCAAAGCAAGCTGAGCATTAGGAAAGGTTGAGGGAACTTCAAGCAAGCTCACAAGTACTTCAGGCCTCACTCAAAGCTACTACATTGCCATAACCAAACTCAACTGAACAAGGTAATTTTCAAAGTTCTATCTCCTTATTTAGACATCCTTAGGCTTAGGTTTGTGAAGCAAAAATGTAGTCTTTAATGTGCTTGAGCTGTACATATGCATAGTTCTTATTTATATTAACTGAGTTAAGAGAATTTGGATGATGAAAATGCTGAAAAAGCTAGGTTAGAATTTAGGGCCACTGAAATTCTCCCTGGTTTCTTAGAGTTAGTTCACAAAATGGATATGGTTGGAATCGTGATTGAAAATGCTATAACTTTCATGTTGTAAATTTTTTATTTCATGCAAGAAATAAAGAGAACAGGTTTGAACAGAACCAGGGCGCGCGCGCGTGTTCTGAGGACAGGGACAAAGTGGAGCTTGGGCCTGGGCCTGGCTTTTCTAACTATTCACACCCCTCTTTTGCTTTCTGCACCCCCTTGGCCCATTTTCTTTATTTTGCATATTTTTTTCACTTCTTTTATATTTTCTGAATTTATTTATTTTTTCTAAACAAATAAAAATCTCAAAAATATTTTCACTATTTTTTGCATTTTATTTTATTATTTTCATTATTTTTTGGGCATAAAAATAGTTTATTAATAATAATATAACTTATTTTTCTAAATAAAACTTGTAAATAATACAAAAATATTATATATTTTTATTTTTATTACTTATACACTTAAATTAATATTTTCATACAATATTTAATTTTTTAACATTTTTGTATATTATAATTATTTTTCTTAAACAAAAAATGAATAAATAAATAATATAAAGCATAATTTTTATTAAACAAAAATTAGGGTTTTTACCCTTTCAAAAATAATCTTTTTATTTTCTTATTTTTTAAGACATTAAATAAATTCATTTTTACATACATAAAACAAATACAAAAAAACATTTTTGCATATTTATAATTTATTCCATATTTAAATACTTGTTTATTTATTTATTTGTACAATAAATTCAATTGGGTTGTAATAGTAAATTAGGGTTTTATTTTGTGCAAATACCCCCTATTCAAACTTGTACCCCCCCCCCCCCCCCCCCTTTTCCATAATATTGTTATAATAGTCTAGATTTACTTTACACATTTTATCACTTTCATATACCATGATAGTAAAGTAGGGTTTTGTATGCAAAGACCAAAAATCAAACAAATAGCATGACCTAACACAAGACAAAAATGCATGGAAAATGACAACACCTTGCACACAAGCACCCCTAGGGTTTCATCCACTTTGTTGCCTTAAAATGGCCATGGTATGAATGCTAGGTATCTTGGCAAAATCAATCAAAAACAAAAGATCATAGTCCCTCGATGACGCTATATTGGTTGCATAAACAAAAATGATCTTAAGTCCCTCAAAATGCTAAAGATACTTGGCATCATTGCTATCATGGTCATACGATGACCCATGCACGTCCCGTTTAACATCCAAAGATAGGGTTGTTTACCAAATACATTGGTAAAACAACAATGTCAAAGGGTTAAAAATGTGTAGGAAAGACTCTTGATTATATAGATGCTCCTAGTTGCTTGATCAATTTGCAAACCATACTTGCTATTTTCAAACAAACACACACAATTTCAAAACATTTCTAAAACAAACTTTCAAACATTGAAACATTTTTCAAAAGACAAACATCTTTGTATACATTCTTCAAACAAGAATCATTACAAAGATTGCCAAAACGATGGCATCTTTTCAAAATACTTTCAAAACCACACAAAGCACCATTTCAAACAATTGAAAAAGCAAAGCAAGTGATCTAAACAAGTAACTAAGAGCCCATGGAAAACCATGGATGAAAAGGGTGCTAGCACCTTCTCTTTTCATAATCTACTCCCGAACTCAAGAAAACATCTCAAAGGTCTTTCCTGTTCTTTTTGACCTTTCCTTTGGATAAAATAAAAAGTCTGTGGCGACTCTTGCTAAACCGAAACATTTGCAAACATAAACGCAAAACCTCAAGTCAGTTCTCCCACAGTATCACAGAACTGGAAACTCTGTTGGGGATAAATCTAAAAGTGGGGTTACCTTAGGGTTTAGATCACCTTTACATGCTTATCTTGCTTGACTTGTATGCTTTACACTTTGGTTCTATTGTTTGGGTTTGAATCCTCTACCTGGATTTGGGAAACATTTATAGGTAAATAGCAATACGTTATGGAAACTGTGCGGGGTATACCGACATGGTCTAAGCAATAGTTATATTAGTGCGACATATTTGTGGGTACCGGTAGCCTTTGAGTCAATCAAAGAGAATACGAGGCCGCTGAGTGATGTCATGAAGCACTAATGGACTTTTAGAACCTTTACTTGACCATCTTGGCCTTTTAGGATATAGTGGGATGACCGGCTTTGGTGCAGACCGAAGTTGGTAGATACTCGATACTACACTCATTGAGGGTTGTTTTCTTGGAATATTTTGATCGCCAGTAAAGTGGCTAAACTGAAACAATGAACACAGAAAATAATCCTGTGATATTGAGCTCCTTAGAACCCAGTTACTATTTCTAGGACATGTTGAGCCAACTAAACTTTAAGAGGGTACTTACCTATGAAACCCCATGCAAGCCTAAACTAGGAACTTGTGTGACTTGCTTGTACATATATACTTGTGCATGACATCGTGAACATCATGAAGCATCATTTGCATCCACTAACCATTTCAAGGATTTTGGATTTTCATCTTTGTTCCTGTTTTGTAGGTTATGGATTCACTTCGCAAGAAAACTATTCAGGTCAATCTTGTGAGAATTCCTCCACAACTCAAAGAGATTGCTTCCAAGATTCTAGAGTATTCTCCATTCACTGAGAGACATGGTCAACTTCTCAACTTGGTCAACTCCAACACAGAGGAAGACATGGTGAAAGTTCTCTTCCAGTTCTTTGACCCCCTACACCACTGCTTCACATTTCCTGATTACCAGTTGGTGCCTACTTTTGAGGAATTTTCTCAACTCTTGAGGATTCCTATTCTCCATTAACTACCTTTTAATGGTACGGAAAGAGATCCAAAGCCTGAAGATGTTGCTCAAGCCCTGCACTCGCAACCATCAGATGTCATAAGTCATTGGGAAACCAGAAGTGGTGTCAATGGTTTCTTGGCAAAGTTCCAGTTTGAGAAAGCCCAAGAATGTTTGAATTCTCTAGACCTGCAAGATTTTAAGGATATTGTAGCTCTTCTCATCTATGGGTTGGTCTTGTTTCCAAACCCTGACCAACTTATAGATGTCAATGCTGTCAAAATCTTCATGGCTCACAATCCGGTGCCCACATTGCTTGGGGATATCTTGCACTCCTTTCACACTCGAACAATGAGGAACAGAGGTGTTCTCATGTGTTGCACTCCTCTACTGGCAAGGTGGTTTATTTCTCACCTACCCCAATCAGTTTTGAAGAATGAGCAAGTTTGAGGTGGTCACAACGATTAATGACTCTTACATATTCAGATGTTCATTGGTGTTCTCGATCCAAAGAAAATGTTATCATCGTAGACCGTTGTGGGGAATTCCATAATGTCCCTCTACTTGGCATTAGGGGAGGCATTACCTACAACCCCTGCTTGGCTCTGAGACAGTTTGGGTATGCCCGAAGGGATGGCCCATATGACATGCTGATTCCAAACTTGGTTTTTGACTTCGACAACGATGATCAAGGACTTCGACAAAGGTTCATCCGAGCTTGGAGGATGCCCAACAAGGTAGACAGTAAGACCTTGGGACACAAGAATTCCATCCCCCTTGAGCCTTACCTCAAGTGGGTACGAACCCGCGCCCAAAGTATTATGATTCCTTACCCTTCTATTCTCCCTATGATTATAGAGCCTGTTAAGGAAGGAGAGGTTTCATACACCCTCCTACATCCCGACATGCCAACATCACTCGAAGATCTTCAAAGGAGTTGGATACAACTCAAAGGAGAATGCGATACTTTTGAAGCCCAATTCTACGCCAGCAAGAAAAAGGTTTTGGAACTTACTCGTCAACTTCACGAAGAGCAGACTCTCAACACCTACATTGCACCAAAGAGGATGCGCAACATCTTTTTACCTTAGAATTTTGTATTATTTTTCCCATGGGGAATTGATGTACTAACAATTCTATCTTATTAATATGACGTGTATTTCTTTTTTGTTTAAAACAAATTTGAATTTCTAAATCCTTGAATACATTACATGAATACATATCATTCATCATATGCATAAACAGGTCTTCACACCAAGTTTCTTCATCTCTCTGCTGTTTATTTCAACAAGATGGATATTGAACAAACGTTCAAAGACTTACAAGCTCAGAATTCACAATTCCAACAGCTACTCGTGACCTTGGCTAAGGGTCAGGAGGAGCTCAAAAATCTGTTAGAGAAGGAAAAGGAGAAGAAGAAGAAGAAGAAGAGGGTTGGTGTGGCTACCTTGGGCAGAAGATTTGAAGGTCAAGCCAGAAGGGTCCTAGATTTTCCGTCAACCTCTGAGGATGGAGAGATAAAGGGTAAAGAGACTACCGTGCCTTCTGATTCTGAAGTTGAAGAAGAGGAAGATGAAGACTATTCAGAACCACAGTACCCTCCTGCAGATGAGAAATACAAGAATTTGGAAGAGCGTCTAGCTGCCATGGAGTTACAAAGAGTGTCTGGGCTGGATTTTGAGGAGTTAGGGTTGGTTTCTGGAATTGTAATCCCTTCTAAATTCAAAGTACCTCTATTTGCTAAGTACGATGGGGTGTCTTGCCCAAAGATGCACCTACGGTCTTATGTCAGGAAAATTCAACCACATTCTTCTAATAAAGACCTGTGGGTCCATTTCTTCCAAGACAGTTTGTCGGGGACGCAGTTAGATTGGTTCTACCAGCTAGAGAGGTCTGATGTGCATAATTGGGAGGATTTGGCTACTGCCTTCTACAAGAAGTATCAATATAATGCGGACTTAGCACCAACCCGTACTCAATTACAGAGTATGGGCATGGTCTCAAATGAAGGTTTCAAAGAGTATGCCCAGAAATGGAGAGACTTGGCGGGACGAGTACAACCACCTCTATCTGAAAGGGAGCTAGTAGACATGTTCTTGGGGACTCTGTCAGGGCCTTTCTTTAATCACTTAATTGGAAGTTCGTCTGCGGGGTTCACCGAGTTAATTCTAACTGGTGAGAGAGTTGAAGCCGGAATCAAGATCGGGAAAATTCAAAAAGATACATCTGTTTCTGCTGCCATCAAAAGGCCTTTTCCAGCAAAGAAAGAAGTCTCAGCTGTCTACTCCCAGAGAGGTCAAGGAAGAGTTGAGTGTCGGCCAGCGGTGGGGGTCGTAATGATTCAGAAGTCTACAGCTGATCAGCCCAGAAACAATCAACCAAGAACCAACCAAGCAACGGTGGAAAGGCCTGTATGGCAATTCACCCAGATAAACATGACTCCCGCACAGGTTCTACCCTATCTCTTGAAGTTAAACCTTGCCAGTCTGAAAGAGGCCCCGAAGAATCCGAATATAACTTCTCCTTTCTACCATTCGAACACTAAGTGTGCTTATCATTCAGGGAGTATAGGACACGACACCAACAATTGTTGGGCCCTGAAAAATAAGATTCAGGATTTGATAGATGCTAAAGAAGTTGAATTTGACGCCCCTGAAAAGCCGAATATGATCTCTTCTCCAATGCCAAGGCATGGCCACAATGCCCATGCTGTTGAAGAGGATCTATTTGTTGCTACTGTTGATGATTTGATGACTTCGCTACCGATAATCAAGTTAAATTTGCTGAAGGTTGGGATTTTCCCAGGTTGTGAAGAAGATTGCTACCTTTGTTCATCCTTACCAACCGACTATCCATTGTTGAAGTTAGGCATCCAACGCCTAATGGATAACTAAGAAATCCTTTTTGAAAAGACTCCTATTACACCGACTCTTGTCAATGATATTTCAATAATAACCGTATCCACCAATCTTTCCAAGATATCCAAAAGACCTGTTAAGATTACATCCGCTCCGAAGATTGCACCTTTGAAGACAACCATGCCCGGGCCCGTCCCGTACAAGTCCGACAAATCAATACCGTGGAACTATGGTGGAGAGATCTACTACCACGGTATTAAGTAAATTGAATCAACTGAAGAGAGATCTGATGAAGAGACTTCCGACATTGGAAACATTGCTGGAACGAGCAAAATCACCCGCAGTGGGAGAATTTTCTCTCCAGAGATTGCGCCTCCAAAGGCAATCTTTGGACCCTCAACTACTCCTAAGGTTACTCTTGTACCGGTCAACATATCTGCGAGAACTCCAATTATTGCAGAAGTTGTAACTCCTGTGGTTGTCCCCTCTGCTGCTGCTGATGATAGAGGGAAAGGGATCCAAGAAGCACCCGTCAGGACGAGGGCTCAGCCATTGGTCATCCCTGAGACCTCTCAAAAATAAATGGAAGAGATTTTGAAAATAATCAAGAAAAGCGATTATTATGTTGTGGAACAACTGGGGCAAACCCCCTCAAAGATCTCTATGTTGGCCCTGCTGCTTTGTTTAGAAGCTCATGCTAAAGCTCTGGTCAGATTTTTGAAGACGGCCCACGTGCCACAGGAAACCTCCGCGGATCAGTTCCAGGAATGTGTAGGTAGCTTAACAGCTGACAATGGTCTAGGATTCTCTGATGCCGACTTAACCTCCAAAGGACGAAAACATAATGACGCTTTGCATGTCTCGGTGGAGTGTAGGGGAACCACCCTAGCTCATGTTTTGGTTGATACTGGGTTGTCTTTAAATGTCTTGCCGAAGAAAGCCTTGGATAGATTGGACTGTGAAGGCCTAACCCTGAAACCCAGCAATATAATTGTCAGAGCCTTTGATGGTTCTAAAAGGATGGTCCACGGGGAGGTGGACATCCCGATTAAAGTGGGAATTGAAACCTTCAACTCCATATTCTATGTGATGGACATCCGTCCTTCCTATTCTTGCTTGTTGGGAAGACCCTGGATTCACAATGTTGGGGCCGTCACTTCTTCTCTGCATCAAATGCTCAAGTACTCTGTCCAGGGGAAAATTATAATTGTTCATGGCAAAGAGGAATACATGATAAGCCATCTAAATTATTTCCGCTATGTAGAATTGGATGGTGAATTCATCGAAACCCCTTTTCAGCATTTTGAAGAGGTAGCTCAGGATATTGCGGCAACCAAGACAGTGTCTTCTATACCCATGATTACCAAACATGTGCCTAGGATGTCGTCTCTCAAAGATGCAAAGGCTGTGATTGAAGAAGGAGGAAGCACAATTTGGGGGCAACTTCTAGATTTTCCTTACAAATCAGATAAATTCGGCTTATGGTTCACATCTTTTGCTTAAAAGGCTGTTTGTCGCGCCCGTGCTGGAGGGACGCCAGTGAAGATCACCCATCATGGAGTCAATGCTTTGGAGGATAGTGAAGAGGAGAGCAACCTGGAAGATTGGATTTTCCCTACTGTTGACGGAGGACTGTGCAACTGGGAAGCAAAAGACTTTGTTCCGATTACTTTCATACCGCAGTAATTTATCTTTCAAACATTTCTGTTGGTTTGTAATAATTCTCAAACAATTCATACACTTTTAACCTTGTGCCTTACCCGAGGCATATAGGTCCATTTATAAGGGTTTGATTTTTTTATCTTCATATGCCATTTTAATGAATCATGGACGTTTTCACATATAAACTTTTGTGTTCGTTGTCTTTCTTTTTACATTTTTATTTATTTAAAGGTGGCTATCCCTTACACACACCCACACTCACAAATGCAGGTACCCTTCCATTCCGGATTCCATGGGTAACAATTCTGCTATGGTCTTCAGTGACTCTGAAGATCTGGTCTACCATGCCAAATACGAAGGTGATGAAGATTGTGAGGTGCCGGGAGAGTTGGCTAGACTGCTACTACAGGAAGAAAGGGTTATTCTACCTCATGGGGAGCTGTTAGAGACAATCAACTTGGGTACTGAGGAAGACAAAAAAGAAGTCAGAGTGGGTGCCAACCTAGAGCCAAGTGTCAAAGAGCGCCTAGTTCAGCTGTTACATGAATACGTTGAGATCTTTGCCTGGTCTTACAAAGACATGTCGGGACTCGATACAGATATTGTGGTTCACCGTCTCCCTACAAGAGAAGAATATCCACCAGTTAAACAATAAGTCCACCGAATGAGGCCCGACATGTCTGAAAAGATCAAAGCAGAAGTTATGAAGCAGTTCAATGATGGGTTTCTTGCTGTTACTTCCTATCCACAATGGGTTGATAACATTGTGCCCGTGCCTAAGAAGGACGGCAAAGTGAGAATGTGCGTGGATTACAGAGACTTAAACAGGGCTAGCCCTAAAGATGACTTTCCACTTCTGCACATTGACATCTTGGTTGACAATACAGCTCAGCACAAGGTATTTTCTTTCATGGACGGATTTTCAGGTTACAACCAGATCAAAATGGCCCCTGAAGACATGGAGAAAACTACTTTTGTTACACAGTGGGGTACGTTTTGCTATAAAGTGATGCCATTCGGACTGAAGAATGTCGGGGCAACCTATCAGCGCGCCATGGTAGCTTTGTTTCATGATATGATACATCATGAGATAGAGGTCTACGTAGATGACATGATAGCCCGATCACAAACGGAAGAAGGACACCTCGACCACTTGCAAAAGCTGTTAGTCAGGTTGAAGGAGTACAAGCTCAGATTGAACCCTAATAAGTGCACTTTCAGAGTCGGGTCCGATAAACTCTTGGGTTTCATTGTCAGCAACAAAGGCATCAAGGTTGATCCTACCAAAGTCAAAGCTATACAAGAAATTCCTGCTCCTCGCACTGAGAAGGAGGTCAGAGGTTTCTTGGGACGCCTAAACTACATTGCAAGTTTCATTTCTCACCTAACATCTACTTGTGAGCCAATCTTCAAGTTGTTGAAGAAAGATCAGGTAGTTAAATGGAATGATGAATGTCAAGTTGCTTTCGATAAAATCAAGGAGTATTTGCTAGAACCTCCTATCCTGATGCCACCCGTCGAAGGAAGACTGCTAATCATGTATCTGACCGTTTTGGATAATTCAATGGGGTGCGTACTGGGCCAACATGACGAGTCTAGACGAAAAGAGCATGCCATTTATTACCTTAGGAAAAAGTTTACCGACTGTGAGACCTGATACTCGCTGCTCGAGAAAACTTGATGCGCTTTGGTATGGGCTGCTCGCCGGCTAAGGCAGTATATGTTGACTCATACCACTTTGCTGATATCTAAGATGGATCCGATCAAGTACATCTTTGAGAAGCCTGCGTTGTCTGGAAGAATAGCTAGATGGAAGATGATCCTGACCGAATACGATATACAGTACACGACCCAAAAAGCTATAAAGGGAAGTGTACTAGATGACCATCTGGCTCATCAAGCTGTCGAAGATTACTAATCCATGAAGTTTGACTTCCCCTACGAGGACATTATGACATTTGACAACATTAAAGATTTTAGACCATACGACGGACCTGAACAAGGATCCCGATGGACCCTGTACTTTGATGGTGCCTCCAATGCACTTGGCAACGGTATCTGCGCGGTACTCATCTCTCCAGAAGGTTGCCATACACCTTTCACAGCTAGACTTTGCCTTAACTGCACCAACAACATGGCCGAGTATGAAGCTTGTATCTTTGGTCTCAAGGCTGCAATAGACTTGGGAATCAAATCTTTGGTCATGTTTGGAGACTCAGCTTTGGTCATCAGTCAGATCAAAGGAGAGTGGGATACTAAACATCCCAACCTCATCCCTTACAAAGAACATGTCTTGACATTGTTACCACATTTCGAGCAGATTACCTTCGAGCACTTCCCGTGAGAAGAAAATCAGCTAGCAGATGCTCTAACTACAATGTCATCCATGTTTAAACTTAACTGGGATAATGAGGCTCCCCAAATCACCATCGAGCGGATGGACGAACCTGCACATTGTCACGAGATTAATACCGAAGAAGTAGTGGACCGACCTTGGTTTCATGAAGTCAAAAGGTATCTCGAGGCTCAAGAATACCCTGAAGGAGCTTCAGTCAACGCCAAAAAGTTCTTAAGGAGATTCTCAGCTAAGTTCTTCCTGAGAAATGGTATCCTGTACAAGCGCAATCATGATTGCATTCTGCTCCGTTGTGTGGACAAGATTGAAGCTGAACAGATCATGGATGAACTTCACAATGGTACCTTTGGCACTCACTCTAGCGGGCATACGATGGCTAAGAAGATTCTACGGGCAGGCTATTACTGGTCTACCATGGAAGCTGACTGCTATCAACATTCCAGGACTTGTCACAAATGTCAAATCTATGCGGACAAGGTACATATACCTCCAGTTCCTCTCAATGTCTTAACAGCTCCTTGGCCATTTGCGATGTGGGGAATCGACATGATTGGAGAGATCAAGCCTACAGCATCCAATGGACACCGCTTCATTCTGGTGGCCATTGATTACTTTACCAAGTGGGTCTAAGCAGCTTCCTTCGCATCCGTCACAAAGAATGTTGTTGCCCGCTTCATCAAGCAGAACCTCATTTGCTGGTACGACATCCCCGAAAGGATCATCACTGACAACGGTACAAACCTTAACAACACTATGATCACCGCCTTGTGCAAGCAGTTCTAGATTCAACATCACAATTCATCTCACTATCGGCCAAAGATGAACGGTGTTATCGAAGCTGCGTACAAAAATATCAAGAAGATCATACAAAAGATGACAGTCACCTATAAGGACTGGCATGAGATGTTACCGTTTGCTCTCCACGGGTACCGTACCACGGCGCGTACTTCAACTGGGGCAACACCCTATTCTTTGGTATACGGCATGGAAGCTGTTTTTCCTATCGAGGTTCAGATTCCCTCCTTGAGAATCATGAAGGATGTTGGTTTGAGTGAAGACGATTGGATTCAGACCCGGCTTGATCAACTTAACTTGATTGAAGAGAAGCGACTTATTGATGTTTGCCATGGTCAGGCGTATCAGAAACGAATGATCAAGGCATTCAACAAAAAATTCAGGCGCCAGGTATATCAAGTCGGGGATCTTTTAATCAAGCGGATCATCTTGCCGCAAAGTGATCCCAGGGGAAAATGGACTCCTACCTACGAAGGACCATTTGTGATCAAAAACATCTTTTCTGGTGGGGCAATGATATTAACCACCATGGACGGCGACGACCTGCCGCACCCTGCGAATGCAGACATAGTCAAAAGATACTACGCATAAACGACCCGCTAGGTTGACACACCTAGGCAAAAAAGGGCATCCCGATGAATCGAAAACCCGAAAGGGAGGTTCAGGCAAAAGTTAGGGATAAATAAATAAAAATTGTACACCCGGCAAGTTGAAAACCCGAAAGGGTGACTTGGGAAAAAAGGTTTTCCCGGTGGATCGAAAACTCGAAAGGGCGGTCCAGGAAAAAGTTAGGGAATTAAAGCGTATGACTATGTCTCGTCGGATCACTTTAAGGATAATCTCTTCACAGACAAGCTCCGGGCTTTTGATCAACTCAATCATCTTCGGACGAAGCAACGAATGGACAAGATATTCAGAGTTACGAAGGCTATAGCAGAATGGGAACCCCATGGAATTTTTACACATAGCCATCTTTCTTTGTATAAAATTTTCTCATTTTTATGACAACATTCTCTTACTAGGATGTCTGTCTCCTTTGTACAAAATACTTACACAAAGTTAATACAAAGATACTTCAAAGTGCAGAGAACTATTTGCCTTTTCTTCTTTTTTACACTTGTGTTTTATTTGAAAACGTCCAATGATTTATTTATTGAGCATATGCATTTGAATATAATCATTGTTTACAAATGAACGAAATGAGAAAGATTAATTGCTGACAGGCTGAAAGTATAGGAAAACGTCTTTGGACTATTCCAAAAGAAATCCCCTACAGTACATCATCTAGATCCCCAACGGAGCTAAAACCTTGAAATACATATCCCCATCGGAGTTATAATTTCAAACTTTATTTCCCATCAAAGTTAAGTTTTCAAACTCCCAATCCACAGCGGAGTAAAAACTTTGAACCACAGACCCTCAGTGGAGATGAAACTTTCTTCCCTAGTCGAGTCAAATTTCCAACTATCAATCCACAGCGGAAACCATCCAGTTTCCCCCAAATTCCCCAGCAAGTTGTCTTAAAATCTGAGAATCAACCAGATAACAGTTAACTTTTGTCTTATCCCCAAACTAGGATAATTCCCCAGTAGAATGGCATACGACCCAAACTCCTAAACTTTTTCCAAACAGGAATAAGCTTTTTCCCCAGAGTCCTGAACTTACTCTCCAGCAGTATAGCTACTCCCCACAGATTTTTTCATCCCCTAGCAGATTAAAGATTCTCATTCTCATTTCCCCAGTGAAGTTTCCAGAGCCTTCTTTACTCCCTAGCATGAAGTTACAAGAGTTTTCACTCCTCAGCAGAATGAAGATTCTCATTCTTGGTTCCCTGCAGGAATCATCAGAGTTTTCCTTATTCCCCAGCCGAGTGAGGATTCCCATTATGTAACCCCCAGTAGAAGTCTTCAAAGTTCTCTGGATTCTCCAAGAAGATTTCTCAAGCAGCATGGCATTACTTCCCCAAGCAGAATTTTTATCAATACTCCAACTTCAAGACATGAAGGATTCTCACATCCCCACAGAAGTTATCAAGGATCTTTAATCCCTAGCAGTCAGCAATGATTTTTCATCCTCAGCAATCAAAGATTTTGAATCTCCAACAGCGGTCAAGGATTTATTTTCCCCGGCAGCAGTCAAGGATTTCATTAACCCCAGCTATCAAGGATTTATTTTCCTCAGCAATACGGCTAATCAGCTTACATGCGTATACATTACATTCATATATCATACACATTGATAAAGCACATTTTATTGCATCATACATGTCATGCAACATAACTTTGTGTTTCACCTAACATTTTACCCTTTTCAGGATAAGATTAACAGCTATCTTTAACAAATATTCAAAGATTTCATGATACAGTAAAGATACACTCCAAACACGGAAGTCATTCTGCTACTCATTCAAATCTCTTATTCCGATACAGTATGGATACACCCCAGACACGGAGGTCATTCTATTACTCATTCAGAATTCAAAGTCAAGATACAGTACGGATATGCTCCAGACACGGAAGTCATTCTGTTATTCATTCAGATCTCTTATTCAGATACAGTACAGATACACTCTAGACACGGAAGTCATTCTGTCACTTATTTAGATCCCAGTTACAGTTCAGATACACTCCAGACACGGAAGTCATTCTGCTACTCATACAGATCTCAACTTTAGATACAGTCTAGATACGCTCCATACACGGTTGCCATTCTCTCACTTATTCTGACTTTTTCCCCAGCCCAGAGATGCTCCAGACACGGATGCCATTTTGTCGCCCATTCAAATTTTAGACTCAGCTATAATACAGATACACTCCAGACACGGCAGTCATTCTATTATTCATTCCGATTCAAATACATTTACAGCTCGGATACGCTCCAGACACAGACGCCATTCCATTGCTCATACAGATTTAGTCTCCAGATACAGTTCAGATACGTACCAGACGCGGATACCATTCTGATACTCATTCTTTTGACTTACAACTTACAGCTCAATAAACATTCTTGGATGGCATCTTTAAGCCCATCTCTGATAAGATTATGTCACCTCTCCAAATGGCATCTTTAAGCCCATTCCCTCAACTACATTTTTTACGAGTGCAAATTTACGGGCACTCTAGTGTCCAATCATCTTTTACCTTCGAGTCACGAACGGCAAAACTCGCCAATCTAACTCTTCAGGTTCAAGAAGATTGAACAGGGGAAGTTGTTGTACCCCAAAATTTGCCCTCTCATTTTATCAAGATTCTCCTCACAAGACTCTTTGGACTCAAGACCAATTTAGGGTTTGCTCAGCTCAAGACATCTCCTTGCACTGTTAACCTGAAATTAGGGTTTCAGTTTGCACAAGGATTTTTGGACTTCTAATACCTCATGTGACTTTCATACTTCATGTTCGACCTCTAAGATTGTCCATACCAAGTTTCAAGCCTTGAATCAAATTTTTGTCAGGTCAATTGGACAGTTGACTTAAAAATCAACTGTATTGGGGAAAAAGTCAACTGTGGCCAATTTATAGTCAAACCTCATAATTTTTTATCCATATCAACATTATATAATCATATGAACCATTTGATCAAGTTTGGACCACAACTCCTCAAGAAATTTGATCAGATCATCAAAAGGGCAAAATGGTCAAAATTAGGGTTTTGTCTGTAGAAGGGCAATTTCTGATTTTTCACCTAACCAAAGGCAAATTGGGTTCAATCATGGTTTCAAGGACTCAATGGAATCATCTTGACCTAATCACAAGGTTCAAAATATCTCAAATGCATTGGATTGACCGATGAATTTTTCAGTCAACTGATCAAAAATCAAGTGTACACTGAAAAGTCAAACTTTGACTTTTTGGTCAAAATCAAGTGCCAAGGGTCATTTTTCATCAAGATGTGTCAAAACATGAAAATTTCTCACCAATAAACTTAAATTTGGAAATTAGGGTTTAAGATTGAAAAATTTCATACCTTAGAATTTTTCTAAGTTATGAAAATTTCTTATTTTTTCCCAACTTTTGCCAACTTTTTCACCATGATGCAATTGGATTCAAAGAAAACTTCCAACATGAAAGTTGTAGTCCTCCACAAAATATACTACTTTTATGCACAAAGTTTTCCCAAAATATTCTTGGATCTCAAGTTATGATTTTGTGAATAAGGGTCCATGAAACTTTTAACTCAGTGAAATTTTGCCCTAGTTTAGGCAGATTTTTGACCTAACTTCATGGCAACTTTTCACATAGTTCCAAGTGTAATCTAAAAATGAATTTCAAATATGGATTGTATAGCATGTTACAATCTTTCCAAAATGTCCAAGAACTCTCCAATATCATTTATGGTTAGGGAGAATCGAAGAAAAGAAAATGGCCATTTCTCACTTTTGTCCATGGCATTTTTCACATTGCTACAAGTTGCAAATCTGTCCTAAGCATACTTGTACTTGTTTTACAGATCTTAAACCTTTCCACACTCCTTAATTTAATGCAAATACAATGGATATTGGCTTTATGGAACTTTGCACAATGAATTAATCCATTTATGGCATAAAGGTAACAATGCCATTTCCATAAAGCTTGCTTTTTTGCAACTTTGTATTCCTTGAGCAATGAACCTGATCTTTGGCCACAAATAAGATCCACAAACTTGAGGCAAAGTACACCAACTATGTTCAGGCCTTGAGCTAGCATGTACAGGCTTTGAGCTTTGTCAACTCACTTTTGCTTCAAAAGCAAGTAAGCTTGCAAAAGGTCCACAACTTGGAAATCTGATAAGAGCAAGCCTTTGTATCATTTGAAACAACTTCAGCATATTGTAACAAGCCAAAAGCACGATTTGCTAAGCTCTAAAACACCCTCTAACACAGAAAACCCCTTTTCTGCCTAAAACAGGGCAACTTCTACAAACACCAAGCCACTTCCATATTCCCTCGTGCGTTTTGCTTGGAACCACTTCAGACACATCCCATACATCACACCTAAACTATCCAAGCCATTGTTCAGCAACTGTAACCTCATTTTCAAGCTTTACCATTTTCAATTTCTGAGTTTGCAGGTTGACTTCTACAAGGAGATTCAAGCCATTTCAAAGCAAGTTGAGCATTGGGAAAGGTTGAGGGAACTTCAAGCAAGCTCACAAGTACTTCAGGCCTCACTCAAAGCTGCTACATTGCCATAACCAAACTCAACTGAACAAGGTAATTTTCAAAGTTCTATCTCCTTATTTAGACATCCTTAGGCTTAGGTTTGTGAAGCAAAAATGTAGTCTTTAATGTGCTTGAGCTGTACATATGCATAGTTCTTATTTATATTAACTGAGCTAGGAGAATTTGGATGATGAAAATGCTAAAAAAGCTAGGTTAGAATTTAGGGCCACTGAAATTCTCCCTGATTTCTTAGAGTTAGTTCACAAAATGGATATGGTTGGAATCGTGATTGAAAATGCTATAACTTTCATGTTGTAAATTTTTGATTTCATGCAAGCAATAGAGAAAACAGGTTTGAACTGAACCAGGGCGCGCGCGCGTGTTCAGGGGACAGGGACGAAGTAGAGCTTGGGCCTGGGCCTGGCTTTTCTGGCTATTCACACCCCTCTTTTGCTTTCTGCACCCCCTTGGCCCATTTTCTTTATTTTGCATATTTTTTTCACTTCTTTTATATTTTCTGACTTTATTAATTTTTTCTAAACAAATAAAAATCTCAAAAATATTTTCACTATTTTTTGCATTTTATTTTATTATTTTCATTATTTTTTGAGCATAAAAATAGTTTATTAATAATAATATAACTTATTTTTCTAAATAAAACTTGTAAATAATACAAAAATATTATATATTTTTATTTTTATTACTTATACACTTAAATTAATATTTTCATACAATATTTAATTTTTTAACATTTTTGTTTATTATTATTATTTTTCTTAAACAAAAAATGAATAAATAAATAATATAAAGCATAATTTTTATTAAACAAAAATTAGGGTTTTTACCCTTTCAAAAATAATCTTTTTATTTTCTTATTTTTTAAGACATTAAATAAATTCATTTTTACATACATAAAACAAATACAAAAAAACATTTTTGCATATTTATAATTTATTCCATATTTAAATACTTGTTTATTTATTTATTTGTACAATAAATTCAATTGGGTTGTAATAGTAAATTAGGGTTTTATTTTGTGCAAATACCCCATATTCAAACTTGTACCCCCCCTTTCCATAATATTGTTGTAATAGTCTAGATTTACTTTACGCATTTTATCGCTTTCATATACCATGATAGTAAACTAGGGTTTTGTATGCAAAGACCAAAAATCAAACAAATAGCATGACCTAACACAAGACAAAAATACATGGAAAATGAAAACACCTTGCACACAAGCACCCCTAGGGTTTCATCCACTTTGTTGCCTTAAAATGGCCATGGTATAGATGTTAGGTATCTTGGCAAAATCAATCAAAAACAAAAGATCATAGTCCCTCGATGACGCTATCTTGGTTGCCTAAACAAAAATGATCTTAAGTCCCTCAAAATTCTAAAGATACTTGCAAGATGATCTTAACTCTCTCTCATTTTATCAAGATTCTCCTCACAAGACTTCTTGGACTCAAGATCAAATTAGGGTTTGCTCAGCTCAAGACCTCATCTTGCACTGATGACCTAAAATTAGGGTTTGAGTTTACACTGGGATTTTTGGACTTTCAATGCCTCATGTTACTTTCATACTTCATGTTGTACCTCTAAGATTTCTCATACCAAGTTTCATGCCTTGAATCACATTTTTGCCCAGTCAGTTGGACAGTTGACCTAAAAATCAGCTGTATTGGGGAAAAAAAGTCAACCATGGCCAAATTACTGTCAAACCTCATAATTTTTTATCCACATCAACATTATAGACTCATATGAACCATTTGATCAAGTTTGGACCATAACTCCTCAAGAAATTTGATCAAATCTTCAAAAGGGCAAAATGGTCAAAATTAGGGTTTTGACTGTAGAAGGGCAATTTCTGATTTTTCACCTAGCCAATGGAAATTTGAGTTCAAGCATGGTTTCAAGGAATCATTGGCATCATCTTTACCTAATCACAAGGTTCAAAAGATCTCAAATGCATTGGATTGACAGATGAATTTTCCAGTCAACTAATCAAAAATCAATTGTACACTAAAAAGTCAAACTTTGACTTTTTGGTCAAAATCAAGTGCCAAGGGTCATAATTCATCAAAAAATGTCAAAGTGTGAAACTTGTTCACCAAGAAACCTAATTTTGAAAATTAGGGTTTTAATTTGAAATTTTTCATAACTTAGAATTTTTCTAAGTTATGAAAATTTCTTATTTTTTCCCAACTTTTTCCCCATGATGCAATTGGATTAAAAGAAAAATTCCAACATGAAAGTTGTAGTCCTCCATAAAATCTACAACTTTAATTCACAAAGTTTTCCGAAAAGATGCTTGGATCTCAAGTTATGATTTTGTGAATAAGGGTCCATAAACTTTTTAACTTAGTGAAAAATTGCCCTAGTTTAGGCAGATTTTTGACCTAACTTCATGGCTACTTTTCACCTAGTTCCAAGAGGAATATCAAAATTCATTTCAAATATGGATTGTAGATCATGTAACAAGCTTTCCAAAATGTCAAAGAACTCTCCAAGATCATTTGTGGTTAGGGAGAATCGAAGATATGAAAATGGAAATTTATCACTTTTGTTCAAGGCATTTTTCACATTGGTACAAGTTGCAAATCAGTTCCAAACATGCTTGTACTTGGTTTTACAGGTCCTAATCCCTTCTACACTCCAAAATTGAATGCAAACACAATGGATATTGGTCTTATTCTGATCTTTGAAGCATTGCACAAAGAATTATTCCAAAAATGGCATAAAGTTCATAATACTACTTTCATAAAGCTAGCTTTTACAACTTTATTTATCTTGAGCCATGGACCTAATCTCTTTTTGAAAACAATATCCACAGTTATCAGGCATGTTTACCAACTCTTATCAGCTAAGGAACTAGCAAGTACAAGATTTTGGGCATTGGCACTTCACCTTTTCTTCAAAAGCAAGAAACTTGCAAAATTCAAGGGATCTCATCCATCTGATAAAGGCAGGGCTTTGTATCATTTCAAACAACCTCAGAACATTGTTGCAAGCCTAAGACACGAATTGCTAAGCTCTAAAATACTCCAAAACACCAAAATCACACTTTTCTGCCCAAACAGGGCATCATCTGCAGAACTCAAGCCATTTTGACATTGGCTCGTGCGTTTTGCCTTTCATCCCTTCAAACATCTTCCCTACAACACACCTGAACTATCCAGGCCCCTGTCCAGCAACTGAGAGCTCATTTTCACACTTCACCATTTTCATTTTGAAGGTTTGCAGGTTGACTCGTGCAGCAAGATTCAAGCATCTACAAAGCCAACTGAGCATTGGAGAAGCTTGAGGGAACTTCAAGCAAGCTCACAAGAACTTCAGGCCTCATTCAAAGTTCCCACATTGCCATATCAAAACTCAACTGAACAAGGTATTTGTCAAGTTTCTATCTCTCTATTTAGGCATCATTAAGCTTAGGTTTGTGAAGCAAAAATGTAGTCCTTAACATGCTTAAGCTGTACATATGCATAGATTCCATTTATATTAACTGAGCTAAGAGTATTTGATTGTTGAAGTTCATGAAAAAACTAGGTCAGAAATTAGGGCCATCAAAATTCTCCCTGATCTTTGAGAGTTAGGTCATGAATTTTATATCATTAGAATCGTGAGTTCATAAGCTATAATTTTTGTGTTATGAGTTTTTGATTTTATGCAAGCATGAGCAAGAACATGTTTTGAAAGCAGAATCGCGCGTTTTATTCTGGCTGGAGGACAGGGACGACAGGTCCTGGGCCTGGCGCGCCTTGGGTCTGTTTGTCCTACTTTTTGCACCCCCCTGTTTCCTTTTTGCACCCCCTTGGCCAATTTTCTATATTTTTGCATATTTTTCATTTCCTTTATATTTTTGACTTTTTTTTTCTGAACATCTAAAAAACCCAAAAATATTTTCTTAATTTTTTGCATTTTATTTTATTATTTTTATTATTTTTATTATTTTTTGGCATAAAAATAGTTTATTAATAATAATATACTTTATTTTCTTAAATAAAACTTGTAAATAATATAAAAATATCATATATTTTTATTTTTATTATTCATACACTTAAAATACTATTTTCATGCATATTTCAATTTTTTAACATTTTATATATATGTTTATTATTTCTTGTAAAAAATGAATAAAATAAATATTAGAAAACAATATTTTCTCTTAAAATAAAATTAGGGTTTCCCCTTTCAAAAATAATCACTTTATATTTTCTCATTTTTAAGACTTAAATAAATTTATTTTTACATACATAAAACAATTACAAAAAAACATTTTTTACATACATACATTTCATTTCATATTTAAATATTGTTTATTTATTTATTGTACAATAAATTCAATTGGGTTGTAATAGTGAATTAGGGTTTTGTTTTGTGCAAATATTCCCCATTCAAACTTGTATCCCCCTTCCCATAATATGGTTGTAATAGTCTAGATTTACTTTACGCATTTTATTGCTTTCATATACCATGATAGTAAATTAGGGATTTGAATGCAAAGTCCAAAAATCAAAACAAATAGCATGACCTAATACAAGACAAAAATGCATGAAAAATGACAACACATTGCACACAAGCACCCTCTAGGGTTTCACCCACTTTGTTGCCTTAAAAATGGCCATGGTATGCATGCTAGGTATCTTGGCAAAACAAAACAAAACAAAAGATCATAGTCCCTCGATGACGCTATCAAAAGGTTGCCTAAAAACAAATGACCTTAGTCCCTCAAACAAGCTAAGATACTTGGCACCATTGCTATCATGGTCATACGATGACCCACGCCCGTCTCGTTTAACATCCAAAGATATGGTTGTTTACCAAATACAATGGTAAAACAACAATGTCAAAGAAATAAAAATATGTAGGAAAGACTTTTGAGTAGGTAGATAAGCTTCTAGTTACTTGATCAATTTACAAACCATCCTTGCTATTTTCAAACTGTGATCGGTGGATTTAGAACTGACTGTTTAACGCTGGTTCGCGAAATGTCGCAGAAGCAAGAGTCGCCACCGTCTTTTATTTTCTCCAACATGGACAGGACAAAAGCACAGCAAAATTCCTTATGAGATAGTTTCTCGGTTCGGGAGGTAGATTTATAGAAAGGGAAGGTGTTAGCATCCTTTCTATCCATGGTTATCCATGGGCTCTTAGATACTTGCTCATTGTGTTTTCAAAATGTTTGCTTTTCAATTGTGAGTGGGTTTGAAAAAGTTTCGTTTAAAATTTCAGAATGACTCTTGTATCAGTCCTCAAGAGTGTTTGAAAAATTGTTTTTGAAAGCTTTATGAAAAGTGTCGGTGTGAAAAGAGTTTTGATTTGTTTTTGAATAGAGCAAGTATCTACGAGTCATCTACCTACCCTAAGGAATTAAGCTGTGTAGAAGTCCTTAAGGTAGTGCCATCCCACCATTGAAAGGTAGGTAGCACCACCGTTGGAGGTGTTCGGGTCAATTCGAGTTTAGGGACAGTGTGGTCACCAGAGCAACGGTAGGACACCTTAGAAGCTACCCTTATGCCATTGATCCTTTTTAATCCGAGGCAATCATTTCGAGGCAACTGGATCATGGACATAAGGACTTACTAAAACGTCCTATACTCGACGACCATGTTTCGAAGGTAAGGCAACAGTGAGGCGTACCCTAAGAGTGGTGTGTGAATTGGTGTGTTATTTTCATGTTAATATTTGTCTTTGATCATGGCATGGTGAGCTACGCATTGTTTTTAATTAGTCATTCATTCTTTCATGCAATTAGAATTTAAAAGTGCGGAAATTTAAATGCGGAAAGTTAAATCCTACGCTATTACAAGGCGCGGGTCTATACATCGCCAAATTACAAAGACCCGTTTTAATAAAAATGCGAAAAGTAAATAGACCTAATTACTATTACATGGCTTGAGCAGTTACATAATATTCACAAAGGAAAATAAGAATAAATGCGCGAAAGAATTAAAGTTGAACGTTCGAGGGCGTTGGACCCTTTAAAGAAATTAAATGAAATTAAAAAGCTAATTAATTATTTAATTAAGAAAAGGAATATTTTTTTTTAGGTTTTTGTATTTTATGAAATAAAGAAAAGGATTAAACTTATAGTTAATGAAACCCTAGTTCTAAGTCGTTTTTAATTACTAATGAAAAATATTAAAGTTTAATCTAATTTACTAAATAATTAATGTACATGTTTATTTACAAAATAAATATTAATTATAATAATAATAATGAGGAAAAAATTATTTATTAAGAAAAAGATGAGAATGTTAAAAAACCCTAATTTCTACATGTTTTATTTTATTAAGAAAAAGATTAAAGTTTTAACCTAATTTAACTAAATTAATTATTTAACATTTATTTACAAAATAAATTAATAGAAATTAAATATAATTAAATATATTACACTTTTTTTTGTTTCTGATTTTTTTATTGTGAAAATTATTTTGAGTGAATTAAATAAAATAACTAAAGAAACAATTAAAAGAATTAAAATTGAAAAGAGAAGAAAATAGAATACAAACATGGGGGGTGTCTGGCCCATTATGGAGGTTTTTTTGAAGTGATTTTTGGCCCATGAAATAAAGCCTTCGTTGACTTTTCCAGCTTGAGTGTTCATCCATTGACTGAGGCATATGGTAAACCTCTTTTGTGGCCACTAGATTGATCATCCTGATTATATGGCAAGCCTGAGCGTGAGTGCATATGGTGGACCTTTGAAGATGTGCTACGTTGGAATACCTTGCAACAAAATTTATTAAGCGTATGAGGGGACCTGGGAATCGAACCCAGGTCCCAGTACCTGCAGGACACCTCAACAACCAACCAGGCTATTGCGTTTCTTTGTTAACATAATGAAGCATGATTATTATATAAAAAAAAATAAGCGTTAGTGGTATGAACCAAAATCACGCGCTAGTATTTGAATCACCCTATAGCATCAGGCCACGTCCTTCGTCTTCCTTATTTTTCATGCAATTATCAAACAAATAGCGGGGGTTTTAAACCCCCACTAAATGAGACCTGTAAAAATAGCGAATAGCACCTGGGTTAACATAAAAAGGGCGCGAGGTATGGGTTTGTCTTGTCTTGAGGTCACGAATCCAATGGCACAGGTTTGGTGGTCTAATTTTTCTATATGAGGAAAGCCCCAATTTAGAGTTTCTGAAACCCTAGAAAATGTTAATGGCAAATCTCGTTTCAAGCATTGTTAGGACAATCAAATATTACCAATAGCTTCAGAATATCATTGTTAGTATAAATCAACACGTAAAACACATGGATAATGCATGAGAATTAAAAAATGATAATGGATATGTTTATGAAGAAGACGATTCTGTTCTACCGTTTCTTTGAGTGTGAGGACTGGAAAATGGTTGCAATCGACTCCTAGCAATGTCAGGAAGGCAATGGAAGTGTTTGGAAACCTTGAATCACCCTGCAACTAAGATTTCAGTTTTCAAGTTTTTAGTGAAAAATTGCAGATTGGTTCTATGTTTTCTGAGCAGCTTTCGTGTCCAATGCATTAGGTTTTTGTTGTTCATAAGTACATGAACGAAATTAGGTTAAAACCAAGCCCATGGATTCATGCATTCATGTTTTGAATATTTGATTTTTCCCATATCTTTTTCCAATCTTTTTCCATGCCAATCATGCCAAATATGGATGATTTTGTCCCCTTGAGATGGTGCACGAGATCTTTTGCATATCATGAATATATTTGCTGCACAAAAAAGATTTAAAACCATGATTTGATATTTTTCTCATATTTAAATTTAATTAAATGAATTAATAATAATAAAAATTCAAATAATTAATCAAAAATAAGAAAATAAATCCCTTTGAGGTCAATGGGTCGTGCATAGCCTTTGGGTAATGATTCATGAAAGAAATTGAGGCCCATTAGCATTTTTGGAGCTTTTGAAGCAAAGTTGACTTTTCAAAATTCCCAAACATTTCCCAACTTCTACAAGGCATATCTTGCTCAATATTGAAGCTATGAACATGTTCTTGGACATTTTGGAAAGGCCTTGAAGTCCTTTAACCAATGCCTTTGGTCCCATGTCATTTTGATTTACCAATCTCAAGTTATGGTCTTTTACTTGAAGTGCCTTTTTGTTGACTTTTGAAAATGACCTATAATGTTGAAATTGATAACTTTTTGTGAGAGCATTTCTTGGACTTGAAGTGTGAAGATGAGTTGTAGGAAATGTCATTCTCTTCAAAATGAGCTTTGGATGGGATTTTTCTGATAAACCATGAAGAAGTTATGACCTGGTCAATTTGCAGTTGACTTTTTCAGCTGTCCCAAAATAGAAACTTTTGCATCTTGAGACTTTTTGAGCCATGCTTTGAGAATCATGATCATGAATTGATCAAATGATGTTTGTGGCTTCAAAATAAGATGTTGACCAAAAAATTTGACTTTTGACTGTCAAATGACCATTTTGCCCCTGCAGTTGACTGTGGAGCATTTAGGGTTTTTACTGTGCAATTTGATGATGTGAGTCTTGAAACTTGACATATGGATGCTTGACAATGTTTATAGGCATGTGGGACTTGATTGGACCCTTGGAAACTTCAATTTCTTTTCCAGAACCAAAACCCTAATTTTGACTGTGTTATGAGGCAATTGGACTGTGCAACCCTTGAGAGATTTTGAACCTTGATCTTGGCAAATCTTTGAAGAATATGGGAGGGAAAATTTTGGGGTACAACAGTTGCCCCTGTTCAATCTTCTTAGACCTGAGGATGTAGATTGGTTGGCGTGCCTTTCGTAATCCGAAGGTGGAAGATGATTGAACACTAGAGTGCCCAGAAATTTGCACTCACATAGTAGAATGTCAGCAGTGTGATGCAAGGAATGGGATTACAAATGCCATTTGGAGACTGATGGATAGGAGGATGGGCTTATAGATGCCATCTGGAAGTGTGACAGAACCTTGTCGGGAATGGGCTTATAGATGCCATTTGGAGACTGTCGGTATGTGGATGGGCTTACAGATGCCATCGGGACGTTGTCGATCGCGTAAGAGTTTCCTTAGCGAGAACTTGTGTACCTGAGAAAGAAAAATGATTACCTGGCCTGTTACAAGAGTTGATCTTCAAACTCTTTATGTAGATGTGCCCTGGCTGGATACAAGAATCGAATCTTTAAACTCTTCAGACGTGCCCTAGCAAGATACAGGAATCGAGTCTGGAGAATACAGTCGTCAACAGATACACCCTGGCAAGATACAGGAATCAGATCTTTGAACTCTTCAGACGTGCCCTGGCAAGATACAGGAATCGAGTCTGGAATTAGTCGTCAACAGATACACCCTGGAAAGATACAGGAATCGAATCTTCGAACTCTTCAGACGTGCCCTGGCGAGATACAGGAATCGAGTCTGGTAATGTTAGTCATCAACAGATACACCCTGGAAAGATACAAGAATCGGATCTTCGAACTCTTCAGACGTGCCCTGGAAAGATACAGGAATCGAGTCTGGTAATGCTAGTCGTCAACAGATACACCCTGGCAAGATACAGGAATCGGATCTTCGAACTCTTCAGACGTGCCCTGGCAAGATATAGGAATCGAGTCTGGTAATGCTAGTCGTCAACAGATACACCCTGGCAAGATACAGAAATCGGATCTTCGAACTCTTCAGACGTGCCCTGGCAAGATACAGGAATCGAGTCTGGTAATGTTAGTCGTCAACAGATACACCCTGGCGAGATACAGGAATCGGATCTTTTGTTGCGACAGTTGATAACAATTATCTTTGTATTGACCTTTGTCCTGAAAAGACAAAATGTTAGTTGTATGCGATGTCATGATGTATGACATGCGTGATGTTCTCTGAATAAATGAGATTATATGTTCATGATGCGCATGTGCATGCTATAATGTATGAAGATGCGATGTTTATGAATGTATGTTTTTGTCTGGGAAAGTAAATCCTTGACGAATGTCGGGAAGTTGAATCTTGGTCTGATGTTGAAGAATAGAGCTTTGTTTCTGCTGGGGATGATGGTTGCAAGAATACCGGTAGGAGAAGATGACTCCGTTGGGGAATAAACTTGGCGAATGGATTACTCTTTGGGGAGTGGACTCTGTGGGGAAGAAATACTTTGCTGAGATGCTGATGATAACTTCGCTGGGGATACCATTGATGTGTTATGTTGAAGGAATTGATGAACTCCGCTGGGGGATAGGAAGACTTCATCGGGGACGATCTTTCCATGGTTATTGGCTGAGGATAACCCAGTTATATCCTGGTGAGGAAATAACCTTTGAATAAAGTCGGGAGACGTGTTCGTGTTCTGCGGGTGACAAGCTTCCAGAATCTACTGGGGATAAGCTTTAAGACCTGTTGGGGAGATTGATTCCACTTTCCTGGGGAAACTTTTGGATTGGACTCTCCTGGGGAAATTTTTGAGATATACTGGGGAAGTGGCTCCACCGGATGTCTGGTATACCGCCGGGGAACAATCTTAGATCAAGACTGCCGGGGATGCTTGTTAAGAATGTTTGTATACTCCGCTGAGGAATGTTGAGATCTGTTGGGGATACCCAATTTCCTTAAGGCTGACAGTGGATTAACTTTGCTTGGGGAGAGTATCGCTGACTTGCTAGGAGATAATGTGCCTTGTTAGGGCTGATTGGAGACCAACTGCTTGGGGGAGAATTGTTGAATCTTGGCTCACTCTCTGGGGAATTAAGATATCTTGGTTACATTCTTCAGCCGAACTTACCTTGGTACCTTGATGGACAGAGCGATTAGATTGCTTAGACAACTCATTAATGCCCCTGTTTCTGATGTTACCTGTAATTAATCCTTTGTTTCGCATGCAAATATTTATGAGTTAGCAATTATTATCAAATGCATATATCAGAATTTGAACATTGGACGTTCTTCGCAAAACAAAACAGAAAAAGGAAAAAACAGTTGGCAATTGGTCTGAAAAGTGAATTTGTATTGATTTTTGAATTTGCCTGAAAATAGGCGTTTATGTACAAGAGGCTGACGTCCTAGTAAGAGAACGCCGCCGAACAAACAGAGTTTATACAATTTTGTGAAAAAGGGAAAACAAAACAGCTATGTGAAAAGAATAATCCCACTGGGTTCCAACTCTGCTATCGCCTTTATATCTTCGAGCGTCTCATCACTTGGCTACTCGGTTGAAGATGAAGCTGATTGATCGATGCCGTCTGAACTTGATGTTGATACCGGATTCTGGATGCAAGGTGATCCAATGAGACATAGTATTACGCTTTATCCCTAACTTTTGCTTGGACCGCCCTTTCGGGTTTTCAGTCCACCGGGATACCCATTTTTGCCCAAGCCGCCTTTTCAGGTTTTCGACTTGCCGGGTGTACAATTTTTTTCATTTCATCCCTCATTTTGCCCGAACCCTTTTGGTTCGCCGGGAAGCCCTAATTTTTGCCTAGGTATGTCAACCTAGCGGGTCTTTTATCATGCGTAGTATCTTTTTACTATGTCTGCATTGGCGGGGTGAGGAAGGTCGTCACCATCCATGGTAGTTAGAATCATGGCTCCTCCTGAGAACACATGTTTAACCACAAATGGCCCTTCGTACGTAGGGGTCCATTTTCCCCTGGGATCACTTTGAGGAAGAATGATGCGCTTGATTACCAGGTCCCTGACTTGATACTCTTGTGGTCTGACTTTCTTGTTAAATGCCCTGATCGTCCGTTTTTGGTACGTCTGACCATGACAAATAGCAGTGAGTCTCTTTTCGTCGATTAGATTTAATTGATCAAGTCGTGTCTGGATCCAGTCATCTTCGCTCAAGTCTGCATCCTTCATTATCCGGAGAGAGGGTATCTGCACTTCAATTGGTAAGACTTCCTCCATGCCGTAGACCAAGGAAAAAGGAGTTGCCCCGGTTGACGTTCTTGCTGAGGTACGGTACCCATGAAGAGCGAACGGTAACATCTCGTGCCAATCTTTGTAGGTCACTGTCATCTTCTGCACAATCTTTTTGATATTCTTATTAGCCGCTTCTACAGCCCCATTCATCTTCGGCCGGTAAGGAGAAGAGTTGTGGTGTTGTATCTTGAATTGCTCGCAGAGCTCAGTGATCATCTTGTTATTGAGATTGGTACTGTTGTCCGTAATGATCCTTTCTGGGACGCCGTATCGACAGATCAGGTTATGCCGAATGAACCGTGCCACCACATTCTTGGTTACTGTAGCGTAGGAAGCTGCTTCAACCCACTTCGTAAAGTAATCAATCGCCGCCAGGATGAAGCGATGCCCGTTGGATATCGTAGGTTTAATCTTGCCGATCATATCTATGCCCCACATTGCAAAAGGCCAAGGTGCAGTCAGGATGTTCAGAGGAACTGGAGGAACATGCACCTTATCTGCATATATCTGACACTTATGACATGTCCGAGAATGTTGGTAACAATCAGCTTCCATTGTGGACCAGTAATATCCTGCCCGAAGGATCTTCTTTGCCATGGTATGTCCACTGGAATGCGTTCTGAATGTACCTTCATGCAGCTCTGCCATGATCCTTTCTGCTTCAGTCTTATCCACACAACGCAGTAAGGTCGAATCATGGTTTCGCTTGTACAGAATGTCATTGCTGAGGAAGAACTTAGCTGCGAACCTTCTCAGAAACTTTTTATCATTGATGGATGCACCTTCAGGGTATTCTTGAGCTTCTAAGTACCTCTTCACCTTATGATACCAAGGTTTCTCAGTTACTATCTCAGCCTCAAGATCACAACAGTATGCAGGTTCGTCCAGTTTCCAGATAATGATCCGGGGAGCCTCATTGTCCCATTTGACTTTGAACATAGAAGACATCGTAGCCAATGCATCCGCCAATTGATTCTCCTCTCTTGGGAAATGTTCAAAAGTTATCTCTGTGAAGTGGGGGATCAAGGTCAACACACATTCTTTGTAAGGAATAAGATTTGGGTGTTTCGTATCCCACTCGCCTTTGATCTGATTGATCACGAGAGCGGAATCTCCGAAGACACTCAGAAACTTGATCCTTAAGTCAATTGCATCTTGAAGACCCATGATGCATGCCTCATACTCCGCCATGTTGTTGGTGCAGTTGAAACATAGTCGGGCAGTAAGTGGAGTATGAGTGCCTTGAGGGGATATGATCACAGCGCCGATACCGTTACCCAAAGCGTTGGAGGCTCCGTCAAAGTGCATAGACCATCGGGATCCTTCCTCAGGTCCTTCATCCGGTCTAGGTACTTCACAATCAGTCACTATCATGATACTCTCGTCCGGGAATTCAAAGTTCATTGGCTGGTAGTCATCTACTGCCTGGTGTGCCAAGTGGTCTGCCAATACACTTCCTTTGATAGCTTTCTGAGTCGTGTACTGGATGTCGTATTCTGTCAAGATCATTTTCCATCTTGCTATTCTTCCGGACAGAGCAGGCTTTTCGAATATGTACTTTATTGGATCCATTTTTGAAATCAACAGAGTAGTATGAGTCAGCATATACTGTCTCAGCCGGCGAGCAACCCATACCAAAGCGCAGCAAGTTTTCTCGAGCAGTGAGTATCGGGTCTCACAGTCGGTAAACTTTTTGCTAAGGTAATGAATGGCATGCTCTTTTCGGCCAGACTCGTCATGCTGCCCCAGCACACACCCCATTGAGTTGTCAAGTACTGTCAGGTATAGTATTAAAAGTCTCCCTTCAACCGGTGGCATAAGGATGGGTGGTTCTTGGAGATACTCTTTGATTCTGTCAAAAGCAGTTTGGCATTCATCATTCCAACGTACTACCTGATCTTTCTTCAGCAGCTTGAAGATTGGTTCACAAGTAGCAGTTAGGTGCGAGATGAATCGGGCAACGTAATTCAGACGTCCTAGAAAGCCTCTGACTTCTTTCTCTGTCTTGGGAACTGGAATCTCTTGTATGGCTTTAACCTTGGCAGGGTCCACTTGAATACCTTTGTCACTTACAACGAAGCCTAGAAACTTTCCAGATCTTACCCCAAATGTGCACTTGTTCGGGTTCAGTCTCAACTTGTATAACTTCAGCCGGTCAAACAGCTTCTGTAGGTGGTCAAGGTGTTCCTCCTTGGTTTGGGACCTTGCAATCATATCATCGACATACACTTCTATCTCATGATGGATCATGTCATGAAATAAAGCAACCATGGCACGTTGGTAGGTTTCCCCAGCATTCTTCAGTCCAAAAGGCATGACCTTGTAGCAGAAGGTGCCCCACTGAGTAACAAAGGTAGTCTTTTCCATATCTTCAGGGGCCATCTTGATCTGATTATAACCTGAAAAACCCATCCATGAAGGAGAACACCTTGTGCTGAGCTGTATTGTCAACCAGAACGTCAATGTGAGGTAGGGGAAATCATCCTTGGGGCTGGCCCTGTTCAGATCCCTGTAATCGACACACATTCTGACCTTACCATCTTTCTTTGGCACCGGAACCACGTTGGCGACCCACTGAGGGTAAGAAGTCACTGCTAGAAACCCGGCATCTAATTGCATCATAACCTCGGCTTTGATCTTTTCGGACATCTCTGGACGCATACGGCGGACCTTTTGTTTTACCGGAGGACAGTCCTCCTTGGTAGGCAAATGATGAACTACGATGTCGGTATCCAACCCAGGCATGTCTTCGTAGGACCAGGCAAAGATTTCCACATAATCATGTAACATCTGAATCAACCGTTGTTTTATGCTGAGCTCCAGATTGGCACCAATCTTAACTTCCTTTTTATCTGTCTCAGTACCCAAATTTATTGTTTCCACTGGCTCTTCGTGTGGCTGAATGGCCCTCTCTTCCTGGAGTAACAGTCTTGCAAGCTCACCAGGCACTTTGCAATCATCTTCACCTTCGTCTTCGGCTAAGTTGATCGGATTTTCAAAGTCATAACTGGCAGTAGCAGAGTCGTTACCAGTGAGATCCAGAGTGGATTGAAACCTGTATAGGTGAGTGTGTGTAAATATAGCTGTTTTGAAATATATAAAGAAAGAAAGAAAGGGAGCACAAGATTTGAGATGCGAAAGACGTCCAATGTTTTTATTCATGATATATGGAAATGACAAGTAATATGCCCTCACAAATGAAGCCAACGGTGCCCCGGGTAAGACACCGGGCCATAAAGTCTCAATTTATTGTTTATTACAAATTAGAGAAACAAAGGAGTTCATTACTGCGTAACAAAAGTAACAGGTATGTGGTCTTTTGCGGTCCAATTGTTCGGTCCACCGTCGGTCGTCGGGTAGATCCAGCTATCGAACTCTGATTCCTCCGTATCACCCTCAATAGCATTCACTCTCGGGTTGGTGATGAACACGGGAGGTCTTCCGATCCTTGCTTTGTGTACAGCCTTCTGAGCCTCTGCAGTGAAACCCAGCCCAAACTTGTCAGTCTTAGGAGTAAAATCAGGGAGCCTGTCCCAGTTAGCACATTCACCTTTCTCAATTACAGCCCGGGCGTCCTTCAAGGAAGCCATCTTTAAAGGAAAGTCTTCTTTAGTTACCGTATCAGTTGACGCCAATGTTGGAGGTACCTCTTCAAAATGTTGAAAGGGGGTTTCAATGAACTCCCCGTCCATCTCAATATACCGGAATGAATTCATATGACTAACCATGTATTCTTCCTCCCCCTGCACAGTAACAATCTTCCCTCTGACAGGGTATTTGAGCTTATGGTGTAGAGAGGAGGTCACAGCCCCGGCTTTGTGAATCCAAGGTCGACCCAGCAAACAGGAATAAGATGGACGAATATCCATCACATAGAACGTTGAATCAAAGACTTGGGAACCGACACGAATCGGAATATCTACCTCACCATGAACCATCCTCTTAGAACCGTCGAAGGCTCTAACAATGATGTTACTAGGCTTCAATTCCAGGCCCTCACAATCCAGCCTGTCTAAGGCCTTCTTGGGCAATACATTCAGGGAAGAACAGGTGTCCACCAACACGTGTGCAAGAGTAGTGCCCCTGCATTCTATGGAGACATGCAGGGCATCATTGTAGTTCTTTCCCTTAGCGGTAAGATCAGCATCCGAGAAACCCAAACCATTGTCGGTTGTCAAATTGGCCACACAGTCAGTGAATTGATCTGCAGATGTCTCTTGTGGCACATGGGCCGTCTTCAGAAATGAAATCAGGGCCTTGGCATGGGCCTCTGAGCATAGCAGCAATGATAGCATGGAGATCTTGGAGGGGGTATGCCCCAGCTGTTCAACGACATTGAAGTCACTCTTCTTGATTATCTTAAGAATTTCCTCCATCTCTTGCTGGGAGGCTTCAACATTGACCGTCTTTGGTGCCTCCATCCGGGCAGGCTCATCATCAATCCCTTTGCCCCGAGTGTCAGATGACTCAGCAGCAGGGGTAGAAACTTGATCAAAAGGGGAAACAGGCGCACTTGCAGGCATAATTATAAGAGGTCTTCGGATAACTGGTGGCGCAATGTCAGGCGAGAAGAGCCTACCACTGCGAGTAACTTTAGCTGGACCAGTGATGTTACTGATACCGGTGCTGGTGTTGAACTCCTGCTTCACTCCAAGCATATACACATCTGCCCCATAGTGCCATGGGACAGCCTTGTCATACTTGTAGGGGAGGGGCCCCGGAACAGTAATAATAATGGGTGCAACAGACATGATTTTGACGGGCTTCCTCGGGGGAGCCTTGGTAGGATTGTTGAAAATTGTGACGACAGATACTTCTTCAGCGGGAGCAAAAGGAACAGCGGTCTTCTTAAACAGGATTTCTTTGCTATCCATCAGGCTTTGGATGCCTGACTTCAGCAATGGACAACCAGCAGGGGAAACGACACACAGAAGGCAACCCTTGCTATAACCCGGAAATAAACCGGCTAGCAACAGGTTTCTTTTAACAGTCAACAGAGGGGTAGCAACATCATTCACAAAAACGGCATACAAGTCTTCCTCAATGGCATTTACTCCATGCTGGGGCATAGGAGCGGTCACAATGTTGGGCCTCTCAGATGCCTCAAATTGTATTTCCTTCGCATCAATAAGGTCTTGAACCTTATTTCTCAGGGCTCAGCAGTCATCAGTAGAATGCCCCGGGCTATCGGAGTGATAAGCACAGCGGGCATTTGGATTATACTTCGGAGATGCAGTATTCACAACCTTCGGAGCCTCTCTGACGGTTACCAAGTTGGTCGATAGCAGTTGCGGCAAGATTTGTGACAAGGTCATGCTAAGCCGAGTAAATTCTCTTCTGGGTCTCTCACCCCTTGGTTGGTTAGGTTGCCGAGGAGCGGCAGCAGGCTTTGCAATAACCACCGCGTTGACAGCTTGGCGGTGTTCTGGTTTGTTCTGCCTTCTAGGCCCATACACAGCACTGGCCTCCTTTTTAAAAGGTTTCTTCTCCGAATTTGAGGATGCACCTTTATGTATCTTTCCTGATTTCATACCAGCCTCTATCCTTTCCCCAGTCAAAATAAGGTCTGTGAACCCTGCAGACGAATTGCCAATGAGATGATTAAAGAATGGCCCGGATAGGGTCCCCAAGAACATGTCTACTAACTCACGATCGGTTAACGGTGGCTGCACCCTGCCAGCCAGGTCCCTCCACTTCTACGCATACTCTTTAAAACCTTCTCCCGATCCTAACGACATACCCTGGAGCTGGGTACGTGTAGGAGCGAGGTCGGCATTATATTGATACTGCTTGTAAAAAGCAGTAGCCAACTCCTCCCAGTTACGAACCTTGGTTCCATCCAGCTGATAGAACCATTCGAGATGAGTCCCTGAAAGACTCTCCTGGAAGAAGTGGATCCATAAGTTCTTGTCCACAGTGTACGGCTGGATCTTCCGCACGTAAGATCTGAGATGTAGCTTAGGGCAGGACGCCCTGTCATACTTTGTGAAATATGGTGCTTTGAACTTGTGTGGGATTACCACACCAGAAGATAGGCCCAAGTCTCCGAAATCCAAACCAGGCACTTGTTGAATTTCCATGGCATTCAGACGGTCTTCCAACTGCTTGTACTTGTCTTCAGCTGGAGGATACTGCTCCTCATTGAAATCAGTCTCGTTGTTAGAGACCACCGGACTAGGAACTCTTCCCCCCTGGGGACTGCCTTTTCCCACAGAAGAACCAGCTTGATCAACCTCATTCTGCAGTGTGTTACCATACCTCCGGCCCGTGTTGAATAGTACAGTTCTCTTCTTCTTCTTCTTGACCAGCAGAGCCTTCAACTCCTCTTGGCCTTGGGCCAAACTCATGATCAGCTCTTGGAATTGGGCGTTCTGAGCCTGAAGGGCCTTGATGGACTGCTCGGTAGATGATTCAGGATTCATGATGCTGAAATAAACAGCGAAGAACATTAAGCAACCTGAAAAGAAGAGTACATGTGATGCATATGATGAATGGAATGCGTATGATTTATGTTTTCAAAGACAATCGGGAATCAACTTTGTAAACAAAAAGGAACACACTTCATTAAATTCAACTTTGAAATTTAAATTGTTCAACAGATTTCCCTTAGGCGTTACATAAAAGTGAAAATACTGAAAAGGGAAATAAAACTGTAAAAGAATATCCAAAGTTCATCATTGATCCCAGGGTCTCCTCTTCTCAGTACGGATGTAGTCATTCAAGGCCCGCTCGTTCTCCAATTGCTTTGTCAGCTTCTGGATCTTCAATTCCTGCTCGTTGAACTTTTCCCGATAAGAATCCCGTTCTTCTCGCAGTTGCGCCCAAGACCTTTTTAGTGTATCAAGATCAGTAGGTATCTGAGGAGGGAGAACAGTTGGAGGAGCCCCATCTCCATCAGGATATTCAAGAATAATGGGTCTGACAGCTTCGTATGGCATACCTAACTTCTGAGCACGGATGCGGACCCATTTGTAGTAGGCTTCCATAGGTAGAGAAGTCTTCGGTCCCAACTCTTGTGGGTCAGCTTTGTGGATTCTGTCCCAAGCCTTGATGAACCTACGACGCAGCTCGTCACTATCTACCTGAAACTCAAAACTGATGTGAGGCACCAACATCTCATGAGGCCCTGCTCTTCTGGCCCTTCCAAACTGACGGAGAGCTAAACATGGATTATAAGAGATTCCTCCTTGGGTACCAATCAGAGGAACATTAGGGTATTCTCCGCAACGATCAATAACAGCTACCTCATCCAAACCCCTGAGAGTCCAAATGATGTCATTATCAGTGAGAGACATTAACCTATGAGCCCAACCTCTTCCTTCTTTGTTCTTCAACACGAACTTAGGGAGGTGCAAAATAAACCACCTCACTAACAAAGGAATACAACACCACAGAGTTCCTCATCTTCGGGCAGTACGAGCATAAAGTTGTTGCAGGATATCACCCAAGAGAGTGGGCACAGGGTTCCGAGACATGAAGATCCTTATGGCAGTGATGTTAATGAAGTTATCAGGATTAGGAAACAAGACTAGAACATAGATTAAGAGAGCCAGAATGTCTTCATACGCCCTAAAGTCCAAGTCATTCCAGAAACTGTTAGCCTTACCAACCAGAAACTTGGCCAAGAAACCCTTAACTTTGCTTCTAGTCACCCAGTTGTCCATTACCTCCTTGTGGGTCAAAGGAAGAGCTGCAGCAATCTCCTCAAGCCTAAGAGTCTTTTCCCAACCAGTGTAGGGAATCTGATCCAAGATAGGGATACCAAGCAAGTCAGAGAACTCTTCCAGGGTAGGGACCAGCTGGAAGTCTTGAAAGGTGAAGCACTGGGACAGAGGGTCATAAAACTGGGTCAGGACACTCATCAGTTGTTGGTCCCACTTTGCCGTGACTAAACTGAGAAGAGAACCATGCCTCTGGATGAAGGAAGTAGTATTTGGAATTCTGCTAACCAACTCTTCAAGCAACTCAGGTGGGTGAACAAAATTGAACCGGATAGTGTTCCTTTGCATAGGCATCATGATGTCCTACAAAATAGAGCAAAGGTGAAACCCTCTTGTCTTTGAAATGGTTAGTCCTTATGCAGGATGCATGCAATGTTTATGATGGCATGATGTTATGATAAAGCACACCACAAATATTCACAAAGGCAAACATGATAAGGCACACAAGTCACACAAGACAAGCCCTTAGAGTTTAGGCCAGCATGGGGTCTAGGTATTACCCTCTTTCAGTTTGTTGGTTAAGACCTGTCCTAGAAAATAGTAACCGGGTTCTAGAGGATCCCAATATCACTGACTACCCTCAATCAGTCATAACTCCAGCGCCGCAATCTTTTCTTGCAGCCAGAACCATCACGAGAGTTTAGCCTCAATGGGCGTAGCATATTGCTACTGTTCTATTGGCCAAGTTGGGTCATTTAAGGTTCTAAGGTCGGTTGGTGCTTAATGACTCCTCAGAAGACCCATATTCTCCTCGTTGCGACACAAGGGATATCGGTACAGACCAAGGTGCCACACTAACGTAGCCACTGCTTCACCCATGTCGGTCTACGCCGGACAGGTCCCTCACAACTTATGCTACCTAACTGGGTATCCCCAGATCCGAGTTAGGATCTATGTAACTCCGATGCAGCCCACAATATTAAAGCAAACAAGCACAACAATTGAAAGCACAAGTGATCTTAGTCCTAAGGTACACCTCACTTTTAAAGTATCCCCAGCAGAGTCGCCAGTTCTGTGATCGGTGGATTTAGAACTGACTGTTTAACGCTGGTTCGCGAAATGTTGCGGAAGCAAGAGTCACCACCGTCTTTTATTTTCTCCAACATGGACAGGACAAAAGCACAGCAAAATTCCTTATGAGATAGTTTCTCGGTTCGGGAGGTAGATTTATAGAAAGGGAAGGTGTTAGCACCCTTTCTATCCATGGTTATCCATGGGCTCTTAGATACTTGCTCATTGTGTTTTCAAAATGTTTGCTTTTCAATTGTGAGTGGGTTTGAAAAAGTTTCGTTTAAAATTTCAGAATGACTCTTGTATCAGTCCTCAAGAGTGTTTGAAAAATTGTTTTTGAAAGCTTTATGAAAAGTGTCAGTGTGAAAAGAGTTTTGATTTGTTTTTGAATAGAGCAAGTATCTACGAGTCATCTACCTACCCTAAGGAATTAAGCTGTGTAAAAGTCCTTAAGGTAGTGCCATCCCACCATTGAAAGGTAAGTAGCACCACCGTTGGAGGTGTTCGGGTCAATTCGAGTTTAGGGACAGTGTGGTCACCAGAGCAACGGTAGGACACCTTAGAAGCTACCCTTATGCCATTGATCCTTTTTAATCCGAGGCAACCGTTTCGAGGCAACTGGATCATGGACATAAGGACTTACTAAAACGTCCTATACTCGACGACCATGTTTCGAAGGTAAGGCAACAGTGAGGCGTACCCTAAGAGTGGTGTGTGAATTGGTGTGTTATTTTCATGTTAATATTTGTCTTTGATCATGGCATGGTGAGCTACGCATTGTTTTTAATTAGTCATTCATTCTTTCATGCAATTAGAATTTAAAAGTGCGGAAATTTAAATGCGGAAAGTTAAATCCTACGCTATTACAAGGCGCGGGTCTATACATCGCCAAATTACAAAGACCCGTTTTAATAAAAATGCGAAAAGTAAATAGACCTAATTACTATTACATGGCTTGAGCAGTTACATAATATTCACAAAGGAAAATAAGAATAAATGCGCGAAAGAATTAAAGTTGAACGTTCGAGGGCGTTGGACCCTTTAAAGAAATTAAATGAAATTAAAAAGCTAATTAATTATTTAATTAAGAAAAGGAATATTTTTTTTTTTAGGTTTTTGTATTTTATGAAATAAATAAAAGGATTAAACTTATAGTTAATGAAACCCTAGTTCTAAGTCGTTTTTAATTACTAATGAAAAATATTAAAGTTTAATCTAATTTACTAAATAATTAATGTACATGTTTATTTACAAAATAAATAGTAATTATAATAATAATAATGAGGAAAAAATTATTTATTAAGAAAAAGATGAGAATGTTAAAAAACCCTAATTTCTACATATTTTATTTTATTAAGAAAAAGATTAAAGTTTTAACCTAATTTAACTAAATTAATTATTTAACATTTATTTACAAAATAAATTAATAGAAATTAAATATAATTAAATATATTACACTTTTTTTTGTTTCTGATTTTTTTATTGTGAAAATTATTTTGAGTGAATTAAATAAAATAACTAAAGAAACAATTAAAAGAATTAAAATTGAAAAGAGAAGAAAATAGAATACAAACATGGGGGGTGTCTGGCCCATTATGGAGGTTTTTTGAAGTGATTTTTGGCCCATGAAATAAAGCCTTCGTTGACTTTTCCAGCTTGAGTGTTCATCCATTGACTGAGGCATATGGTAAACCTCTTTTGTGGCCACTAGATTGATCATCCTGATTATGTGGCAAGCCTGAGCGTGAGTGCATATGGTGGACCTTTGAAGATGTGCTACGTTGGAATACCTTGCAACAAAAATTATTAAGCGTATGAGGGGACCTGGGAATCGAACCCAGGTCCCAGTACCTGCAGGACACCTCAACAACCAACCAGGCTATTGCGTTTCTTTGTTAACATAATGAAGCATGATTATTATATAAAAAAAAATAAGCGTTAGTGGTATGAACCAAAATCACGCGCCAGTATTTTAATCACCCTATAGCATCAGGCCACGTCCTTCGTCTTCTTTATTTTTCCTGCAATTATCAAACAAATAGCGGGGGTTTTAAACCTCCACTAAATGAGACCTGTAAAAATAGCGAATAACACCTGGGTTAACATAAAAAGGGCGCGAGGTATGGGTTTGTCTTGTCTTGAGGTCACGAATCCAATGGCACAGGTTTGGTGGTCTAATTTTTCCATATGAGGAAAGCCCCAATTTAGAGTTTCGGAAACCCTAGAAAACGTTAATGGCAAATCTCGTTTCAAGCATTGTTAGGACAATCAAATATTACCAATAGCTTCAGAATATCATTGTTAGTATAAATCAACACGTAAAACACATGGATAATGCATGAGAATTAAAAAATGATAATGGATATGTTTGTGAAGAAGACGATTCTGTTCTACCGTTTCTTTGAGTGTGAGGACTGGAAAATGGTTGCAATCGACTCCTAGCAATGTCAGGAAGGCAATGGAAGTGTTTGGAAACCTTGAATCACCCTGCACCTAAGATTTCAGTTTTCAAGTTTTTAGTGAAAAATTGCAGATTGGTTCTATGTTTTCTGAGCAGCTTTCGTGTCCAATGCATTAGGTTTTTGTTGTGCATAAGTACATGAACGAAATTAGGTTAAAACCAAGCCCATGGATTCATGCATTCATGTTTTGAATATTTGATTTTTCCCATATCTTTTTCCAATCTTTTTCCATGCCAATCATGCCAAATATGGATGATTTTGTCCCCTTGAGATGGTGCACGAGATCTTTTGCATATCATGAATATATTTGCTGCACAAAAAAGATTTAAAACCATGATTTGATATTTTTCTCATATTTAAATTTAATTAAATGAATTAATAATAATAAAAATTCAAATAATTAATCAAAAATAAGAAAATAAATCCCTTTGAGGTCAATGGGTCGTGCATAGCCTTTGGGTAATTATTCATGAAAGAAATTGAGGCCCATTAGCATTTTTGGAGCTTTTGAAGCAAAGTTAACTTTTCAAAATTCCCAAATATTTCCCAACTTCTACAAGGCATATCTTGCTCAATTTTGAAGCTATGAACATGTTCTTGGACATTTTGGAAAGGTCTTGAAGTCCTCTAACCAATGCCTTTGGTCCCATGTCATTTTTATTTACCAATCTCAAGTTATGGGCTTTGACATGAAGTGCCTTTTTGTTGACTTTTGAAAATGACCTATAATGTTGAAATTGATAGCTTTTTGTGAGAGCATTTCTTGGACTTGAAGTGTGAAGATGAGTTGTAGGAAATGTCATTCTCTTCAAAATGAGATTTGGATGGGATTTTTCTGATAAACCATGAAGAAGTTATGACCTGGTCAATTTGCAGTTGACTTTTTCAGCTGTCCCAAAATAGAAACTTTTGCATCTTGAGACTTTTTGAGCCATGCTTTGAGAATCATGATCAAGAATTGATCAAATGATGTTTGTGGCTTAAAAATAAGATGTTGACCAAAAATTTTGACTTTTGAGTGTCAAATGACCATTTTGCCCCTACAGTTGACTGTGGAGCATTTAGGGTTTTGACTGTGCAATTTGATGTTGTGAGTCTTGAAACTTGACATATGGATGCTTGACAATGTTTATAGGCATGTGGGACTTGATTGGACCCTTGGAAACTTCAATTTCTTTGCTAGAACCAAAACCCTAATTTTGACTGTGTTAGGAGGCAATTGGACTGTGCAACCCTTGAGAGATTTTGAACCTTGATCTTGGCAAATCTTTGAAGAATATGGGAGGGCAAATTTTGGGGTACAACACAAACAAACACACATTTCAAAAAAATTTCCAAACAACTTTCAAAACATTGAAACATTTTTCAAAAGACAAACATCTTTGTATACATTCTTACAAACAAGAATCATTACAAAGATTGCCCAAACGAGTGGCCTCTTTTAAAAATACTTTCAAAACCACACAAAGCACCATTTCAAACAATTGGAAAAGCAAAGCAAGTGATCTAAACAAGTAACTAAGAGCCCATGGAAAACCATGGATGAAAAGGGTGCTAGCACCTTCCCTTTTCATAATCTACCCCCCGAACTCAAGAAAACATCTCAAAGGTCTTTCCTGTGCTTTTTGACCTTTCCTTTTGGATAAAATAAAAGTCGGTGGCGACTCTTGATAAACCGAAACATTTGCGAACACAAACGCAAAACCTCAAGTCAGTTCTCCCACCGTATCACAATTGCCACAAAAGAGAATTTGTCTGGTCGATTTCTGAACCAACTTGAATATCCAAGAAACCCTAGGGTTGTGTGTTCTATGAAAAATGGGAAGGCAAATTTTGGGATACAACAGGCTGCTCGCCGGCTAAGACAGTATATGTTGACTCATACCACTTTGCTGATATCTAAGATGGATCCGATAAAGTACATCTTTGAGAAGCCTGCTTTGTCTGGGAGGATAGCTAGATGGCAGATGATCTTAACAGAATATGACATACAGTACACGACCCAAAAAGCTATAAAGGGCAGTGTGCTGGCTGGTCATCTTGCTCATCAAGCTGTAGAAGATTATCAGTCCATGAAGTTTGAATTCCCTGATGAAGACATCATGACATTAGACAACTGAGAAGGAATCAGACCATATGACGGACCTGAACAAGGATCCTGATGGACCCTGTTCTTTGATGGGGCATCCAATGCACTTGGTAATGGTATCGGCGATGTACTCATATCTCCAGAAGGATGCCACACTCCTTTTACTGCCAGACTTTGCTTCAACTGTACGAACAACATGGTAGAGTACGAAGCATGCATCTTTGGACTCAAGGCTACCATAGACTTGGGAATCAAATCTTTAGTTGTGTTTGGAGATTCAGCTTTGGTCATCAGTCAGATCAAAGGAGAGTGGGACACTAAGCATCCTAACATTATCCCTTACAAAGAACATGTTTTGACATTGCTACCACATTTCGAGCAGGTTACCTTCGAGCACTTCCCGCGAGAAGAAAATCAGCTAGCCAATGCTATAGCCACAATGTCATCTATGTTTAAACTTAATTGGGATAATGAGGCTCCCCAGATCACCAATGAACGAATGGATGAACTAGCACACTGTCACGAGATTAATACTGAAGAAGTAATGGACCAGCCTTGGTTTCATGAAGTCAATAGGTATCTCGAGGCTCAAGAATATCCAGAAGGAGGTTCAGTCAATGACAAAAAGTTCTTAAGGAGATTCTCGGCTAAGTTCTTCCTAAGTAATGGCATCCTGTACAAACGTAATCATGATTCTATTCTGCTCTGTTGTGTGGACAAGATTGAAGCTGAAAAGGTCATGGCTGAATTACATGAGGGTACCTTTGGCACTCACTCTAGTGGGCATACGATGGCGAAGAAAATCCTACGGGAAGGCTATTATTGGTCTACCATGGAAGCAGACTGCTATCAACCCTCCCGGACCTGTCATAAGTGTCAAATCTATGCAGACAAGGTGCACGTGCCTCTGGTTCCTCTAAATGTCTTAACAGCTCCTTGGCCCTTTGTTATGTGGGGAATCGATATGATTGGGGAGATCAAGTCTACAGCCTCCAATGGACACCGCTTGATTCTAGTGGCCATTGATTATTTCACAAAGTGGGTCGAAGCAGCTTCCTTCGCATCCGTTACTAAGAATGTTGTTGCCCGCTTCATCAAGAAGAATCTCATTTGTCGGTATGGTATCCCAGAAAGGATCATCACTGATAACGGTACAAACCTTAAAAATACTATGATCACTGTCTTGTGCGAGCAGTTCAAGATTCAACATCACAATTCATCCCCCTATCGGCCAAAGATGAATGGTGCAGTCGAAGCTACTAATAAAAACATTAAAAAGATCATACAGAAAATGACAGTCACCTACAATGACTGGCATGAGATGCTACCGTTTGCTCTCCATGGGTATCGTACCACGGCTCGTACATCAACTGGGGAAACACCCTATTCTTTGGTTTATGGCATGGATGATGTTCTACCTATTGAGGTTCAGATCCCCTCTTTAAGAATCATGAAGGATGCAAGTTTGAGTGAGGACGATTGGATCCAGACCCGACTTGATCAGTTGAACTTAATTGATGCCATGGTCAGACATATCAAAAACGGATGATCAAAGCTTTCAACAAGAAAGTCAGACGCCAAGTGTATCAAGTTGGAGATCTAGTGATCAAGCGCATCATTTTTCCACAAAGTGATCCCAGGGGAAAATAGACTCCTACCTATGAAGGACCATTTGTAATCAAGAATATCTTTTCCGGTGGGGCAATGATCTTAACCACCATGGACGGTGAAGACCTGCCACACCCCGCGAATGCAGACATAGTCAAAAGATACTGTGCATAAGAGACCCGCTAGGTTGACACACCTAGGCAAAACAAGGGCATCCCGGCAAACCAAAAGGTTCGGGCAAAAATTAGGGATAAAATAAAAAAAATTGTACACCTGGCAAGTTGAAAACCCGAAAGGGCGACTTGGGCAAAAAAGGGTTTCCCGGTGGATTGAAAACCCGAAAGGGCGGTTCAGGAAAAATTTAGGGAATTAAAGCGTATGACTATGTCTCGTCAGATCACTTTAAGGACAATCTCTTCACTGACAAACTCTGAGCTTCTGATCAATTCAAGCATCTTCGGACGAAGCAACGAAATGACAAGATATTCAGAGATACGGAGGCTATAGCAGAATGGAGACCCCATGGGATTTTTTACACATAGCTATCTTTCTTTGTATAAATTTTTCTTATGACACCATCCGCTTACTAGGATATCTATCTCCTTTGTACAAAATACTTATTCAAAGTAAATACAAAGATATTTCTTCAAAGTGCAGAAAACCATTTGTCCTTTTCTTTTTACACTTGTGTTTTATTTGAAAGAACGTCCAATGATTCATTAATGAACATATGCATTTGAACATAATTACTGTTTACAAATAAACAAGATGAAAAAGAACAATTACTGAGAGGATGAAAGAATAGGAAAACGTCTTTAGGCTATTCCATGAGCAGTCCCTACGGTGCATCATTAAGATCCCCAACGGACCTGAAACTTTAAACTATTAATCCACAGTGGAAACCATCCAGTTACTCCAAATTCCCCAGCAAGTTGCTTTGAAGCCTGAAAAGCAACCGGATAACAGTTAACTTCTATTTCTCCCCAACCTTATAATTCCCCAGTAGAGTGGAAGACGACCGAAACTCCTGAACTTTTCCCAAACAAGAATAAGTTTCTTCCCCAGAGTTCTTATTAATTCCCAACAGAAGTCATCAAAGTTTCTTTGGATTCCCCAAACAGATTCCTCAAGCAGTACATGGCATTACTCTTACAACGGAATTTTTGTCAATACTCCAACTTCAAAACATGAAGAATCCACATATCCTTAGCAGTCAAGGATTTATTATCCTCAGCAATAAAGGGTTTATTTTCCTCAGTAATACAGCAAATCAGCTTACATGCGCATACATTACATCCATATAACATAAACATTGATAAAGCACATATATTGCATCATACATTTCATGCAACATAACTTTGTGTTTTGGCTAACATTTTACCCTTTTCAGGATAATATTAACAGCTATCATTAACAATGTTCAAAAATTTCAGATACGCTCCAGACACGGATGCCATTCTGATACTTATTCAGTTTTCAACTTCAAGATACAGTACAGATATGCTCTAGACAAGGATTCCATTCTGATACTTATTCATACTTCCAGTACAAATACAGTCCAGATACGCTCCAGACACGGTTGCCATTCTATCACTTATTCAGATTCTCACAGTCCAGATACGCTCCAGACACGGTTGTCATTCTGTCACTTATTCAGATTCTTACAGTCCAGATACGCTCCAGACACGGTTGCCATTCTATCACTTATTCAGATTCTCACAGTCCAGATACGCTCCAGACACGGTTGCCATTCTGTCACTTATTCAGATTTCAAGTTCAGATACACTCCAGACTCGGTTGCCATTCTGATACTCATTCAGATTTAGCTTTCAGATACAATACAGATATGCTCCAGACAAGGATGCCATTCTGATACTTATTCAGACTTCCAGTACAGATACAGTCCAGATATGCTCCAGACACGGTTGTCATTCTGTCACTTATTCAGATTCTCACAATCCAGATACGCTCCAGATACGGTTGCCATTCTGTCACTTATTCAGATTCTCACAGTCCAGATACGCTCCAGACACGGTTTCCATTTTGTCACTTATTCAGATTTCAAGTTCATATACGCTCCAGACTCGGTTGCCATTCTGATACTCATTCAGATTTAGCTTTCAGATACAGTACAGATACGCTCCAGACAAGGATGTTATTCTGATACTTATTTAGACTTCCAGTACAGATACAGTCCAGATACGCTCCAGACACGGTTGCCATTCTGTCACTTATTCAGATTCTCACAGTCCAGATACGCTCCAGACACGGTTTCCATTCTGTGACTTATTCAGATTCTCACAGTCCAGATACGCTCCAGACACGGTTGCCATTCTGTCACTTATTCAGATTCTCACAGTCCAAATACACTCCAGACACGGTTGCCATTCTGTCACTTATTCAGATTTCAAGTTCAGATACGCCCCAGACTCGGTTGCCATTCTGATACTCATTCAGATTTAGCTCTCAGATACAGTTCATATACGCTCTAGACTCGGTTGTTATTCTGATACTCATTTAGATTTCAAGTTCAGATACAGCTCAGATATGTTCCAGACGCGGACACCATTCTGATACTCATTCTTTCAGCTTACAATTTATAATCCAACAAACATTCTTGGATCGCATCTACAAGCCCATCTCTAACAAGATTATATCACCTCTCCAAATGGCATCTGTAAGCCCATTCCTTAATCTACACTTTATCGAGTGCAAATTTATGGGCACTCTAGTGTCCAATCGTCTTTTACCTTTAAGTCACGAACGGCAAAGCTCGCCAATCTAACTCTTCAGGTTCAAGAAGATTGAACAGGGGCAGCTGTTGTACCCCAAAATTTGCCTTCTTATTCTTCAGGAAATCATACTGGATTCTCAGAGTTTCTCTTAAACAAATCCAAGCCCTGAATTATCATTTCTTTCCAAGTAAACCATTTACAAGAGCAAAGTGGTCATTTGCAAGATCAAAAGTCAAAATTTACCTTGAAAAAGTTAAATTCTAAATACTTAGAATTTTTCTAAAGTATTTAAGAAAAAGGGCACTTCAGAACTTCTGAACCAACCTCCAGGCAGAAACGGTCAGAAGTTGTAAACTTGGCTCAGCACATAACATTCAGTCAGAAGGTGGCTCTTCAGCAGCTACACCAACTCAGTTAGAGGTTGTAAACGTGGTTCAGCACATAATCTTCAAACAGAACATGGCTCTTTCAGCAGTTACGCAAGTTCAGCCAGAATTTGCTAGAGGAATACAAAGAAAGAAAAGAAGCCTGAGGGCTCCTTCAGAACATGCTGGAATCAGAAGATGAAGGGGTTAGAAGAGTGGGTGTTATACTGAAACAGAATCTCTAAGTCCAGAATTTTCAGAAGCAAATCCAAGGAACATGCTAGAAAGTCTGGAGAACCCTCAGAATTTGCTGGGACAGCAGGATACTAAGATCAGAGTTTGAGTGCATTATATGCTGAAGTAGGAACTGCTGGTTCAGATATAGGTAATGATGCAAATCTCACATTACAAGATTTCTTAGTCTTGACCAATCTCATCACCATTTAATGCTCATTAATGCTCATAACTACTTTTGAACATTTGTCCAAAGGGTCTTTCCACGTGCAGCATAACAATGTTCCTGTGCAGATTTAGGCATGGATCTATGCGCCACTTTTCGCCTATGGGTGTCACTTTCCCTTAGTCCTCGCTTACTATTCCAGCCTAGGCTGAATAGTTGTCCATCAACACAACTTTTCATAAACTTCCTTCAAGAGCAAGTCAGCACCTATTGCATGGTATTGGCGTCATTTAACGTTTAAAAATCCACAATTTTTTGCCTATAAATAGAGCACTATTGTCTACTGAAAAAGCCCGGTTCAAAACCCAGAAAAATTGCTAGAAAGGAAACAGAATATTTTAGCAAGAAAACACTTTGAAACCCCTGTCAAAATTCCTAGTGTTTTAAAGAGCTTTGAACACAACCTTGGAATCTCTTGCCTCCAAACCTCATTTGTACCCAATTTGTTTCTTGACTAAAGAAAGACGCCCATACAGTTTCTGACCATATATATATATATATATATATATATATATATATATATATATATATATATATATATATATATATATATATATATATATATATATATATATATATATATATATATATATATATATATATATATATATATATATATATATATATATATATATATATATATATATATATATATATATATATATATATATATATATATATATATATATATATATATATATATACTCTCCATCCACCCATTCAAAAAAGAACTTGTCCAGAACACCATCAGAGTTAAGGCTAGCTCCAATTCACAGATTTTCTTCTAACAGCAAGGTAAGCACCTGCTAACTCTTACCATGCTGCTTAAGCATCATCAGATTTGCATGCTCAATAAACACAATGTAGATATCATGCTTCTTATATTGTTTATTGTGATACGGTGGGAGAACTGACTTGAGGTTTTGCGTTTGTGTTCGCAAATGTTTCAGTTTAGCAAGAGTCGCCACCGACTTTTTATTTTATCCAAAGGAAAGGTCAAAAAGCACAGGAAAGACCTTTGAGATGTTTTCTTGGGTTCGGGGGGTAGATTATGAAAAGGGAAGGTGCTAGCACACTTTTCATCCATGGTTTTCCATGGGATCTTAGTTACTTGTTTAGATCACTTGCTTTGCTTTTTCAATTGTTTGAAATGGTGCTTTGTGTGGTTTTGAAAGTATTTTGAAAAAAGGCCATCGTTTTGGAAATCTTTGTAATGATTCTTGTTTAAAGAATGTATACAAAGATGTTTGTCTTTTGAAAAATGTTTCAATGTTTTGAAAGTTGTTTGGAAATTGTTTTGAAATGTGTGTGATAGTTTGAAACTAGCAAGGATGGTTTGCAAGAGATCAAGTAACTAGGAGTTGTCTACCCTACTCAAAAGTCTTTCCTACACATTTTTAACCCTTTGACATTGTTGTTTTACCATTATATTTGGTAAACAACCCTATATTTGGATGTTAAACGGGACGGGCGCGGGTTATCGTATGACCATGATAGCAATATTTCCAAGTATCTTAGCAAGTTTTTGAGGGACTAGATCATTTTTGTATAGGCAACCAAGATAGCATCATCGAGGGACTATGATCTTTTTGTTTTGTTTTTGTTTTGCCAAGATACCTAGCATGCATACCATGGCCATGTTTAAGGCAACAAGTGGATGAAACCCTAGGGGTGCTTGTGTGCATTGTGTTGTCATTTTTCATGCATTTTTGTCTTGTGTTTAGTCATGCTATTTGTTTTGATTTTGGTCTTTGCATACAAAACCCTAATCTTACTATCATGCATATAATACGATAAATTGCGTAAAAGTAAATCTAAGACTATTACAATATTATTATGGGAAGGTGGATACAAGTTTGAATAGGGGGATATTACACAAAAATAAATCCTAAAATAATATTACAACCAAATTGAAATATTGCACAAATAAATACATAAGCAAATATTTAAATATGCAACAAAATGTAAATATGCACAAATGTTTTTGTATTTATTTTTATGTATGTAAAAATAATTTTAATTATATCCTAAAAATAAGGAAATAAAGTGATTGTTTTTGGAAAGGGGGAAAACCCTAATTTTTGGTTTTAAAAGAAAATGTATTATATTATTTATTTATTCATTTTTGTACAAAGAAAAATAATAATAATATATACAAATATGTTAAAAAAATTAAATATTTTATGAAAATATTAATTTAAGTGTATAAATAATAAAAATAAAAATATATAATATTTTTGTATTATTTACAAATTTATTCAAGAAAATAAGTTATATTTAACCTAATAAACTATTTTTGTCATAAAAAATAATAAAAATAATAAAAATAAAAATGTAAAAATTTAGAAAATATTTTTGGTGATTTTTAATATTTAGAAAAAAATAAATAAAGTCAGAAAATATAAAAGAAATGAAAAATATACAAAAATAAACAAATGGGCCAAGGGGGTGCAGAAAACAAAAAGGAGGGTGCAAACAGCAACAGGCCCAAGTCACACTTCATCCCTGTCCTTTGGCCAAAATGCGCGCTTCTGCAACTTCAAATATGTTCTCTCTATTCTTTGCATGAAATCAAAAACTCACAATATGAAACTTATAGAGCTTTAAACCACGATTCTAATGATATAAAAAACTTGATCTAACTCTCAAAGACCAAAGAGAATTTCAGTGGCCCTAAATCTTGACCTAGTTTTTTCAGCAAGTTCATCATCCAAATTCTCCTAGCTCAGTTAATATAAATACAAGCTATGCATATGTACAGCTCAAGGACATTAAAGACTACATTTTTGCTTCACAAACCTAAGCTTAATGATGCCTAAATAAGGAGTTAGAAACTTGAGAAATACCTGTTTTCAGTCAAGTTCGAATATGGCAATGTAGCAGCTTTGAGTGAGGCCTGAAGGTCTTCTGAGCTTGCTTGATGTTCCCTTGACCTTTCCCAATGCTTAGCTTGCTTTGAAATGGCTTGAATCTCCTTGTAGAACTCAACTTGCAAAGCTTCAAAATGAAAATGGTGAAGTGTGAAAACAAGGTTACAGTTGCAAAGTAAGGGCCTGGACAGTTTAGGTGTGATGTTTAGAATGTGTTTGAAATGATTCCAAGCAAAACGCACGAGGGAATATGGATTTGGCCAAGGTTCTGCATAGCTTGCCCTATTTTGGGCAGAAATGGAGTTTTTTGTGTATTTGGGTGTTTGAGATGCTATGAGCTCGTGTTTTAGGCTTGGTATAATGTGCTGAGCTTGTTTGAAAATGTTACAAGGCTTGGTTTTATCAGATGTAAGAGTTGTGGACTTTTTGCATAATTGCTTGTTTTTGAAGAAAAGGTAGGAAGTGACAATGCCAAAGCTTGTATAAGCTAGCTCAGGGTCTGCACATAGTTGGTACACTTTTCCTGATATTTGTGGAGTTGGTTTGCAGCAAATGCTTTGGTCCATGGCTCAAGATAAACAAAATTACATAAAGCATGCTTTATCAAAGTAGCAATGTTGCCTTTTTGCCATTTTTGGATTAAACCTTTGTACAAAGCTTCAAAGATCAAAACAATGCCATTAACCATTGTATTTGCATTTAATTTTTGAGTTTAGAAGAGATTAGAACCTGTAAAACAAGTACAAGCATGATCCAAACTGATTTGCAACTTGTAACATGGTGCAAAATGCCTTGGCCAAAAGTGATAATTTTCCATTTTCAAACTTTCGATTCTCCCTAACCATAAATGATCTTGGAGAGTTCTTGGACATTTTGGAAAGCTTGTAACATGCTCTACAATCCATCTTTGAAATGAATTTTGAGATTCCACTTGGAACTATGTGAAAGGTTGTCATGAAGATAGGTCAAAATCCTGCCTAAACTAGGGCAAAATTTCACTAAGTTAAAAATTTCATGGACCCTTATTCACAAAATCATAACTTGAGATCCAAGCATATTTTGGGAAACCTTTGTGAATAAAAGTTGTAGATTTTGTGGTGGACTACTACTTTCATGTTGAAAGTTTTCTTTGAATCCAATTGCATCATGGTGAAAAAGTTGGGCAAAGTTGGGGAAAAATAAGAAATTTTCATAACTTAGAAAATTTCTAAGTTATGAAATTTTTCAATCTTAAACCCTAATTTCCAAAATTAGGTTTCTTGGTGAACAAGTTTCTTGTTTTGACACATCTTGATGAAAAATGACCCTTGGCACTTGATTTTGACCAAAAAGTCAAATTTTGACTTTTCAGTGTACAGTTGATTTTTGATCAGTTGACTGGAAAATTCATCTGTCAATCTAATGCATTTGAGATCTTTTGAACCTTGTGATTAGGTCAAGATGATGTCATTGAGTCCTTGAAACCATGCTTGAAACCAATTTGCGATTGGCTAGGTAAAAAATCAGAAATTTCCCTTCTAAAATCAAAACCTTAAAAATGACCATTTTGCCCTTTTTGATGATCTGATCAAATTTCTTGAGGAGTTATGGTCCAAACTTGATCAAATGGTTCATATGAGTCTATAGTGTTGATGTGGATCAAAAATTATGAGGTTTGACTATAAATTGGCCACAGTTGACTTTTTCCCCAATACAGCTGATTTTAAGGTCAACTGTCCAATTGACTGGGCAAAAATTTGATTCAAGGCTTGAAAATTGGTATGAGCAATCTTAGAGGTCCAACATGAAGTATGAAAGTCACATGAGGCATTAGAAGTCCAAAAATCCCTGTGCAAATTCAAACCCTAATTTCAGGTCAACAGTGCAAGGAGATGTCTTGAGCTGAGCAAACCCTAATCCTGTCTGGAGTCCAAAGAGTCTTGTGAGGGGAATCTTGATAAAATGAGATGGAAAATTTTGGGGTACAACAGCTACCCCTGTTCAATCTTCTTGAACCTGAAGAGTTAGATTGGCGAGTTTGTCGTTCGTGACTCGAAGGTAAATGATGATTGGACACTAGAGTGCCCGTAAATTTGCACTCGTCAAATTATAGTTGAGGGAACGGGCTTAAAGATTCCATTTACAGATGCGATAAAATTTTGTTGGAGATGGGCTTGTAGATGCCATCCAAGAATGTTTGTTGAAAATCAGGAGAATGAACATCAGAATGGTATCCATATCTGGAACGTATCTGAGTTGTATCTGGAGACTGAATTTGTATGAGCAATGGAATGGCGTCCGTGTCTAGAGCGTATCCGAGCTGTAACTATATTTGAATCTTGAATGAATAACAGAATGACTTCCGTGTCTGGAGTGTATCTGTATAGTATCTGAATCTGAAATCTGAATAGGTGACAGAATGGCATCCGTGTCTGGAGCATATCTGAGCTAGGGAAAAAGGTTGAATGAGTGACAGAATAGCTTCCGTATCTGGAGCGTATCTGGAAAGTATCTGAAGTTGAGATCTGTATGAGTAGCAGAATTACTTCCGTGTTTGGAGTGTATCTAAACTGTAACTGGGATCTGAATAAGTGACATAATGACTTTTGTGTCTGGAGCATATCTGAGCTGGGGAAAAAGGTTGAATGAGTGACAGAATAGCTTCCGTGTCTGGAGTGTATCTGGACTGTATCTGAAGTTGAGATCTGTATGAGTAGCAGAATGACTTCCGTGTTTGGAGTGTATCTGAACTGTAACTGGGATCTGAATAAGTGACAGAATGACTTCCGTGTCTAGAGTGTATCTGAACTTGAAACTGATAGTTGAATCTGAATGAGAAATAGAATGGCTTTCGTGTCTGGAGCGTATCCGAACTGTATCTTGACTTTGAATTTTGAATGAGTAATAGAATGACCTCCGTGTCTGGGGTGTATCCATATTGTATCTGAATAAGAGATCTGAATGAGTAACAGAATGACTTCCGTGTCTGGAGTGTATCCGTACTGTATCTGAAATCTTTGAATATTGTTAATGATAGCTTTTAATCTTATCCTGAAAAGGGTAAAATGTTAGCTGAAACACAAAGTTATGTTGCATGTAATGTATGATGCAATAAATGTGTTCTATCAATGTTTATGATATATGAATGTAATGTATGTGCATGTAAGCTGATTTGCTGCATTGCTGAGGAAAATAAATCCTTGACGGCTGGAGATAATAAAATCCTTGACTGCTGTCGGGGAAAATAAATCCTTGACGGCTGGAGATAATAAAATCCTTGACTGCTGCCGGGGAAAAAAATCCTTGACCGCTGCTGGAGATTCAAAATCTTCATTTACTGAGGATGAGAAATCCTTGCTGACTGCTTGGGGATTAAAGATCCTTGACAACTTCTGTGGGGATGTGAGAATCCTTCACGACTTTCCTGGGGATAGAGATCCTTCAAGTCTTTGGTGTTAGAGGATGATAAACATTCTGTTGTGAGAATAATGCCAAACTTCTTGAGAAATCTGCTTAGGAAATCCAGAGAACTTTGTTGACTATGGCTAGGGATTACACAATGAGAATCCTTACCCGGCTGGGGAATAGGGAAAACTCTGGCGATCTCTACCAGGGATCAAACAAAGGAAAACCTTGATCTGCTGGAGAATAAGGAAGGCTCTGATGGCTTCTACGGGGAACTGAGAATGAGAATCTTCATTCTGCTTGGGGAATTTGAATCCTTGGGGACTTCATGCTGAGGAGTCAAGAATGATAATCTTCGATCTGCATGGGATTGAAAATTCTGACAAATTCATGCTGGGGAGTAAAGAAGGCTATAGCAACTTTACTAGGGAAATGAGAATGAGAATCTTCATTCTGCTAGGGGATGAAAAACTCTATGGGGAGTAGCTATGCTGCTGGAGAGTAGCTATCCTGCTGGAGAGTAAGTTCAGGACTCTGGGGGAAAAGCTTATTCCTGTTTGGAAAAAGTTCAGGAGTTTGGGTTGTATGCCAATCTACTGGGAAGTCAAGAATGAAAATCTTCATTCTATTGGGGATATCAGGAGCTTGGGTTGTATGCCAATCTACTGGGGAGTCAAGAATGAGAATCTTCATTTTGTTGGAGAATAAGGAGTTTGGGTTGGCGCCAATCTACTGGGGAGTCAAGAATGAGAATCTTCATTCTATCAGGGATATCAGGAGCTTGGGTTGTATGCCAATCTACTGGGGAATTATCCTAGGTTGGGGATAAAGCAAAAGTTAACTGTTATCTGGTTGGTTCTTAGATTTTAAGACAACTTGTTGGGGAATTTGGGGAAAACCGAATGGTTTTCGCTGGGGATTGATAGTCTTAACTTGACTGGGGAAGAAGGTTTCATCTTCGCTGAGGGTTTGCAGTTCAAAGTTTTGCTCCGCTGAGGATTGGGAGTTTGAAGTTTTAACTCTAATGGGAATTTTGAAATTTAGCTCTGTTGGGGATATGTATTTCAAGGTTTTAGCTCCGTTGGGGATCTAGATGATGTACTGCAGGGGATTTCTCTTGGAATAGCTTAAAGACGTTTCCCTATACTTTCAACCTGTCAGTAATTATTCTTTCCCATTTCGTTTATTTGTAAACATGTGATTATATTCAAATGCATATGCTTATTTAATAAATCATTGGATGTTTTCAAATAAAACACAAGTGTAAAAAAAGAAGAAAAGGCAAATAGTTTTCTGCACTTTGAAGTATCTTTGTATTAACTTTGTGTAAGTATTTTGTACAAAGGAGACAGACATCCTAGTAAGAGAATGTTGTTGTAAAAAATGAGAAAAATTTATACAAAGAAAGATGGCTATGTGTAAAAATTCCATGGGGTTCCCATTCTGCTATAGCCTTCGTAACTCTGAACATCTTGTCCATTCGTTGCTTCGCCCGAAGATGATTGAGTTGATCAGAAGCCTGGAGCTTGTCTATGAAGAGATTGTCCTTAAAGTGATCCGAAGACACATAGTCATACGCTTTAATTCCCTAACTTTTGCCTGGACCGCCCTTTCGGGTTTTCGATCCACCGGGAAACCCTTTTTTTCCCAAGTCTCCCTTTCGGGTTTTCAACTTTCCGGGTGTACAAATTTTTTTTGTTTATCCCTAATTTTTGCCTGAACCGCCCTTTCGGGTTTTCGATTCACCGGGATGCCCTTTTTTGCCTAGGTGTGTCAACCTAGCGGGTCATTTATGCGTAGTATCTTTTGACTATGTCTACGTTCGCAGGGTGCGGCAGGTCATCGCCATCCATGGTGGTTAATATCATTGCCCCACCAGAAAATATGTTTTTGATCACAAATGGTCCTTTGTAAGTAGGAGTCCATTTGCCCCTGGGATCACTTTACGGCAAGATGATCCGCTTGATTACAAGATCTCCAACTTGATACACTTGTCGCCTGACTTTTTTGTTGAAATCCTTGATCATTCGTTTTTGATACATCTGACCATGGAAAACAGCAGTAAGTCGTTTTTCGTCAATCAAGTTAAGTTGATCAAGCCGGGTCTGAATCCATTCGTCTTCACTCAAACCAGCATCTTTCATTATTCTCAAGGAGGGAATCTGAACCTCGATAGGTAAAACAGCTTCCATGCCGTATACCAAAGAATAGGGTGTTGCCCCAGTTGATGTTCGCGCCGTGGTACGGTACCCGTGTAGAGCAAACGGTAACATCTCATGCCAGTCCTTGTAGGTGACTGTCATCTTTTGTATGATCTTCTTAATATTTTTGTTCGCAGCTTTGACAGCACCGTTCATCTTTGGCCGATAGGTTGTGATGTTGAATCTGGAACTGCTCACACAAAGCGGTGATCATAGTGTTGTTCAGATTTGTACCGTTGTTAGTGATGATCCTTTCGGGGATGCCGTACCGGCAAATGAGGTTCTGCTTGATGAAGCGGGCAACCACATTCTTTGTGACGGATGCGAAGGAAGCTGCTTCGAACCACTTGGTAAAGTAATCAATGGCCACCAGAATGAAATGGTGTCCATTGGATGATGTAGGTTTGATCTCTCCAATCATGTCGATTCCCCACATAGCGAATGGCCAAGGAGCTATTAAGACATTGAGAGGAACTGGAGGTATATGTACCTTGTCCGCATATATTTGACATTTGTGACAAGTCCGGGAGAATCGATAGCAGTCAGCTTCCATGGTAGACCAGTAATAGCCTGCCCGTAGAATCTTCTTAGGCATCGTATGTCCGCTAGAATGGGTGTCAAAGGTACCATTGTGCAGTTAGGCCATGATCTGCTCAGCCTCAACCTTGTCCACACAACAGAGTAGAATGCAATCGTGATTGCGCTTTTACAGGATACCATTGCTCAGGAAGAACTTGGAAGAGAATCTCCTCAAGAACTTTTTGTCGTTGACTGAAGCTCCTTCAGGATATTCTTGCGCCTCGAGATACCTTTTGACTTCGTGAAACCATGGTCGGTCCACTACTTCTTCGGTATTAATCTCGTGACAATGTGCAGGTTCGTCCATCCGCTCAATGGTGATTTGGGGAGCCTCATTATCCCATTTAAGTTTAAACATGGATGACATTGTAGCTAGAGCATCTGCTAGCTGATTTTCTTCTCGCGGGAAGTGCTCGAAGGTAATCTGCTCGAAATGAGGTAGTAATGTCAAGACATGTTCTTTGTAAGGGATGAGGTTTGGATGTTTAGTATCCCACTCTCCTTTGATCTTACTGATGACCAAAGCTAAGTCTCCAAACACAACCAAAGATTTGATTCCCAGGTCTATTGCAGCCTTGAGACCAAAGATACAAGCTTCATACTCGGCCATGTTGTTGGTGCAGTTAAAGCAAAGTCTGGCTGTGAAAGGTGTATGGAAACCTTCTGGTGAGATGAGCACGGCACCGATACCGTTACCAAGTGCATTGGAGGCACCATCAAAGTACAGGGTCCATCGGGATCCTTGTTCAGGTTCGTCATATGGTCTGAACTCTTCAATGTTGTCCAAAGTCATAATGTCCTCGTGAGGGAAGTCAAACTTCATGGATTGGTAATCTTCGACAGCCTGATGAGCCAGATGGTCAGCTAGCACACTCCCCTTTATAGCCTTTTGGGTCGTGTACTGGATATCGTATTCGGTCAGGATCATATGCCATCTAGCTATCCTTCTAGATATAGCAGGCTTCTCAAAGATGTACTTGATCGGATCCATCTTAGATATCAGCAGAGTGGTATGAGTCAACATATACTGCCTTAGCCGGCGAGCAGCCCATACCAAAATGCAACAAGTTTTCTCGAGCAGTGAGTAGCTGGTCTCATAGTCGCTAAACTTTTTGCTAAGACAATTAATTGCATGCTCTTTTCGGCCAGACTCGTCATGTTGGCCCAGTACGCACCCCATTGAGTTATCCAAAACAGTCAGATACATGATTAGCGGTCTTTCTTCGATGGGTGGCATCAGGATAGGAGGTTCTAGCAAATACTCCTTGATTTTATCGAAAGCAACTTGACAGTCATCATTCCATTTAACCACCTGATCTTTCTTCAACAGCTTGAAGATTGGCTCACAGGTAGATGTTAGGTGAGAAATGAACCTAGCAATGTAGTTTAGGCGTCCCAAGAAACCTCTGACCTCCTTCTCAGTGTGAGGGGCAGGCATTTCTTGTATAGCTTTGACTTTGGCAGGATCAACCTCGATGCCTTTGTTGCTGACAATGAAACCCAAAAGTTTACTGGACCTGACTCCGAAAGTGCACTTGTTAGGGTTTAATTTGAGCTTGTATTCCTTCAACCTGACAAACAGCTTTTGCAAATGATCGAGGTGTTCTTCTTCTGTCTGTGATCGGGCTATCATGTCGTCAAAGTAGACCTCTATCACATGATGTATCATATCATGAAACAAAGCTACCATGGCGCGCTGATAGGTTGCCTCAGCATTCTTCAGTCTGAATGGCATCACTTTATAGCAGAACGTACCCCACTGTGTAACAAAAGTAGTTTTCTCCATGTCTTCAGGTGCCATTTTGATCTGGTTGTAACCTGAAAATCCGTCCATGAAAGAAAATACCTTGTGTTGAGCTGTATTGTCAACCAAGATGTCAATGTGCGGTAGTGGAAAGTAATCTTTAGGGCTAGCCCTGTTTAAGTCTTTGTAATCCACGCACATTCTGACTTTGCCGTCCTTCTTAGGCACGGGCACAATGTTAGCGACCCATTGTGTATAGGAAGTAACAACAAGAAATCCAGCATTGAACTGATTCATAACTTCTGCTTTGATCTTTTCAAACATGTCAGGCATCATGCGACGGACCTTTTGTTTAACTGGTGGACAGTCTTCTCTTGTAGGGAGACGGTGAACCACAATATCTGTATCGAGTCCCGGCATGTCTTCATATGACCAGGAGAAGATCTCAACATATTCATGTAATAGCTGAACTAAGCGCTCCTTGACACTTGGATCTAGGTTGGCACCCACTCTGACTTCTTTTCTGTCTTCAACAGTACCCAAGTTGATTGTCTCTAACAGCTCCTCATGAGGTAGAATAGCCCTTTCTTCCTATTGTAGCAGCCTAGCCAATTCTCCCGGCACTTCACAGTCTTCATCACCTTCGTATTCGGCATGGTAGATCAGGTCTTCAGAGTCACTGAAGGCCATAGCAGAATTGTTACCCATGGAATTTGAAATGGAAGGGTACCTGCATTTGTGAGTGTGGGTGTGTATAAGGTATAGCCACCTTTAAACAAATAAAATGTAAAAAGAAAGAAAATGAACACAAAAGTTTATATGTGAAAACCACCATGATTCATTAAAATGGCATATGAAGATGAAAAATCAAACCCTTACAAATGGACCTATGTACCTCGGGTAAGGCACAAGGTTAAAAGTGTACGAATTGTTTGAGAATTATGACAAACCAACAGAAATGTTTGAAAGATAAATTACTGATTTATGAAAGTAATCGGAACAAAGTCTTTTGCCTCCTAATTGCACAGTCCTCCGCCAACAGTAGGGAAAATCCAGTCTTCCAGGTTTCTCTCCTCTTCACTATCCTCAAAAGCATTGACTCCATGATGGGTGATCTTCACTGGTGGCCCCCCATCCCGGGTGCAGCGTACAGCCTTTTGAGCAGAAGCAGTGAACCCCAAGCCGAATTTATCTGATTTGTGAGGAAAGTCTGGCAGCTGACCCCAGATTGTGCTTCCTCCTTCCTCAATCACAGTCTTAGCATCTTTGAGAGATGACACCTGAGGCACAGGTTTGGTAATCATGGGTGCAGAAGCCACTCTCTTGGTTGCTGCTATTTCAGGAGAAACCTCTTCAAAGTGTTGGAAAGGGGTCTCGATGAATTCACCATCCAATTCTACATAGCAGAAAGAATTTAGATGGCTTATCATGTATTCCTCTTCGCCATGAACAATTATAATTTTCCCCTGGACATGGTACTTGAGCATTTGGTGCAGAGAAGAAGTGACGGCTCCAGCATTGTGAATCCAGGGTCTTCCCAACAAGAAAGAATAGGAAGGACGGATGTCCATCACATAGAATGTGGAGTTGAAGGTTTCAGTTCCCACTTTAATCGGGATGTCCACCTCCCCGTGGACCATCCTTTTAGAACCATCAAAGGCTCTGACAATGATATTGCTGGTGTGGTACGGTGGGAGAACTGACTATGGTTTTGCGTTTGTTTTCGCAAATGTTTCGGTTGAGCAAGAGTCGCCACCGACTTTTTATTTTATCCTAAGGAAAGGTTTAAAAAGCACAGCAAAAACCTTTGAGATTTTTCTTGGGTTCGGGGAGTAGATTATAGAAAGGGAAGGTATTAGCACCCTTTCTATCCATGGTTATCCATGGGCTCTTAGGTACTTGCTTAGATCAACTTGCCTTGGTTTTCAATTGTTTGAAATGGTGCTTGGTGTGTGGTTTTGAAAATGTTTTGAAAAAGATGCCTTGTATAGGCTACCCTTGTAACAATTCTTTACTCGAATGTTTTACAAAAGGTGTTTGTCTTTTTGAAAAGATGTTCCAAGGTTTTTGAAAGTTTGTTTTGAAAGTGTTTGTGAAGTGTGGTTTGAAAAATAGGCAAGAGTTTTCTTTGGCAAGTGGACAAGTACTTAAGAGCTATCTACCCTAAAGTTCTCAAAGATTTTTACTATGTTTTAACCCTTTTGACAATTTTGTTCCACCATTGCATTTGGTGGACAATCTTGTATTAGGAGGTGAAAGGGACGGGCGCGGGTCATCGTTTAGACCATAATTGCAATAGTGCTAAGTATCTTTGGGCAATTTCTCTTTGAAAGGGACTTGATCATTTTAGGCAACTTTTCGAAAGCGTCATCGAGGGACTATGATCATTTGATTGTTTATTTTACCCAAAGAAACCTAACATGCAATATGGCCCATTTATTTGAAGGCAACAAAATGGAATACCCTAGGGGTGCAAGTGTGATATGTGTTGTCCATATTTCATGCTTGTTTATCTTGAAATTAGGTCAAACTATTTTGTTCTTTTTATTTACATACAAACCCTAATTCTAGCATGGTATATTTAAGAAGCGTTTAAAGTGCGAAAAGTAAAATTCCTACACTATTACAACACAATATGGGAAGGGGGGTACAAATGTTCAAATGGGGGGATATTTAGACAAGAAATTTAAACCTAGCTATTACATCAATTTTGGAATATTTACAAGATAATTAATTACACAAATGAAATGGACAATAAAATAAAGATGCAAAATGCAAAAAGGGTTTTTATATGTATGAAAAAAAAGTATTATTTATGTCAAATAAATAAAAATAAAAAAAGTATTATTTTTGGAGTTTTTGTATTTTAAGGGTAAAACCCTAATTTTTATTAAGTAATATATATATTATTTAATTTATACAAGTATTTGTTTATTATGTACAAAAATAAAATAAAATGAAATATATTTATAAAAAGTATTTTTGTATGTCAAATATTAATAAAAAAAAATATAGGTATTTTTGTATTTTAACCTAAATATACTAATAATATATATATATATATATATATATATATATATATATATATATATATATATATATATATATATATATATATATATATATATATATATATATATATATATATATATATGTCCATATAAATAAATAAATGCCTAAAAAATAGAAAAATGGTGTAAAAAAAGTTTTTTATGTTTTTAATATCATTAGGAAAAATAAATAAACCAAAATGAAAAAAAGAAAAATCAAAAAATCAATAAAACACACAAAATGGGCTCAGGGGGTGTGAAATCAGAAATATGGTGTGAAAAGGAATAATCACAACAGGCCCAGCCCATGAAGCTTCTTCTTCAACCTCTGAACAAAAAATGTTCAAAAAACGCGCGCCTGAACCTCCATTCAAACATCCTGATTCCTTGATCTTTTGCACAAACTTCCAACATAAGAAATGTTAAGCATTGAATCACGATTCTAAATATATAAAGAACTCATCCTAACTCTCAGAAATGAGAGAGAATTTTGACAATTCCAAATCATGACCTAACTTTTCTTCCATATTCAGACCTTAAATTCTCACAGCTCAAGCAAAATAAATGAAAAGTAAAAGCATGTACAGATTCAGGGGCATGAGTAGAACACTTCTTATTCACAAACTTAGAGCTAATGATGCCTAGACTAAGAGTTAGAAGTTCAAGAAGATACATGTTCAGTTGAAGTTCTATCTGGCAATGGGGGAGCTTTCAGAGCAAGATGATGATCTGTATAGCTTGCCTGAAGTGTGGTGATGCTATTCCAATGCTTACTTTGCTTTGAAACACCTTGAATCGAGCTATGGACCTCCAACTGTAAAACAAGAAAGTGAAAATGGTGGAACTGGTTAGAGGAATTACAGGTCGTGTTTTGTGTTTTGGTTAGCTTCAAGTGATGCTAGGGAATGTGTTTGATGAGCTTTGAGCAAGAAAGCATGAAAGGGATGAGTTGTGGGATTCAATCTGCAGGCCCTGCCCTGTTTTTGCAGTTTGAGAGTGATTCTTGGAATGGGAGTGTTTGGGACCTTGTTTGCTCGTGTTCTAGCTTGGGTTGGATGATTAGAAGGTGTACAAAATAATTTCTTAAGTGTTCTAATGCTGAGATAAAAGTTATGTTGTGTTATGATGTGTTTCTTCACACTTAAGCAAGCAAAAGCCACTTGAGTTTCTAGGCAGGTAGAGGCCCCCTAAACATGCTGCTAACCTTGTCTTGATCAGAGTGTTTTGTTCATAATCTTGTGCCAATTGGATTTGATCTGTACCTCTTGGATTTGCATTATGACATAAAGCTTGCTTTTGCAAAAATGGTCATTTCACTTTTTCCATTTATGGCCTAATCCAACATGTAATGCATAAACTCATAAAACAAGGCCTTAGCACAATTAACATGCATTAAATTATTGAGTTTTGGATGGTTTAAGGGCCTGTAATGTAGCACAAACCAAGCTGACTTGAAGATGGCATAAGTTATGAACATGTACATGACCAATTCAAAAGTGAGTTTTTGCCATATTGCAAAATTCGATTCTCTCAAGTTATGAGGTTGTTTGATGAGTTCTTGGACATTTTGTAAAGTTTGGAATGTGTACTACAATCCATCTTTGAAGTGCAAATTGAAATTCCAAGTGGAAGTGTATGGAAAATGGCCTTGAAGTTAGGTAGAAAACTTTGCCAAAATAGGTTAAAATTTCACTAAGTTAAGAATGGTTTAGTACCCTTATTCCAAAAATTGTAACTTGAGATACAAGCCTCTTTTGGGAAAACTTTGTGAATCAAAGTTGTAGATTATGCAACAAGCTATAACTTTCATGTTTTGACTTTTGCTTGAATCCAAATGAAGCTTGGTGAGAAAGTGGGGCAAAGTTGGGGAAAAATTAGGTTTTTTTATAACTTAGAAAAATTCTAAGTTATGAAAAATTCTCATTTCAAACCCTAATTTGCAATTTTTGATTTCTTGGTGAACAAGTTTCATGAATTGGCATGTTTTGATGAAAAATGAATCTTGACTCTTGATTTTGACAAAAAAGTCAAAGTTTGACTTTTCAGTATACAGTCAAAATTGATCAATTGACTGGGAAATTCAACTGTCAATCTTGTGTACTTGGGATCTTTTGAACTTGTTGAGCATGTCAAGATAATTCCATGGGGTCCTTGAGTCCATATGTGAGCTTGGTTTGCCATTGGTTGGGTCAAACAGTCAAAATTTGCCTTTGTGCAGTCAAAACCCTAAAAATAACCATTTTGCCCTTTTGATGATCTGATCAAATTTCTTGTGGAGTTGTGATCCAAACTTGATAAAATGGTCCATGTGAGTTTATAATGTTGATGTGGGTCAATTTTAATGAGATTTGACTGTCAATTGGTTACAGTTGACTTTTTCCTCAATACAGCTGATTTCTAGGTCAACTGTCCAATTGACTGGGCAAAACTTGGAATCAAGACTTGAAACTTGATATGGATAAACTTGGGAGTCCAATATGAAGCAAGAAAGTCATCTTAGGCATTTTAGGTCAAAACATCTTTGTGCAAACACAAACCCTAATTTGGGTCAACAGTGCAAGGAAAAGTCTTGAGCAGATGAAACCCTAACTGGATCTTGATCTTCAAGGGGTTTATGATGAGAAATCAAGTAGAAATGGGAGGGCAAATTTTGGGGTACAACAGTTGCCCCTGTTCAATCTTCTTGAATCCGAAGAGTTAGATTGGCAAGTTTTGCCTTTCGTGACTCGAGGGTAAAGGGAGATTGGACACTAGAGTGCCCTTAAATTTGCACTCGTCAAAGTAAGGGATGCGGGAATGGGCTTAGAGATGCCATTCGGAGATGGGCTTAATGATGCCATCGGGAGTAAGGACAGGAATTTGTCGGGGATGGGCTTAAAGATGCCATATGGAATGAGTATTAGGAAGGTGTCCATGCTTTGGACCATCTTCGAACTGGGGGTCTGAATAAGCAATAGATTGACATCCGTTGTTGGGAGGAATCCGTAAACTATTTTCAAAAGTTGCATCTGAACAAGTTGATAGATTAACATCCGTTGTTGGGAAGAATCCATAAGCTGTTTTCAGAAGTCTTGAGAAGAAACTGAACAAGCGATAGGTTAACATCCGTTACTTGGAGAACCCGTAAACTGTTTTCAGAAGTTGAGAAGAGTCTGAACAAGCGATAGATTAACATTCGTTGTTGGGAAGAATCCGTAAACTGTTTTCAGAAGTCTGGAGGAGAATCTGAACAAGCGATAGGTTAACATCCGTTACTTGGAGAAACCGTGAACTGTTTTCAGAAATCTTGTAGTTGAATAAGCAATAGAGCAGCATCTGTTGTTGGGAAGCGTCCGTAAACTGTTTTCAAAGGTTGCATCTGAACAAGTGATAGATTAACATCCATTGTTGGGAAGAATCCATAAACTGTTTTCAGAAGTTTTGAGAAGAAACTGAACAAGCGATAGGTTAACATCCGTTACTTGGAGAACCCGTAAACTGTTTTCAGAAGTCTTGGATTTGGAAGAAGGATCGGTGTAGGGTTCCCTGATGATGAGCTCGTGTAAAACTGCATCTGGATAAATCTGGAATAAGCATTAGAATGTTGCCATGTCTGGGTCACATCTGAACTATTCCTGGAAAGAATCTCGGAAGATAATGATTTTAGTCCTTCGACTGATCTTACCTGAAAGGTAAAGAGTTGTTACATTCAATGTTATGATGCATGATACAATGTATGTTATGTAATATGAATGTAAATGAATGCGCATGTAAGCTGGAGAGCTGTCTTGCAAAGGATAGATGAATCCGAGATGGCTGAAGATGATAGTATCTTGACTGCTGCCGGGAAGAAAAATTCTTGGTCGTTGCTGGAGAAAAAGGAGCTTAGGTTGTATACCAATCTTCATGGGGAATTCCTGATGACTTCTACTGGGGAGTTCCAAACTAATAGACTCATGCTGGAGAGGTAAGACCGAGAATCTTCAGTTTGGCGGGAAGTATCTCTGGCGACTTCACTGGGGAACTCAAGATTTGCTCTCCTAAAACTCTGTGGGGAGAAGGTTCATTAGTCTGACTTTGCTGGGAATACTGAAACTTAAATTCTGAGGGGAATTGAGTTCTGGAGGATTCTCTGGCTGGGGATAACAAAGATAAACTCCTCTGGGGATCGTATTGATAAGTTATGTTGGGGAACTCTGATGAACTCCGCTGGAAGTAGGAAGAAATTTGGCGAGTGCGATCTTCCGTGGCAATAAGCTGAGGATAACCCAGTTATAAGCCCTTGTGAGGAATAACTTTGAATAAAACTCGGGAGAGACGCCCGTACTCTGCAGGGGATAAGCTTCCAGAATGTACTGGGGATAAGCTTCTAGAATCCACTGGGGATGAGCTTCAGGGTTTGCTGGGGATATGGATTCCAAATATCTTGGGGGTTTCCCTTGAAAGGGTACCCAGATATCCAACTGCACCTTCAACCTATCAGTAATCCTCTTTCTTGATTCATAAGGAAATGATTATGTTCAAATGCATATGCCTATTTAATAAAACATTGGACGTTTCTCAAAATAAAACAATTAGTGCAAGAGAAAGAAGAAAAAGGAAATGACACAAATTTCTGGGAAGAGTATTTGTATTAACTTTCTATGAGTATATTTGTACAAAGGAGACAATCATCCTAGTAAGAGGATTTTGTCATAAATATTGAAAGATTTATACAAAATAAAGATGGCTATGTGAAATAATTCCATGGGATTCCATTCCGCTATAGCTTTCACAACTCTGAATATCTGTCCATTCAATGCTTCGTTTGCCGATGACTAGATTGATCAGAAGCCTGGAACTGGTTGATGAAGAGATTGTCTACGAAGTGATCCGACGAGACATAGTCATACGCTTTGATTCCCTAACTTTTGCCTGAATCGCCCTTTCGGGTTTTCGATCCACCGGGAAACCCCTTTTTGCCCAAGCCGCCCTTTCGGGTTTTCAACTTGCCGGGTGTACAGATTTTTTTGTTTTTATCCCTAATTTTTGCCTGAACCGCCCTTTCGGGTTTTCGATTCACCGGGATGCCCATTTTTGCCCAAGCCGCCCTTTCGGGTTTTCGACTTGTCGGGTTATTTTATGCGTAGTATCTTTTGACTATGTCTGCGTTCGCAGGGTGCGACAAATCGTCACCGTCCATGGTGGTCAGAATCATTGCACCACCAGAAAATATGCTCTTGATCACAAATGGTCCTTCATATGTAGGAGTCCATTTGCCCCTGGGATCACTTTGCGGCAAGATAATCCGCTTGATTACGAGATCTCCGACTTGATACACTTGACGTCTGACTTTCTTATTGAAGGCCTTGATCATCCGTTTTTGATACGTCTGACCATGGCAGATAGCAGCGAGTCGCTTCTTGTCGATCAGGTTGAGTTGATCAAGTCGGGTCTACATCCAATCATCTTCATTCAAACCTGCATCCTTCATAATCCTTAGAGAAGGAATCTGGACTTCCATAGGCAAAACAGCTTCCATGCCATAAACCAAAGAAAATGGGGTTGCCCCAGTTGAAGTACGCGCCGTCGTACGGTATCCATGCAGAGCAAACGGTAACATCTCATGCCAGTCTTTGTAAGTGACTGTCATTTTTTGAATGATCTTCTTAATGTTTTTGTTCGCAGCTTCAACAGCACCGTTCATCTTCGGCCGATAGGGAGATAAATTGTGATGATAAATCTTGAACTGTTCGCACAATGCGGTGATCATCGTGTTATTCAGATTTGTACCGTTGTCTGTGATGATCCTGTCTGGAACACCATATCGACATATGAGATTTTTCTTAATGAAGCGGGCAACCACATTTTTAGTAACAGAGGCGAAGGAAGCTGCTTCGACCCATTTGGTGAAATAGTCAATGGCAACCAGGATGAAGCGATGTCTGTTGGAAGCCGTGGGCTTGATCTCTCCAATCATGTCAATGCCCCACATTGCAAATGGCCAAGGAGCAGTCAGAACGTTGAGAGGAACCGGAGGGATATGAACTTTATCGGCGTAGACTTGGCATTTGTGGCAAGTACGGGAATGTTGATGGCAGTCAGCTTCCATGGTAGACCAATAATAGCCTGCCCTTAGGATCTTCTTAGCCATTGTATGCTCGCTCAAGTGAGTGCCAAATATGCCGCTGTGTATATCAGTCATGATCAACTCTGCTTCAGCTTTGTCTACACATCGGAATAATACACAATCATGGCTTCGTTTGTAAAGGATGTCGTTGCTCAGGAAGAATTTAGCAGCGAATTTCCTTAAGAACTTCTTGTCATTTACAGAAGCTCCTTCGGGATAATCTCTAGTCTCGAGATACCTTTTGATTTCATGGAACCAAGGTTGTTCCACTACTTCCTCAGTATTAATCTCGTGACAATGCGTAGGTTCATCCATTCGCTCGATGGTGATTTGGGGGGCCTCGTCATCCCAGTTGAGTTTAAACATGGAGGACATTGTGGCTAGAGCATCTGCTAGCTGATTCTCTTCTCGCGGGAAATGCTCGAAGGTAATTTGCTTGAAATGAGGCAACAATGTCAGGACATGTTCTTTGTATGGGATAAGATTAGGATGCTTGGTATCCCACTCTCCTTTGATTTGACTAATAACCAAAGCCGAGTCCCCAAATACGATCAAAGATTTGATCCCCAAGTCTATGGCAGCCTTGAGACCAAAGATGCAAGCTTCATACTCAGCCATGTTGTTTGTGCAGCTGAAGCAAAGTCGGGCCGTGAAAGGTGTGTGACAGCCTTCCGGAGAAATGAGTACTGCGCCGATACCGTTTCCAAGTGCATTTGAAGCACCATCAAAGTATAGGGTCCATCGGGATCCCTTTTCGGGTCCGTCATACGGTCCGTTACTTTCAATGTTGTCCAAATTCATGATGTCCTCGTCCGGGAAGTCAAATCTCATGGGTTGATAATCTTCGATAGCCTGATGAGCCAGATGGTCAGCTAGTACACTCCCTTTTATAGCCTTTTGGGTGGTGTACTGGATGTCATACTCAGTTAGGATCATTTGCCATCTAGCTATCCTTCCAGATAAAGCGGGCTTTTCGAAGATATACTTGATAGGATCCATTTTGGAAATCAACAAGGTAGTATGAGTCAACATATACTGTCTTAGTCGGCGAGCAGCCCATACCAAAGCGCAGCAAGTTTTCTCGAGCAGTGAGTAGCGAGTCTCACAGTCGGTAAACTTTTTGCTAAGGTAATAAATAGCATGCTCTTTTCGACCAGACTCGTCATGCTGGCCCAAAACACACCCCATTGAGTTATCCAAGACGGTAAAATACATGAACAATGGTCTTCCTTCGACGGGTGGCATCAGAATAGGAGGTTCTAGCAAATACTCCTTGATTCTATCAAAAGCAGCTTGACAATCGTCGTTCCATTCAACTACCTGATCTTTCTTCAAGAGTTTGAAAATTGGCTAACTGGTAGAAGTCAGATGGGAGATGAATCTGGCAATATAGTTCAAGCGCCCCAAGAATCCTCTAACCTCCTTTTCAGTACGGGGAGCAGGCATCTCTTGTATTGCTTTTACTTTTGCCGGATCGACTTCAATGCCTTTGTTGCTTACAATGAATCCCAGGAGTTTACCAGACCTAACTCTAAAAGTGCATTTACTTGGATTCAGCCTGAGCTTGTATTCTTTCAACCTGGCAAACAGCTTTTCTAGATGTTCAAGGTTCTCTTCCTCTATTTGTGACCGAGCTATCATATCGTCTACGTAAACTTCAATCTCATGATGTATCATATCATGAAATAAAGTTACCATGGCGCGTTGATAAGTTGCCCTTGCGTTCTTCAGCCCGAACGACATCACCTTGTAACAGAAAGTGCCCCATTGTGTGACAAAAGTAGTTTTCTCCATGTCCTCGGGGGCCATTTTGATTTGATTGTAACCCGAGAATCCATCCATGAAGGAAAACACTTTGTGATGAGCTGTATTGTCGATCAAAATGTCAATGTGAGGTAGCGGAAAATCATCTTTGGGGCTGGCCCTATTCAAATCCCGGTAGTCCACACACATCCTGACTTTGCCATATTTCTTAGGTACTGGCACGATGTTAGCGACCCATTGAGGATAGGACGTAACAGCCAGAAAGCCAGCGTCGAATTGCTTCATTACTTCTGCTTTGATCTTTTCAGACATGTCAGGCCTCATTCGGCGAACTTTTTGTTTGATCGGTGGACAATCCTCTCTTGTGGGGAGACGGTGAACCATGATGTCTGTGTCTAAACCCAACATACTTCACAACCTTCGTCATCTTCATACTCGGCTTGATTGATCAGATCTTCAGAGTTATTGAAGGATATAGCAGAATTGTCACCCATGGAATCCGGAGTGGATGGGTACCTGCATTGGTGAGTGTGGGTGTGTGTAAGGGATAACCATCCTTAAACAAAAATGCAAAAGGAAAGAAAATGAACACAAGCAGTTTATCAAATGAAAAACGTCCAATGAATCATTAAACATGGCATATGGATATGAAAAATAATCAAAACCCTTACAAATGGACCTACATGCCCCGGGCAAGGCATGAGGTGAAAAGATAGTGTACGGATTGTTTTGAAAATAAATATTACAGACCAAATAGGAAATGTTTAACAGATAAATTACTGATGAATAAAAGTGATGGGGACAAAGTCTTTTGCCTCCCAGTTGCTCAATCCTCCTTTGACAGTTGGATAAATCCACTCTTCGATGTTGCTCTCCTTGTCTTCATCCTCTAAGGCGTTGATTCCGTAGGGAGAAATCTTGACTGGCGCTCTTTCAATCTTCAAACGGCGCATAGCCTTCTGGCCTGCGGTGGTGAACCCTAATCCAAATTTGTCTGTCTTATGTGGAATGTCAGGTAACTGCCCCCATGCTGAATTTTTCCCTTCCTTTATCGCGGCCCTCGCGTCCTCCAGAGATGCCATCCTGGACATCTGCCTCGGTGTCTCAGCTGCCAACTTTGCTACTGTTATCTCAGGAAGGACTTCTTCGAAATGCTGAAAAGGCGTCTCAATGAACTCTCCTTCAACCTCCACATACCAGAAAGAATTCAAGTGGCTAATCATGTACTCCTCTTCACCGTGGACAGTAATGATCTTTCCCTTGACAGGATACTTCAACATCTGATGTAAGGAGGAGGTGACTGCCCCAGCATGGTGTATCCAAGGTCTACCCAGCAAGCAAGAGTATGACGGACGGATGTCCATCACATAGAAAGTAGATTTAAACACCTCAGTGCCTATCTTGATGGGAATTTCAACCTCTCCATGGACCATTCTCTTCGAACCATCGAAAGCTCTGACAACAATATCACTCGGCTTCAATTCCAACCCTTCACAATCTAGTCGGTCCAAGGCCTTCTTAGGCAATACATTCAGCGACGAACCAGTATCGACCAAGACATGTGCGAGAGTGGTTCCTCGACACTCGACTGAAATGTGCAAAGCATCATTGTGGTTTCTACCTTTAGGAGTTAGGTCGGCATCAGAAAAACCTAATCCATTGTCCGCAGTCAGGCTAGCCATGCAGTTTTGAAATTGATCTGCAGAGGTCTCCTGGGGCACATGGGCCGCCTTCAGAAATTTTATCAGGGCTTTAGCGTGCGCTTCTGAGCAAAGTAGTAGTGCCAGCATGGAGATCTTTGAGGGGGTTTGCCCCAGCTGTTCTACCACATCGTAATCACTTCTTTTGATTATCCTCAAGATCTCATCCATTTCCTTCTTGGAGGTTTCAGGGATGACCAAGGGCTGAGCCCTCGTCCTGACGAGCTCATCTTGGATTCCCTTACCTTTATCAACAGCGGTAGGAGAGACAGTACTAGGAACAACAACATCCTCAATCAAAGGGGTTCTAGCAGAGAGTTTTATTCGTGTAGGGATGACCTTGTCAGCTGATGAGGGTCCAAAGATTGCTCTTGGAGGGGCAATCTCTGGAGAAAATATTCTCCCGCTCCTGGTGATTTTGCTAGTGCCTGCAATGTTACTAATGCTGGCTTCTTCATCATCCAAACTTTCTTCAATTATTTCGATTTGTTTGATACCATGGTAGTAAACGTCACCGCCATAGTTCCATGGTATGGACTTCTCAGAAACATAGGGGACAGGCCCTGGCATTGTTATCTTCAAAGGAACAGATTTCGTAGCTGGTGTAATCTTAACAGGCTTTTTGACGGCCTTGGAAAGATTGGCGTGAATGGTTATGATTGAGACATCTTCAGTATGAACTGGAACAGCAGAAACTTTTTCAAACAAAATTTGTCGACTATCCATAAGGCCTTGGATGCCTTTCTTCAGTAACGGACAATCAAACGGCAGAGATTAACAACAATAGCAATCTTCTTTACATCCCGGGAAGATCCCGGCCCTTAACAGATTCAACTTAATGGTTAGCAATGGAGTAGTCAGATCATTGACATCATCAACATACAAATCTTCTTCAATGGCATTGACATTTCGGCCGTGCTTCGGCATGGGTGCAAATATCACATTAGGCTTTTCCGGAGCGTCAAACTCCACCTCCTTCGCCTCTATCAGGTCTTGGATCTTATGCTTGAGTGCCCAACAATCATTGGTGTCGTGCCCAACACTGTCTGAATGGTAGGCGCATTTAGCATTATGATGATAATGCGGAGAGGACGTATTCACATTCTTTGGTGCCTCCTTGATGGTGGCGAGATTCAACTTCAACAGATGGGGAAGCACTTGCGCTGGAGTCATATTAATACGGGTGAACTGCCGTTGTGGCCATTCCACTCGTTGTTGATTTGGTCTAGACTGGTTATAGCGAGGCTGCTTACTTGAAGTGTTTTGAATCATTACGGCCCCCACAGTTGGTCGACGCTCCATTTTCCCTGCTCTTCTCTGAGAATATACCACAGTTGTTTCCTTCTTAAAAGGCTTCTTCTCAACACTTGCAGCAACACCCTTCTGAATCTTTCCTGACTTGATGCCAGCTTCTATTCTTTCGCCTGTTAAGATCAAATCGGTAAACCCCGCGGAAGAGTTACCAATTAGATGATTGAAAAACGGCCCAGATAGGGTCCCAAGAAACATATCAACGAGCTCACGATCGGTTAACGGAGGCGGCACCCTGCCAGCCAAATCTCTCCATTTTTGTGCATATTCTTTGAATCCCTCGCCTGTTCCTAACGACATACCCTGAAGTTGGGTACGAGTAGGAGCAAGGTCAGAATTATACTGATATTGTTTGTAAAAAGCGGTGGCCAAATCTTCCCAATTTCGGACGCTGGTTCCCTCTAGCTGATAAAACCACTCCAACTGAGCTCCAGAAAGGCTGTCTTGAAAGAAATGAATCCAAAGGTTTTTATCTGCCGTATAGGGTTGGATCTTTCTCACGTAGGACCTGAGATGCATTTTGGGACAGGACAGCCCATCATACCTCACAAACACTGGCACTTTGAATTTTGGGGGAATCACAATCCCGGCGACCAAACCCAAGTCTTCAAAATCCAAACCCGGTACTCTTTGTAATTCCATGGCGGCCAATCTGTCTTCTAGCCCCTTGTATTTATCATCAACTGGAGGGTATTGCTGATCAGAATAATCTTCATCCTCTTCGACCTCTTCTTCTTCCGCATCAGACTCAGAAGGTACCGCAGCTCCACCTCCTTTGCTGGTTCCTTCATCAGAGATAGAAGGAAATTCAAGCACCCTCCGAGCTTCTCCGTCAAATCTTCTCCCCAAAGTAGCCACCCCGAGTCTCTTTTTCTTCTTTTTCACTGGGTCTTTGTTCCCCAGTTGGGTCTTGATATCCTCCTGACCCTTAGCCAAGGTCATCAGGAGTTGCTGGAACTGTGCATTCTGAGCTTGCAGGTCTTTGACTGTTTGCTCGAGATCCATCCTACTGAAATAAACAGCAGACAGATAAGGAAACCTGGAGTGAGACCTGCTTATGCACATGATGAATGGTATGCTTATGTATGCAATGCATTCAAGGATTTAGGACATTCAAAATTGTTTCAGACAAAGAAGAACGCACGTCATATTAATAAGAAGAAATTTGTTAGTACATAAATGCCCCATGGGCCAAATATTACAAAATAACTTCTCAAGGCAAAAAGACACTGCGCATCCTCTTTGGTGCGATGTAGGTGTTGAGGGCCTCTTGCTCATGGAGTCGGTGGGTAAGCTCTAGAACCTTCTTCTCACTGGCGTAGAAGCTAGCTTCAAAAGTATTCCATTCAGCCAGTTTCTCCACAACATCATAATCGCTTTTATTGATTATTTTCAAAATCTTTTCCATTTCTTTTTGAGAGGTCTCAGGGATGACCAATGGCTGAGCCCTCGTCCTGACGGGCGCTTCTTGGATCCCTTTCCCTCTATCATCAGCAGCAGCAGAGGGGACATCCACAGGAGTTACAACTTCTTCAATAATCGGAGTTCTCGTAGATATGTTGACCGATACAGGGGTGACTTTAGGAGCAGTTGAGGGTCCAAAGATTGCCTTTGGAGGGGCAATCTATGGAGAGAAAATCCTTCCACTGCGGGTGATTTTGCTCGTTCCAGCAATGTTTCCAATGTCGGAAGTCTCTTCATCAGAACTTTCTTCAGTTGATTCAATTTGTTTAATACCGTGGTAATAGATCTCTCCACCATAGTTCCACGGTATTGATTTGTTGGACTTGTACGGGATAGGCCCCGGCATGGTTATCTTCAAAGGTGCAATCTTTGGATCGGATGTAATCTTAACAGGTCTTTTGGAGACCTTGGAAAGATTGGCGGATATGGTAATTATTGAAATATCATTGACAGGAGTCGGTGTAACAGGAGTCTTCTCAAAAAGGATTTCTTGGTTATCCATTAGGCGTTGGATGCCTAACTTCAACAATGGACAGTCGGTTGGTAAGGATGAACAAAGGAAGCAATCTTCTTCACAACCTGGGAAAATCCCAGCCTTCAGCAAATTCAACTTGATTATTGGTAGCGGAGTCATCAAATCATCAACAGTAGTAACAAAAAGATCCTCTTCAACAGCATGGGCATTGTGGCCATGCCGTGGCATTGGAGTAGAGATCACATTCGGCTTTTCAGGGGCGTCGAATTCCACTTCTTTAGCATCTATTAAATCCTGAATCTTATTCTTGAGGGCCCAATAATTATTGGTGTCGTGCCCTATACTCCCTGAATGATAAGCACACTTGGCGTTCGAATGGTATTAAGGAGAAGTTGTATTCGGATTCTTCGGGGCCTCTTTCAAACTGGCAAGGTTTAACTTCAAGAGATGGGGTAGAACCTGAGCAGGAGTCATATTTATCTGGGTGAATTGCCGTACAGGACTTTCCACCCTTGTTTGGTTGGTTCTGGGTTGATTGTTTCTGGGCTGATCAGCTGCAGACTTCTGAATCATTACGGCCCCCACCGCTGGTTGGCGCTCAACTCTTCCTTGACCTCTTTGGGAGTCGACAACTGAGACTTCTTTCTTTAATGGAAAAGGCTTTTTGATGGCAGCGGAAGCAGATGTATCTTTTTGAATTTTCCCTCTCTTGATTCTGGCTTCAACTCTCTCACCAGTTAAAATTAACTCGGTGAACCCCACAGACGAACTTCCTATCAGGTGATTAAAGAAAGGACCTGACAGAGTCCCTAAGAACATATCTACTAGCTCCCTCTCAGATAGAGGTGGTTGTACTCGTCCCTCCAAGTCTCTCCATTTCTGGGCATACTCCTTAAAGCCTTCATTTGAGACCATGCCCATACTCTGTAATTGAGTACGGGTTGGTGCTAAGTCTGTATTATACTGATACTGCTTGTAGAAGGCAGCAGCCAAATCCTCCCAATTGTGCACGTCAGACCTCTCAAGCTGGTAGAACCAATCCAACTGCGTCCCCGACAAACTGTCCTGGAAGAAATGGACCCACTGGTCCTTGTCAGAAGAATGTGGTTGAATTTTCCTGACATAGGATCGTAGGTGCATCTTTGGGCAAGACACCCCATCGTACTTAGCAAAATGAGGTACTTTAAACTTGGGAGGAATGACAATTCCAGAGACCAACCCTAACTCTTCAAAATCCATCCCAGGCACTCTCTGTATCTCCATGGCTGCCAGACGCTCTTCCAGATTTTTGTATTTTTCATCTGCAGGAGGATATTGTTGTTCTGAGTAGTCTTCATCTTCCTCTTCTTCAGCTTCAGAATCAGAAGGCACTGCAACTCCTTTACCCTTTCCTTCATCCTCTTCAGATGTTGATGGGAAATCTAGGACCCTTCTGGCTTGACCTTTAAATCTTCTGCCCAAGGTAGCCACACCAACTCTCTTCTTCTTCTTTTTCTCCTTTTCCTTCTCTAACAGAGCTTTGAGCTCCTCCTGACCCTTAGCCAAGGTCATGAGTAGCTGTTGGAATTGTGAATTCTGCGCTTGTAAATCTTTGACCGTTTGTTCAATATCCATCTTGCTGAAATAAACAGTAGAGAGATGAGGAAACTTGGTGTGAAGACCTGTTTATGCATATGATGAATGATATGTATTCATGTAATGCACTCAAGGATTCAGAAATTCAAATTTTTTTAGACAAAAGAGAACAAACTTCATATTAATAAGATAGAATTTGTTAGTACATCAATGCCCCATGGGCAAAATAATACAAAATTCTAAGGTAAAAAGACGTTGCGCATCCTTTTTGGTGCAATGTAGGTGTTGAGAGTCTGCTCTTCATAAAGTTGACGAGTAAGTTCCAAAACCTTCTTCTCACTGGCGTAGAATTGGTCTTCAAAAGTATCGCGCTCTCCCTTGAGCTGTATCCAACTCCTTTGCAAATCTTTGAGTGATGTCAGCATGTCAGGATGTAGGAGGGTGTATGGAACCTCTCCTTCCTTAACAGGCTCTTTAATCACAGGGAGAATGTAGGGGTAAGGAATCATAAGACTTTGGGTGCGGGTTCGTACCCACTTGAGGTAAGGCTCAAGGGGGGTGGAATTCTTGTGTCCCAAGGTCTTACTGTACACCATGTTGGGCATCCTCCAAGCTCGAATGAACCTTTGTCGAAGTCATTGATCGTCGTTGTCGAAGTCAAAAACCAAGTCTATAATCAGCATGTCATGTGGGCCATCCCTTCGGGTATACCCAAATTGTCTCAGAGCCAAGCATGGGTTGTAGGTGATGCCTCCCCTAATGCCAAGTAGTGGGACATTAAGGAATTCCCCACAACGATCAATGATGATAACATTTTCTCTAGACCGAGAACACCAATGAACATCTGAATATGTAAGAGTCATCAATTGTTGTGACCACCTCAAACCTTGCTCATTCTTCAAGATTGATTGGGGAAGTTGATAAATAAACCACCTTGCTAGAAGAGGAGTGCAACACATGAGAACACCTTTTTTCCTCATTGTTCGAGTGTGAAAAGAGTGCAAGATATCTCCAAGCAATGTAGGCACAAGGTTGCGAGCCATGAAGATTTTGACAGCATTGATATCTATAAGCTGGTCAGGATTTGGGAACAAGACCAACCCATAAATGAGAAGAGCTACAATCTCCTCAAAAGCTTGCAGGTCTAGAGAATTCCAGCATTCTTGAGCTTTCTCAAACAGGAACTTTGCCAAGAAACCCTTGACACCACTTCTGGTTTCCCAATGACCTATGATATTAGATCGTTGCAAATGTAGGGCTTGAGCAACATCTTCAGGCTTTGGATCTCTTTCCGTACCGTTGAAAGGTAGTTGGTGGAGAATAGGAATCCTAAGGAGTTGAGAAAATTCCTCCAAAGTAGGCACTAGCTGGTAATCAAGAAATATGAAGCAGTGGTGTAGGGGGTCAAAGAACTGGAAGAGAACTTTCACCATGTCTTCCTCTGTATTGGAGTTAACCAAGTTGAGAAGTCGACCATGTCTCTCAGTGAATGGAGAATACTCTGGAATCTTGGAAATAAGCTCCTTGAGTTGAGGAGGAATTCTCACAAGGTTGACTTGGATTGTTTTCCTGCGAAGTGATACCATAACCTACAAAACAGGAACAAAGATGAAGATCCAAAATACTTGAAATGGTTAGTGGATGCAAATGATGTTTCATGATGTTCATGATGTTATGCACAAGTATATATGTACAAGAAAATCACACAAGTTCCTAGTTTTAGGCTTGCATGGGGTTTCATAGGTAAGTACCCTCTTGAAGTTTAGTTGGCTCAACCTGTCCTATAAATAGTAACCGGGTTCTAAGGAGCTCAATATCACTGAATCATTTTATGTGTTCATTGTTTCAGTTTAGCCATTTTACTGGCGACTGAAATATTAAGAAAACAACCCTCAATAAGTGTAGTATCGAGTATCTACCAACTTCGGACTGCACCAAAGCTGGTCATCTCACTACATCCTAAAAGGCCAGGATGGTCAAGTAAAGCTTCTAAAAGTTCATTAGTGCTTCATGACATCACTCAGGGGCCCCATATTCTCTTTGATTGACTAAAAGGCTACTGGTACCCACAAATATGTCGCACTAATATAGCTATTGCTTAGACCGTGTCGATATACCCCGCACAGTTTCCATAATGTATTGCTATTTACCTATGAATGTTTCTCAAATCCGAGTAGAGGATTCAAACCCAAATAATAGAACCAAATGTAAAGCATACAAGGCAAATAAGGTAAGCATGTAAAGGTGATCTAAACCCTAAGGTAACCCAACTTTTAGATTTGTCCCCAGCAGAGTCGCCAGTTCTGTGATACGGTGGGAGAACTGACTTGAGGTTTTGCGTTTGTGTTCGCAAATGTTTCGATTTAGCAAGAGTCGCCACCGACTTTTTATTTTATCCAAAGGAAAGGTTAAAAAGCACAGGAAAGACCTTTGAGATGTTTTCTTGGGTTCAGGGGGTAGATTATGAAAAGGGAAGGTGCTAGCACCCTTTTCATCCATGGTTTTCCATGGACTCTTAGTTACTTGTTTAGATCACTTGCTTTGCTTTTTCAATTGTTTGAAATGGTTCTTTGTGTGGTTTTGAAAGTATTTTGAAAAGAGGCCATCATTTTGGAAATCTTTGTAATGATTCTTGTTTGAAGAATGTATACAAAGATGTTTGTCTTTTGAAAAATGTTTCAATGTTTTGAAAGTTGTTTGAAAATTGTTTTGAAATGTGTGTGATAGTTTGAAATTAGAAAGGATGGTTTGCAAGAGATCAAGTAACTAGGAGTTGTCTACCCTACTCAAAAGTCTTTCCTATGCATTTTTAACCCTTTGACATTGTTGTTTTACCATTGTATTTGGTAAACAACCCTATCTTTGGATGTTAAACGGGACGGGCACGGATTATCGTATGACCATGACAGCAATATTGCCAAGTATCTTAGCAAGTTTTTGAGGGACTAGATCATTTTTGTATAGGCAACCAAGATAGCGTCATCGAGGGACTATGATCTTTTTGTTTTGTTTTTGTTTTGCCAAGATACCTAGCATGCATACCATGGCCATGTTTAAGGAAACAAGTGGATGAAACCCTAGGGGTGCTTGTGTACATTATGTTGTCATTTTTCATGCATTTTGTCTTGTGTTTAGTCATGCTATTTGTTTTGATTTTGGTCTTTGCATACAAAACCCTAATCTTACTATCATGCATATAATACGATAAATTGTGTAAAAGTAAATCTAAGACTATTACAACATTATTATGGGAAGAGGGATACAAGTTTGAATAGGGGGATATTACACAAAAATAAATCCTAAAATAATATTACAACCAAATTGAAATATTGCACAAATAAATAAATAAGGAAATAAAAGTGATTGTTTTTGGAAAGGAGGAAAACCCTATTTTTTGGTTTTAAAAGAAAATGTATTATATTATTTATTTATTCATTTTTGTACAAAGAAAAATAATAATAATATATACAAAAATGTTTTAAAAAATTAAATATTGTATGAAAATATTAATTTGAGTGTATAAATAATAAAAATAAAAATATACAATATTTTTGTATTATTTATAAATTTATTCAAGAAAATAAGTTATATTTAACCTAATAAACTATTTTTGTCATAAAAAATAATAAAAATAATAAAAATAAAAATGTAAAAATTTAGAAAATATTTTTGGTGATTTTTAATATTTAGAAATAAATAAATAAAGTCAGAAAATATAAAAGAAATGAAAAATATGCAAAAATAAAACAAATGGGCCAAGGGGATGCAGAAAACAAAAAGGAGGGTGCAAACAGCAACAGGCCCAAGTCACACTTCATCCTTGTCCTTTGGCCAAAACGCGTGCTTCTGCAACTTCAAATATGTTCTCTCTATTCTTTGCATGAAATCAAAAACTCACAACATGAAACTTATAGAGCTTTAAACCACGATTCTAATGATATAAAAAACTTGATCTAACTCTCAAAGACCAGAGAGAATTTCAGTGGCCCTAAATCTTGACCTAGTTTTTTCAGCAAGTTCATCATCCAAATTCTCCTAGCTCAATTAATATAAATACAAGCTATGCATATGTACAGCTCAAGGACATTAAGGACTACATTTTTGCTTCACAAACCTAAGCTTAATGATGCCTAAATAAGGAGTTAGAAACTTGAGAAATACCTGTTTCAGTCAATTTCAAATATGGCAATGTAGCAGCTTTGAGTGAGGCCTGAAGGTCTTTTGAGCTTGCTTGATGTTCCCTTGACCTTTCCCAATGCTTAGCTTGCTTTGAAATGGCTTGAATCTCCTTGTAGAACTCAACCTGCAAAGCTTCAAAATGAAAATGGTGAAGTGTGCAAACGAGGTTACAGTTGCAAAGTAAGGGCCTGGACAGTTTAGGTGTGATGTTTAGAATGTGTTTGAAATGATTCCAAGCAAAACGCACGAGGGAATATGGATTTGGCCAAGGTTCTGCAGCGCTTGCCCTGATTTGGGCAGAAATGGAGTTTTTGGTGTATTTGGGTGTTTGAGATGCTATGAGCTCGTGTTTTAAGCTTGGTATAATGTGCTGAGCTTGTTTGAAAATGTTACAACGCTTGGTTTTATTAGATGCAAGAGTTGTGTACTTTTTGCACAATTGCTTGTTTTTGAAGAAAAGGTAGGAAGTGATAATGCCAAAGCTTGTATAAGTTAGCTCAGGGTCTGCACATAGTTGGTACACTTTTCCTGATATTTGTGGAGTTGGTTTGCAGCAAATGCTTTGGTCCATGGTTCAAGATAAACAAAATGACATAAAACATGCTTTATCAAAGTAGCAATGTTGCCTTTTTACCATTTTTGGATTAAACCTTTGTACAAAGCTTCAAAGATCAAAACAATGCCATTAACCATTGTATTTGCATTTAATTTTTGAGTGTAGAAGAGATTAGAACCTGTAAAACAAGTACAAGCATGATCCAAACTGATTTGCAACTTGTAACATGGTGCAAAATGCCTTGGCCAAAAGTGATAATTTGCCATTTTCAAACTTTCGATTCTCCCTAACCATAAATGATCTTGGAGAGTTCTTTGACATTTTGGAAATCTTGTAACATGCTATACAATCCATATTTGAAATGTATTTTGATATTCCACTTGGAACTATGTGAAAAGTTGTCATGAAGATAGGTCAAAATCCTGCCTAAACTAGGGCAAAATTTCACTAAGTTAAAAGTTTCATGGACCCTTATTCACAAAATCATAACTTGAGATACAAGCATATTTTGGGAAAACATTGTGAATAAAATTTGTAGATTTTGTGGTGGACTACAACTTTCATGTTGGAAGTTTTCTTTGAATCCAATTGCATCATGGTGAAAAAGTTGGGCAAAGTTGGGAAAAATCAGAAATTTTCATAACTTGGAAAATTTCTAAGTTATGAAATTTTTCAATCTTAAACCCTACTTTCCAAAATTAGGTTTCTTGGTGAACAAGTTTCATGTTTTGACACATCTTGATGAAAAATGACCCTTGGCACTTGATTTTGACCAAAAAGTCAAAGTTTGACTTTTCAGTGTACAATTGATTTTTGATCAGTTGATTGGAAAATTCATTTGTCAATCCAATGCATTTGAGATATTTTGAACCTTGTGATTAGGTAAAGATGATGTCATTGATTCCTTGAAACCATGCTTGAACCCAATTTTCCATTGGCTAGGTAAAAAATCAGAAATTTCCCTTCTACAATCTAAACCCTAAAAATGACCATTTTGCCCTTTTTGATGATCTGATCAAATTTCTTGAGGAGTTGTGGTCCAAACTTGATCAAATGGTTCATATGAGTCTATAATGTTGATGTGGATCAAAAATTATGAGGTTTTACTGTAAATTGGCCACAGTTGACTTTTTCCCCAATACAGCTATTTTTAAGGTCAACTGTCCAATTGACTGGGCAAAAATTTGATTCAAGGCTTGAAAATTGGTATGAGCAATCTTAGAGGTCCAACATGAAGTATGAAAGTCACATGAGGCATTAGAAGTCCAAAAATCCCTGTGCAAATTCAAACCCTAATTTCAGGTCAACAGTGCAAGGAGATGTCTTGAGCTGAGCAAACCCTAATCCTGTCTGGAGTCCAAAGAGTCTTGTGAGGGGAATCTTGATAAAATGAGAGGGAAAATTTTGGGGTACAACATTTATGTTCTGATATTTTTACGCCTCTGCATGCTTAAGTGGAGAACGAATCAATTCAGAACTACCTTGAAGAAACTGAAACTCAGAGTTAGAATTAGCAAAGACATACTTGCCTCTGATTTTTGTTTTTGATTCTCCTTATTTCTGAAGCGCCATGATACCTGCTGAAAATGTCAGGCATATCTTCTATTTTGGGGAGAAATAACAAAATTGCAGATGTTCTGACTAGCACAGGGGGAAACCAAGTTCTGACTATGACGCCAGCACTTTCGAGGCCTGTTTTATTATCAATAATATCAGAACTTCTGAAAATTATTATGCTCCCAGCAGGGTCAGAACTTCTGACTTCCCCACTAACAGGTTGATATCCTGTAGCAGGCCTGGGTCAGAACTTCTGACTTCCTCTCAGCAGCGCGCTTGCCCCCTCTTTCTTTCTTTTTTTCTTCCCCTTGTTATTTTTCTTTTTTTTTCTCGCTGGATTCCCCATTTATAAGTGTGTATACCCCATCCCCCTAAATATTGTAATATCGTAGGATTTTACATTTCCGCATTTTTATTGCTTTCAAATGTAAATGCTAGCAATTAGGATATGTATGGCAAGATAAAATCAATGAAATAGAAAATCCTAATTCAAGATAAAATCATGCATGCAATCAAACACACTCGCACACAAACACCCTTAAGGTATCTCCACTCGGTTGCCTTACAAAACAGCCATGTTACGCATGCGAAGTATCTTGGCAAAACAAAACAAATATAAGATCATAGGCCCTCGATGACGCTATACAAAGGCTGCCCAAACAAAATGATCTTGGTCCCTCCAAAATGCTAAGATACTTGGCAACATTGTTATCATCGTTGTATGATGACCCACGCCTGTCCCGTTTACATCCAAAGATAGGTTTGCTTACCAAATCAATGGTAAGTCAACAATGCCAAAGGAATAAAAATGCACAAGAAAGACACTTGAGTAGGTAGATAGCTTCTAAGTTACTTGCTCCATTTCCAAACAATCCTTGCTATTTTCAAAACAAACACACACACACATTTCAAAACATCTTACAAAAACATTGAAAAACATTTTCAAAAGATAAACATCTTTGTATACATTCTTACGAACGAGAATCATTACAAAGATTGCCTAAACGATGGCCTCTTTTACAAAATACTTTCAAAACCACACCAAACACCATTTCAAACAAAGCAAAGCAAGTGATCTAAGCAAGTAACTAAGAGCCCATGGAAAACCATGGATGAAAAGGGTGCTAGCACCTTCACTTTTCATAATCTACCCCCCGAACTCAAGAAAACATCTCAAAGTTCTTTCTTGTGCTTTTTTACCTTTCCTTTTGGATAAAAGAAAAGTCGGTGGCGACTCTTGCTAACCGCGACATTTGCGACAAAATGTAAAACCTTCAAGTCAGTTCTCCTACCGTATCACAGTAACCCCACATTTTTTATATGTTCCCCAGCAGAGTCTCCAGTTCTGTGATACGGTGGCAGAACCGACTGTTATATACTGGTTTTTGCGTTTGTGTTTGCAAATGTTGCGGTAAGCAAGAGTCACCACCGACTCTTCTTTTATCCAAATTAAGGAAAGGGTGAAAAGAACAAAAAAAAGACTTTTTCGAGATTTTATGAGTAAGGGGGTAGATTATGGAAAGGGAAGGTGTTAGCACCCTTTCCATCTGTAGTTATCTACGGACTCTTAGAGGTTTGCTCATTTTGAAATACCTTTGTGCTTTGTATGTTTGAAAATGTTTTGAGAACGCCTTAGTATGACGAACTTTGTCATGTTTCTCGGGATAGTGGAGAAAGTATACAAAGTGTTTTGAAAAATGTTTTTGAAAATTAGTATTTGTGTAAGTGCAAAGATGTTTGAGCAAACTTCTAACAACTATCTACTTTTATACTCGAAAAGGGTCGTTCTTTTTCTCATATCCTTTAGACAGTGCTATCCTACTATTAGTGAGTAGGTAACCCTATCATTGGATGTATGAGGGATATTCAAAGGGACGTTACAATCACAAAGGCAATTTGTGGAGACGCTTTAGAATATTTGTTTAGGGACTAGATCATTTACCGAGAAGGAAATTGTAGGGTCATCGAGGGACTATAATCTTTTTGATTCACGGGTCTTTGCTAAAATGTTCCTGCCTCATGATTGTTTTATTTCTAAAGGCAACCAAAGAGGGATATCCTAGAGGTGCATATGTGTAATGTGTGTTGTGTTCAGTTATTTTTTGTCTTTTTGGTTAAGTTTGCTAGCGTTTGATTATTAGTCTTGTCATACACGCCTAATTACTAGCAGTTAATATATTGCAGAATATTAAAGTGCAGGAATTTAAATCTATGCTATTACAATGCTTTGGGGAAGGGGTTTATATTATACAAGAACGAGAGGGGGTAAAGCAGTAAAAGTCCTAGTTTTAATCTATTACATCCAGTGAGAAGGTACATTAGTAATAAAAATGTGATATTAAATAAACGTGCGTGAAATTGAAAACAACGTTTAAAAATATCTTAAGAAATGAAAATCTTTTTTTCATTTGTTTTTTATTTAAGAAAAAAAAGTCAATTATCCTAAAGTCTATATAATAAAATTAAATTAAGAAAAATGAACTAATTTCTTTTTAGTTTTTTTTTAATTATTATTATGAAAAGAAAATAATTAGTCCTAAATTCTAATTCATTTTTAATTAAGAAACAGGTTAAAGTTTCAATTAATTAATTAACTAAAGGACTTAATTATTTCATTAATAAATTTAAACCTATTTTTTTAATGAGCTTTTTGTTTTATATTTGGTTAATTAAACAACAGAAAATAATAATAAAAACAAATATAAGAAATAATACAAAAAAGAAAAATGCCAAATGGGCTTAGGCATGCAAAAGAGAAAAGGGGAAATGAGTCTTTCGATTCAAAGGGGAATGATGTGCTTTCGATTCACCCCTTCTTTGGCCTCTTTCGATTGGGCTAGGAAGTTGGCGTGAGCAACCTTCGATTAGACTCTCTTGGCCTTCTTCGATTGGGCTGGGAAACTAGCTTGAGCAGCCTTTGATTAGACTCTCATGGCCTCCTTCGATTGTGTTGCGAAGCAGTATGAGGATCCTTTGTTTGGACTCTTTTATGCCTAGTTCGTTTGGACTGTGAAGGGACGTGGACCTACAAAACAATCATGAAGGTGCCTCTTTCATTTGGAGCAGACAGGAAATAAGGGGTGAAGCCTAAGGCTTTGTTTCACACTAGTTCTTTTCTGTTCATTTGAGTCTGTACAAGGGTTAGTTCTAACATGTATATTTAGACAAGAAAAACATGCAATCGAAAAGGACAGAAATAAAAGGTGAATAAATGTTATTTACATGCCATGCTGAAATGAAAGGTACAAGGTCAATGGGACTTACCTTGCCGAAAAATTGAACTTGTGTGGGGATTAGAGTTGCTGGATACTCTTGGATTATTTTTTGATAACTATGATGGGTTTATGGGCAGCGTATCTCCAATGTGTCGTTTTGGCTTGCAAGCATGATGCTTATATAGAGTAGGAGGGAGGGGACAAAAAGACAAAAATTTAACTGCCATAAACAAATGTTTTCAAGGCCATGAATGAAGTTTTGTAACTGTGGCCAAAAACATGGGATCTTGTCCTCTTTTGAAATTTGAGTGAATGTGGATAAATTGGCTCCTTCGAATGCCTTCAATCCTTGCCCTTCGATTGGACCTCTTGCATGCTTCTTCGAATGGATCTGATTCAGCTTCTTCTAATGGCCAGCAATATGCGTCCTTCGAATGCCTTCAATCCTTTCCCTTTGATTGAACCTCTTGCATGCTTCTTCGAATGGCTCTGATTCAGCTTCTTCGAATGGCCAGCAATATGTGTCCTTCGAATGGACCTTTGGAATGCCATAGTGTAGAAATTGGGTTGTCAAAACTTAGCATGAGGGAAGTTCCTGCCTTGTGCAGGCAGGCATGTAGCAGGTGTTTTCCTTGTAGGCATGAAGATAATTTCTGCCTTGTGCAGGCAGGCATACAGGTGTTTGCCTTGGAGGCATGAAGAAAATTTCAGCCTTGTGCAGGTAGGCATGCAGGCCATTTGTCCAAATGGGGCCTGTGTGAAAGAAACCAAAGATGCTTCAAATGAAGGAGGCTCAGAGATGCTCCAAACGAAAGAAGCTAGAGGTGTTTCAAGCGAAGGAAGCCCAAAGGAACTCCTTTTCTTTCTGAATCGAAGGGAGCCATTTCAAAGGAAAACAAATCTCAATCGAAGACTTGCGGACCAAAGCTTGATCGAAGGGTGTTAAATGTCCAATCGAAGACTAGTGAGTCAAGCTTTTATAGAAGGATTTTAAAAGCTCGGTCGAAACTTGATGTTCTGCTAATCGAAGGGCACTATTTTAACTTCCAATTGAAGGACATTGTTGAACTGCCAATCGAAAGACACTTTGCTAATATTCAAAAATTTCGTCTTTCTTTAACCAAGTGTTTGTAACCACCATGTAAGGGAAAAATCTTGGGAAAATATGAGAGGGAAAATTTTGGGGTACAACAACTGCTGGAGAGGAATCTCTGGGAGCATAGGTTGTGGATGGTGTGACCCAGGATGCGAGGTAGAACCTTGAAGATGAGAAGGCGTAACCATCTTCCCTGCAGTAGTTGGGGTAGAATTGATTTGTACAGTCAGACCGTTGGAAGTAAACATAATTGTCCCTGCATCAAGCAAATCCTAGACTTTGTGTTTCAACACCTTACAGTTCTCAACATTATGACCAGGTGCTCCAGAATGTAATGTGTGATACGGTGGCAGAACCGACTGTTTTGGAAAATGCTGGTTTGCATTTTGCGTTTGTGTTTGCAAAATGTCGCGGTAAGCAAGAATCGCCACCGACTTTTATTTTATCCAAGTGGAAAGGAAAAAAGCACAGAAAAATTCCTTTTTCGAGATTTTGAGTACGGGGGGTAGATTATAGAAAGGGAAGGTATTAGCATCCTTTCTATCCATGGTTTTCCATGGGCTCTTAGGTACTTGCTCATCATTTTAAAATTGCTTGCGTGTTTGTGTTTTGAAAAGTTTTTGTTTTACTTTGTTTTAACCCTTGTATCAGTCCTCAAGAGCGTTACGAAGTGTTTTTGAAACTTTGTTTGTAAAAAAGTGTTTGGTGTGAAAAAGTTTAATTTTGAGCAAGTACCTACTAACATCTACCTACTCGAAAAAAGATTATTTCTATTCTTATTTACTTTAGACAACACTATCCTACTATTGAGAAGTAGGTAGCACCGTCGTTGGAGTTGTAAGGTTCAATTTGAAAGGGACGTACGATCACTAAAGCAATGTTAGGACGTCTTAGTAATAACCCTAATGTCTTAAGATCATATTCGAGGCAACATTTTCGAGGCAACCTTTCTGAGGCAACATTTCCGAACGGGACATTTAATCTGTGTTTAGACAAGAGGGCCACCACTAAAACACCCTATACTTAATGATCGTTTACCAAAGGCAACCGAAGTGTGAGTATACCCTAAGAGTGTGCATGTGCGAGTGATTTGATTTCAAGTTATTATCTTTGCACATTAGAGTTTGCTAGTCATTTTAAATTGTCATGATGTCTTGTGATAACGAGAAAACATATCATATAATTATCATGCTTTTTACCGATTTTATATTTCATTAAGTCGTCTAACCCCCGATTATTCCGAGATTATTTGTCTTTTTACAGGTATAACATTTGTCGACTCAAACCGATGGAAAAGGACAACATGAAGAAGGCTAGACAATAAACAAAGAGAAAAAGAATAAAAAAATACAAAGTTTAGATTTTTGGAACAGTGACGGTCGTCACATCCTTGTGACGGACATAACACCCCCCAACATGGAGAAACGCTCGTCACACACCAATGACGAGCGTAATGCACTACTTCAGCACGCTACGACCGTCACCCACCTGTGACGACCGTCACGCGCATAAAGGTGGACGTTATACATGGATTGAGACGTGGGCAGGCGTGGGCATTAAGGGCAGACTCGATCTCCCTTTTCTGCTGAGTCTCCTATATTCCTGCCACCACTATTAGTGCTCCTATATTTTCTCCATTGAAGACTTCATCAAGAATTCTGAACTGCTGATTTTCCTATGCTATATATATGTGTACCAGTGCATAGTTCAAGGGTCGAAGAAATTTCCTCAGAACAAATATTATTTTCTTTTGCAGTTGTTTTCCATTTTCCTTGTTTTGGAATATTGTTTTCACGTTCCTATAATTTTCATTCAAAGTCTTAGTTTTTAGTTTTAAGTGTTAATTCTTCTTTCAAGAATTAACACGAATTATTTACTGCAAATCAAGCTCGAAGATTGGATTATTGTAATACTTCAAGATTACCATAGTAACTTTGATTCTAGGTTTTATATTGCAATTATTATTCATTTAGTTTTTATATTATGCCAATTGTTGCTATGAATTATATTTTGAACTGTATTGCTGTTAAGTTAATTATGCCTGGCTAAATTATTAATACCGGTATGTGACCGTAAGAACTGAAAGAATTCAGTGATACCTTGGCCAAAAATATTTATAAAACAATTTCTGGTTTTCAATTTCCAAGATTAATTTAACTATCCTTGTCACGAGAGTGAGAGGTTAATTAACACGATTTTGCCACGAGAGTGGGAAATTAATTAAGGCAAGAACCTGCATGCGAGAGCTGGGGTTCAACCCAGATAGTGGTAACGAAGCATTGATTTTTAAATACACGAGAGTGTTTTAATAAATTAATTAAATTCAAATTGTTTTCAAAAAGTGTTATTAAATTTAAAGTGCATCCACTAGGTTTAGTAGCATAACTTATTTCATGAACACGAGAGTGTATGTCTTAGGTGTTTAAACAATTAGCTTTTACCGAAATACTTTATAGGCCGAGCGATTCACCGAATTCCCGAAGTCCGATTATCACATACCGGTATAACTAGTACTATTATATTTAATTAAACTGTTTCCCCCAAAAATCGAGTATTCATCGCTTAGTTAGACAAACTGTAGCATTAGATCGTATGCGATTGATCCTCAGCCTCTGTGGATTCGATAATCTTTTAAAACTAGAACGACTGAACTGTATACTTGCAGTTAGTATCCCGACAGACTCATAAAGTCCCAATCAAGTTTTTGGCACCGTTGCCGGGGACTGGTAGTCAATTAATTACGATTCTTCGGTTGCGCGTTTAGACTAAGCAACAGATACCCTTTTTCGATTTGTATGCCAAGGACTCGCTCACAAGGCGAACCACTTGACAAATCGACGGACGAACCTGAACGCATTATTTCCGTAAGACGTGCAGTCAGGGATTACTGTTTAAATCACGCTATTCCTTTACCCAAACCAGAAATCAAGATTGATTTTGAAACTGATTCTAATTCTTCCTCTGAAACCGAAACCAATCCAGAATTAGACATGGCCGAAGAACAAAGGACCCGTCCACTGAAGGAGTACGCAGCTCCATCACAATAAGAACCCCATAACAGCATTGCTGCTCCAGCAATAAACCGAAACGATTTCGAGTTGAAACCGTCATTGATATCAGCTATCCAACAACGCCAATTCTCTGGATATCCTTCTGAGGATCCGAATGAACATCTTACAAAATTCGTTCAATTTGCCGACACAGTTATAGCGAACGGTGTTAGTAAAGATGCGATAAGATTACGTCTTTTCCCTTTCTCACTAAGAGATAGAGCTTGGGCTTGGTTGCAATCCTTGCCATCAAATTCCGTCACTACGTGGGAAGGACTGAAGATCGTATTCTTAGCACGATACTTTCCCCCAAGCATGACCGCTGCACTAAGAGCCCAAATCAACGGATTTAGGCAGAAGGATACTGAATCGCTATTCGATGCATGGGAGCACTATAAAGATATGATGTGAATGTGCCCACATCACGGATTAGAAAAATGGCTGATAATCCACACATTTTATAATGGACTCTTGTACAACATAAGACTATCTATAGATGCCGCCGCAGGTGGTACACTGATGGACAAGCCTTATGATGAAGCTAACCAACTCATTGAAAACATGGCTCAAAACCACTATCAGTGGGGAGGAGAAAGAACATCTGTGGAGAAAACTCAAACCAAAGGCGGGATGTACGAGGTTAGTAGCCTAGATAAAGTTAATGCTAAGGTATATGCTCTTACCCAAAAGATAGAAAGCTTGACCTTGCCTCCTGCAGCTACCGTGGCTGCAGTTACCCCAAGCTGTGAAGTTTGTGGAGTTCTTGGTCATGTTGGAACCGAATGTCAAATCTTAGCAGGAATATCAGCCGATCAGGTAAATTACGCCCAAGGAAATCCTTATGCCAATACTTATAATCCTAGTTGGAAGAACCATCCTAACTTCTCGTACAAGAGCAACAACGCTTTATATGCACCTGGCCAAGCACCTGCTGTACCTCCAGGTTATCAAAAACCCGCTGTTAATGTTCCTAACATTCCTAAGAAATCTAACCTTGAAATCCTAATGGAAAATTTTATCGCTAATCAAGCCCAACAAAACAAAGAATTCCTCAATCAAAACGTTCACACCGGTGAACAATTAAAGCTATTAGCAAACAAGGTAGATGCCCTAGCAACTCACAACAAAATGTTAGAAACCCAAATCTCCCAAGTAGCACAACACCAAGCTAGTTCTGTCGCACCTGCTGGTACATTTCCTGGACAGCCACAGCCCAATCCTAAAGGTCATGCAAATGCTATTACATTTGGACCGGTAGATCCTACACTCCAAAACCCGACCATGTATCAAAAACCTGAAAAAGAAATAGAGAAGTCGAAAGATCAATCTGAAAATGTAGAGGAAGACGCGAATGAGAACAGAGAGGCCGCAGAAAAACCTTATGTGCCTCCACCACCATATAAACCACCAATTCCATACCCCCAAAGACTTGCAAAATCCAAGAACGAGGGACAATTCAAGAAATTTGTAGAACTTATGAAACAATTAAACGTTACTATTCCATTTACAGAAGCTATAACCCAAATGTCGTCATATGCTAAATTCCTAAAAGAAATATTGGCTAATAAGAAAAAAATCGTTGAAAACGAAACCGTTATGCTAACTGCCGAATGTAGCGCCATAATTCAAAATAACATGCCTCCAAAGCTAAAAGATCCTGGTAGTTTCTCCATACCATGTGTAATTGGAAAATCTGTCATAGACAAAGCTCTATGCGATTTAGGAGCCAGTGTCAGTCTAATGCCCTTATCTATTTGCGAGAAGCTCAAATTAGGCGACATGAGACCTACCAAGATGTCCCTACAACTAGCCGACAGATCAGTCAAATTTCCTGTTGGTATCCTAGAAAACATTCCTATCCGAATAGGACAATTTTACATACCGACCTACTTTATAATAATGGACATCAAGGAAGATTCAAACATTCCCATCATACTAGGAAGACCATTTTTAGCTATTGCGGGAGCCATCATAGACGTTAAGAAAGGAAAACTTACCTTTGAGGTAGGAGAAGAAAAAGTAGAATTCATTCTTTCCCAATTCTTTAAAGCCCCTGCTATAGATGACTCATGTTGTCTCCTAGATATCATTGATGAATGTGTCAAAGAACTTGAATGCCAAGAGGACACCTATTCTGAGATGCTGAAAATCCAGACACCAATTATCCTCAAGAACGAAGACTGGAAACAAGAACACTTAGATGCCGACCTAAGCGAATGTTTAGCCTTAACACCCGATCCTGCCCCAACTAATAAGAAACCTGGTATAGAACTTAAAACATTACCTGAAGATCTTAGGTATGAATTCTTAGATAAAGAACTCGAACGACCAGTTATAGTTAATGCCAAATTAGGAGAGGTTGAAACCGAAAAACTTCTTAGTGTGTTACGGAAATATCCAACCGCGTTAGGCTATAATATCTCAGATCTCAAAGGAATAAGCCCTTCTCTCTGTATGCACCACATTATGCTGGAGGAGGACTGCAAGACTTCTAGAGAACATCAAAGACGAATAAACCCTATCCTAAGTGAAGTCGTTAAGAAGGAAGTGCAGAAATTACTAGAAGCATGCATCATATACCCAATATCAGATAGCAACTGGGTCAGTCCAGTTCACGTGGTGCCTAAGAAAGGAGGTGTTACAGTCATAACGAACACAAAAGGCGAATCGGTAGCACAACGTACGCAGACAGGATGGAGAATGTGTATCGATTATAGAAAACTAAACAAAGCTACACGCAAGGACCATTTCCCATTACCATTCATTGATCAAATGCTCGAGCGTTTAGCCAAACATTCCCATTTCTGCTATCTTGACGGATACTCAGGATTCTTTCAAATTCCCATTCATCCTGACGATCAAGAGAAAACTACGTTCACATGTCCCTATGGTACCTTTGCATACCGAAGAATGCCATTTGGACTATGCAACGCACCTGCAACCTTCCAACGATGCATGATGGCGATTTTCGCAGACTTTTTAGACGGAATCATGGAAGTATTCATGGACGATTTCTCTGTCTGTGGAGAGAGTTTTGACGGATGTTTAACAAATCTTGAATTAGTACTGAAACGTTGTGTCAATGTCAACCTAGTGCTCAACTGGGAAAAATGTCACTTCATGGTGAGACAAGGAATTGTGTTGGGTCACATTGTATCAAACAGAGGGATTGAAGTCGACAAAGCAAATATCGAAATTATCAAAAACCTTCAACCACCAAAAACAGTTAGAGAAATAAGAAGTTTTCTAGGACATGCGGGTTTTTACCGACGTTTTATAAAAGATTTCTCTAAAATCACCAAGCCACTAACTGAATTATTAATGAAAGAGGCTGAGTTTATTTTCAACGATAAATGCTTGAACGCATTCGAGACACTTAAAGAGGCCTTAATCTCAATACCTATTATGCAACCTCCTGATTGGAATTTACCATTTGAAATAATGTGCGATGTGAGCGATTATGTTGTAGGCGTAGTCCTAGGACAATGCAAAGAAAAAAAGCTTCACGCTATCTACTACGCAAGCAGAACGCTCGACCCAGCATAGATGAATTACGCCACTACGGAGAAGGAACTCTTAGTTGTGGTATTCGCATTGGATAAATTTCTTTCCTACTTAGTAGGTGCCAAGATCATTATTTACACGGATCACGCTACAATCCGATACTTACTAAGCAAGAAAGACGCCAAACCACGACTACTCAGATGGATCTTACTCCTACAAGAGTTTGATCTAGAAATAAAAGACAAGAGAGGAACTGAAAACGTGGTAGCAGACCATTTATCGAGATTAGATGGAATCCAACCCGAGAGTGTTCCCATAAACGAAGACTTCCCTTATGAACGCCTTGTTGCCAAGCTAGAGATAAACCTTACCGACAATTTAGATCAACATAATGAACCTTTAACAACTGCGGTAGTAAAAGCCATTTGTACTAACACCACACTGCCATGGTACGCTGACTTCGTCAACTATTTAGCTGCCGGTGTTTTACCGCCCGATTTAACGTACCAACAGCAGAAGAAATTTTTCCATGATCTTAAAAACTACTTTTGGGATGAACCATTACTCTTTAAAAGAGGCGCCGATGGTATCTATCGTCGCTGCGTCCCTAACGATGAAATAGACGACGTCATTTCCCATTGCCATTCCACCCCTTATGGTGGACACGCTAGTACGTCGAAAACCTGTGCAAAAATACTTCAAGCTGGCTTCTTTTGGCCTACCTTATGGAAAGACGTCCACGTAGCAATTATGAACTGCGATAGATGTCAACGCACGGGAAATATATCTAGACGCGACGAAATTCCGCAAAAAGGAATCCTCGAAGTAGATATTTTCAATGTATGGGGAATTGATTTCATGGGACCTTTCCCCGCATCTTTTGGAAATAAATATATTTTGGTAGCTGTCGACTACGTATCAAAATGGATTGAAGCCATCGCCGCACCCACAAATGATACACGTGTGGTACTAAAACTATTCAAGAATATTATCTTCCCACGATTCGGTGTACCAAGACTAGTGATCAGCGATGGTGGCTCCCATTTTATCTCTAGAATCTTCGAAAAGTTACTTTCCAAATATGGCGTTAAACATCGCGTAGCCACACCATACCATCCTCAAACGAGCGGACAAGTGGAAGTGTCAAATAGGGAGATAAAACAAATCCTTGAGAAAACCGTAACTTCATCCAGAAAGGATTGGTCCTCCAAGCTAAACGATGCTCTTTGGGCATATCGGACAGCTTTTAAAACCCCTATCGGAACAACGCCGTTTAAGTTAGTTTATGGAAAATCTTGTCATTTGCCAGTAGAATTAGAGCATAAAGCTTATTGGGCCATAAAAACCCTCAACTTAAATTACAAGAGTGCTGGCGAAAATGAGTGTTAGATATCCATGAATTAGAAGAATTGCGTTTAGACGCTTATGAAAATGCTAAAATCTATAAAGAACGAACAAAAAAATGGCACGATAAGCGTATCTCGCGGAAAGACTTTAAGGAAGGAGACATCGTACTCCTATTCAACTCTAGACTGAAACTTTTCCTGGGAAAATTATGTTCCAGATGGTCCGGACCGTTCGTAATTAACAAAGTTTTCCCAAGTGGTGCGATAGAAATTAAAGGCAGTTCTATCGAACCATTCATAGTGAATGGCCAGCGCCTAAAGCACTACTTTAACGTCGGAAATATCGACTACTCGGCTTATCTTCAGTTAAGTGAGCCGCCTACCCCAAATACCTAACTGAATAGGTGTTAACTGTCGAGCCGTCGACATAAAATAAAGGCGCTTCGTGGGAGGCAACCCATGTTTTACTTTAATTATTTTTTCTACTTTAACATGCTTTTATTTTTCTTTTCTTTTTCTTAATCTTTAAAACATTTTCATGATTGCATCTCTTACTCCTTTCTATTTTTCTTCTGTTTTTATTTTTCCCTTTCATCTTTCTTTTTCTTTTTTTAAATTTAACTTTGGCAATTTCCTAACCCGAAAATACTTACTTAATTTATCTTTTTTCAAACATTTATCAAATATTTTCAGGGGGTAATTCTTTTGCTTTCATATTTAGCGCTATGGATTGTGTAAACTTCATGAATGTCAAATTAAGAAGCAGACACCAAAGAAGACGATTTGCGGACCTGGGTGAACGGGAGATGTGCCCTACTATCTACGCAGATGATCATGCTATGACCACCCTTGGCATTCGTGAGAGTGTCATGTACTTGCTGCATCAGATTGGCTGGGACACTGCTCCTATCCGAAGACGGTTATGTACCTACAAAAAGCTGACTCTTGAGTTCCTAAGCACCCTGAGCTTCATTCCAAATCTTGGGATGGGATTCAACCGTGGGTTGATCACATTCAGGATGTTTAACATGGATTACACTTATAACCTACGGGAGTTTAGCCAGCTGCTTGGGTTCCCTTTTGGTCCTGATGTTATCACTATGACCAAGGAGAACCTCTTGCCTGAATCTGATCTTGATTATTTTTGGAGAAGCATCACTGGTAATAACCATCCTGAGCCGTCTGATCTTTACTCTGAATGCATCCATAACCCGGCTATCAGGTATTTCCACAAGATCATCGCCCACACCATCTTTGGAAAACAGCAAAATGTCACATTTGTATCCCGCGATGAGCTGTTTATTATGTATTGTGCATCCCAGAGTCGTCCGGTGAACGGTGTAGCTTATATGCTCGCTAATATGGAGCGTATCATCCAGACTCCAAATGCACCGATCTTGTTGGGTGGGTTAGTTACCATGCTATCAAATGCAATTGGACTCCGCCGGCCTATGCTCGGATCTGCTCCGCTTTATGGAATAAAGCCGATGGACATTGCATTCTGTTTCAACACTAGCATGATCGGAAACCTTGGACCAAATCAATTTGACCTGATAGTTAATCATCAAGTCGTCCACCAGTTTAAGCTTCCGGACCCTATCACCAGTGTGCACAACCGAGATAACTGGCTGTTTGACCTTCACCATCCTGCTTCACCGCCCTCCTCACCATCTACGGTTGACATTTATGAGGTTCCAAAGACTACTAATGCTGATGAAGATCCTGCTACACCGCCAGGATACCATGAGTTCCCTGATCCTTGGGAGCAGTAGGCTACTTTCACTGAGACCGCGACCCAGGCTCCTGAGATTAGTCCATCTCCACCTACTGTTACCCTGCACTCCTTACATGAGGCAATTATTGACATGTGGGGCGAGCTGACATCTCTCAGGGTGGACTTCATAACCTTCATGGACTTGGTGACTGATCAGTTGGACTACATGCATCAGCACATGTTTCCGCCTCCCCGTGGCTAGAGTTGCCATTGTTATTCATTTTCTTCTCTCTCGCATTTGTACATACAGTGGGGACACTGTTTAGTTTTAGTGTGGGAGGGATTTTGGTTATTATTTCAGCATTATCATTTTTTATTCCTAGTTACTTTGAAACAATTTGTCATGAATTTATTCAATTAAAGTTTATTTTAATTTTCATTTCTTTTCATTTCCAGTTTACTGTTTTATTTACGGTCTATGTTTATACGCAATATTTCTATTTCGTTATGTACTGGTAACAAATATTACAAACTTTAAATTATTGGATCACCTCTATATTTAAAACTCTTATTAATTAAAATATTTCAAAAATTAAAAAAAATATATATACTTCAAACCTTATTCCCAAGAAATTAATAAAATATAAAAATATAAACACCCCAACGGTCCTGTAACGGTCGTCTCATTAATGACGCTGAACGCGTTACGACCGTCACACCCTTGTGACGAGCGTAACACGCCTTTTTGCCTCATGAAGACCGTCACACCCTCGTGACGACCGTCACGCAAACAGTGTATCAGAACGGCTACTACAGAGAACCGTTCTAGCTTTCAACCATCCCCTTCATAAACCCACTTCCTCCATTGTTACCACATCACACGAAAAACTACCCACTCACTCTATTTTTCTTCTAACTTCTAAACTCCCGACACCAAATTACCATCCATACAGTACCCCATTTTCATATTCCCAAATCAAATCCTACCTCCACCATGGAAAACAACCCACACGCTCCAGCCCTCAATTTCAGAATCGACGAACAGTGAGAGAATCAATGAGCAAAGTTTCAGAAATTTCAACGTCGAGGTCTCCAACCCACAAGGTATGTTGACATCGACTGCCTAAGGAGTTTGGGACTACTCGACAGTGTCCGCCAATTATTGCAAAGCGTGGATCTGTGGAATTTGTGCCGTGAACCAAGACCAATCTACGAAACTCTTACTCTTGAGTTCTTGAGTTCATTTGTTTACCTCACTCCGCCAGGTGTCACAAACCAACTGTGAGGCCTGGAAAAATTCCGCATGTTTGGCGTTGAGCACGAGTTTCCTCAATCCGACATCGCGAGACTTCTAGGCTTTTGTTCGGACGAAGGTGCTCATCTCCGGGTGCCGGATAATTTTGGTGAGGAGGCTTTTAACTTATGGCACATTTGACGAATATTCGTGCCGGATCCTACGACCACCTCAATGCCACCCACATTCACAATCCGGCCATCCGCTACTTCCATCGCATCCTTAGCAACACGATCTTCGCCCGCGACAGCAACCATAAGCTCAACTCCAAGGAGCTCTTCTTTTTACATTGCGCGGTCTCTGGGCAAAAGATCAATGCCGCCTCGTTCCTACTTGCTCACATCCACTCTATTTGTGCTAGAGGTGGAAAACCATTTTATTTTGGAGGGCTGGTTACTTCACTTGCCATTTGTCTAAACTACGGTGCTGCTCTCGCAACCTTGCCTTCTATGGCACCGGCTTTGCTAACCTTGGATCACTGCAAAGCCGCACACCTCATCTATGAGCGGGAAGATGGCATATTCCACCCTGTAATCAGGAACACTGTCTATCAGAATATCATTTTGCCGAACAGGGACCGAATCGACCCAAGAAACCGAGCAAACTGGTTGTTCGATCCTGAAATTCCCGCAGAGCGTGCACCTGCCCATGAAGACCAACCTGCAGCCGTTGCAGACGAAATACAAGAAGAGTTGGATAGTGCTCTTCCAGTCCACGACATTCCAGGATCCTCATCTGCACCTCCTCCTATTAATCTTGAAGACATCCTCCGCGCCCTCCACATGCAAAACCAAATGAATGCGGCGCTTGAAAGGAGGCAAGCCGAGCAATTTGAGTCTCTGTGTGCCCAAAACGCTCAGATCTTGACTGGGCAGCGCAACGTGAATGAGAGGTTAGATGAGGCCCTGTCAGAGCTTAACGCCTTGAGGATGGACGTGAGCACCCTTGGCTTCCAAGACACCGACACTGAAGCCACTCCTACCAGACGCTCTCGCACCAGGAGTAGAGGACATGGACACCAGTAGTCTTTCTTTAATTTCTATGTAATTTAATATTTTTCTGTTTCATTTCTTTTCCGTTTGTTTTTGTAATTGTACTTCCCCGCCTACATACCGCAACATTGAGGACAATGTCGGATTTTGTGTGGGAGAGGTACCTTTCAATCTTTTATAAACTAGTAAATTCTTACGATATGTCTCAATTCAAATTCTTTGCTTTATTTAGCCATACCGAAAAAATTTTATTTTCGCATTAGCCCGACATACCTATTTTAACGAAATCCCAGTTGAGGAAGCCGAAAACGACATAACAAGATCGATACGGTTCCGACACCGTAGACTTCCTACTTACGCGATCCATTTCAATAACCATTATACTGATATCTGGAGTTTCAAGTTCTAGAAGTAACCCCTAGTAGTTTATACTACCAGTCAACACCGTCTTGACATAAACCACGTGGAGAATCGATGAATATAAGTGTTTGATGCCTGATTCTAAAAATATCCTTCCTATCTCGCTGCTAAAAGAAAAGAAAATTTGTGTACCAAAATAGACGGGCACATATAAGAGCTGAGCAAATAATGAAGGAATCCAGTGTTGGTTGGTTCAGAGGTATCTGGTTTTGAACTCGGTAGGGCGTGCTACGGCCCGATCCCCCACAACCTCCAATTTGGATAACATATGTAGGGTTGCCACATTCATGTACCAGACCCCCTGCTAAAAGGATCAAAGTCACTAACCGGTTACTCCACTACGTGTGTGCTAAGACAAAGGGCTTAATGTGATTGCGCCAGAACGAAACCGGGTGAAATAGATACGAGAAACTCCGGGCAGAGTTATAACGGAACTGTTGGATAGCTCATTTAAAATGGAAGTCTACGGCTAAGCTTATTGCTTGTGTCATTAGCGTATCTTTAGTGTTTTACTCAAGTATCGGCCGAACCAACGAGGACTTCCCGAAACTACTTTAAAAATCCAAGGTATGTCATGCTTATGCGCTTGACAAAACTTGTCCGACCTTTCGAATGACTATTTGCTTGAGGACAAGCAAAGGTTTAAGTATGGGGGAATTTGATAACGAGAAAACATATCATATAATTATCATGCTTTTTACCGATTTTATATTTCATTAAGTCGTCTAACCCCCGATTATTCCGAGATTATTTGTCTTTTTACAGGTATAACATTTGTCGACTCAAACCGATGGAAAAGGACAACATGAAGAAGGCTAGACAATAAACAAAGAGAAAAAGAATAAAAAAATATAAAGTTTAAATTTTTGGAACAGTGACGGTCGTCATATCCTTGTGACGGTCGTCATATCCTTGTGACGGGCGTAACACCACCCAACATGGTGAAACGCTCGTCACACACCACTGACGAGCGTAATGCACTACTTCAGCGCGCTACGACCGTCACCCACCTGTGACGACCGTCACGCGCGTGAAGGTGGACGTTATACATGGATTGAGACGTGGGCAGACGTGGGCATTAAGGGCAGACTCGATCTCCCTTTTTCTGCTGAGTCTCCTATATTCCTGCCACCACTATTAGTGCTCCTATATTTTCTCCATTGAAGACTTCATCAAGAATTCTGAACTGTTGATTTTCCTATGCTATATATATGTGTACTAGTGCATAGTTCAAGGGTCGAAGAAATTTCCTCAGAACAAATATTATTTTCTTTCGCAGTTATTTTCCATTTTCCTTGTTTTGGAATATTGTTTTCACGTTCCTGTAATTTTCATTCAAAGTCTTAGTTTTTAGTTTTAAGTGTTAATTCTTCTTTCAAGAATTAACACGAATTATTTACTGCAAATCAAGCTCGAAGATTGGATTATTGTAATACTTCAAGATTACCATAGCAACTTTGATTCCAGGTTTTATATTGCAATTATTATTCATTTAGTTTTTATATTATGCCAATTGTTGCTATGAATTATATTTTGAACTGTATTGTTGTTAAGTTAATTATGTCTGGCTAAATTATTAATACCGGTATGTGACCGTAAGAACTGAAAGAATTCAGTGATACCTTGGCCAAAAATATTTATAAAACAATTTCTGGTTTTCAATTTCCAAGATTAATTTAACTATCCTTGTCACGAGAGTGAGAGGTTAATTAACACGATTTTGCCACAAGAGTGGGAAATTAATTAAGGCAAGAAACTGCATGCGAGAGCTGGGGTTCAACCCAGATAGTGGTAACGAAGCATTGATTTTTAAATACACGAGAGTGTTTTAATAAATTAATTAAATTCAAATTGTTTTCAAAAAGTGTTATTAAATTTAAAGTGCATCCACTAGGTTTAGTAGCATAACTTATTTCATGAACACGAGAGTGTATGTCTTAGGTGTTTAAACAATTAGCTTTTACCGAAATACTTTATAGGCCGAGCGATTCACCGAATTCCCGAAGTCCGATTATCACATACCGGTATAACTAGTACTATTATATTTAATTAAACTGTTTCCCCCAAAAATCGAAGATTCATCCCTTAGTTAGACAAACTGTAGCATTAGATCGTATGCGATTGATCCTCAGTCTCTGTGGGTTCGATAATCTTTTAAAACTAGAACGAATGAACTGTATACTTGCAGTTAGTATCCCGATAGACTCATAAAGTCCCGATCATCTTGTCATACAATCCTATTAACATACATCTAACAGTTAATATTTGCGAGAATTAAAATGCGAGAAATAAAACTATGCTATTACAAGGCTTCGGGGAGGGGGATTAATTACATAGCCAAAAAACCCGTAAAATGATAAATAAAAGGAAATCCTAATTAAACTATTACAAACCAGGAACACTTACAACAATATTGTAAAAATATATATAATCAGCGTGCGGCGAGTTAAATACGAAGCGACTAGGGTTTTGATCCTTGACTGAACCTAATTGTAATTGATTAAAGTAAACATATTTTTTGTCCTTTTTTATTATTTAAGGAAATAATGAAATAATCGAATTGAATTAAAAAAAGAAAAAGAAAATCCTAAATTTTAATTAATTTTAATTGTGAAAGAAATTAGAATTGCCTTAAATTAATTTAAACTAATTCATAAAAAAATGCTTATTAAGAAACAAGTCTTCTTTTTTGTGATTTTTTGTTGGTTATTAAAAAAGGGTAATTTTGGTGTTGATAAAAAAACAGAATAACTAAAGAAAGGAGAATTAAAGAAAAATAAGAAGTAACCCAAGGGCCTGCTGTCAGCGGCTCTGATCAGAGGATGATGGTTCAGAGGATGGTGGTCCAGAGGATGGTGGTACTGGGCCTGCTCCTGGCTGGTGGATCCAGTAGATTATGACCATCAGAAGATGGGGTGCGTTGGATCTGGCTCGGACTGATGGATCCAAAGGATAATGCCCATAGGATGCTTAATCCGGTCCTGGTTGATGGGTCCAGAAGACGACCAAAGGATACTTGACCTGGTCTTGATTGATGAGACCAGAAGATGACCCTCAGAAGATGTAGGTGTTGGATCTGGTGAAAACAAAGGGGGGAAATGCCAAAAGGTCACACCTGGGATCGAATCCTGAATCATGAACTTCTGACTTCCTTCTTCTGAACAACTGCGTCGGGTGTTAGTTTATCAATACAATAGAAACAAGCAAATAGATCAAAGCTAGAGGCTTCTGGCCAGAATAAACGCGCCAGAATTTAAACCAGCCAGTAAAGTCGTGACACACCATCATCTTCTTCCCTGGATCTATCATTTAAAACTCTGAACCTTTACCTACAGGCATGGCGCTGTAGCTATAACCCTGTGTATTTCTGAAACTGCATACAAGCAATATAAATAAAATTCAAGACCATGGATCAACTGGGTTTGACCCGCTGATCACAATGGTCTCCTCCATTAGGACCAATTATTCCTGTATGAAAAACCCCTAAAAACAAAGTTCGAACCCTAATCATGACATCTTGGTATGCAGTTAATAAAAATACAATTAAATACAACCATTAGTTTGCAAATGATTCAAGGATTAAGAATATGTAAATTTTTCGTGCTAAAGATGCCAGAACCATAATATACGAATTCAACAAAAACATGGAAGTCGTGGGACTCTTATAGTGCGTTTTTGGATGTTATGGGGCTTGCTAGTGATTGGGATAGGATCCTAGAACGTCCAGGAAGCGATTGAGATGACTAGAACGCTTTGAATTGGTCTGCAACTTAGAAATCAGTGTGCCACTTTTTCCAAATTTTTTTGAAACTTCCTCTCTTGTTTACATGCCTCCAATCTCCCCTTTCTTATGATCTGAACCTCTTCCTTATGTACCCAAGAATGAATTAGGGTTGCAATTTGGTTTCAAATATTCTCCAATGATGGTCATTGATTCGTGATTTGATTCTTAGTGTAAATCTTTCCAAATTGAGAAAATCCAATCTTTTTGTGTCCATTTGAGGCTTGCACGATTTGATTCCATCTCCAACTCTATAATAGACCTAAACATGCACAAAATCTCAAGCTTTGATTATTTTTTGATATTTTCATGATTTTATTTGATTTAATTGAAATAAAATCCAAATAAATGAAAAAAATAAAAGAATGACAAATGGGAAGGATCGTGGGTCGTGGGTCATGTTACAAAATCAATGAAAGAATAAAAAGTTGGGCCCATTTGACAAAAATTGCAATTTGAGACACATTTGACTTTTGGCAATTTTGCAAAAAAAAGGTCAACTTTTCCAACGCATAACTCCTTCAATTTTGACCCTCGAGATGTGTTTTTTGACTTTTTAGAAAGCTTAAGATGTCCTCTAAGCAACCCTTTTGGTATCATCTCAATTGAGTCTTCCATGTTCATGTATGAAGCTTTGACAAAAAAGTGTTTTTGTTGACTTTCCAAAATGACCTATAATGTCCAAATTTATATCTTCTTGTGAGTGCAGATTTTGAACTTGGGAGCTGAAGATGAATTGTAGGGAATTGCATCCTATTCAAAATGAGCTTTAGATGGGTCATTTTTTATAAAGTATGAGAAAGTTATGCTTGGTCAAAGTTGAGTTGACTTTTCCTGCAAAACCCTAATTTATCAACTTTTAGGTTTTGATGAATTATGAGCAATCCTTGAGGAATCATGATCAACCCTTGATCAAATGATGAATGATACTTCAAAATGAGAATGTTGACCAAAAATCTTGAAGTTTGACTGTATATGGGCCACTGTTTACTTTTTCCCTAGCACAATCGATTTTCAGTCCTTTGAGCAATTGACTGAGCAAACTTCCTCTACAGGGCTTGAAACTTGACATGGATGATCTTGAGAACATATTAGGACAATGATGAGAATTTTGTATCCTTTGGACTCCAGCATCTTGATGCAAACTGAAACCCTAATCTGAGGTAGACTGCCTTAGGAGAGAGTTTGTCTGGTCAACCCTTGGACTTCCTTGAGCAATTTGAGGACCTCACTTGAAATGTATTGAGAAATATGGGAGGGAAAATTTTGGGGTACAACAGCTGCCCCTGTTCAATCTTCTTAAACCTGAGGATGTAGATTGTCTTGTCTGCCTTTCGTGATCTGAAGGTAGAAGATGATTGAACACTAGAGTGCCCAGAAATTTGCACTCGCATGGAGTGGTACTTGTCTTGCAATGTCGATAATGGGCTTATAGATGCCATTTGGAAATTGATTTCGAAAGATGGGCTTAAAGATGCCATCAGAAGAAGTGTCGATCGCATAAGAGATTACTTTGCGAGAGCCCGTATACCTGTTGTTAAGGAGGACTACGTTGGGGAATGTTGGTCTCTGTCTTAAGAAAAATAGAATTTTAGGAGCTTCAGTCGTCCGTTATTCTACTGGGGAATCATCTCTTAGTCGAGGAGGTGAAAATGAATTGTTATCTGGTAGTGCTCCAGGCTTCAGATTTGCTGGGGAAAATAAGATCGACTGATATTTGGTCGTGCTCCAGGCTTCACAGCGGCTTACTGGGGGGATGAGATTAAACTTGCTATCTGGTCCTTCTCCAGGCTTCGCAATTTCTCACTTCTTATCTGGTCGTGCTCCAGGCTTCAGAAGGAATCAGGTTGTTATCCGGTAGCATCCGGGCTTCAACTTGAATTTAAGGCAATACTAATATCTGGTCGATTCCGAGCTTCTTAGTAATTGTCCGAGTAAACTTATATTTGGTCGAATTCCAAGCTTCACAGTATCTTATACTATTATCTGGTTGATTCCAAGCTTTAGTATCCCTTGCCGCTATTTGGTCGTAATCCAGGCTTCACGGTGTCTTATACCATTATCTGGTCGAGTCCAAGCTTCACGGTATCTTTTATTGCTATCTAGTCGATTTCCAGGCTTCACAATAACTTGCTGAGGGTTAAGCTGTTTTCCGGTCGCTTTCTGGGCTTCGTAGCTTGTATTTAAGATATACCACTATCTGGTCGATTCCAGGCTTCGTAGTATTTGTAGAAATCAAGATATTATCCGGTCGATTTACGGGCTTCATAGCTTGAACTGGAATAGAAATCTCAGTATCGATTTGACTGAACCAGAGAAAACTTGCAAGAATTTGATTGCATCTTTTCCTGAAAGGTAAAGAGTTATTCGTATGTAATGTCATGATGTATGAAATGTATTGAGTAATGATGTTCTCAAAATAAATGAGATTGTGTTGTATGATGCATATGCGCATGTCACGATGTACGGATATGCAATGTTCTTGTGATATTATCCGACTGGGGAGAATAAATCCTGGACTGCTGCTGGAGAATATAAGGAGTTGAGTTCTTCGTTCTCGCTGGGGATAGTGACCGAAGATGATTAGCTGGAGACTTGCGTCTGTTCTGCTTGAGAATATTTCGCCGGGAGAGACTCTGTTTGAGAATAATCCTGTGGGAGAATGACTCTGGGGGAGAGAGATACTTTGTTGGACGATCTGCTAATTTGGAGAAATAAACTCATCTGGTGGTGAACTTTTGTAGCCAGAGGACTAAACTCTGTTAGGGATTGAGCCTCCGCAGTTAGAGAAATAAACTCTGCTCGGGAGATGGATTTATAAACTGCTCATGGTTATAAAACTCAATCAGGGAATGCAGATATCAGCTTTCTGAAGGAACCTGCTAGGAAAAGAATTCCTGCTTGAGGACCTGAAGATCTGACTTTGGTTGTCTCGGCTCTGTGGGGAATATAGGTATCACTGGCTTGTATGTGATAGTGACTTTGCTTCCAACTATCTCTGCCCCTTGTACCATGCTGGAAAAAGTGTATGCGGAGATTTTGTGGATAGATTTGTGTTATGTTTGTACTTGAACATGTATTTAATGAGTGTCATGATGACATCCGTCTCTAGATCGTATCTGAACTGTACTTGAAACATGTGTTGAATGAGTGTCAAAATGACATCCATCTCTAGATCATATTTGAACTGTACTTGAAACACGTGTCGAATGAGTGTCAGAATGACATCCGTCTCTGGATCGTATCTGAACTGTATCTCAAACATGTGTTGGATGAGTGTCAAAATGACATTCATCTCTGGATCGTATCTGAATAGTATCTGAAAGATGAATCTGGATGAGTATCAGAATGGCATCTGTATCTGGAGCGTATTTGAATTATATCTGAAAGATGAATATGAATGAGTATCAGAATGGCATCCGTATCTGGAGCGTATCTAAACTGTATCGGAAAGTTGAATTTGAATGAGTATCAGAATGAAATTCGTATCTGGAGCGTATCTGAACTGTATCTGAAAGCTGAATCTGAATGAGTATCAGAATGGAATCCGTATCTGGAGCGTATCTGAACTGTATCTGAAAGCTGAGTTTGAATGAGTATCATAATGGCATCCGTATCTGGAGCGTATCTGAACTGTATCTGAAAGCTGAGTCTGAATGAGTATCAGAATGGCATCCTTATTTGGAGCGTATCTGAACTGTATCTGAAAGTTGAGTCTGAATAAGTATCAGAATGGCATCCGTATCTGAAGTGTACCTGAATTGTATCTGAAAGCTGAATCTGAATGAGTATCAGAATGGAATCCGTATCTGGAGCATATCTGAACTGTATCTGAAAGCTGAGTCTGAATGAGTATCAGAATGACATCCGTATCTGGAGCATATCTGAACTATATCTAAAATCTGAATCTGAATGAGTATCAGAATGGCATCCATATTTGAAGCGTATCTGAACTGTATCTGAAAGCTGAATCTGAATGAGTATCAGAATGGCATCCGTATCTGGAGCGTATCTGAACTGTATCTGGAAGCTGAATCTGAATGAGTATCAGAATGGCATCCGTATCTAGAGCGTATCTGAGCTGTATCTGAATTCTGGTGCTCTTGATGAATGTTGATCAAGGTATAAGTCTTCCACTAATAGACAGGTGACGGGACATAGTCGTACGTTTTAAATCCCTAACTTTTGCCTGGACCGCCCTTTCGGGTTTTCAGTCCACCGAGATACCCTTTTTTGCCCAAGCCTCCCTTTCGGGTTTTTGACTTGCCGGGTGTACAGATTTTTTCATTTTTTATCCCTAATTTTTGCCCGAACCCTTTTGGTTCGCCGAGATGCCCTTATTTTTTCCTAGGTATGTCAACCTAGTGGGTCTTTATTATGCGTAGTATTTTCCGACTATGTCCACGCCTTCAGGGTGTAGAGAGTTGTCATTGTCCATTGTGTTGTAGTACTGTCAAAAATGTTTTCTTGATGGGACATGATTCATTGCTGGAATGCGTGCGTAATTCCCCAAGCGATTCAAATGGAGATCTGCCCCTAGTTATTTGACACTTTTGGAGAGACTGCCCCAGGTGTATTTAGACATCATGTCATGCCCCTTGCTTATGGAAGACCTGTTATTGGAAGTGCCTTTCTCACTGAGGTGATTCTGTCCATTGAGAGGATGTTTGTTCATTGAATATCCATTATGCGGATTTCTCTGCTGTTAAACAATTAGTCACATGCAAACAATGTCATTTAAAGAATGCAAAACTCATGTCTGTCTTGAAATTTTTTTGAAAATGTGTTTTGTGTAGTAAAATGAAATTTGCAAGAATGTGATATCAACTCAGGATTCGTATCAAAGCCTACAGGAGTCAGGATACCTTTGTAACAGTATGCTTTCAAACTAACCCATGCTCCAGCTAGGACTTTTAAGGGTTATAACGTGGTCTGGTTCACGGTTCAAGAAACAAAGGATAAAGGCTCAAATTTTATGTGTACCCAACCCGCTCTTCGTGATGTTCTTCAGTCATATGCTCAGTTAATTACGCGATTAGATCCCGATTGAGTTTGGAATCTTTGCTCTTATACTTGGTAATGATTCAGAAATTGAACATTTGTTTTGAAAAGGCAATCATTTTTGTAATCTTCTTTTTGTCGAGGATTTGTAGTAACCTCTTTATTTTGGTTTTCATTATCCCTTCTTTTTCCTGAACAGTTTCTTTTGTGATTACAGTCAGCGGGATGCCCCAATTTTCTCTTAAGTCTCCTTCATAGGTTTTGACTTAACGGGCTTTTATTTCGAGAGATAATGACTGCCTGTCTTGACGATTATACGGAACCATCACCGTCTTTTGTTTTGGAAGGACGTCTTCGATGCCATTCATTGTGTACGAAGCGGCAGATTATGACTGAATACGTCTCTGAATTAACTGAGAAAACTACCATGCCCCAGGTTATGATTAAGGGTTTTAATTTGTATGAAAAGAAAAACTCCTACTTCTTTGGCTCGAAGGGTTTGACGAGGGATTATCTTCCTTATAACTCCACTGTTTAGGATTTGAAACAACTCATGTACATCATTAGCGGGGTCTGTTCAAAAGCATACTGTAGAGATTTTGATATCATTTTTGTCATCCTCCCTCTAAAGGCTCAGAGCTTTTGTTCGAGAGTTGAATATCACAAAAGGAAATAAGAACGCATTTTTGAAATAGTGAATACGAATGAATTGATTCAAGACAAACATGTGCAATGCATTGATGAAATAACGAGGTTTGATATGAATAAATGTTCAAACAAATCAAAAGAAAATTACACATTGAAAATTCTAATGAACGAAAATCCTTCTTGTGAGAACTTGTCACTTCAGATGGTATGCCTTGGAGGGATGGCAGAAGAACTCAGCCTGACCGTCTTGTGCTAATTCTAGCGCTCCTTCATCAATCGGGTCTTGAATTTTATTTCTCAACGCCCAACAACTGTTGGTGTCATGCCCGAGACTGTTGGAGTGGTACGCACATCTTGCATTTGGATTGTACCTTGGGGAGGCTATGTTGGGATTCTGAGGAGGGTCCCTTAACATAACCAACTTGGCCTTCAACATGCGTTGCAATGCTTGAGCCAATGACATATTGATTTCAGTGAAGCATCTTTCAGATGTATTCTTCTTATGCCGATTTCCCTGTTGTCGTTGGAGAGGTTGTGGTTGGGCTTGTGATGTAGTAGTAATCTGGAAAGGTCTATTCCTAACCTCTTCTCTCATTGGGGGATGATTAATGCCTTGATCCACAATTTTAACTGTTTGTTTCATGGATCTGCATCCATCTTGGTGAAGCTTGTTGAGGAAGGCTCTTAGCCCTTCTTGTCCTCGAGCTAAGTTTTGGATAAGAGACATCTTCCCTAGCATTTGGATTCTCATTGCTTCTACCTCAGCTTGCAGTTGTTCCAATTGTTCATCCTTGTTGTTGTCAGGATGTTCCTTGGTCAGATTCCCGGCGAAGAGTGTTTTCAGGTCTTCTCGCCCCTTGGATAGATTCCGGAGAAATTCCTTGAACTGGGCATCTTGAGCTTGGAGATCTCTGTTGTCTTGTTGGAGAGCCATTGCTGAAATAAACAGTGAGAACATGAGAGACCTGCTTTGAAACCTGCGTATGCAATGATATGTATGATATGTATGCAATGTTTTCAAGGATCTCGCGGGGTAAACAAGAAACTGTTAGAATTTGATTGCAGCTTGATTGAAGAAACTTCGTGTCATTAAGAGTCCTTCAAGAGTCAAGCTCACCATATCGAGTGGGTCATAGCCATTGACTCAAGTTATCGTGTTTTGATCTCTAGACGGCATTGGCTAGAGGAAAATAAATCCCCTTGCCCCTTGCTAGACGTTTGGTTCATCATAACCTGCACCACAGGCCCTTGAGATCCTTGAAATGGTTAAGGAAATATTATGGTGTGATGTTATGATGTGTATGCTATGCGTTTAAGCAAAAGTGCAAGGTGATGTAAGCAAGTAAACTCGGAAAGAAATCCAAGTTATTGGATAAGGACTGTAAACAAAACCTGTAAGGAACTCATGTTGTCAGATAATAAAAATGTGCAAGTAGTTCAAGTTGAAAGCACACAAGTCACACAAACAGCCTTAGGTTTAGGCTTGCATGGGTTTTAAGGCAGTACCCTCTTAAAGTTTAGTTGGTTCAACCTGTCCTAGAAAAAGTAACCGGGTTCTAGAGGTTCTCAATATCACTGACCATCCTCCATCAGTCATGGTTTCAGCTCACGCAATCTTTTCTTGCGGCTGGAACTATCTCGAGAGTATGGTCTCAATGAGTGTAGCATCGAGTATCAACCAGTTCTCAGCTTTACACCGAGGCCGACTATCTCACTACTTTCTAATAGCCAAGTTGATCGATTAAGGGTTCTAAGGTCAGTTGATGCTTAACGACACACGTAGTGGCCCCGTATTCTCCTCGTTTCTCCACAAGGGATACCGGTACCAACCAATGTGCCACATTAATGTAGCTACTGCTTCAACCGTATCGGTCTACGCCGTACAGTTCCCTCACAGTCTATTGCTACTTACCTAAAAGTTGTCCCCAGATCCGGGTTAGGATCTATAGTAACTCCCAATACAAAACCCTTAAAAGTAAAGCAACCAAAACAAACAAGAGAAGCAATTTATGATGAACTAATCATAAGGTATACCCCACTTATTATCCCCAGCAGAGTCGCCAGTTCTTTGATACGGTGGCAGAACCGACTGTTTTGGAAAATGTTGGTTTGCATTTTACGTTTGTGTTCGCAAAATGTCACGGTAAGAAAGAGTCGCCACCGACTTTTATTTTATCCAACTGGAAAGGAAAAAAGCACAGAAAAATTCCTTTTTCTAGATTTTGAGTACGGGGGTAGATTATAGAAAGGGAAGGTATTAGCACCCTTTCTATCCATGGTTTTCCATGGGCTCTTAGGTACTTGCTCATCATTTTAAAATTGCTTGCGTGTTTGTGTTTTGAAAAGTTTTTGTTTTACTTCGTTTTAACCCTTGTATCAGTCCTCAAGAGTGTTATGAAGTATTTTTGAAACTTTGTTTGTAAAAAAGTGTTTGGTGTGAAAAAGTTTGATTTTGAGCAAGTACCTACTAGAATCTACCTACTCGAAAAAAGATTATTTATGTTCGTATTTCCTTTAGACAACGTTATCCTACTATTGAGAAGTAGGTAGCACCGTTGTTGGAGTTGTAAGGGTCAATTCTAAAGGGACGTACAATCACTAAAGCAATGTTAGGACGTCTTAGTAATAACCCTAATGTCTTAAGATCATATTCAAGGAAACATTTCCGAGGTAACCTTTCCGAGGCAACATTTCCGAACGGGACATTTGATTTGTGTTTAGACAAGAGGGCCACCACTAAAACACCATATACTTAATGATCATTTACCGAAGGCAACCGAAGTGAGAGTATACCCTAAGAGTGCGCATGTGCGAGTGATTTGATTTCAAGTTATTATCTTTGCACATTAGGGTTTGCTAGTCATTTTAAATTGGCATGCTGTCTTGTCATACAATCCTATTAACATACATCTAACAGTTAATATTTGTGAGAATTAAAATGCGAGAAATAAAACTATGCTATTACAAGGCTTCAGGGAGGGGGATTAATTACATAGCCAAAAAACCCATAAAACGATAAATAAAAGGAAATCCTAATTAAACTGTTACAAACCAGGAACAGTTACAACAATATTGTAAAAATATATATAATCAGCGCGCGGCGAGTTAAATACGAAGCGACTAGGGTTTTGACCCTTGACTGAACCTAATTGTAATTGATTAAAGTAAACATATTTTTTGTCTCTTTTTATTATTTAAGGAAATAATTAAATAATCGAATTGAATTAAAAAAAGAAAAAGAAAATCCTAAATTTTAATTAATTTTAATTGTGAAAGAAATTAGAATTGCCTTAAATTAATTTAAACTAATTCATAAAAAAACGCTTATTAAGAAACAAGTCTTCTTTTTTTGTGATTTTTTGTTGGTTATTAAAAAAGGGTAATTTTGGTGTTGATAAAAAAAGCAGAATAACTAAAGAATGGAGAATTAAAGAAAAATAAGAAGTAATCCAAGGGCCTGCTGTCAGCGGCTCTGATTAGAGGATGGTGGTCCAGAGGATGGTGGTATTGGGCCTGCTCCTGGCTGGTGGATTCAGCAGATTATGACCATCAGAAGATGGGGTGCGCTGGATCTGGCTCGGACTGATGGATCCGGAGGATAATGCCCAGAGGATGCTTGATTTGGTCCTGGTTGATGGGTCTAGAAGACAACCAGAGGATACTTGACCTGGTCTTGGTTGATGAGACCATAAGATGACCCTCAAAAGATGTAGGCACTAGATCTGGTGAAAACAAAGGGGGAAAATGCCAAAAGGTCACACCTGGGATCGAATCCCGAATCATGAACTTCTGACTTCCTTCTTCTGACCAACTACGTTGGGTGTTAGTTTATCAATACAATAGAAACAAACAAATAGATCAGAGCTACAGACTTCTGGGCAGAATAAACGCGCCAAAATTTAATCCGACCAGTAAAGTCGTGACACGCCATCGTCTTCTTCCCTGGATATGTCATTTAAAACTCTGAACCTTTACCTACAGGCATGACGTTGTAGCTATAACCCTGTGAATTTCAGAAACTGCATACAAGCAATATAAATAAAATTCAAGACCATGGATCAACTAGGTTTGACCCGCTGATCATAATGGTCTCCTCCATTAGGGCCAATTATTCCTGTATGAAAACCCCTAAAAACAAAGCTCGAACCCTAATCATGGCATCTTGGTATGCAGTCAATAAAAATACAATTAAATGTAACCATTAGTTTGCAAATGATTCAAGGATTAAGAATATGTAAATTTTTCTTGCTAAAGATGCCAGAATCATGATATACAAATTCAACAAAAACATGGAAGTCCTGGGACTCTTACAGTGCGTTTTTGGATGTTATGGGGCTTGCTGGTGATTGAGATAGGATCCTAGAACGTCCAGGAAGCGATTGAGATGACTAAAACGCTTTGAATTGGTCTGCAACTTAGAAATCAGTGCGCCACTTTTTCCATTTTTTTAAACTTCCTCTCTTGTTTACACGCCTCCAATCCCCCCTTTCTTCTGATCTGAACATCTTCCTTATGTACCCAAGAATGAATTAGGGTTGCAATTTGGTTTCAAATCTTCTTCAATGATGGTCATTGATTCATGATTTGATTCTTAGTGTAAATCTTTCCAAATTGATAAAATCCAATCTTTTGTGTCCATTTGAGGCTTGCACGATTTGATTCCATCTCCAGCTGTATAATAGACCTAAACATGCATAAAATCTCAAGCTTTGATTAGTTTTTGATATTTTCATGATTTTATTTTGATTTTATTTGATTTAATTGAAATAAAATCCAAATAAATGACAAAAATAAAAGAATGAAAAATGGGAAGGATCATGGGTCGTGGTTCATGTTACAAACTCAATGCAAGCATAAAAAGTTGGGCGCATTTGACAAAAATTGCAATTTGAGACACATTTGACTTTTGGCAATTTTGCAAAAAAGGGTCAAATTTGCCAATGCATAACTCCTTCAATTTTGACCCTAGAGATGTGTTGTTGGACTTTTTAGAAAGCTTAAGATGTCCTCTAAGCAACTCTTTTTGTCTCATCTCAATTGAGTCTTCCATGTTCATGTATGAAGCTTTGACAAAAAAGTGTTTTTGTTGACTTTCCAAAATGACCTATAATGTCCAAATTTATATCTTCTTGTGAGTGCAGATTTTGAACTTGGGAGCTGAAGATGAATTGTAGGGAATTGCATCCTATTCAAAATGAGCTTTGGATGGGTCATTTTTTATAAAGTATGAGAAAGTTATGCTTGGTCAAAGTTGAGTTGACTTTTCCTGCAAAACCCTAATTTATCAACTTTTAGGTTTTGATGAATTATGAGCAATCCTTGAGGAATCATGATCAACCCTTGATCAAATGATGAATGATACTTCAAAATGAGAATGTTGACCAAAAATCTTGAAGTTTGACTGTATATGGGCCACTGTTTACTTTTTCCCTAGCACAATCGATTTTCAGTCCTTTGAGCAATTAACTGAGCAAACTTCCTCTACAGGGCTTGAAACTTGACATGGATGATCTTGAGAACATATTAGGACAATGATGAGAATTTTGTATCCTTTGGACTCCAGCATCTTGATGCAAACTGAAACCCTAATCTGAGGTAGACTGCCTTAGGAGAGAGTTTGTCTGGTCAACCCTTGGACTTCCTTGAGCAATTTGAGGACCTCACTTGAAATGTATTGAGAAATATGGGAGGGAAAATTTTGGGGTACAACAGAATGGACATCTAGCATTTACATTATAACCGAGAGGCTATTTTGCTGGTGGGAGTGATGTAAGAGTCTGGAGCTCAACCAAATGAAATCTAAGCAATCGAGGAAGTAACTAAGCATACATCAATGGAATTGGGTCAAATTGCTTCTCAGGATGCTTCTGCCCTTGTTGATGAGCCTTGTCCCTTGGATTCACTTGGGGAACAGAAACTGGCTACGGACAGGAAGACCCCAGAGCATAAGGTTGTGGAGGAGATATTTGAATAACTCCATGACTTAAAAGAGATCCCAAAGCATGGGTAAGAATGGCAACTCCTGTTACATCATCATGTATAGGATCATCTTCCTTTTTCAAAATTATCTTCAGATCTTTCATAACCAAACTCAACTGAGTCCTCAACTGATTATTCTCCTCTCTTGGGAGTTCCTGACCACTGACCAAAGCTTGGATGTCTACCATAAGCATCCCCATTTGACCCTTAATCTCGGCCAACTCCCCACGAAGTTGTTCCATATCTTATCTCTGAGCATGAAACGATGAGAATTCAAGATTTACAGTTTTGAAAAGAACATAAAGTCTGAATAAGAATCCCCCCACTCTGAGTTCCTGTTATAAATGCAAGAATATGTATGAGTGGATGCAATGCATGCAATGATATGTTTAAATATTTCCAGGGTCCTAGAACTTTGATTCAAGACTTTTAGGCAATAGCAAGAGACAAGGTATTGAACACCAATAATTTAAATTCTTAATAAACTAGAACATAAAGGAGTATAAGTAGCTCAAACATCAATACCAAAATTATTACAATAATCAAAGAGATATCCCATCAACAAGCTTGATGGTGATCTACGGAAAAAGAGAAAAACAACAAGTAAACATCCAAATCCATATAGCTCAAAGAACCTCGTCCCTTGAGTTGTCTTTCAATTGAATCTTGAGCTTTGCATTCTCTTATATAACTTGTGCTAGTTGAATGTTACTTTCAATTAGCTGAGTTTCTACTGCGAGCCTCTTGGTATTCTCTTCTTCAAACTGGGCACCTTTGGCTAGAAGTTGCTTCTCCAACTCTTCAATCTTGGCCTTGTACCTCTTTTCCATTTTAGCTTTGGATGCTTTGAGGATCTCATAATCTCGGCACTTTTGTTTGAACTTCTTTTCAACCTCAACAACAGCTTTCTGGTAATCTTCAACAGAAACACAATTATCTTCAATCCTTGATCTCTTTTTTACAACCCTTGATGTTTCTCCCTTGAACCTTTTGAGCTTGTGGGCTAGTTGAGTTCTGTCTTGAGTATCCACAATACACTTTACCACCATAGTTTCATGTTCCTCAAGCAACTGTAGATTCTGAGCTTGTACTTGTTCATAGTCTCCTTTTGGTACGACATCAGGTTGATTAGGCTCTTGAGGGTACAAAGGCTCTTCTATGGCAGAAGGCTAACAACGATCTTTATTTCTCTCTTCAATCCACTGAATATAAGGCACATAAGTCGTGGGATCCTTCTTACCAAAGTATTGTCCTCATTCAAAGTGAATGCTTTTCCAGGCTTCGATAGCTCTATCCATCCATCCAGTACCATCAGACACTACATATAATAAAGTTTCTCGCACATCTTCTTCTTCAGGCGGTCCTCTCAAAGCATATCCCAAATGTCTTCGAGAAAGAGTTGGGTTATAGTTAATGCCACCCCTTATACCCATGAGAGGGACATTAGAGAATTCTCTGCAACGGAAGATTACTTCTCTGCTCTTTGTCTTGGATAAACTGCACATGTACCAACCAATATCTTTTGAGGTGAGTTCCATCAACCTTCGAGCCCGTTTCAAAGTATGCCGAGTGTCAATAAAAGCACCTTGATGAGGAAGAAAACCCCTAAACCAATAATACAACAATGGGGCGCAACAATGAACAACTCCACCTTTCCCCTTGTAACTTCTTGCGTGTATGGAATGATATACATCTCCTAGGAGAGTTGGCACATGATTCTTTTGCATGAATATAACAACAACATTCTCATCAACAAACTTGACTTCATTAGGGAATAGGACCATCCCATAAATGCAACAGGCTAAGATAGAATTGAAACCCCTCTAATATTTTTTACCAGCCTTGATATTAGCTTCCTTCAACAGAAAACTCAAGTGATAACCATGTACATTCCCTTTCTTCTTAAAGTTGGCCTTTATAACATACTCCCCCAAATAAAGAGCGACAACAGTCTGAGCAGCATTTGGTTTCTTCATGAAGGTATGGAAGGGTACTTGGTGCAATATAGGAATATCCAAGATGGTGGAGTACTCTTCCAAATTCGGTGCTAACAGATAGTCATGGAACATGAAGCATCTCAAGGTACGATCATAAAACTGTAACAGAGCTTGGAGGGCATCCTTCTGGTATTCACTAAGAGGTGACTCTAGACACATCAAAATTCTTCCATAATTTGTTCTAAAGGCTTCAACATTCTCAGGAGGATACCTCTTGGCTAACAGGAGGAGATTATCAAGAACTGGCACATGGAACTTGTAGACGATATGATATATGTGGTTGTCTTTATTATCATTATCCATCTTCAAAGATGGCCTAACAACAAGACTCAAAGACTAGAAATCCTGAAAATAAGAAAACATGTATATCAAAATGAGGTTTATAAAATGTTTCATGAATGCAATAGGATTAAGGCTTCCATAATCTGAACAACTGTTGTGCTCATAACAGAACCACGACCACATGTAACAGGATCAAAAGTCTAGACCATTTCGGAATACAAGATAACCAAATACCATGAAGATAAGCATCTGTACCTATAAGGATAATTTCCACCCCACCTCACAGGTAAATTCTAATCAGAACAAGAGTTTCTAGTAGCAACCAAAGTCGTGAGTCCTCTATTCGAACACCTCGTCTTTGCACAAAGGATACAAGACAAAGGCACTGTCAAGAGAATCTCGTCTGTGTGTGGAGTATCACGCCTCCTCACACGTGTCAACGAAACACAGGATTTGACATGAGTATCCACTCTAAACCTATGTGTATATTAGCCTGGGTAATGAGCCTTTTACCTCAAAGTAACATCCTCCCACCAAAAAACATCATAACACAACAACAATACAAAATAATAGAACCAATAATCCAGATGCAGATGAATGCACACATATATACATAAGAAGTGACAAAGAAATAAACAACCAAACAACCAAAGAAGAGAAAACAAACAAGATCTAGGACTGACTCACTTAGGCGTCCCTAGTGAAGTCACCAACTGAAGCAACTAGGAAAATATAATGAAGTCGCCATTGAATATTTATTTAACCCACAAAAGGGAAAGGAAAACATCGAATAAAACCCGAGAAGGTAGAAATCAAGGTCTCGCGACCAAGAGATCGGGTACGGGAGTCGATTACTCAAGGGGAAGGTATTAGCACCCCTCACGTCTGTGGTACTCCACGAGATCCACTCTTGTTGTCTAATCTAAAGGGTGACTTTGAACCTAAAGATAGGTTGCAAAGGGAATGCATGGATGCAAAAAATTATGTACATAAAGAAAAGGTTTTATTAGTTGTGCCTGTCGCGGTTGTGAGCCTTTGTGCCTACGTGCCACCTTTCGTATAATAGAGGATCATGACACTCATAGTTCTTCTAAAAAATATTGGTTTGTTGTGTGTTTTTAGGCGGATAATATTATGTTCTCACTCTAGAAATAGATAAAGGGTTGCCAGACCTTTGGGGACTTTATGAGTCTTATGCGCGGAGAGGAAATAACATATCCTTATTATGAAAAGGTTTTAAAAGAAAAAGTCTGAAGACAAAAATGGTTTGTATTTTTTGAGTGTTTTTGTTGAGATAATACATCAAATGGTCCCTCAAAAGGTGGGGGTATATGAATATTTCCCTCTTAATTGCGAAAAGGTTTAGGTAATGTTAGAGTGTTTTATGAGTTTGATTAAGAAAAATGAGTTTTTGTTTTAGAAAGGATGCAAAAAGAAAAGACTAACAAAAGGGGAATCTTGATCCTACTTGTTGTCATGCTTGTGGATCTAAGGTCTACTTAGTTCAACCTTAACCAAGAATGAACTAAAGATCCTATGGGGAACATGTGATCACACAAGAAGAGAAAGAAAGAGAAAAATGAAAGCAATCAAGAACTTAAACAATATATGAAAGCAAGCACACAACACATAAGAGGTAACCACTTACGCACAAAATAGGCTCTTAACCAAGATACCTAGAGCATACCTACTTAACCAAAAAAGTATCAAAGCAACAAACACATGTGCTATCAGGTGACCACCGAAGCACGAAGCGTGAGCTAACAAAATAATAATCCAAGGCGGATTTCGGCGTGGGAGTCAAAAGACTCTTCTTCCACTAAAATAACTCAAGCATAAATTGAGCAAAGACTTGAAGCATCAACGTTTAAGAAACGTGATCTAAATATCATCGAAACAAAGATACATTATGGGGGGCGATTAAGATCCCTCCTTCCACTTTATTGACTCGATAACAAGAGAAGCATGATTCAAAGCATCAATGTGAAAGGGGAGCTAAGAATGACCAAGGGACTTGAAATGTGGGTACTTCCAAATCAAACATTGCCTACAACAGTAGGGCTTGAGTTCTAGACATGTATCTCTATTACTACTTCTCATGGCAAAGAAATCGAAAAGACAATGCGAAAATAAGATAAATGAGAAAAGGTACCAAACGGAGAACGGTTTGTTGCCTTTGCCAATAAAGCGTGAGAAACCTGAAGACCTTCGCGTAAGCTTCACCAATAAAAATAAAGTTAGAAATCGAATGCACATGATAAGTGTCAAAGCATCGTCAATGTGAAAATAAATCACAAGCGGAAAGTGCGTCAAGCATATCCGAACACCAAATAATAGTCCTGCATAAGATATAAGTCCAGAAAAACAACGACAATCCACAAGTCTCATGAAATGAGAATCTAGGTTCAAACTCGTTAGAAACAAATCTGAATCAAAAGAGAAGTGGGATAAAGACTTTAATTGAATAATCAAGAATTAACTAATCGATTAAGTGTGAGCAAAGGTGTGGTCAATCGCTCCCTTAGTTCATGAAAATACTCGAAAAGTCAATTTAAAATCATCAAAACTCAACATCGACATCAAGCAATCATCAAATTAAACCCAATCATGAATCAAGCAAGATTTAAATCACAATTTGCATGCAAAAACAATTACCAGATAACAACATTTCAACTCATGAAAGTCCTCCAAAAATCACTTTAAAACCACCAAAATTCAACACCGACATTAAACAATTATCGAGTTAAGTCCAAACATGAATTGAGAAAGAATTAAATCACAGTTGGTGTGCATTTGCGGATACCGGGCAACAACTTTTCATGTGTCAGAATTCATCAAAAATCAATTGAAAATTCACGTTCGAACGCGTAAAATTAAATACCGACACTTAAAACTTCACTTGGAATTCACAAATAAATTGCAACAATAAAACTAGCACCAATACAATAACTTCCAGGCATCGAAACAAGTATTATTCAATTGTCAACAATAATTAATCAACTCGAAATCAAACATCGACACATGAATTTCAATAATTATCCACAATTATTAACTCAAAATCAAACACCGACACATGAATCTCAATAATTATCAACAATTATCCATGAGATCCAAACAAATAACTCAAGTAATCAACCGATTCCAATAATTATCAACATCATCGACATGAAGATTTACACGAATCACTTAATTTCCACAATCCAAAAATTATATTCATGCTAGTTCAACACAATATCAATTAATTCACCAATTAAAATTCAATACAATAATTAATTCCAAGAGAGATTAAGGATTTACCGAAAGAGATGAAGAAAAATTAATCGAAGAAGAAAACGGAGAGAGGTGCGTAACGAAGGAAGAGTCGCAGACGGAGGGAGGCGGTGCGGCGGTCTAGAAAAAGGAGGGGCGGTCCAGCGGCGTGCGACACGGTGAAGGGGGTGGCACACATTCGTCAACGTCTGTGAGGAGAGATGCATCGATCGGAGTTTCAGCACGTCGAAACTTGAGAGAAAGAGCTTTTTCCACTTGAGAGTTTCTTGAATATTTGAGAGTGATTTTGTAAAAATGATGGAATCCCTTTTGAAATTGAGAGAAAAACAATTTATAGAGTGGCTTAAGTCATATTTGGAATTTGAAATAGAAAAAAATGGTTTTTGGAGTCACACTTCCCTCTTTTTTTCATGTCAAAATTGGGTTGCACAACTTTTTCACCATATTTTCATGTTCAATTTGAGAAGTGAGCCATAAACCTAAACTTTCAGAGCATAACTCGAACCCGAATCCTGATGAAAATTTATAGATGACAAAATTTGTGACATCGTGCCGCGAGAATTGTCCAGAAATGTTGAAAATCGAGAAAGTTGTGATTTTTGCAATATTTGAGAAACAGTTGACTGGAAATCCGCTTCACCATATAATTCTCAAAGTATTTGCAATTTCAGAGATCTTCTATACAAAATTGGCTTCCGACCCGAACATATGAAATGGAAAGGACGTCAAGGATATTCTTATGCCCAAAGACCCACTAAAAATGATGAATTGCACAAAAGTTATGCATTTCTGAACTCGGACTGTGAAATGCTGATTTTCGGCCTAAACTGTTTCAAATCAACTGAAACACTTGATTTTATTTGTAATTCAAGGCATGCTGGAACACATGGGAACTTAGCATGATAAGGACTTGATTAATCCCGGATTAAATATCCTAGGGAAGTGTACTGAGTGAATTTAAATTCTGAAACCCTAAGTTTATGCTTCACTATATTGATAGACGAAACAACCGTCTTTCGTAGCTTGACGAAGCTTAAGAGAAGTGCATTGATCCTATGAACATATAACCGATGATATGTATGTATGAATATGATAATGAAGTATAAGCCAAAAAGGATTGAAATGAAGAGGATAAATTTTGGAGTACAACACTATACATCAAAGTATGATATAAATTTTGACCACTAATAGGAAGGTGGAGCCGACATGACATGTCGTCTACGTAGATGGTAAATGATGTATCAACTTGTTATCTCTAAAAAAAGATGTAAAAAATCCATGAACTATATTCGTATAACATGTTTTTACTATATCTTTCAAACTAAATATTCTCAATACGTCCTAAAACCATGCTTCATTATGATGTTTCAACCTATATATCTTCCGGCCATGATAGACAGACTTTAATGTGTCACACAACTTGAAAAATTACTTATTTTAATATATATATATATATATATATATATATATATATATATATATATATATATATATATATATATATATATATATATATATATATATATATATATATATATATATATATATATATATATGATACATAAAAATTCAATTAATAATTTATTTTATCATTCCATACACGAGTAAAATGTCCTCAAAATAAAGAAACATCAACATAATGTTTGATGGGATCTCTGAAAAAAGATATTGGCCCAAGAGCCCGAGGTTGAGACTAAAACTGAGATCAATCTTAAAACCCATGCCACTAAGACAATTGACTTGGATCTGGAACGTTCTCTACGAACAAATGCATGGTGTAATGAGAATTTACCCTTGTTTTTTATCTACGAGACTTGGATCAAGACAAGACATTATTTTTAGGTGATTTCTCATTACACCCTTAGTAGTGCTCACAAATCTCGATGGAATTCTTAAAATACCATTAGAATTCGAAATTTAATTTTGAGATGCACCCAAGTTTAGAGTGTAGGTTCTACGTTTCTGTGTTCTCTGGTTTTGTTTGGTACGAAAGTTAACTTTCGGACGTGGTACAAAAGTTAACTTTCATATTTTTTAGATATGCATATTTTGTTTGATTTTGCCCGTTCTATCCCTTGAGTTTGACTTATTTGATTATGATATGATTTTTCTAGTTTAATTAAATGTAAAATATCTAACAACCAAGATTGCGACATGGTAGAGTGACCCATCATGTTTCAGTTCAAAGGAAAAAATTCAGACCCTCGCTTCCATCAATTGGTGCTACTTCATTTAATGCAAAAGCATCATTTTCTCGAGTTCAAGTGTCTCTGACATCCTTTTTATGGAGACATGTGTCCCCTATTGTTGTCCCGGAAACCCCATAAGTCCAACTTGTCCATGAGAGAAATTTACTGTCAAATTTTAACAAACTTATTGTTCAGAAGAGAAATTTATTGTCCTGAAGATTAGTAAGAAAGTTAACTTCCAAATTATTCATTGAATTCTGAAATAAACACATTGTAATGACTTCAAAATGTGTCTAGGTGTTAGTCAGAAAATTGATTTTCAAATTATTTTTAATAAAATGAGAGTGACTCAATTACAAAATATTTTGATGTATATTAGGGAGTGTGTGAAAGTTAATTCCCAAACTGTGTCAATAATATTTTTTTATTTTTAAAGAGTGTCTCTCCACCATTAAAATTAGAAAAACAAACCCCTAGTTTTAACTTTAGAATACACATGGCCCCCATATGGAGTAAGAATTGGGCCTAGACTACATAAATACCGATGGGCTGCAGTTGGACAACATGACCAAAAAATATCTCTGATTGAGTCGATAACTGAAACGTGTACGTCCGAGATTCAGAGACATAAAAATTTCAAACAACTTGACGCTTGACCTTCTCGAATCCCTTCCTATAAAATCAACAAAAACCCATTTTCCACCCTATCCGATTCCAACAACCTAATCCAGTGTCCATCACGTGTTATTTCCGATCTACCAATTTTCTTGATTTTTCATCTTGATTTTTTTATGGGCTAAGTTGAGTTCATGTTTTAATCATTTTGATGTCATAGGTTTTTGGTTTATATTAGGTTTTGGTTTTTCAAATCCTTTAATTTACCTGAGTTTGTGTCCTTTGGATTCAACGTTGTTTCGTTTTGTTGGGTGTGAAACTGTTTGGAGGGTTTCGAAGCGCATATAATAATGCCTTCGGTGCCTATGGAACTTCTTCTTCGTCATTTGGTTCCTTTTGTTACCAATTTTTATTATGGATCTTTATCTCATCGTTTGAAACCTCTTGAAAAAAGTGATAGACGTGGTAATCTTAGTTAACACAAGGGTTTTCGTTTGTTTTACTGTCCATTTTTTGCTTTTCGGTTTCATATTATTATCCTAGTTGCTGTTGCTGTTGTTGTTTCTGCCATAGTCGAGCTACTCGAGCTACTAGTTGATCGTTTGAAGAATTAGTGATCTAGTGATTTTCTTGTTTTGTTCCTGTTTGGAGAGGGCTAGAGCTTCAAACTTCGTTTTTTAAGGTATTTTTCTTGTGCAATCATGTTTAAAAAAATTTCTTAGTTATTATCAGATCTGACTCATAGTAATAGTGTTATCATTTAGCTACCAACTATGATTGCTGATTAAGAAAAATGATCATGGATGCTGGAATGGTGCTTGTTAGGCATTTGCATGTCATGATTTATTGATATAATCATTTAGATATTATGTGCAACTTTATATCATGTAAATTTTGCTTGAGTTTCTGTTTTATATATTGATGTTCTAATATTACAGATTTATATGTCTATTGAATAATCATTTTAATGCAGAATAGTTTTAGTACCTAATAGGTTGATATATTCGATGGAAGTGTGTTCTTCTGTTAATGGCAAGCACGAGAACTGCATAAATAGTCTTGAAAGCACGTTTAGTGAGTCGTTACGTGTACAAGATGCTGACGAATTGGAGCATGCGTCTAAGGGGAATGAGATGTGCAATGTAGCCGAGGAAAACTTATGTGAAGTTATTAAACTGAAAGAAGCAAAACTCAACAAGGTGTCTTTGAAAAAATCGGCAACCTTTCCAACTCCTCGTGTGACGTTGCCTTCAAGCAAGTCTGATGAGGATGCAGCACCTGTTACAGAATCACCTTCTGAGCATTCTGCCCATCAAACTTACTCTCGTTCAATATCTCTGCCTGTAAGTTTCTTACTATGTTACAATGTTAGTGTTAATAATGTTTATGTTATAGTTTGCAAGCAATTATGCTTTTTGATATTTGGAATGAAGATTTGGTTCTGTCTCTACGGGACTCGTCTTTATTTTGTCTTTGCAAATGCATTTATGTTTAACGGTTTTCTTTTTTACGCGATTTACATCACAGGCCCCTTCTGAACTTAAATCTGCCATGAAAGGTAGTCGTGATAAAAACGGAGAAGGACATGTGAAATTGACAGTGAAATGGGCTGCTGATGTGTATGATCCAATACCTACTTTAGTGTCTCATACTGTCAAAAACAAGAAACAGACGAAATCCAAGAAGAAGAAGAATGAGAAGAGAAATTTGAAGAAAGGTAACAAGGGAAATTCAGCCCGAGGGGGAAGTGGCAAAGATAAGAAACAGTCTTGCAACCTTGGCAAACAATCTGATCTGTGCCATCAGTTGCCGGATTCTCAAGTTATTGAAGGTTCTTCTGATTTTGACTCTCTTGATGTTTGTAGCCAGGATTCAAATTGCGGAGCCAGTTTCTTGAAGAAATCAGTTACAGAAATGCATTACTCAGTGGCGGAAGCACAATGAGTAAAATTTCTTGAATGCTTGCTTTATCCTATTTCCTTCAATGTGCATAAATAAAATTATCTTGTATATATATGTTGAAAATACTTGGGATTGTATGGTGTGAGATTTTGGTACCCTTCAAAGGCAGTTTGAAACTGTCATCTACATATCAGCTTGATGTTCAGGAACACATTTTTGTTTGTAATATGGAACAAGCTTTTTGTTGTGAGGCTTATGTAGATTTCATGCGTTTCTGGTTTATATATGTATCGAAAGTTTGGAGATAAGAAGTGAACCGTTTTTGTTGGCCTCTTGTGTAGCTTACCTTGAATGGCAAGGCTATGCATTTCTTTTGGTTGATTTAGCCAAATGAGATAGTTGGGTTGCAACAGAAATCCAAATATTATTCTGCTTCTAGTATTGCTAGTGCGTTTTTGAGGTAATTGAATTTTAAATTATGAATTGGAACCTGGCCATGTGTGTTTTTGAAGTATTTGAATTTTAAATTATGATTTTTTTTAAGTATTTGGATTTTAAATTACGAATTGGAATTTCAAGAAGTGTTTTTTTTTTGAAGTATTTGAGTTTTAAATTATGATTTTTTTTTTAAATATTTGAATTTTAAATTATGATTTGGAATTTCAAGAAGTGTGTTTTTTGAAGTATTTGTATTTTAAATGATGAATTGAAACTTGGAGAAACGTTTATGCAGAATGCGCATTTGACTTGTGTTTTTTTGTCTATAAAGATATGCTTCATCCCCATATCATATTGTTTTTACTGCCACTAATTTTTTTAGAACAATATGGTGAGAGAATTTCTTTCTATACCTTCTGCACTTCTTCAAAGTATCTCTAAAATTTGAAAGTGCATCTTTGAACGAACTACGAATGTGAATTATTAAATTTATTTCGGATATGTATATTTGTAGTCTAACATAATTCATAGTAGAAGTACACAAATTTGATTTTATATTATGAAATAGATTTGATTTAGTTCTAAAATATGTATTTTGAGTTTTATAGTTTTTGGCTTTTGACTTAAGGAGCAAATAACTTAATCTATAAATAAAGGGAGTAATTTCTATTTTTGCAATCAAGTCAATTCATTGTAATCACAATTTGTAGTTAGAAATTAATTGTCTTCTTTCTTTTCTTTTCATATAATTCAATGTTGTTGTGTGGTGATATGAATTTTGTTCATCAAGATTGATAGAAATTCGTCATAGATATTTGGTCGATTTTCAATATCTTATGTCAAGAGCTCCACTTGAGTGATTCAAGGGAAGAGCGATCGAAGCAGATGAATGTTATATTTTATTTTCAAGGTCTTTGGGATCTTGTGAAATATGGATTAAAATCACTTGATGACGATGCTTCAGAGGAAGAAGAAACAGAATACAAGGAATCGAAGAAGAAGAATTATAAAGCTCTCTTCATAACTCATCAATGTGTTAGCCCAGACAATTTCGAAAAGATTAGTGATGTAGAATCTGCAAAAGAAGCTTGAGAGATTCTCAAAAAATCGTTTGGAGGCACTCAAAAGGTGAAAGAGGTGAGGTTACAAACTTACAAAAGAACCTATGAATTGCTTCAGATGGAAGATAGTGAGAGCATATCTGATTTCTTCACTAGGGTTACGAAACTAGTGAATCAAATCAAGAATTGTGGAGAGACGTTAACAATAAGAGTCGTTGTTTCGAAGATCTTAAGATCTGTGGCTCCGAAGTTCGACCATGTGGTAGTTGCCATAGAAGAGTCGAATTCCATGCCATCTTTGTTGAAGGAAGAACTTCAAGGGACGCTTGAATCTCACGAACAAAGAATGGCTGCAAGAGCTGCAGGCAAGTCGAAGAGTGATGTGGCTTTGCAGGCACAATCAAAGACAAGAAAGGCAAGGGAGAGTGGTTCGACAACAAAGGTAAAAGTGGCTACAACAATTCAACTAGTAGAGGAAACCAACACGAAGAAAATGTATCAAATCAGAGAAACCATACCAAAGCAACTGATCTTACCGGATCAGACTTGGACCGTCACGATTGACTCAGGCAGAATTTGAGTGAGATGGGAGGGGGGGTACCTGCAAGACACTCCGATGTTAAAATGAGTAACAGAATGAGCAGGCAAAAATGTATAAGTGTGTAATAGATGGATACCCGACCCTCTAGGAACAGAGGGTATTTATAGCCCCCAGCGCTGGGCCAAGGTCCCCTCATTGGGCTGACCAGAACCGGCCCAATAAAGGAACTTCCAGGTTCTACGTGCGTAGTGGGGCACTGCACGTGGTCCCCTTCCTGGTGATGCTTTGCGAAGAATGAGGAGGGACGAAGACGCGGTCTTTCCGGAGTTTAGATGATTCGATAACGGTCAGAGAGGACAAAATCTGTCCTACGGGGAGAGTGCTCGAGCAGGACTCGAGCTGGAGTTCCCTTGGTCGGGGACGCTATGTGTCGCGGGAAATGGCAGGCATGGCTACAGTCTGTGGTCGGGTACGTCGACGGTGATCCGCGGGCGCACATTCCTCGAGGAGTTTGCTTGGATTGGGCCTTTATCTGTGCTTTGGGCCAGGGTGGGTCTAACCCAGAACAGGAGCCCCCCAAGTCGTTGCTCCTGGAGCAGGAGTTATGACTTGATTTCAGCTCGCCTTTACCACGGGGGATCTGATGCCCGGACCAGGATATTGCTTTCTGATGCGTGCTCGAGGAGTTTCTCACGGGTTGCGTTCGTAGCGTAATCCTCTTCGACGCGTGCTGAGGGAATTCCTCGCGGGCTATGTTTGTTGGATATACGAGGAAATCCTTGGGAACCGTGACGCCGCCCTAGCGACAATAGGGTCATCATTGCCTAGGGGAGTAGATGTCGAGGAGGGGAAGTTTGTGGCTCCCCGGGGCGACTTTCGTATTCCACGTCATCCGTATAAATAGGATCCTTGGGTCCCATAATTTTTTTTTCTTCTTCGCGCTTCTCCTTCTTCCTCTGCTTCCACCGCCGCCGTCTTTTCTGCAACACCGTGAGATTACCGCACCATCCTCCGTTGACTACTCTCATCGTTGCCGTACATTCTTCTTTTTTTCCAAGTAAGTGTTCATTCCTCCTGTTTTTCTCCGTCGTAGGTAGTTTTGGTGTTATTTGGATGTTAGAAACCCGTATCTGGGAGTAGTGCCCGGTAGATTCATGATTATGCCCGGTACATCCATAGTTTTAGGTACGTGACTCGCGATGCTTCCCGTGACCTTCATAGTTTTAGGCGCATAATCTATGATACTTCCCGTGACATTCGTAGTTCTATGCATATGATCTACGATATTGCCCGTCACCTTCATAGTTTTGGTCGGCGCACCCATGAGCTGGCCGGGATGTTGACCCCTTAGGAAGTATGTAAGGAAACTCGTCGTAGCATCTTAGTGTCGGGCAGGCAAAGTCAGGACCTTGTTTGAGTCATGTTTATCCCCCGGGGTGTTCATGCTATTCTCTTGTTGTTCCCGACGCCTGGTCGAGCTGGGGTGTCCGCGTTCGGCTTGTCGCGCACTACTTCCCGTCACTGTGACGAGCATGCGAATTTGCTCTCGAATTTCACCGGTTTCCCGTGCTTTGCAGGTAAATGGTCGACGAACCGGAATCTTTGAGGCAAAATGAAGTCGAGGACCAAAGTGCCGAAGAGAACGCGACTTTAGTTGATACCGTCGATGACCCCTCGTTGGATTGGGTGGGCGTCGAGCCCCAAGGGATTGCCTCGACGTACTGTCGGCGTAGTCGGCGCGCATATACTGTCGTGGAACACGACGGTAGCCAGCCAGGTTTCCAGAAGAATTTTGTTGTGACGAGGTCGTCCATCGATGCACGAATCTGCTCGGAGTTCACCGAGTATGGGTTTCCAATGTACGAGATCGTGTTTAGGGATCTCGGTCTTAAGCTCCCTTTCAGTGATTTCCAAGCCGGGGTGTTCTGCCATCTGAACTTGGCCCCTTCGCAGCTTCATCCTAATTCGATCGCCTTCCTTCAGGCGTTCGAGCTGACATGCCGTTTCTTGAGGATCGGGGTGACCATTCCCCTTTTCTTCAGGGTTTTTCACCTTCAGCGCCAGTCTCGAGGAGGCAGGCATAGCTGGGTTTCCCTAAAACAGTCGAAGAGGTTGTTCAGGATGTATATGGATTCGGTCCGGGGCTTCAAGGACAAGTGGTACGTTATGCATCCGGTCACCCAGACTGCCTTGGATTCCATGTACGAAGCGGAAACTGCGGTAGTCTACGAGGACAAGGAGCCCCTCATGGACGCCGAGGGTCGTCCGACAATGGGGCGCGTATCCAAGTTCCCGTTACATTGGTGCTCGGGCCACTACGACCATGGTACGGGGTATTATCATATGCCCGCGGGAAGCATGAGTGCCGAGGATGAAGAAGCCTATGGTATCCTTTGCAAGTATGTCGACAGCTTCTTCCCTGCCCGGTGGGTCACGAGGGAGGGGGAAGATATTCTTGACGAGGATGGGTACCTGACATTTGAGGCCCGTCCCATCGACACCAAATCGCTCGTCGAGTGCCAATCTTACGGGCAGGTCATAGATCTACTAGGTTTCTTGCTTTTGTTTTGTTGTTTTATTCCATTTTCGTTGTTTTTTGCTTGCTCGTAACTAACCCGAGTTTTGCTCTTCTTTGCAGGCGACATGGCTGAATGAAGGGAGAGGCTGTTGAAACTGACTCAGGACAAGAGAGTAAACAAAAGGCTGGTGCGAGCTCCGCAAGCCACGAGGATGGGCCCGCTGACCATTTCGGGCGATGCCTCTAGTGGGTCCCCGGGCTCCCCTGATGCTGAGCAGCCCACTGAGCTGATTACGAGAAAGAGAAGTCGGGCAGATAATAGGTTAGGTTGGCGACGAGTCTGTAGCTGCGAGGGCCTTCGACTTACCCCCCTGTTTCAAAGAGAGAGATTTCTTCGAGGGGTTTCCCCTGACGGTGAGCAACGACGAGGCCGAGACCATCAGGCGACTCAACAAAGAAAGCCGGAGAAAACACCTGGCCGCCAGTATGGTCGGGATGGTGAAGATGGCCGAGATGGCCGTTGTCCTTGCTGAGGAAGGGTCGGACTCCTCGGTTCGCGTCAGGGAGTTAGAGTCGGAGAAAGCTGCCCTCGCTGCCAGTTCTCATAAGTTAAAGGCGGCCCTCGAGCGATCCGAGGAAATGTTTCGCGAACAAGTCGACCTGCTGGCGGGGGAGAAGGAAAACTCCGAGAAGGTTGCTGAGGAAAGGGATTGCCTTCGGCTGGACAAGGAACGCTTAGAGGCTGACAACGAACGTTTGTTTAAGGAAGTCGAGGAGCTAAAAGCTGCTATGCTTCCTGCTGAAGATGAGTCGGAGGAGACAACCCCTTTGCGGACCCGTTCGGATCTGGTTGCGCGCATTCATCTCCTCAAAATAGACTGTGTCGGCACTTTAGCGGATGGGTTTGAGGCCGCAGTCATCCAGCTCGCCATATTGAATCCGGGCATGAATACCTAGGGAGTGGGTTTCATGTCTCAGATTATTAACGGCCAGGTCGTGCCTCCTCCTGAGTCTCCTGTGGTGGATTCCGGTAGTCCCGGGAACGTTTAGCGTGGAGTTTCTGGTCGGGCCTGCGTGCCCGCTTATTGGTATTTGTTATAGGTCCTGCGTGCCCGTGTGCATTTTTGGGCCTGCGTGCCCGTGCTTATTTCTTCTGGCCGTTGTGCCATGGTTTGAAACCCTAAACATCGTCGGCCTTTTTGGTCAGTCTATTTTTAACTCGTCTTATATAAACTTTTCAATGGATGTTCTTTTAATTTTAAACTTGCTCGTATTTAAGTTTTACTTTGAAATTTGTCTAAGTTATGTCCTCGAACCACGCTCGTATTCAGCTGTTACTTTGTGGCGAAATTTTCCTAAGTTATATCCTCGAGTGGAGATCCTTTCGACCCATTTGGTGGTCCGACGTACTTCAAAATGCGTCGGTTTGTGCAGAGTGAAGCCCACATGTCGAGCGTATGAACCAAATTGAGGTCGTATGCTCGCGGCGTGAACTGCCCATCACGAGCTAGGTGTTCTGCCATGTGGGTACTTCGACAGTGGAGCTCAATTGAGGTGTCCCTGTCGGGCATCATCGTTCGTCCTCGTTTGGCTGAACGATGTTATGTCGTTTGGGTGTAGATTGGGCCCGTACCTTGGCCCGTCTACGTGGTCGAAACATTTCTCTCTGTTGACTAGATGTGGATGTTCGACGGCAGGAGTCCTTAGTGTTTAAGGGTTTTCAGCTATAATATTGCTTTAGTTTAGCAGCGTTCCAGGGTCGTGGTAATGGTTCTCCATTTATCTGCTCGAGGTAATATGCCCCGGTGCCTATGGCGCCGTGGACGCGATAGGGCCCCTCCCAGTTCGCGGCCAATTTCCCTTCGCGAGAGTCTTTCTGGTTTCTTCGTAATACCAGGCTGCCGATCTTGAACTCGCGTTTGATGACCTTATCGTTATGACGCAGGGCCACTCGTTGTTTTAGAGTGGCCTCGCGCAGGGCTTCCCCCGATCGAATTTCCTCGACCAGGTCGAGTTCGTCCCTGAGTGCTTCGTCGTTCATTTCTTTGTCGAGGGGAATTTTTGTCCGCCTGGAGGGTTCCCTGATTTCTACGGGGATGACGACCTTGATGTCGTATGTTAGTCGAAAGGGGGTTTCGCCCGTCGTTGAATGGGGCGTGGTGCGATAAGCCCATAAGACATTGTGCAGCTCCTCGACCCACCCTCTTTTAGCTTCGCCGAGCCATCGTTTGAGTCCTCGCAGGATGACCCTGTTGGCGGCCTCAGCTTGCCCGTTGGTTTAGGGGTGCTCGACCGAGGTGAAATGTTGTTTGGTTCCTAGTTTGGTGACGAAGTTCTGGAACCTGTGGTCGGTGAATTGGGTGCCGGTATCTGTGATCAACGCTTTTGGGATTCCAAACCTGACGAGGATGTTTCGTTTGTAGAAACGGAGGATGTTGTGCGAGGTGATCTTCGCGAGAGCCTCGGCCTCTATCCATTTCATGAAGTAATCCATGGCCACAATAAGGAACTTGTTTTGGTAAGTCCCTTGCGCAAACGGTCCGAGGATATCCATCCCCCACCACGCAAATGGCCACGGGGACGACAATATTCTCAGCTCGTAAGGGGGGGCGAGATGCATGTCGGCGTACTTTTGGCACTTGTCACACTTCTTAATGTGATCTTTGGTGTCCTGCTGCATCGTCGGCCAATAGTACCCCGCTCGCAGGGCTTTCCTCGCCAGGGATTTGCCGCCCATGTGCTGGGCGTTAATCCCTTCGTGTATTTTCCGTAATACCTCGGGTATTATGGATTCGTCGATGCATTTCAGGAGGGGAATGAAGAATCCCCTACGGTACAGTTTATGCTCGAGCACCACGTAGGAGCATGCCCGTCGTTTCGTTGTGGTCGCTTCTGTCTGGTCCGAAGGGAGCTCGCCCTTTGTCAAGAAGTTGTACACTGGGGTCATCCAGCACGAGGTGTCTCCGATGGCGTGCACCTCGACTGGGGTCGAGGTCCTTTCGATACTCGGGCGCGACAGGGATTCTTGTATGACGGATTTGTTTCCGCCCTTCTTTCTTGTGCTTGCGAGCTTGGACAGTATGTCGGCCCTTGTGTTTTGCTCGCGCGGGACGTGTGATATTTCTGCTCGGTCGAACTTCTTCATGTGTTCTTTGACTAAGTTTAGGTATTCAACGAGGCTGTCGTTTTTAGCTTGGTAACTCCCTCGGACCTGGGAGGCAACGAGTTGAGAGTTCGTGAAAATTTGTACTTCGCGGGCTCCTAGGTCCTCGGCTAGCCTCAGTCCTGCGAGCAGAGCCTCGTACTCTGCTTGGTTGTTCGAAGTTGGGAAGTAGAGGGTTAACGAGTGCTCGATCACTACGCCTCCTCGTTTTCTAGGAGGATCCCCGCGCCGCTTCCTGACGAGCTGGAAGCTCCATCGACGAAGATGGTCCACTTGTGTTCTTTCCCTGCGGGCGGGTCGTGAGCGGTCATTTCCGCGACGAAGTCGGCCAGGGCTTGTGCCTTTAGAGCTTTCCTACTCTCGTATTGTATGTCAAACTCGGAGAGTTCCAAGGACCATTTCAACATTCGGCCCGCCATGTCAGGTCGACCTAAGAGTTGTTTTACCGGTTGGTCGGTTCGTATTATGATTGTGTGGGCCAGAAAATAGTGTCTAAGTATCCTCGCCGCGTTGACAATGGCTAGAGCTACTTTTTCTATCTGTTGGTATCTACTCTCAGGTCCTTGTAGGATTTTGCTCGTGAAATAAACTGGTTTCTGCCTGTCGGTGGTCTCGCGAATGAGAGTCGCGCTGATGGCTTCGTTCGAGACGGCCAAGTATAGGAATAAAGGCTCCCCGTCGACTGGTCGAGACAGTACGGGCGGTTGGGATAGACTTTGTTTTAGGTGGCGCAGTGCTCGTTCACATTCCCCGGTCCATTCGAAGGCCACTTCTTCGCGAAGGAGTCTGAAGAAGGGGATGGCGTGCTGAGCGGATCTTGCGACAAAGTGGAATAGCGAGGTGAGCATAACGTTCATGACTTGCATTGATTTCTTCGACGTAGGTGTCGGGAGGTCGGAGAAGGATCGACATTTGTCGAGATTGGCTTCAATTCCTCGTTCTGTAAGGTAAAACCCGAGGAATTTCCCCGCCTTGACTCCGAACGTGCACTTTTCGGGGTTGAACCTCATCTTACATTGTCTTGCCTGGGCGAAGACTGCTTTGAGGTGGGCTGCATGATCGGTGTCTGCTCGGGACTTGACGATCATGTCGTCCATGTAAACCTTGAGCATGTCTCCGATTTGTTTGTGGAATACTCTGTTCTTCATACGTTGGCAGGTTGCCCCTGCGTTCTTTAGTCCAAAGGGCATTACGTTATAGTAATAGTTGCCCGAGCTGGTCATGAAGGTAGTGCAATGCTTGTCGCCCATGGCCATTGGAATTTGGTTATAGCCTGAATAGGCATCCATGAACGGCAGTATCTTGTAGCCGGCTGAGTTGTCGACCAACATATCTATGTTAGGTAAAGGGAAAGCATCCTTCGGGCATGCCCGGTTGAGATCAGTATAATCAACACACATCCGCCATTTTCCATTATTCTTTTTAACTAGTACAACATTTGACAGTCAGGTTGAATACCGGGCTTCAGAAATAAAATTCGCCTCTAGGAGGTCTTTTACAGCTTTTTCAGCAGCCTCCGTTTTCTCGGGAGACTTCCTACGCCTACGTTGTACTACTACCTTAGTGGCCGGATCTATGGCGAGACGATGACAGGCGACCTCGGGGTCGAGTCCGGGCATCTCCGCGGTGCTCCACGCGAACAAGTCCGCATTCTCGCATAAGCAGGCTTTGATCTTCTTCCTTTCCAGGTCGGGGAGGTCGATTCCAATCTTCACTCCTTTGCTTGGGTCCTCGCCGAGGGGGACGAGCTTGAAGTCCCCGTCCGGAATTGGTCGGAGGGGGACTTGCTCGCCGTTGGGAGGTTCGTCCTGATCGAAACGGGTATCCAGAGCTATGGAGTCGACCTTTGGGGGAGTTCTCTACTCTTCCGTTTTGACGGGCTCTGGCTTCTCGGGCTCCTGTCGTGCCGTCGCTGGTCTCTTGGCGAGCCTTGTCCTAGTGTCGACCGTATCGCATCCATTGGATGCGGCATTGAAACACCTTCGAGCGGCGGCCAGGTCCCCCTGGATGGTGGAGACCCGTGCCCTCTTGGTGTAAAACTTCATCTTCAAGTGGACAGTGGAAGGTACTGCGGTCAGTTCTGCCAGTGTTGGTCTTCCCAAGATGCAGTTGTAGAGGGACGGGCAGTCGATGACAAGGAAACTCACCTTGACCTGCCTCGTCGTTGTGTCCTCGCCGAAGGTAACCATGAGCTCGAAGTATCCCCAAGGTTTGGAGGTCGAGCCGTTGAAGCCCTGTAAGTCCGACCCCACATACGGCGAGCGGTGCGAGTCTTCAAGTTGCAGAGTCCGGAATAATTGACTGTACATCACGTCGAAGGAACTTCCTTTGTCGACGAGGACGCGATGCACGTCAAAGTTAGCCATTCTTGCTCTTATCAGCAGAGGAATGACCGCGTTGGGGGCTCCTCCGGGGAGCTCTTCGAGGTAGAAGGTGATAGGCTCCGACCTACCTTTCACCCTTTCAAAAGTCACCGTCTGAGGGGGGGGGGGCAGAGTCGACCAGTTCATCCAGCTTCCTCTTGGCCGAATTTATGGTTAGGTCGCTGAATCCTCCACCATTGATGACCATGGTGGAGGGAAAATACTCCCACCTGCTGTGCATCGTGAGCGGCTCCTGCAGGTGTTCGGGGACGTAGAAGTCCTCCGGTCTGGTGACGGAGAAGGCGGTCTGGATGGGGACCGATTCGTCAGATGGTCGGGCGTCCTCCTCCGGTTCTCTCGTCTCCCGGGCGTCACGACAAGGAGCATCATTTCGTCGGTATTGGGCGAGCCTCCCTCCTTTGATGAGGGTTTCGATGGCGTCCTTGAGGTGGATGCAGTCTTCAGTCAGATGACCATGGCTCCTATGGTACTGACAGTATTTGCTCCTGTCTACCCCGAGCTTGGCAGGAGCTGGTCGAGGATGCTTGACGCCGCCATCTTTGAAATCCGTGCTGGCACACTCCGCCAAGATGCGCTCTCGGGAAGCTATGAGCGGAGTGTATTCTGTAAAACGCCCCGAGGGTCCTCTCTGTTCTCGGATTTCTCGGGGTCTGTCCTCTTTTCTCTTCTCCCCGGTTCATCGAGGAGGAACGACCTCTTGGCGCGGGTTGCTGCTGGATCCGCGAGTTCTGGGGTCCCGGGCTCTGTTGGCCGCTTCCCTTTCCTCGTAGTCCATATATTCCAGGGCCTTCTCGAGGAGAGCATCGAATGTTCGGGGTGGTTCGATACCCACCGCCTTTCTGAATTCTATGCCGGGGAGGAGCCCCCTTTCCAGCAAGTACCTTTTCATGTTGTCTGCGCAGGGGACCTGTATGGCTTCACGATTGAAGTGATTGATAAATTCTCTCAAGGTTTCATCCTGTCTCTGGATGATGGCCTCGAGTGTTGCCTCGGTTTTTGGGTGTCGCCGAGACGTAATGTACGAACTTATGAATTGATTCTTCAGGATTTGCCACGAGGTGATTGATCCCAGGGCGAGTCCTTTATACCAATCCATTGCTGCCTTTCTGAGGGTCGTGGGAAACAACCGGCATTTGATGGGTCCCCCGACATTATGGTAATACAGCATGGCTTCGAACCCGTCTATGAGGTCGACTGGGTCCGCGACTCCGTCGTATTCTTTCAGATGTGGAGGCTTCTCCATGCCCGGGGGAATGGGCGCCTCCATGATGGCTTGTTAAAGGGGCCGCGGGGGTCGTCCTCGTCACTTTGTTTTGGGGATAGGGATGGGGACCTAAGATATTGTCGGGCCCGACGGTCCTGGTCGTGCTAGATACCTCTTGAGCGGGATGCTCGTTGGTCTATTCTTCTGTGCATGTCTCCGTGGTGTCTCCTTTCTTGCCGTAAGGGGCCGTGGTTGTGCCCTCCGGCCTTAACAACGGGTTTCCTTTCCAAGGGGGGTCGTCTCCCCGATGGTCAGGGCGACGGGCTTCGGGAGGTGTCCCTGTATTGTCTCCGCGGGGGAGATGGGAGACGTACCTCTGTTACTCGAGGAGGTGGGGTCTGAGGCCTCCTGTGCCTCCTCGGGGGGTCTTCTGTCGTCCTCCAGCACCCTCAATCTTTCCCCCTGGGCAAATATGAGGTAGTTGGTTTGATTGATCGCCGCGAACAGTGCTCTGGTCGTTGCATCTGCCCCGGTTGGGACGGGGACTTCCTGAAACTGGGCAGCTAGATAGTTCAGAGAAGTCGCATTGTCTTCTTCGAGTGGAGGAGGGACTGAAGAAGATGAGGCAGTGGCTCCGTCGCGGTGGCTTGAGGGCCCGGGGATGGAGCCCCCGGGGAGTGTGTTATGGCCGAGATTGCCGGTGTTGTCGGGGATTCCATTCTTATCCGCAAGGTTGTTGTTGGCATCGACGACGCATACGTTCTGGTCATCCCGAACTTGGTCAGCCATGACGGTGGGAGGTGATTTTCAGCTTTGGTCTTCGAGAGTTTGCAAGACGGGGAAGCTAGTTTGCCACAGACGGCGCCACTGATCTTACCAGATCAGACTTGGACCGTCACGACTGGCTCGAGAAGAATTTGAGTGAGATGGGGGGGGGGGGGTACCTGCAAGACACTCTGATGCTAAAATGAGTAACATAATGAGCATGCAAAAATGTATAAGCGTGTAATAGATGAATACCTGGCCCTCTAGAAATAGAGGGTATTTATAACCCCCAACGTTGGGCCAAGGTCCCCTCATTGGGCCGACCAGAACTGGCCCAATAAAGGAACTGCCAGGTTCTACGTGCGTAGTGGGGCCCCGCACGTGGTCCCCTTCCTGGTGATGCTCTGCGAAGAATGAGGAGGGACGAAGACGCGGTCTTTCCGGAGTTTAGATGATTCGATAACGGTCAGAGAGGACAAAATATGCCCTACAGGGAGAGTGCTCGAGCAGGACTCGAGCTGGAGTTCCCTTGGTCGGGGACGCTATGTGTCGCGGGAAATGGCGGGCATGGCTACAGTCTATGGTCGGGCACGTCAGCGGTGATCCGCGGGCACGCATTCCTCGAGGAGTTTGCTTGGATTAGGCCTTTATCTGCGCTTTGGGCTAGGGTGGGCCTAGCCCAGAACAACAACCAAAGAGGTGGTGTTGCAAATAGAGGATGAGGTGGTGGTCAAAAGCCGGACAAGAGTCACATTCAGTGTTTCAATTGTCAGAAGTATGGTAACTATTCGAGTGCTTGTCCAAAAAAGAGAAAGAATAAAAAAAGTGATGCAAAGTTCACAAAGTATGAAGAAGAGGAGATGTTGTTGATGGTTACAACAAGAGATGAAGAAAAATTCAAAGATTAATGGTACTTGAATTCAAGATGTTCATCACACATGTCTGGAAGGAAAGATTGGTTTGTCAACCTAAAACCCTCAATGAAGAACATGGTAAAATTTGCAAATGACAATACTCTAGCAGCTGAAAGGTATTGGAGATGTTTTGATTATGAGGAAAGATGACAAGAGGTCAGTAATTTTTAATGTATTATACATACCAGGTATGAAGAGCAATTTTCTCAATATAGGGCAGTTGGTCGGAAAGAATTACAAATTATCGATCAAAGACAAGACGATGAGAGTCGTCGACGCAAATGGAAGGTTAATATTGAAGGCTCTCATGTCTCAAAATAGAACCTTCAAGGTTGAACTTAATATGATGGAGCACAAGTGCCTTTCGACTGTAACTAGTAGAGATGAATGGATATGACACTATCGATTAGGTCATCTCAACTTCAGAGACATCAGAGATTTGAAGAGAAGAAATATGGTTTCAGGATTTCCAGAAATCGACATTCCAAACGAGGTGTGTGAGGAATGTGTGCAGGAAAAGCAACACCAGAATATCTTTAGCAAGGATGCAAGAAACATTTCGAAGGCTATTCTTGAACTCATATACTCTGATGCATGTGGACCAATCCAGGTGGATTTGATGGGAGGTAACAAATACTTTTTTAGATTCATAGATGACTATAGTCGAAAAATGTGGACTTACCTGATCAAGAAAAAAAATGAAGTGATCGAGGTATTTACTAAGTTTAAATCTATGGTCGAAAGATAAAATGGTCGAAAGCTCAAAGTTTTGAGAGCTGATGGTGGTGGAGAGTATGTATCAAAAGAATTCGACAAGTTATGTGAAAAAGAAGGGATTGTGTATGAGGTGGTGCCACTCTACACTCCACAACTGAATGGAACTGCAAAAAGGAAGAATCGAATCATCATAAATATGGTGATAAGTATGTTGAAAGGCAAGAATTTACCTAAAGAGTTTTGGGTTAAAGCTGTGTCAACTACAACATATATTTTGAACAGATGTCCTACGAAGAAGCTAGAAGGAATTACTCCAAAAGAATGTTGGTTTGGTGTGAAGCCTAGCTTGAGTCATATAAAGGTATTTGGATCTATTACACATAGACATGTGCCATATTAGTTGAGAAGAAAACTTGATGACAAGTCGAGTCAAATGATTCTAGTTGGATATCATTTGACAAGAGGTTATAAGTTGTTCGACCCAGTGAACAAGCAGATTGTGATCAGATGGGATATAATCATAGGTGAACTTAAAGAATGGGATTGGACTGAAAATGTCAAGAAAGATTCAGTATAATCTTGCTTGAAGAACCAAAAACTCAAGTTGAAAGAGAAGTTCGACAAGAGGAACCAGCAGTTATAGATCAACCAAGTACAAGCAGACCTCGAAGAACAAGACACATGCCTGTAATATTACAAGATTGTGTGATTACATCAGATGATGTGGTTGATAACGAAGGTGAGCTGGTACATTACGCTTTCTATGTAGATGTCGAACCTGTCAATGAAGCTAAAGCATTGAAGGATCCGAAGTAAGTGAAAGCAATGAAATAAGAAGTGAAGTCCATCGAAGATAACAACACTTGGTCACTTGTCAAATTGCTTCAAGGCAAGGCAATTAATGTCAAGTTGGTGTACAAAGTGAAGATGGATCCCAAAGGGGAAGTAACTCGACACAAAGCAAGGCTTGTGGCGAAAGGATTTCTCTAGAAAGAAGGAATTGACTTCGATGAAGTTTTTGCACTTGTGGCAAGGACCGAAACAATCAAGTTGATTGTTGGTCTTGTAGAAATAAACAGTTGGAACATATGTAAGATGGACGTGAAGTGTGCATTCCTAAATGTACCCTTAGACGAATAAGTTTATGTTAAAAAACCAATTGGGTTTGTGAAACATAACAAAGAGAGAAAGGTGTACAAGCTGCATAAAGCCATGTATGGATTGAAACAAGCTCCAAGAGCTTGGAATAATAAGATTGATAGTTTTCTAAGGGAGAAGGAATTTTTGAAGTGCACAACTGAACATGGAGTATATGTAAGAAGAAATAATAGTGAATTGCTTATACTATGTCTCAATGTCGATGATTTCTTAATAACAGGTAGCTGCAAGAAAGAGATTAAAGACTTTAAAGGTGATCTCACCAAGGAATTCAAAATGTCTGATATGGGTGACATTTCATACTTCCTTAGAATCGAATTCTACAAGAGTAGTAGATGTTTGATGGTGCATCAAAGAAGATATACAAGAGAAATTCTCAAGAGATTTGAGATGGAAGAATGCAACTCGACTTTGACACCTGCAGAACCAATACTGCAATTGTCGAAAGATTCAGAAGAAGATGATGTCGACCTAACCCAATACCTAAGACTTATTAGGTCACTAAGATACCTTTGTCACACAAGGTCTGACTTAGCATACAATGTAGGTATGGTAAGTAGATTCATACACAAACTAAAGGTATCACATCTAGCAGCGGTAAAGAGGATACTGAGGTATCTCAAAGGAACTCTCGACTATGGTATTTTGTTTCCTGTAGGTGATAAAGGAAAAGAGTGCAAGTTAGTGGGATACACTGATTCAAGTTGGTGTAGTGATGTTGAGGATTTAAAATCCACAACAGGATATGTGTTTATGCTAGGTGGTGCACCAGTTGCTTGGAGTTTGAGAAAGGAACCAGTGTTGACATTATCATCATGCGAAGCAGAATACATAGATGCTTCTTGTTGTACCCCAAAATTTTCCCTCCCATATTCTTCAAAGTTTTGACAAGCATCATCTCAATTTGCTCAAAGTCTACTCAAGGGCTACAAAGTCAACCATCCTCCTAAGCCAGTCAAATTAGGGTTTTGGTTCCTGTAAGGAAGTTGAGGTTTTCAAGGGCTCAATCAAGTCCCATATGCTCATACACATTGTCAAGCACCTACATGTCAAGTTTCAAGGCTCACAAGGTCAAGTTGCACAGTCAAAAACCCTAATTGCTCCACAATCAACTGCAGGGGCAAAATGGTCATTTGGCAGTCAAAAGTCAAAAATTTTGGTCAACATCTTATTTTGAAGCCACAATCATCATTTGGTCAAATCTTGACCATGATTTCACAAGAATGGCTCAAAAATCATCAAGATGTCAAAAGTTTCTATTTTGGGACAGCTGAAAAGTCAACTGTAACTTGACCAAGGCATAACTTTTTCATGGTTCATCAGAAAAATCCCATCCAATGCTCATTTTGAAGGGGAGGACATTTCCTACAATTCATCTTCACATTCCAAGTCCAAGAATTTCCCTCACAAAAAGTTATCAATTTCAACATTATAGGTCATTTTCAAAAGTCAACAAAAAGGCATTTTAAGTCAAAGACCATAACTTGAGATTGGTAAATCAAAATGACATGGGACCAAAGGCATTGGTTAGAGGACTTCAAGACCTTTCCAAAATGTCCAAGAACATGTTCATAGCTTCAAAATTGAGCAAGATATGCATTGGAGAAGTTGGGAAATTTTTGTGAAATGGCCAAAGTCAACTATCCATGAAACTTCATTTTTTGACAAAAAGGGCCCACTTTTTCCACCTGAGTCAGCTTTGCCATGTCACCCACGTGTCCCATGATTTATTTCAAGATTAAAGATTAATTTTTCTATTTTTATTTAATTTTATTTGATTTAATTCATTTTAAATCTTTAAAATTCAAATAAAAATCAAAGAAATTAATTAAGGGATATCTTTGAGTTTGAATAGCCTTAATGCATCATGAAACACATACCAATTTCGTGTACATCCTATTTCAAGCATAAAAATTCAAATTTGGATCAAAAAAGGCAAGTTGTTCAATGGTGGTTATGGAGGAAATCAAAACTTCACTGCAAGGCTTCAAGGCTCCTTATTGTGATTGATTCTCATTCATATACACATATGCAAGCCTTCCCACCCTCGAACGAAAAAAAGGCATCCCTGAAACGGCCAGAGCAAAAACTGAAAATTGTCCAAAAAAGTGAGAGACCAAAAACATAGTTGCAAGCGTTTTCAGATCAAAGCAAGCACGTAGCTTTCTTCCTTGCCACTCACTGAAGCCAAAGCAGCCACAAACGCGTCCTAAGGTCCACTGAATAGCGCTGTAAGTACTCACGAAATCACCTCTGAACATGGAGTCGTGTTTCTCCATTCTTGCACTTTTTCTGGAAAATAATAGCATATTCATACTCCATGCCTGATTTCCAATGCAACGGTTATATTCAATTTCATTTTTAGGCTTCGTATGAAAATACCCATGCCTAGGGTTTGTTTGCTTTGTTTTTAGGTATTTTTTCTACAGGTGAAATTGGGACGGACCATAAGCATCAACGTGATCAGGAGACATGGGTCATCACCCCCATGGTTTTGTTACTTTTTTTATTCTCTTTTCCTTATAATTTCTTTTTTTATTATTATCATTAAATTAACATAACTAATTTTCCCATAAAATTCAAAAAAACCAAAAAAGCATTTTATTATTTATTAACTTATTTTGTAAATAAATTATAATTAATTAGTTAGTTTAAATAGGCAACTTTAATCTTTTTCTTAATAACTAAAATAAACTTAGAACTAGATTTTTTCTTCTTTTAATTTTAATTCCTTTTGTTTTATTTTCATTAAAAACATAAAACCACAAAAAAATATTTTCTTAATTAATTAGTTAATTAGTCATTAATTTTAATTTCATTAATCACAAAAAAAAAGAAGGACAAAATTCAATTCTTATTCAAAAAAGGGTCAAAACCCTCATGACGTCCCAATTCAATTCTTTCGCGCGCAGTTTACTTTAATTCAATATTTTATATTTTTGTATCTGCTCAGGAAGTGTAATAATTAGAACTTTATCGCTTTCTTTTAATTTTTCGTACTTATTTACCAAAAACGGGTCTTTGTATTTTTGGCGATGTATAGACTCGCGCCTTGTAATAGCGTAGAATTTATATTTCCGCAATTTACTTGCCGCACCCCCTAACTGTTAAATGCATGAAAGAATGTATGGTAAATAAAATTAACCCGTAGCTCACAAATAACATGTACAAAAACAATAACTGAAAAACAACACACAAAGCACATGCCACTCCTAGGGTACGCTTCACTCGTTGCCTCGAAACGTGGTCATCAAGTATAGGACGTCTTAGAGGTCACCCTTTGTCTAAAGATCCAGTTGCCTCGAAACGGTTGCCTCGGATAAAAGGATCTAGGACGTTAGGGTTACTTCTAAGATGTCCTACCATTGCTTCGGTGACCACACTGTCCCGATAATCGAATTGACCCGAACACCTCCAACGATGGTGCTACCTACCTCTCAATGGTGGGATAGCACTATCTAAAGGACTCTTACACAGCTTAATTCCTTAGAGTAGGTAGATGACTCATGGGTACTTTCTCTTTTCAAAAACAAACAAAATACTTTTCACACATTACACTTTCAAAAAGTTTTCAAATAATACTTCATACACTCTTGAGGACTGATACAAGAGTTACCTAGAAGTTTTCAAACGAAACTTTTTCAAAACCCACACACACTTGAAAAGCAAACGAATTTTGAAAACATAAGAGCAAGTACCTAAGAGCCCTTGGATAACCACGGATAGAAAGGGTGCTAACACCTTCCCTTTCTATAATCTACCTCCCGAACCGAGAAACATTCTCAAAGAAGGAATTTTGCTGTGCTTTTGTCCTTTCCATGTTGGAGAACATAAAAGACGGTGGCGACTCTTGCTTACCGCGACATTTCGCGAAACCAGCTAAAAAACAGTCAGTTCTATTTCCACCGATCACAGAACTGGCGACTCTGCTGGGGACACTATAAAAGTGAGGTGTACCTTAGGAATAGTTCATCATCATGTTTTCAATTGCTTGCTTTGCTTGATTTAATATTGTGGGCCTGCTTTGGGAGTTTCATAGATCCTAACCCGGATCTGGGGGATACCTTCTTAGAAGGTAGCAACAAACTGTGAGGGAACTGTGAGGGGTATACCGACATGGTTGAAGCAGTTTGCTACGTTGATGTGGCACTTTGGTGAGTACCGGTAACCCTTGAGTCAAGTCAAGGAGAGTACGGGGCCGCCGCGTGGTGTCGTGAAGCATCAACTGACCTTAGGAACCTTAATTGAACCATCCTGGCCTCTTTAGGGGTAGTGAGATGACTGACTTTGGTGCAATCCGAAGTTGGTTGATACTCGATACTACACTCATTGAGGGTTGTTTTCTTGGAATATTTTGATCGCCAGTCCAGTGGCTAAATCAAAACAATGAACATAGAAAATAACCCAATGATAATTGAGCTCCTTAGAACCCGGTTACTTTTGATAGGACAGGTTTGAGCCCACCAACTTCAAGAGGGTAGTACCCCAAACTTCATGCTGGCCTGAACTCTAAGGGTTGTCTTGTGTGACTTGTGTGCCTTCAAACTTGACTACTTGCACACTTGTTATCTAACAACACGAGTTCCTTGCAGGCTTTGTTTACAGTCCTTGATTGGGACTCATTACAGGGCCTACTTACATCACTCCATGCATAGCATAACATCATACCATTGCATACATCCTACATAAGGACTAATCCATTTCAAGGATCTCAAGGGTTTGTGATGCAGGTCAGGATGTCTAGCAAGGGGCAAAGGGGATTTATTTTCCTCTAGCCAAGATTGATAACTTGAGTCAGGGGCTATGACCCACTCGATATGGTGAGCCTTGACTCTTGAAGAAGGACTCTCAGCAACATGAAGTTCCTTCAATCAAGCTACCCAAATTCAAATTTTAACAATTTTCTTGTTTACCCCGCGAGATCCTTGAAAACATTGCATGCATACATACACATCATTGCATAACAGGTACTCCGTTGATAGGTCACTTACCATCTTCGCTGTTTATTTCAGTAATGGCTTCCCAACAAAACAACCAGGATCTTCATGCTCTAGAGACTCGGTTCGGGGAGATCCTCCTAAATCTATCCAAGGGGTAGGAGGAGCTGAGAACACTCCTCATGGGGACTTTGGTCAGGAACAGTCCTGAAGACGATAAGGACGAACGACTGAAACGTCTACAAGCTGAGGTGGATACAATGAGAACCCAGATGCTGGGGCAAATGGCTCTTATCCAAGACTTATCTCAAAGACAAGGAGAGCTCAGGGTTCTCGTCAACCAACTGCTTCGGGATAACCAACCGGGGCAAACATCTAAGGTTGAAGAGCAAGCCATCATCCAAACACCTGTGGGGCAAGAAGACAAGGGAAAAGCTCCTCAGTTTGCTTTAGGGTCACAAGCCTAGCATCAACCTCACCAGCGTCAACAGGGTAATAGGCGTAAGCGAAATACGTCTAGAAGACATTTCTCGGAGACTGGTATACCATCATCACTGATACTGAGACGCTTGTTGGAGGTCAAGCTGATTGCTTTAAAGGATCCTCCTAAGAATCTCAACATAACCTCCCTGAAGTACAATCCTGATGAGAGGTGTGCCTACCATTCTGACAGTCCTGGACATGACACCGACGGCTGTTGGAGCTTGAAGAACAAGATCCAGGACTTGATCGACGGAAGGGTGCTGGAGTTCATGCCGGGTGGCAAAATGAAAATCTTCTGCTGAGAATCTGCCATCTGAGATGACTAGTGCAAACTAAGAAGCTTTTGTTCATTCGAATGTTCAAGTTGTATTTTTCTTTGATTGTTCAAACATTTGTTCATGTCAAACTCTTTTACTTTATCAATGCATCGCATATGTCTGTTTTGAATCAATATATTCGCATTCTCTATATTCAAAATTGCTTTTATTTTTTTTCTTGATGTTCAACTCTCGATTGAAAATTCTAAGCCTCTTGAGGGAGGATGACGAAAACGATACCACAATCTACAGTATGCTTTTGAACAAACCCCGCTGATGAGGTACAGGCATTGTTTCAATTCCTAAACACTGGAGTTATAAGGAAGATAATCCCTCGTCAACCCCTTTGAGCTAAAGAAGTAGGAGTTTTTCTTTTCGAAAATTAAAACCCTTAATCATAACCTGGGGCAGGGTAGTTCTCTCAGTTGATCCAAGTGCACAACGAATGGCACCAAAGGAGTCCTGTTAAAATCAAAGACAGTGATGGTTTTGAATAATCATAAAGACGGGCAGTCATTATATCTCAAAAATAAAAGCCCATTAAGTCAAAACCTATGAAGGTGTTTACCTTGGGATTTGGTAAACAACCGCTGATCCTCCAAATGGTTACTTATTTGGTTACTCGCAGGATCGATCAGATTGATCCTAGGACATAGGTTGATTTTGAAGTTTGATTAAATTGGATAAGGCTTTAAATAAAGAGGCTTTAAATAAAATAAAGAGGCTTTAAATGAAATTGCATGAAGAAAGGACTTGGTAAAATAAACAAGGCTTAAAGTAAAAGGGTTCGACAGGAATGTAAAGAGGAAAGCAAGTAAATTTCTGGAAAAAGTAAATGACTTTGATTAATAAAATTGGTGTTTCACACATACATTTCTCAACAATTCTTTCTCACACGCTGGGTACTCGAATCTATATGAGTGACTTTGTATAGAATTGTGAACACACGCGAGAACTTACATGACTACTACTACTTATACTAAAACATCCCAAGTAACCGTCGGGCAGTTACACTGCTTCGAGATCATTCCACTTGGCACGTTCTCCACGTTCGACGCTCCAGATCTTCGCACGTCACACTTGGTAACCGCTGGAAACCGTTTTCCCTCCAAACGCTTGAATTTCAAACTGCTCCACTCTGAACCATCGAACAACTTCGTCGAGAAACATCTTCGACGAGAAACTCCTTCGACGTCGAATGCAACCAACCTCTCCCTTGGAAGAAATCTTCTAAGTACTTTGCCATCTTTCGACGGGCATTTCGACAGACTTATCCAGTCGAAAACATCCTTCAGCTTTAATGGCTGACATTAATAAAACAAGGGTGTCGAATTTAGGAGCCAACAAATTGCCCCCCAAGAATGCCTTATTTCGACTCTGAAAGAAAAAGGCATTCTTTGAAACGCCATTCGACACCTGCTTTTTCACGCTTAGTCACAAATTAAATTGTGCACTTTTTGTTGTTTTCTACCAACCACTGGCAATCCCAAGAAAACCATCATTTTTCCGTACCTAAGACGTCACCTCAGTACGGCGTGCAGTACCAAACGTCATTTCAGAATTTGTCATTATGACAATTCCCAAAAACGAGGACGCACGCTGCGTCTCTCTATTTCTGCAGAACGGCTGAAACAAAAGGGGGATGCCACGCGTCCCACTATCTCCTGCAACATTAAATGACATTTAATGTCCTCGGTTTTGGGGATTTTCCCCCACTACTATAAATAGCAGTAAGTACCCCATTGTGGGACTTTTTACGCCATCTAGCTTTTAGACTTCTCTATCTTCATACAAACTTGTTATCTTTGCAGAAACTTTCCCTCCTTCACTTCGTCTTCAACCTCATTTCAACCTCAACACTAACAATGGCATCTGGTTCCAATGCTCCTAACGCCACCACACCAACTGGAAACGCCAAACCTAAGATTTTCGTCACCGCTCCAGTAGTAACTGCTACGGGCCAACGAAGGGTCCCTGAACCCTTGGACATCACCGTTCGTGACGCTTACTCACACCACCTTATGATCCCGGTTGGATATTCCAACCAGATCTTTGCTATGTCTGGCCCCTTGTATCCAAGTATTGCTGAGGCCATGAAGATTAAGAGCTATTTTCCGGTAGTTGAGAAACTCAAACCGGTTGCATGCGCCAAGAAAGATGCTGAAGACAATGAAGAGCCTGCAAAAGAGAAAATCGACCTTCGTTTCTTCAACAAAGGTGTTAGGGCTTTTAGGTCTGGCCCTAGCCTGACTCCTGATTACGTTGCTTGGCTGGAAAAGATGGAAAAAAGCCAAGCTTCGATCTGGAAAAAGATGGGGATTTTCGACCTGGTGATGCTGTCGAAGACAGGTTTGAACTACTCTCCAGAGATGCTGATAGCTTCCCTGCTTTTCTGGGACTACTCCCACTTTACTTTCCATCTTCCCTGTGGGATGCTAACTCCCACACTCTTCGATGTGGCCGCTATCACTGGCCTTCGACCCACCGGGGACTACTTCGATCCGGAGGAGATGTCGGAGGATCAAATTGGCTTTTCTGACACCAAACCAACCTATACCACTTTCATCAACCACTACCACGACAGGTCGACAGATGCTGTGTCGGATGTCGAACACATAGCGTTTCTAGCCTTATGGCTGACTCGCTTTGTATTTTGCTCGAAGTCCCTACAAGTGACCAAGAAGATGGTCACTCTCGCCACTCAACTCCATCATGGCCAGAATGTCTGTTTGGCGGAATTGATTCTGGCTAGCCTCTATGATTCGATTAGTAATGGGGCCACTCTTCTAAAAATTATCGAGAATAGGGCCAGTTTGCTACTTGCTGGGCCTTTTTGGCTGCTCCAACTGTGGCTCAATGCCACTTTCGAATCTTTCTTGCCTAATAAGGTTCAAATAAATGAGCAGGCTCCAGAGATAGCGAACAGACGCGTCGAAGGAACCAGGCTGGCTCTGTTGACGCCTATGGAAGATGGACTGGAGTTTCAGCAAACCTTCACCAACTTCGTTCTGATGTTTGCTCGAAGGAAGGAGTTTGCTTCGACTATGGCTCCATTTGCTCGACGGAAGGTAGGCCCAGCATGGTTCACAAGGCCACATCCAAGGACGTCGAGTGGTCCTAATGTTGACGAACATACAATAATATGGGAGGCATTCCTTACACCAAGGATCATGCCTCTTCGATTCAGGAGCTCTAAGACTCACTTGAGTCTGATTGCATACCAACCAAACCCGGTATCTCGCCAGTTTGGTATTATTCAAACCCTTCCTTCTCCAATTTTTCCAAGAGAGAAGGCCATGTTGTACTTCTGCAATGATTACACCGAAGAAGCTGCCATTAAGCATATCGGAAGATATGCTGGTCGAACAGTTCTCTCGTTGTTTGACTACCAACTCAACTTTCTTTGCTCACCATCCTTCGAGGAGTGGTGGAAAAGTTATTACGCTGAGGAGTTTTTCGACGAGAAGGACTTCGTAGATGAGCTTCAGAAATATTTTGTCCTAGTGTTGGACAAAATAAAGAAATGTAAGTTCATCCTCTCACATTACTTTGTCTTTCTCTTTCGACTGCTAGCCTGTTAACTCTTTATTTGATTTCAGTTGTTCGAAAGCCTGTAGCCAAGAAGGCTACAGAGAGTCAACAGGGAGGAGGCCCCTCAACAAAACCTCGACCGCCGGCGAAGACTACAGCGCCGGTGAAGACCACAATCAACCAACAGGGGGAAGGCCCTTCGAAGAAACCTTCTGTATCGGTAACCAGACTTTCATTTTTTTTTCTTTTGGCTTTAGATTTTTGACTTTCGATACAATTGCTAAGTCGAATTCCCATTGGTCTTTTAGGCACCTTCGCCCAAGAAACGGCCAGCACTGGTGGTCGAATCTGGGAGCGATGAAGAAGGTGATTCTCCTCCTGCTCCTTTAAAAAGGCGAAAGCTGACGAAGGACGCTCCTGTTCCTGCTCCTGCTCCTGAGGGTCGAACATTTAGAATAAAGGTTGCTGGGAGAAAGCCTAGGCCACCCCCAGTGATCATTGAGGAGCCAACGGAGGAGGAACTAAACGTTCTTCTCAACAAGCCTGTCGAAAGCGACAATTCCAGCCCTGGGGCTGAAGCTAATTTACAGGTAATCTCTTAAACCTTTTTATAACTTAGGTGTAGATACCTACATTCGATTATGTCTTTTTCGATTTCTGAAGATTCTTCCTCTTTCCTTTCTCAGGACACCACTGAGAGCTCACCACCAAGAACCTCTGAAACGCTGGAATTTGCTGAACTCAGCAGGCCACAAGAAAAGGGCTTGGGAAATGACGAAGCTCATACTGAAATAAATGAGGCCAATGCTGAGACGGTAGAAAAACCAGCAGAGGAACCTCAAACGGAGGAACAACATCCAGAAACGGTTCAGGTGGTGGATCTGTCAGAAGAGAATCATGAAGAAGGGGACCAAGGCAATGCTGGCGAAGAAAATCAAGGTGCTGCTGGCGAAGAGAACCAAGGTGACACTGGCGATGGGCACCAAGGTGACGCTGGCGAAGGGCACCAAGATGACGCTGGTACTGCCCCAGTCCGAGTCGAAGGGATACAAGTCGAGGCACCTAACACTCAACAGCCTCAAACCCAAGACAATGTTGTTGCAAGGGTTGCTACCTCAACGAAGCACATGTCGAAAGAGGACTTGGAACTCTTGAAACAAACTGACCCTGTTAGCTATCTCAACGCAATCATCGAGAGCAAGAGTTCGTCTGACGCTAGTCAGGAGGTTCCTACCCTGTCGGGGAAGTCCACTGAAACCTCTCCTCTTGATGAAGCTTTGGCGAAGGTTAAGGCCCAGTTTTTCAAGAAGGACTTGATGAAGGCTTTAGAGGGGGACCCCACTGCTCCATCATACTTGAGGGATGTTTTGAATGCTGTCGACTTGTTAGCTGTAGCCCCAGAAGTTTCAGGCTTGATCATGGAGTTACACTCTATGATTGATCAAGTCTCAGCAGATTACAGGCGCCAAAGAGGTTTTAATAGTCAGCTCGAGGTGTTGTATGGCAAAAGCTCGTCTGCGTGGACTGCTGTTTCGGATACGACTTCTCGAATTGCGGAGTTGTCGAAGCAAAAAGCATCTACGCAGGAAGAAGTCGATGCCATCGATCGAGAGAATGCTTCCTTCAGGGCGCAAATCGAAGAAATAGAGGCGAAGATAAATGCCAACACTATACGCAAGGAGGAACTTCTTTCGACCGTCTCAGACACCGAGAGCCAAACTGAAATCAAACAAGGCCTGGAATTTGCTGAGAAGGCCCAAGGCTTCGACGCTCAGATTGCCAAACTGGTGCAGGAGAACGCCTGGTGCAAGAAAAGGTTGGAGCTGCAGCAAGCCAAGTACCTTCGACTCAAGGACTCTATTCCCTTTTGATTGATTCAGCTTTTGTAATCATATTTTGTAATCTATATTCGACAACATTGCCATCTTGGCTAAAATTTATAAAATTAATTTCCATTTTGGCTTTTTATGGTCGATTTAGTCTTGTTATTTTATTATTTTATTTTTATCTCTTGGAGTGTAGGTTTGTATTTTTTCAAATATTTACCATTTACTCTCAAGAGCCTTTTATCTTCGCCTAACTCTTCGACTTCATAGGCTCCACCAGAAAAAGTTTGGATAACTCTGAATGGCCCTTCCCATTTGGGTGACCATTTCCCCATGCTTCGATCCCTTCGATCCATGGGAAGAATTACCTTCCAAACTAGTTCTTCAGGCAAAAATACCTTAGGTTTTACCTTTTTATTATAAGAGTCTTCTACTCTTTTCTTCTGGAGCCTGAGTAGGTCAAGAGCGCGCAATCTCTCTTCGTCTAAATCCACCAGTTTGTCTAACATCATGTTCCAATAAATTTCAGAGGGAATATCATAATGCCTCTGAACCCTTGCAGATTGAAGACAAATTTCTGCTGGCAACACTGCATCATGTCCAAAAGTTAGCCTATACGGTGTTGTACCAGTGGCTTCTTTTGGGGACGTTCGACAAGCCCACAGAATCTGGTCTAACGTCTTATGCCAATTCTTTGGTTTCTTCCCAACATGTTTCTTTATCAAGCCAATCACCACTTTGTTGGCTGCTTCGACTTGACCATTTGCCTGTGCATAGTAAGGCGTTGATGTTAGGAGTTTGAACCCTGTTTCCTGAGCAAATTCCTGCATCTTTCGACCAGTGAAAACAGTATGTATTTCTGGCTCTTTGATGATGCTGGTCGAATCTCTCCAATGAGGTCCAACTCCCATCCTCTAAAGGGCCAAGGCTTCACTATCGAGTGAAGTTCGCTTGCTGGTACATGTTGGATGCCTGTATGGACTTGACACTCTTGACAACCTTTGGCGAACTCAACACAATCTTTCAGCATAGTGGGCCAATATAGTCCTTGTCGAAACAACAACCATTTCATCTTATGGCCTGCTTGGTGAGCCCCACATGCTCCAGCGTGCATAGTCGAAAGGGCTATGTATGCCTCAGTTTCACTTAAGCACTTTAGCAATACCCCTTCAGGCGTTTTCTTGAATAACTCATTACCCATGAGTACATAACTCAACGCCCTGTACTTTGTTTTTCGTTCTGTCGAAGCCCCTGGATTTTGAAGATAGTCCACAATGGGTTTCCTCCAATCTTGTTCCGATAAATTATCTATGAACGAAATCTCGAAGTTACTTTGATCAGCATATCCTAGTCTCGTCGATTCCAAGTCTGATGGTGATAGACAAGTTGCTTTTATCTTTTCTCGAACTTCGATTGCTCTTTGCAATCTCGTTTTTGAAATCTTATACCCAGATGCAATCTGTGCCAAGTCGTTGGCTATTTGATTTTCGACTCTGGGTATGTGTCGAATATTGACCGTTTCAAATTTTTTCAATAAACGATTTGTTATCACAAAGTACATAATGAGATTCTCTCTTATGCATTTATATTCCTTTGTGACTTGCTTAATGACTAACTCTGAGTCTCCCATTATTTCGACTCGAGTTGCCCCCAATTCCAACAATATTTCAAGGCCAGTAATTAGAGCTTCATACTCAGCCTCATTGTTCGAACAAGAACCTGATATTTTGTACTTGAATGTTGTTGGAATTTTATCTGGAGAAATAATCAAGACTCCTACCCCTGTTCCATCTTTATGGCTGGAACCATCGAAGTAGAATTTCCAAGGCTCTATCTCCACATAATTAATATCCTCGACTTGAATTGAGTGGTCGACTATGAAGTCTGCAACCACTTGTCCTTTTACTGCCTTAAGAGGCATAAAGGTCAAGGAGTATTCAGTTAATGCTAATGCCCACTTGCCAATTCGACTGTGCAAGATAGGTTTCGACAACATATACTTGAAAACATCAAAATGAGACGAAACATACACATCAACTGGTTTTATATATTGCTTGAGTTTTGTACAAGAGAAATACAGACATAGACACAACTTTTCAACTTCACTATATCTAGTTTCTGCATCGTTCAAAACTCTACTGAGATAGTAAATGGGTCTTTCGACTCCATTCTCATCCTCTTGGGCTAACATGCTTCCCAGAGTTTTGTCGGACGCAGCTATGTACAATCTCATACTCCTATTGCTACAAGGAGGCACCAGAATAGGTGGCTTAGTGAGGTACCCTTTGATTTTGTCGAAGGCTTCTTGTTGCTCTTGCCCCCATTCGAACCCCTCTTTATTCAGTCGAAGTAAGGGTGAAAAGGCTTGAGCTTTCCCACTTAGATTAGATATGAATCTCCTTAAGAAATTTATCTTGCCTAGCAGAGATTGAAGTTCCTTCTTATTCGATGGCGCTTTCGCTTCCAAAATTGCCTTCGTCTTGTTCTGGTTGATTTCGATTCCTTTCTTGTGGACAACGAAGCCCAAGAAATCTCCAACTTTCACACAGAACGCACACTTCAAAGGGTTCATCTTCAGACCATGTTCTCTCATTCTTTCGAATGATTGTCGAAGGTGGTCAATATGATTCTTCCTGGAAACAGATTTTATAACAATGTCATCAATATATACTTGCATAAAAGTGTTAATAAAATCATGGAAGATAGTATTCATTGCTCGCTGGTACGTTGCCACAGCGTTCTTTAGGCCAAAAGGCATCACTACCCATTCGTAAGTGCCTAAGGCCCCATGGCATCGAAAAGCTGTTTTCGACACATCCTCTTCAGCAATGAATATTTGATTATATCCTGAATAACCATCGAGCATACTCAGGTATTCATAGCCAGCGGCAGAATCGACTAGCATTTCCGCCACAGGCATAGGATATTCATCTTTGGGTGTAGCAGCATTCAAATCTCTGAAATCTATGCATACCCTTAACGTACCATTTTTCTTAATTATTGGCACAATGTTTGCAATCCATTCGACATACCTTGTAACACGTATGAATTTTCATTTCAGCAGTCTTTCGACTTCCGTCTTGATCTTCGACAGTATTTCTGGAGCGAAGCGCCTTGGATTTTGCTTGATTGGCTTCTTCCCAGGTTTGATTGGCAACTGAAGTTCTACTAATCCTCTGTCGAGACCAGGCATTTCGTCATAATCCCATGCAAAATAGTCTTTGAACTCTTTCAGCAATTGGATTACTTCCAACCTAAGTTCTGGATCAATTTTGGCGCTGATGTAAGTTGGCCTTTTCTCTGATCCTTCGCCTAAGTTAATTTCTTCTAAAGGATCTTATGCTAACATTTTAATGTTGTTCGCCAAGGGGTCCTTTTCGAAGCCCAAAGGCTCATCGTCATAAATGGCGTCGAGCCTCTGTTCCTGCATTTCTTCTGGCATGATATCAGGGGGTTTTGGATCGAAATCCTTTCCTGGACCTGCAGCAGATAACTGTTGATCATTGGCCTGTGTGGCCATGTACTTTACTTCGGCTTCGAGAGCCGTTATCATCTTAGTTTCGGCTACATAAGCCGAAATTCGCTTTAAAGATTGTGACTCAGTCATTATCACTGAATTCACTTCCCCAACCAGTTGGTTGGATATCAGTTAACCCACTGAAGTCTATGTGGGACAAGTCTTCTCTGTCCCATTGGAAACCATGCTCAGGATGCAGGTATAGGGAACAAAAAGTTTTTGGCGCTGGCGCCATGTCGAAGTCAGGTGTTGGACATGGCCCTATGTGAGCCAAGTTCTTGTCGAAATCTGCCAAACCCAGGTGATTCACTTCGCCCAGGTAATAGCTTTGATCTGCCTCTATGTTTTCGACCATCCCATCTGGACGCCATAGGAGCAGCCTCTGGTGCATTGATGAAGGCACAACGCCAACACCATGAATCCATTCACGGCCCAACAAAAGATTGTAGTTAGGTTTGGCCGATATGACCATAAACATCGTTGGTCGAAGGATAGACCCTACTTTGATATCTAGCTGGATCACTCCCATAGTGGTCCCTATGCCGCCCTCATAGTTCGACAGGACCATGTTGTGAGGCTTAATGTCCTCATCCCTCTTGCCAATTTTCCTTAGCATAGAGTGAGGAATAATGTTGATGGTTGCCCCACAATCCACCAATATTTTATTCACAGTAGTTTCTTCGAGTTTAGCCCTTATGAATAAAGGCTTGAGGTGATTTTTCATCGCCTCTGTAGGTGGCTTGAAGAACCCATTTTGTTCCTCAGTGGTGCCATTGTCCATGACAAAATAGCACACTGGCCTATGTTTGGCCATTTCTTGCTCCACTTCCCAGTCACTTGCTTCGACCTCTACTTGTCGATTGAATTCTCTGGGCAGCACTGAGACTATATTCACCATTATATCCAAAGTATCATCAGACTCAGCATCGTCTTCGTCTTCGACTTCACTTTGGTTAGGCCAAACTAGCCTGTTGGTTACTGACTCTCTTTCTAGAGGCTTCCTTTGCTTCCTTTGAGGAACATTCGAACTGGTTTCTGCCTTTGGTTCGTTGGCAGCCTCCCTTTCAGCTTTTCGTCTCCTTTGATATCTCCTCCATTGAGATCGAGACATGGGATTTTTACCTTTGTAGTTGCTTGACACTTGTGCAACTTTAGGTGCAGCAACCTGAGGCTCTTTCTTTTGAGTCAAAGAGGAACCCCTTGGCACGTCGAAAGAGTGCCATCTCTCCTCACTTGGCCTTTTTCGACCAGAGGTTTTGTACCAAGTATCTACTGGCACATTTGTGGGAGGCCTAAAAGTCAATGGCCTCTTTTCTTCATTAGAACCTCTTTGGGAGGCTCTTCTGGGATCATGTCGAAGGTCAATATTTTCCCTTCTCTTGTTCGCTGCTCTTACGCCTTGAATGTGCTCAGCAGCTTTTTTGTCAAAGATCGAACTGCATCTTGGACACAGCATCACCTCTGATTTCTTTTTCTGGCATCTTTGTAGAAAATCTGCCAAATTTTCATTTTCCCGAGGGAAAGCAGTCTTATTAGCTTGTTCTTGCCTCATGGCCTCTTCTGATGCTTTTGGGTCAGAAAGTTCGACCATGTTGATATTCATTGTATCTTTATTAGCAAGAGTTAACTGCTTCATTTGTATCTCCAGATCCTCCGTCTGGCCTTGAACTGTGGCCAAGTGGGAACTGGATTTTGGTCCAGTTTTTTGTGCTTCAGCGGTCTCCGACTTCGGGCTTTCGACCGCTTTCTGGACTGCTTCAATTGTCTTCCTGGATAAATTTCCAGAAAAACTGCCAAAGATTGGCATGTTGATGTGGTCCTTTGAGACTTCGACCATTGTAATTCCTGGCTTCTTCGACTGGCTCCTGGTTGCCCCTATCACGTTCACCCCAGAGGGCTCAGCATAGTGGGCTTCAGCCTGCAATGGATTTGAGTCGACAGCCATGGGGGTTTTGTCAGCAAACTTTAACCTCCCTTCTTTGATAGCGTCTTGCACAAGATTCCTGAAAAGAAAACATTGAGAAGTTTTATGGCCCAAAAAATTATGATATTTGCAAAAACCTCTCTTCTTCCTTTGATCAAGAGGAGGCACTTTTACCCCTGGGGGTACTATCATTTGGCCATCTTTAACCAGCAAGTCGAATATTTCATCACATTTTGTGATGTCAAAACTATAAGTCTTTTTTGGGAACCTATCGTTGGTCCTTTCTGGACCAATGGGATTTTTCCCATTTGAAGGGACTAACAATTTACAAGAGTATGGTGGCCCTTGTTTCAGTTCTGCTAAATCGACTTCTCCTTCTTCGACAGCTAAAGTATCGTCGAAGGATTCCAGATCTTCGTCATCCATCTCAACGTACGCTATTCTCTCTCTCTTGTGAGTTTTCGTTGCCTTTGCTTTTTCAGCTTTGAGGCGTTCTACCTGTCGAACTCTATCGGCCAGTTGGGCCATGTCTCTCAGGTATTGGGTGTCTAGCTTCTTCCTAATGGAATAATCCAAACCGCCTGCGGCTATTTCGACTAACTCATGTTCTGGCACTTGTGTAAAACATCTCGCCTTGAGCAGCCTAAACCTATTTAGATATTCGTCTATAGGTTCAGTGAAACGTCTCTTTACACTGGCCAATTCTTTCAGGCTTATCTTGGTTTGCCCCATGTAGAATTGTTCATGGAACAATCTTTCCAACTGGGTCCAATGATGGATCGAATTGGGGGGGGAGAGTCGTAAACCAAGTAAAAGCGTTCTTTGTTAAAGAACTTAGGAAGTACTTGATCCTTAGGTTTTCGTTATTCGAAATGTCACCTGCTTCGATCAAGTATCTCGCCACATGCTCGACAGTAGATTCTGTCGTGTCCCCAGAGAACTTAGTGAATTTAGGGACTTTGCATCTAGGAGGTAAGTCTGTCTGTAACACGTACTCTGACAATGGAGATGTAAAGTTGGGCCTTCGAAAGCCCATGTTCATCCCGTTTTGAGTCATGATCCTTTCCATCATGGTTGCCAGATTATTTTCCAAACCCGTATTTTGGTATTGGATATGCTGGACTACTTCGTCAACATTTTGATTTCTGTTGACTAACCTTACCTCTGGGGTTATTACCCTAGGTTCCTCGACAGGTTGCTCCAATCGTGCCCTAAGGTTTTCTTCGACAGGCTGTTGAGCCTGGTTGATGGTGGTTTCTTCCTCTAAAAATATCCCCTGGTTTCCCCTTATTTGCGCCCTTTGGGGCTGTCGAATAGGTTGGGGTACTCCAAAGAAATCAGCCAAACGCGCCATTTGCGCTGTCACTTGCTGATTCGATTGAGTAGTGTTTTGTATTAGAGGGTTTAGCACTGTACTCAAAGTTTGTGCCAACATTTGCACCATATCATGGTTGCTTTTGTCCATTTGTTGCCTCAAGACTGCTGTCGAGGCATTTGTAAGGCCATGGGCTACTTGGGACGTTCCTCCTAAGAGTTGTGTCCTATTTCTATTCGCCATGCCTACTCCAGAACCTTGGAGTGGCGAAGAGGCACTCACTAAAGGGTCTGAAAAAGTGGACGCAGCATTCGTCAGGCTAGCCACTTCAGAAGTTGGCATACCATAGAGTGGCATAAATCCTGGTGGCGCTAAAGGCCTTGTGCCTAAATTTCCCCTTGGTGGGGGAGTTCCCAAAGGCATCCTGGGGCCCGTGAACGAAAGTAGTGGCCCCGTTGCTGTGACCGTTACTGCTGGTGTCGAACCAACATTTGTCGCTTCACTTACGGTCGTACTAACCGTTGCTCCCACATTCGTTTGTGGGATTTCGTTATTGTTTGGCGGATTCGCCATCTCTTCCCTTCTTCTGGCAGTATTATTATCGTTTGTGTATATTCTACCACTTCTCAATAACATACAACACTCCTCGAAAAGATGAGATTATTTTCAACAATCAACACACAGTCCCACCGGGTGTGCCAATTTGTTTACCTTGGGATTTGGTAAACAACCGCTGATCCTCCAAATGGTTACTTATTTGGTTACTCGCAGGATCGATCAGATTGATCCTAGGACATAGGTTGATTTTGAAGTTTGATTAAATTGGATAAGGCTTTAAATAAAGAGGCTTTAAATAAAATAAAGAGGCTTTAAATGAAATTGCATGAAGAAAGGACTTGGTAAAATAAACAAGGCTTAATGTAAAAGGGTTCGACAGGAATGTAAAGAGGAAAGCAAGTAAATTTCTGGAAAAAGTAAATGACTTTGATTAATAAAATTGGTGTTTCACACATACATTTCTCAACAATTCTTTCTCACACGCTGGGTACTCGAATCTATATGAGTGACTTTGTATAGAATTGTGAACACATGCGAGAACTTACATGACTACTACTACTTATACTAAAACATCCCAAGTAACCGTCGGGCAGTTACACTGCTTCGAGATCATTCCACTTGGCACGTTCTCCACGTTCGACGCTCCAGATCTTCGCACGTCACACTTGGTAACCGCTGGAAACCGTTTTCCCTCCAAACGCTTGAATTTCAAACTGCTCCACTCTAAACCATCGAACAACTTCGTCGAGAAACATCTTCGACGAGAAACTCCTTCGACGTCGAATGCAACCAACCTCTCCCTTGGAAGAAATCTTCTAAGTACTTTGCCATCTTTCGACGGGCATTTCGACAGACTTAGCCAGTCGAAAACATCCTTCAGCTTTAATGGCTGACATTAATAAAACAAGGGTGTCGAATTTAGGAGCCAACAGAAGGAGACTTACAAAACTGGGGCATCCCGCTGACTGTAATCACAAAAGAAACAGTTCAGGAAAAAAACAGGGATAATGAAATTAAAAAAGGAAGAGGTCCTGCAAACCCTCAACAAAAAATAACTGACTGCCTGTTCAAAATAAACTGTCAACATCCGAACCATCACCGGAATATCAAAGCAAAGACTCAAACAAGGTCTAATGCACGATCAACTGAGTTTAGGTTTGAAGAACATCACGAAGAACGGGCGGGTACAAATATAATTTGAGCCTCTATCCTTTGTTTCTTAAACCGTGAACCAGACCACGTTATAACCCTAAAAAAGTCCTAGCTGAAGCACGGGTTAGTTCGAAAGCATACTGTTACGAAAGGTATCCTGACTCCTTAAGGCTTGCGGTAAAATAACGAGTTGACATCACAGTTTACAAAAATTCATTTGTTTTTATAAAAAAAATGCATTTTCAAAAACTTCAAGGCAGACATAAGCTTTGCATTCTTGATATAACACTGTTTGCATATGACTATTTGTTCGAACAGCAGAGAAATTCGCACGAAGAATATCTAGTGAACAAAAGCACTCCCAATCAAGGGGCATGGCATGATCATTGTCCAACATCTGGGGCAGTTAGGTCAAGATTCGGAGAATCTCTCAAAAGGCCAACCAACTTGGGGCAAATCTCCATATGGATCACTTGGGGCGTTGGACGATCAAACGAAGATCTTCTGGTGGCATGGTAACACTGCGCTACTGATAGGGGCACCTCCCTACATCCTGAGAGCATGGACATAGTCGAAAAAATACTGCGCATAATCAAAGACCCGCTAGGTTGACACACCTAGGCAAAAATAAGGGATGAAATGGAAAAACAAAATCTGTACACCCGGCAAGTCGAAAACCTGAAAAGGCGGCTTGGGCAAAAATGGGTATCCCGGTGGACTGAAAACCCGAAAGGGCGGTCCAGGCAAAAGTTAGGGATCAAAAGCGTACGACTATGTTCCGTCATCTCGTCACTTGCCTACCAGAAGAAGATTTGTCAACCGGCAATCATCAAGCGCCTCCACAGGTATCTTCTCCCATAGAAACAGGGGCAATATGAGTTGTCTAAGCGATCTAGTTGCTCTGTCCACCAAGGTACTAAGGTAGGTTCAGCTGAAGAACATAACCAAGAGGCCTCCACTCCCCGGGAGTAAGACAAGGTTCAACAATACTCTCCCCCGAGCAGAGTTGGTCTCCCATCAGCCCTGAAAAGGCACAGTATCTCCAGCAAGTCAGCGACACTCTCCCCAAGCAGAGTTAGCCTACAGTCAGCCTTAAGGAAGTTGGGTATCCCCAGAAAATCTCAATATTCCCCAGCAGAGTATACATATATTCCTAAGCAAGCATCCCCGGCCGTCTTGATATAAGATTGTTCCCCGGTGGAATACAGACACCCAGTGGAGCCACCTCCCCAGTACAGTCCAAAAAAGTCTCCCCAAGAGAGTTGAATCAATCTCCCCAGTAGATTCTGGAAGCTCATCCCCAGTAGATTCTGGAAGCTTATCCCTGCAGAGTACGAACGCATCTCCCCGTCTTTATTCAAAGATTATTCTTCACCAGAACTTATAACTGGGTTATCCTCAGCTAATTACCACGGAAAGATCGTCCTCGGCGAAGCTCTTCCTATCCCCAGCGGAGTTCATCAAATCTTCCAACAGAGCTTATCAACGGAATCCCCAGCAGAGTTATCATCAAAACCTCAGCAAGGTATCTCTTCCCACAGAGTAATTCCCCGCAGAGTAATCTCCTCAACAAGTTTATTCCCCAACGGAGTCATCTTCTCATATCGGTTTATTCTTACAACCATCATCCCCAGCGGAAACGAAGAACTCTGTTCTTCAACATCAGCCCAGGATTCAACTTCCCGGCATGCGTCAAGGATTTACTTTCCCAGACGAAGATACATTCATAAACATCACATCATGATACATGCATATGCGCATCATGTCATACGATCTCGTTTATGTCGAGAACATCGTTGCTTGATCCATATCATGCATTGCATACGACTGACCTTTAACTTTCAGGAAGGATACAGTTAAATAATCAGCTACGTCAAAGTAGACAAATACAGTCAAAAGAGACCAATCCAGTCAAAAAAGACAAATCCAGTCAAAGAAGACAAATCCAGTCAAAGAAGACAAGTCCAGTTAAATCTCAAAGGTTTTTCTGATGCTCATCCAGTCAAAAAATACAATCCGTCATTATAGACACCCGTCATTGAAGGCAACTCGTCAGTGAAGACAACCCGTCATTGAAGACAACCCGTCATTGAAGACAACTCGTCAGTGAAGACAACCCGTTATTATAGACACCCGTCATTGAAGACAACTCGTCATTGAAGACAACTCGTCATTGAAGACAACTCGTCATTTAAGACAACTCATCACTTAAGACAACTCGTCATTAAAGACAACTCGTCATTGAAGACAACTCGTCATTTAAGACAACTCGTCATTGAAGACAACCCGTCAGTATAGACACCCGTCATTGAAGACATCCCGTCATTGAAGACATTCTGTCATTGAAGACAACCCGTCATTAAAGACAACTCGTCATTTAAGACAACTCGTCATTGAAGACAACTCGTCATTGAAGACAACTCGTCATTGAAGATAACTCGTCATTGAAGACAACTCGTCATTGAAGACAACTCGTCATTGAAGATCACTCGTCGTTGAAGACAACCCGTCATTGAAGACAACCCGTCATTGAAGACGACTCGTCATTATAGACAACTCGTCATTTAAAACAACTCGTCATTTAAGACAACCCGTCATTTAAGACAACTCGTCATTAAAGACAACTCGTCATTGAAGACATCTCGTCATTGAAGACAACTCGTCATTGAAGACATCTCGTCATTGAAGACAACCCGTCAGTATAGACACCCGTCATTAAAGACATCCCGTCATTGAAGACAACTCGTCATTTAAGACAACTCGTCATTATAGACAACTCGTCATTTAAGACAACCCGTCATTTAAGACAACTCGTCATTGAAGACAACTCGTCATTGAAGATAACTCGTCATTTAAGACAACTCGTCATTGAAGACAACTCGTCATTAAAGACAACTTGTCATTGAAGACAACTCGTCATTGAAGACAACTCGTCATTTAAGACAACTCGTCGTTGAAGACAACCCGTCATTGAAGACAACCCGTCATTGAAGACGACTCGTCATTATAGACAACTCGTCATTTAAAACAACTCGTCATTTAAGACAACCCGTCATTTAAGACAACTCGTCATTGAAGACAACTCGTCATTGAAGACATCTCGTCATTGAAGACAACTCGTCATTGAAGACATCTCGTCATTGAAGACAACCCGTCAGTATAGACACCCGTCATTGAAGACAACCCGTCAGTATAGACACCTGTCATGGAAGACAACCCGTTAGTATAGACACCCGTCATTGAAGACACCCCGTCATTGAAGACACCTCGTCGTTGAAGACTACCCGTCATTGAAGACAACTCGTCATTGAAGACAACTCGTCATTAAAGACAACTCGTCATTGAAGACAACTCGTCATTGAAGACAACCCGTCCATGAAGATAACCCGTCCAAAGAGACAACTCGTCAAGAAAGACAAAACCTCCTCTGGTTCAGTTAAATCCCAAAGATTTTTCTGAGATAACCTATCAGTAGAGACAACCCATCAACCTTTCGAAGTTCCAGATTCGATACCTGTATCTAGCCAGGGCATGTCTGTGAGCGACTGAGTGAAGATTAACCTCTGTAACAGGCCAGGTAATTATCTTTCTTTCTCAGGTATGCAAGTTCTCACTAAGGAATCTCTTACGCGATCGACACCTCCCGATGGCATCTATAAGCCCATCTCCACAATTATCCATTACAGTTCCAAATGGCATCTATAAGACCATTCCCGACAAGGTTCTGTCACATTTCCAGATGGAATCTATAAGCCCATCCTCCTGTCCATCATCTCTCCAAATGGCATCGGTAAGCCCATTCCCGCCATCACACTGCTGATACTCTACTATGTGAGTGCAAATTTCTGGGCACTCTAGTGTTCAATCATCTTCCACCTTCGGATCACGAAAGGCACGCAAGCCAATCTACATCCTCAGGTCTAAGAAGATTGAACAGGGGCAACTGTTGTACCCCAAAATTTTCCCTCCCATATTCTTCAAAGTTTTGACAAGCATCATCTCAATTTGCTCAAAGCCTACTCAAGGGCTACACAGTCAACCATCCTCATAAGCCAGTCAAATTAGGGTTTTGGTTCCTGCAAGGAAGTTAAGTTTTTCAAGGTCTCAATCAAGTCCCATATGCTCATACACATTGTCAAGCACCTACATGTCAAGTTTCAAGGCTCACAAGGTCAAGTTGCACAGTCAAAAACCCTAATTGCTCCACAATCAACTGCAGGGGCAAAATGGTCATTTGGCAGTCAAAAGTCAAAAATTTTGGTCAACATCTTATTTTGAAGCCACAATCATCATTTGGTCAAATCTTGACCATGATTTCACAAGAATGGCTCAAAAATCATCAAGATGTCAAAAGTTTCTATTTTGGGACAGCTGAAAAGTCAACTGTAACTTGACCAAGGCATAACTTTTTCATGGTTCATCAGAAAAATCCCATCCAATGCTCATTTTGAAGGGGAGGACATTTCCTACAATTCATCTTCACATTCCAAGTCCAAGAAATTCCCTCACAAAAAGTTATCAATTTCAATATTATAGGTCATTTTCAAAAGTCAACAAAAAGGCATTTTAAGTCAAAGACCATAACTTGAGATTGGTAAATCAAAATGACATGGGACCAAAGGCATTGGTTAGAGGACTTCAAGACCTTTCCAAAATGTCCAAGAACATGTTCATAGCTTCAAAATTGAGCAAGATATGCATTGGAGAAGTTGGGAAATTTTTGTGAAATGGCCAAAGTCAACTATCCATGAAACTTCATTTTTTGACAAAAAGGGCCCACTTTTTCCACCTGAGTCAGCTTTGCCATGTCACCCACGTGTCCCATGATTTATTTCAAGATTAAAGATTAATTTTTCTATTTTTATTTAATTTTATTTGATTTAATTCATTTTAAATCTTTAAAATTCAAATAAAAATCAAAGAAATTAATTAAGGGATATCTTTGAGTTTGAATAGCCTTAATGCATCATGAAACACATACCAATTTCGTGTACATCCTATTTCAAGCATAAAAATTCAAATTTGGATCAAAAAAGGCAAGTTGTTAAATGGTGGTTATGGAGGAAATCAAAACTTCACTGCAAGGCTTCAAGGCTCCTTATTGTGATTGATTCTCATTCATATACACATATGCAAGCCTTCCCACCCTCGAACTAAAAAAAGGCATCCCTGAAACGGCCAGAGCAAAAACTGAAAATTGTCCAAAAAAGTGAGAGACCAAAAACATAGTTGCAAGCGTTTTCAGATCAAAGCAAGCACGTAGCTTTCTTCCTTGCCACTCACTGAAGCCAAAGCAGCCACAAACGCGTCCTAAGGTCCACTGAATAGCGCTGTAAGTACTCACGAAATCACCTCTGAACATGGAGTTGTGTTTCTCCATTCTTGCACTTTTTCTGGAAAATAATAGCATATTCATACTCCATGCCTGATTTCCAATGCAACGGTTATATTCAATTTCATTTTTAGGCTTCGTATGAAAATACCCATGCCTAGGGTTTGTTTGCTTTGTTTTTAGGTATTTTTTCTACAGGTGAAATTGGGACGGACCATAAGCATCAACGTGATCAGGAGACATGGGTCATCACCCCCATGGTTTTGTTACTTTTTTTATTCTCTTTTACTTATAATTTCTTTTTTTATTATTATCATTAAATTAACATAACTAATTTTCCCATAAAATTCAAAAAAACCAAAAAAGCATTTTATTATTTATTAACTTATTTTGTAAATAAATTATAATTAATTAGTTAGTTTAAATAGGCAACTTTAATCTTTTTCTTAATAACTAAAATAAACTTAGAACTAGATTTTTTCTTCTTTTAATTTTAATTCCTTTTGTTTTATTTTCATTAAAAACATAAAAACACAAAAAAATATTTTCTTAATTAATTAGTTAATTAGTCATTAATTTTAATTTCATTAATCACAAAAAAAAAGAAGGACAAAATTCAATTCTTATTCAAAAAAGGGTCAAAACCCTCATGACGTCCCAATTCAATTCTTTCGCGCGCAGTTTACTTTAATTCAATATTTTATATTTTTGTATCTGCTCAGGAAGTGTAATAATTAGAACTTTATCGCTTTCTTTTAATTTTTCGTACTTATTTACCAAAAACGGGTCTTTGTATTTTTGGCGATGTATAGACTCGCGCCTTGTAATAGCGTAGAATTTATATTTCCGCAATTTACTTGCCGCACCCCCTAACTGTTAAATGCATGAAAGAATGTATGGTAAATAAAATTAACCCGTAGCTCACAAATAACATGTACAAAAACAATAACTGAAAAACAACACACAAAGCACATGCCACTCCTAGGGTACGCTTCACTCGTTGCCTCGAAACGTGGTCATCAAGTATAAGACGTCTTAGAGGTCACCCTTTGTCTAAAGATCCAGTTGCCTCGAAACGGTTGCCTCGGATAAAAGGATCTAGGACGTTAGGGTTACTTCTAAGATGTCCTACCATTGCTTCGGTGACCACACTGTCCCGATAATCGAATTGACCCGAACACCTCCAACGATGGTGCTACCTACCTCTCAATGGTGGGATAGCACTATCTAAAGGACTCTTACACAGCTTAATTCCTTAGAGTAGGTAGATGACTCATGGGTACTTGCTCTTTTCAAAAACAAACAAAATACTTTTCACACATTACACTTTCAAAAAGTTTTCAAATAATACTTCATACACTCTTGAGGACTGATACAAGAGTTACCTAGAAGTTTTCAAACGAAACTTTTTCAAAACCCACACACACTTGAAAAGCAAACGAATTTTGAAAACATAAGAGCAAGTACCTAAGAGCCCGTGGATAACCACGGATAGAAAGGGTGCTAACACCTTCCCTTTCTATAATCTACCTCCCGAACCGAGAAACATTCTCAAAGAAGGAATTTTGCTGTGCTTTTGTCCTTTCCATGTTGGAGAACATAAAAGACGGTGGCGACTCTTGCTTACCGCGACATTTCGCGAAACCAGCTAAAAAATAGTCAGTTCTATTTCCACCGATCACACTTCTCTTTGTGCATGTCAAGCAACTTGGATGGTGAACTTGGTCGAAGAGATAACAGGGAAAGATCATGGAGCAATTACCATGAAGATCGACAACATATTAACTATCAATCTGGAGAAGAATATGATAGCTCACGGTCGAAGTAAGCACATCGAAATGAGGTTCCACTATCTTTGAGAGCAAGTAGAAGATGGGAAGATGAACTTGGAACACTTCATAACTGAGAATCAGATTACAGACATCATGACGAAGGGTGTGTAGGCCGATGTATTTCAAAGACTAAGAGATATCATGAATGTAGATAGATTAGACATAATGAATTAGGTTGTGTGTTGAAAGTAATTCCTTGTTGTAATATGGTGGGAGAACTGACTTTTGGGTTTTGTGTTTTATCGCAAGTGTTGCGGTTAGCAAGAGTCGCCACCAACTTTTCTTTTATCCAATAAAGGAAAGGGTGAAAAGAACAGGAAATACCTTTTGAGAATTTTCTGAGTAAGGGGGGTAGGTTATGAAAAGGGAAGGTGTTAGAACCCTTTTCATCCGTAGTTATCTACGGGATCTTAATTGCTAGCTCACTTTGAAAAATGCTTTATGTTTGTGTATGCTTTGAAAATATTTTGAAAATGCCTAAGTGCGACAATTTTGTAATGATTCTCGTATCGTTGAGAATGTATACAAAATGTTTTTTTTGAAAATATTTTGAAAGAAGGTATTTATTTTGTGAAAAGATGTTTTGAAAATGCCAATTTAAGACAATTTGCTTTATAATAACCCTTGTATCAGTCCTCAAGAGTGTTTATAAAGTGTTTTAAAAGTAGTTGTTTTTGAAAGTGTGAAGTGTGGAAATTGTTTTAGTTTGTGAGCTGAAATTCTGGTATCAGATACGTGATGTCGAAGGAGATGTCACGACACAAATATATGAGGACAATATAAAATGCAACAATATTAAAATCAGTAAAAACACAAGGGATTGTTAACCTAGTTTGGTGTACAACAACACCTACTCTGGGGGCTACCAAGCCAGAGACAAGCCCACTAAATAGTCTCAATTCATTGACCCTCAATAAACAACCAGTTTACGATCTAATCACTTAATCACTACCCGTGCTATACTTCTACTTAAGACACACCTATGTATGAGGCCCTCCTCAAATCCCTTCAATCACTAACAGTGAAAAACAACACATTTATCAAGTTTGAAAAGCCTTAATCATTCAATACTTAAAAGCTTATGAATGATTCACAACTTACAACTCAAATTACAACTCAAGTATTGAAACAATACTAGAGTGTATTACAATTAAAAGATTCAGACTTCTAAAACACACAAAGTATATTTTTTTACTCAATTGTTGAAGTTGTACGAATAAGGATGCAAGTCCTTATAAAGGCGCAACAACTTCTTTACGGGCTTGGGCTAAAAAACAAATATTGCAAAATTGAATCCCTTGAATATCTCCATGAAAGTAGGCCAAGATATAATCCATAAAGATAAGACAAATAGAAAAATATTCCTCCATATTTTTCGTAAGCTATAAACCATAAAACCTAAATAAGCCACGCTTAAAAACAGAAAATCTGAAAACGCGTTCAGATTAGTAGGCAGATGTCAAGACATCTGCTTTGACATCATTCAAAAACAATTAAGATGTTTTAATTCAAATGTCAAGATATTAAGCAAAACATTACCAAAGCAGTGTTTTACCAAAATTGTTGCCAACAAACACTAACAAACTCCCCCTTTGGCAAATTTTGACTAAAATATTATTTGAGCACATTATCAGAGCAACAAAAAAAAAACTTAGTTAGCAGTGGAAGATGTCAGGACATCTTCTGAGACATGAGGCTCCTCCTCAAACAATGAAGCTCCTCCTTAAACTTAGCAGTCAGTCAGCAGTCAATTTCTCTCCCCCTTTTTAGACATAATATGCCAAATAAACATGAATTCAAGAGAGTGGAGGTATAAACCAGAATATCCAAATGTCAAGCACATACAGGTTCCAAAAAGAACATATGTATCAAAATACAAAAGAAATACAAAAATAAGGCACTAACACAGAGTCTAACTTTCTTCAGGACCAATAGACTTGGAAACTTCAGAGCTTCCTTCACTATCAGAATCTCCTTCTTCAGTACCTACACTATCATCAAGGTTGTTATCCTTCTGCAACTCCTTGATCAGATTTTCAAATTTTACCTTTCTTGCTGAGATAACTCTGATTACCTCATCAAGTTCTTTGCAGGCTTCCATTAACTCAGTAATCATATCATCCTTGATTGAGGTCTTGTTTTCAGAGGATGCAAATGTCAAAATAGTGTATGGGACATGTTTACCTGAAAACAGCTTGAAGTGAAGGGACATGGCAGACTCCCTTTTGCAAACTACATCAGTGCCAGACAGAATTCCGGGATGTTGATTTAGAGTAAATCCAAAAATAAGAGATGGAAAGGAAATATGCATCTTGATAGCATAAGTTCTTGCATGCTTTACAGCCTGTTCAAAAATGTGAGCACCATAATCAAACAATTTCTTATTTCCAACAACACAAATAAATTTTCCTAAACCAGCTGTAATGATTGAGGTATGATTGGTAGGGACCCAATTAGCATATTTCACACTTAATTTACTAACAGGGAGCTTATTCTTCAAGGGCCAATCACTCACTTGGTTTTCAATGATGGTTTTTCACACTTGATTATCAGTCACTTTCAATTCATAATAATCATCTTCGGACCTGCCCAGATATCTATTAATAACAGCAGGGGAAAATTCAACACATCTACCTCTAACAAACACCTTCCTATAATCCTTACTTTTGTGATCAGCACAATCTATAGGAATATTAACAATAAATTCCTTAACAAGAGTATAATAACATTTTGGAAATCTGGTGACAGTCTTCATCAAGCGAGCAAAAGAAATCAGCTCCATAATCTATTTGCACTCCAGTGCACCTGTTCCCAACTCTCTTTCAAGAGCAATCCTTCTTTGGAAAACATATTTCCATTTTTCAGCATTGCCAACAGAATGGAACGAAATGTTATTAAGAGGAGCATTAGGCACCCTGACATAAAGCTTCTTGCTGGCAGACATCTTCACATGAGAGATCTCCTGGACATCATCCTCATCATCATCTAAGGAGCCATCAGGTCTAACTTTTCTTTTGTTGGAGGGAGGAACCACTTTACTCCAGGGCTTTGGGGGACCATACACAGTCTTCTTCTTGATACTCTTGGCAGGGGGTGTGACATCCACAACCTTCATTTTTTAGATTTGATCCTTTCAGGAATCCCAGGCACCACATTGGTAATAAGGTCATTGTCAGACAGCTCATCAACATTCACCACATTCTCAGCATTTGGATTCTTTGTACTTTCCTTAGCAGAAGAGTCCTTCTCAACAGATGATGTCTCAACATCTTGTCCAACACCAGCTTCCACTTCTTCTAGAACGGATTTAGCAAACTTTCCAAGTTTACTTTCAGCAACATCTTTCTTTAAGGTAGATGATTCAGCAGCATTTTAAGGATCAATACCATTGTCAGCCTGATCAGGCATTCATGCAAGAGGAGTAGAAAAACCAGGCATAACAAAACCCTCATTTAACACCCAACCTACCAGCCTTCTAATACTCCTATCAACATTAACAATGTCTTCTTCTGACCTATCATCAATAGTATTAGGAGCATTACCTTTAGAGGTGTCAAACTCATCTTTAGATTTCTTTGCATGGGACGATATGGGTTTCTTGATCGTCTTCTCAAGAGGTGGGATAGTTGTCAGAGGAGCGAAGACCATGACTTTATCAAGGGAGAGGTCCTCAGGATGGTTGACAGTCTTTAAGCTAGAAGCCTTGGCTTCATCGAAAGAGCACTTTGAGGGAGACGAAGCATGACGTTGCGACATCTTTGAAATTTTTTGAACAATGAGATGGAAAATAGCAAGGGTTCTTTTTCTGTAAAGGAGAATGAAGAGGTTGTGAAAATAGAATGAGGTAATGGCGTAGCGTGTGGGAGAGTATTTGAGATAGTCTTGAAATGATTGCTTAAGATATTTGACTTGTTGGAAACATAAATAATATAATATCAATTTAATGGTATTCCCACACGCCATTAATTGCTACAAACCCTCATATATGCAAATTCCTAGTTTTCCTCTTAAGTTCTCAAACTGGTTTGCATCCAAAGCCTTATAGAAAATGTCAGCTAGTTGTAATTCAGTAGCTACATGTTCTAAGGCAACAATCTTTTCTTCAAAAAGCTCTCTTATGAAGTAACGATGAATATCAATGTGTTTGGTCCTGCTGTGTTGAATAGGATTTTTTGATATATTTATGGCACTTAGATTGTCACAGAATAATGTCATGACATCTTATTTGACATTATATGCTATCAGCATTTGTTTCATCCAGACCAACTGAGAGCAACTGCTTCCTGCAGCAATATACTCAGCCTCAGCAGTGAACAAAGACACACAATTTTTCTTCTTACTGAACCAGGATATGAGATTATTTCCCAAAAAGAAACATCCTCCGGGTGTACTTTTTCTATCATCAGCACTTCCTTCCCAATCAACATCACAATAACCACTTAAAGCAGAGCTAGATCCATGAGAATATAGCATACCATAGTCACTTTTCCCATTCACATATTTAATAATTCTCTTCACATGGTTGGCATTGCTAACTTTAGGATCATATTGATATCTAGAAAACACCCCTACAACAAAGGAAATGTTAGGTCTGCTAGCTGTGAGGTATAGAAGACATTTTCCATCCTAAATTTATTTACTATATTCTTCGCATATTTTCTCTGAGATAAGAATATGGAGTCTTCCATTTGTGTAACTTGCAGACCAAGAAAGTAGGTTAACTCACCAACAAGGCTCATCACAAATTCTGATTGCATTTGCTTGACAAAATGTTGAACCATCTCATTTGACATCCCACCAAGCACAATATCATCAACATAAATTTGTGTAATCATGATCTTCCCTTCTTCTTCCTTGACAAAAAGATTTTTTACTATGCCACCTTTCCTATATCCATTCTCACCAAGAAATTCTATTAATCTCTCATACCAAGCTCTTGGAGTCTGCTTTAATCCACACAAAGCTTTCTTCAATTTGTACACATGGTTAGGAAATCTTGGATCAACAAATCCCTTAGGTTGTTCTACATAAAATTCCTCATTTAAATAGACATTTAAGAATGCACTCTTTACATCCATTTGAAACAACTTAAATCATAGAATGCAAGCAACTCCTAAGAGAATTCTGATTGATTCAAGCCTGGCCACATGGGGCAAAGGTTTCATCAAAATCAACTCCTTCAATTTGAGTGTATCCTTGTGCAACTAATCTTGCCTTATTTCTAGTAACCACCCCTTTTTCATCGGATTTATTCTTGTACACCCATTTAGTGCCAATCATATTTGTCCCTTCAGGTCTTGGAACCAGATCCCAGACTTCATTTTGTATAAATTATTCTAGCTCTTCTTGCATAGCATTAATCCATAACTCATCATTTAAGGCTTCTTTGACATTCTTAGGCTCGATTTTTGAAACAAAACAAGAATTAGTCATCCCTTCTCTTGATCTAGTAGTAACTCCTTTATTTAGATCTACTATAATAAGATCCTTAGGATGATCTCTTTGAATTCTTATTGAAGGCCCTTTATTGAGTTGACTGGGCTCAGGATCTTCTTGAGTTGGATTAGAATCAGTACTTCTATCATTGGATTATATTGGAATGTCCGACAAAGATGTTCCAACATCTTCTAAGACATCTTCTTCATCATTCCATCCTCTATCATAAATAATAACATTTATGGATTCCATCATAACCTTAGTTCTGGAGTTAAATACTCTGTAAGTTCTGCTATTTGTAGAATAACCCAGGAATATTCCCTCATCACTCTTGGGATCCATCTTCCTTCTCTGTTCACGGTCTGCTAAGATCTAACATTTACTTCCAAAAACATGAAATTATTGGCAGTAGGTTTTCTTCCCTTCCATATTTCATACAAGGTGGTTGAGGTGCCTTTTCTTAGAGTAACTGTTATGGATATAACATGCAGTATTCATAGCTTCAGCCTAAAAGTGGTAGGTTAACTTCTTAGCATGAATCATAGCTCTGGCAGATTCCCAGAGAGTTTTGTTTTTGCATTCCACAATCCCATTTTGCTGAGGAGTAATGGGAGAGGAGAATTCATGACTTATTCCTTCAGATGAACAAAAATCAGCAAATTTATTATTCTCAAATTCCTTTCCATGATCACTTCTGATTCTGATGAAATGACTATCCTTTTCTCTTTGAAGTTTTTGACAGAGATCTTTAAAGACTTCAAAATTTTCTGATTTTTCTCTGATAAAACTTATCCATGTGTACCTAGAGAAGTCATCTACAACAACATATGCATACTTCTTTCCACCAAGACTTTTAACCTGCATAAGTCCCATCAAGTCCATGTGAAGAAGTCCCAAAACTTTTGTTATGGTGAGATGTTGGATCTTCTGATGTGACATCTTAGTTTGATTTCTAATCTGGAATTCACCATATACTCTCCATTCTTCTATCTTGAGCTTAGGAATCTCTCTCATGGCTTCTATAGATATGATTCTCTTCATTCCTTTCAGATGCAAGTGTCCCAGTTTTTGATGCCACAGTTTAACTTCATTTTGTTTGGCTAGAGCACATGTTGAGGAGAAGTTCTACTCTTGAGGAACCCATAAATAACATTTGTCTTTAGATCTGATTCCTTTCATAATAACTTTATTCTTCTCATTGCAAACGAGACATTATATATTGGTGAAGTTTACTTTGAACCCTTGATCACACAGTGGAATTATACTTATTAGGTTAGTTGTTAACCCTTTAACAAGTAACACATTGTCAAGTTTTAGGACTCCTAAAATTCCAGCTTTCCAACTCCTTTGATTTCACCTTTGGCTCCATCACCAAAAGCCACATATTTGGTGGAGTGAGATTTGATATCTACCCAACAAATTCTTAACATTTGTCATGTGTCTAGAATAGCCACTATCAAAGTACCAGACATCTTTAGTTGAGACTCTGAGAGAGGTATGGGCTATGAGACTAGCAACAGTAGTTTTGGGAACCCATTATTTCATCTTTTTGCTATTTTGAGAGATCTAATTAATATTTGGAAGAGGATCAATTTTGGGGTACCCATATGTTGTACCCCAAAATTTTCACTCCCATATTTCTCAATACATTTCAAGTGAGGTCCTCAAATTGCTCAAGGAAGTCCAAGGATTGACCAGACAAACTCTCTCCTAAGGCAGTCTACCTCAAATTAGGGTTTCAGTTTGCATCAATATGCTTGAGTCCAAAGGATCCCAAATGCTCACCATTGTCCTAATATGTTCTCAAGATTATCCCTATCAAGTTTCAAGCCTTGCAGAGGAAGCTTGCTCAGTCAATTACTCAAAGGCCTGAAAATCGACTGTGCTAGGGCAAAAGTCAATTGTGTCCTAGATACAGTCAAACTTCAAGATTTTTGGTCAACATCCTCATTTTGAAGCATTAATCATCATTTGATCAAGGGTTGATCATTATTCCTCAAGGATTGCTCACAATTCATCAAATCCCAAAAGTTGCTAAATTAGGGTTTTGTAGGAAAAGTCAACTCAACTTTGACCAAGCATAACTTTCTCATACTTTATAAAAAATGACCCATACAAAGCTCATTTTTAATAGGATAGAATTACCTATAATTCATATTCATCTCCCAAGTTCAAAATATGCACTCACAAGAAGATATGAATTTGGACATTATAGGTCATTTTGAAAAGTCAACAAAAATACCTTTTTTGTCAAAGCTTCATACATGAACATGGAAGACCCAATTGAGATGATACCAAAAGGTTTTCTTATAGGACATCTTGAGCTTTCTAAAAAGTCCAAGAACACATCTCTAGGATCCAAATTGAAGGAGTTATGCATTGATGAAGTTGACCCATTTTGCAAATTTGCCAAAAGTCAAATGTGTCTCAAATTGCAATTTTTGTCAAATGGGCCTAACTTTTTATGCTTGCACTGAGTTTGTAACATGACCCACGACCCATGATCCTTCCCATTTGTCATTCTTTTATTTTTGTCATTTATTTTGATTTTATTGCAATTAAATCAAATAAAATCAAAATAAAATCATGAAAATATCAAAAACTAATCAAAGCTTGAGATTTTGTGCATGTTTAAGTCTATTATATAGCTGGAGATAGAATCAAATCGTGCAATCTTCAAATGGACACAAAAAGATAGGATTTTATCAATTTGGAAAGATTTTGTACAGTGATCAAATCATGAATCAATGATCTTAATTGGAAAAGATTTGAACCAAATTGCAACCCTAATTCATTCTTGGATACATAAGGAAGGATTGCAGATCAAAAACAGAGAGATTGGAGGCGTGCAAAGAAGAGAACAAATCTCAAAATTTCAAGGAAAAGTTGCAAACTGATTTCCTAGTTCCAGGCTTCCTCAAGCCATTCCAGGCACACCAATCGATTGCTGGACATCCAGGGATCAAGATTCAACCACTAACAAGCCTCATAACATTCAAAAATGCACTGTAAGAGTCCCACGATATCCATGTTTTCTTTGAATTCGTATATCATAATTCTGGCGTTGTTAGCATGTTTTTTTGACATATCCTTAATCCATAAGTTATTTGTAAGCTAATGGTGATACTTAATTGCATTTTCGTTAACTGAACATCAAGATGCCATATTTAGGGTTCTTGCTTCATTTTTGGGGTTTTTGTGTACATGTACAATTGGCCATGGATAAGGGTACCATGATGCTCGTGAGGTTGTCACAAGTTGATTGGTACCACTGGTATTGATTTATCATGCAGGGATGATATTTTGGAGAAGCCCAGGGTTATACCTACACCCTTTGTCCGTAGGTAAAAGATCTTTATCTAAATCAACGGAGGCGATGAGGAAGATGATAATGTGGCGCCCCATGAATGGCCCATTCAAATCTGCACGCGTTTTGATAATTGTTATTTTGTTTTTTCCATATAATGATTGTTTGTCATTATTTGTACAATTAATCAAGCCAGCCCAACTGGTAAGCGCGCAGTATGATTATGCCAAAGGGCCTGGGTTCGATCCCTAGGTCCCCAACATTGCTTTCTATATTTTTTCTATGCAGAATTAGGTACACAGGTATCCAACAAGTCCACCATGCGTCCTCAATATCCAACCAATCAGGTCATCCACATGCTAGATCCAAGGCATCCCAATGAAGGTCCACCATGGACATCAGTCAAGCGTGTACACATGATCTGGAAAGTCAAAGCAGGCCAAGTGTTATTGGGCTTGAAATTTGCAATCAGCACCCCCTTCTTGCTAGCAACTACCAGGCCCATCCTATTTCTTTTCTATTTTTATTTTTATTTAATTTCTTTTATTTAATTATTTTCTAACGACAAAATTAATTTCTTTTTTACAAAAAAATCATAAAATCAATTTCACCAATTTAGAATTTAGGTTTTATTTTATTTTATCAAATTTAATTTTATATTAGTTTTAATTTAGGTTTAATTCTAACTTTTTTTTGTAAATAAGTAAAATCAAATTAGAAAATTAGGGTTATCATGTGATTTAATTTTTATTTCTTTTCTCAATAAAAATAAAAAAATACCAAAAATAGGTTGATTTAATTATTTTTCTTAATTCTAAATTAATTAGTAATTAGGCTTTTATTTATTCAATTAAAATCTTATTTTCTTAAAATAATCAAAAAACAACAAAAAAACGATTTTTCTTTTAATTAGGTTTAGTCGGGGTCAAAACCCTAATTCTCTCGTTTTCGTTTCATCGCGCGCGCTTATTATTTTTACAATATTAATGTAACTGCTCACAGTATGTAATAGTTTAATTAGGATTTTATTTATTTATCGTTTTTACAGGTTTTTTGGCTATGTAATTAATCCCCTTCCTGAAGCCTTGTAATAGCGTAGTCTTATTTCTCGCATTTTAATTTTCGCAAATATTAACTGTTAGATGTATGATAATAGGATTTCATGACAAAACTGTATGTTAATTTAAAATGGCTAGAAAACCCTAAATGTGCAAAGATAATAACTGAAATTAAATCACTCGCACATGCGCACTCCTAGGGTATACTCTCACTTCGGTTGCCTTCGGTAAATGATCATTAAGTATAGGGTATTTTAGTGGTCGCCCTCCTGTCTAAACAAAGATCAAATGTCCCATTCAGAAATGTTGCCTCGGAAAGGTTGCCTCGAAAATGTTGCCTCGAATATGATCTTAAGACATTAGGGTTATTACTAAGACGTCCTGACATTGCTTTAGTGATCGTACGTCCCTTTCGAATTGACCCTTACAACTCAAACGACGATGCTACCTATTTCTCAATAGTAGGATAGCGCTGTCTAAAGGAAACAAGAACATAAACAATCTCTTTTTCGAGTAGGTAGATGCTAGTAGGTACTTGCTCAAAAAAAACTGTAAGTCTAAGAGTGCCTAAGAGGGGGGGGGGGGGGGGTGAATTAGGTATATAAAGTTTATTCGGTTTTATGAGAATACTTGTAGTAATTTTTGGTTAAGTGTTTGAAGGTTTTGATTATCTTATCTTTTCTTGATGATGGTGATGAAAGGGATAAAAGCGGAAAAGTAAAGAACACGGTGATATATCCTGGTTCCCCTCACAATCCGAGAGTACTCCAGTCCCCTTTCCAACACGAAAGAGATTTCACTATAGTTAGAATGATTGTACAGCCTACGCTTACTATCTAACCTATAGGGTGACCAAAGGTTCTTAACACCTTTAAGATCAAACAAACACTAATGTGAATGAAGAACAATCCTCTTCAAATCACAACACTTACTTCCAACAATCCTGGATAGTAAGGGAATAATTTCTTTAAGTAATACAATGATTAATTTGAAATAGATAGATAGCACTATCAATCTTCAATTGATCTTCTTCTTCAAGATAGAAATAATTCTCAAGCAATGATTATAAATGTTCACAATGTATGTATGAAACTTGTAATGATTTCTTAATGAAAATGTATATGGCAAGTTTCACAAAATTTATGAACACATGAAATTTTAAGTGCTAATTTGAATTGTTGAAAATTGTTAATATGAAGAAGGTTTTTTTTTGTTGTATATGAAAGTTATGATAGATATTTTAAAATCTGAAAATCTGCACATTTATAAAGTCACAAGAACCTCTTCATTCATGCCATTTGATATGAAAAGATGCAATGCATTCATGAAAGGATACCACTTGAAAAATGTTCAAAAACCAAAAGAAAAGCTGCACTGGTTCGCTGGGAACCGGTTCCGACACAGGAAGAACCCGGTTCTTAGTGAACGTTATAACTTAGATTTCAAAAATATCACGCAGGAACCGGTTCCCCTATTGGTACAACCCGGTTCCTGGTACAAATTCCAGGGAGGTGTTTTTGAACAAGTTTTGGAACCCGGTTCCCTGTTAGGGAGGAACCGGTTCCTGAAAGGGTTATTTTCAAAAATACTTTTTGAAAAAGATTTTAAACATAGTTTTTCTTAAATGTAAACATGTTGGATATGTATATGATTATGAATGCAAATTTGTGAACATCTATATTCAAGATTAAGAATTATTTATACCATTTGACATTTTGTTGATTCTTCAATAATTCTTCTTCTAATCTTCAAGACTTGTATATGATATTGATAAGCTTTTTGCACATCCTTTGAATGTTGATGTCCATGTTGTCTTCATCAAAACAAATGCTTTAAATATGACTTGAGAAGCTTGCAATTACATTCTCCCCCTTTTTGATGATGACAACCAAGTCTTGAAAACAATTCTTGAAATGTTTTATGTTGTTTTGTGTAGAAAACATGTTGAGCAAATGCAAGGCTCCCCCTAAATTGTATGCTCCCCCTAGGTCCATGATTCCTTGAATTTTGGAGTGAGTATGATAGATATTTGGGCCTGCAATTTCTTTGAAACAAAACAATACATATGCATATTCTTCTCCCCCTTTGTTAACATAAAAAAGGATGGGGAAAAAGAGTGAAATAAATTCATTTTAAAAATTAAGACGTGCATCTTATGAGAAATATTTAGAGATCACCTTCATCCAAAATACCAAGTTCTCTTCGGATTTTGAAGAATGGTTCTCGAGCAAGTGGTTTTGTGAAGATATCTGCGAGTTGGTTATGAGTATCCACAAAAGTGACTTCGACATCTCCTTTAAGTACATGATCACGGAGAAAGTGATGTCGAATATCTATATGTTTGGTTCTTGAATGCATGACCGGATTCTTTGTAATATTGATAGCACTTGTATTGTCGCATCGAAGAGGAATGCATCCGAGATCAAGTCCGTAATCACGGAGTTGTTGCTTGAGCCAAAGAATTTGTGCACAACAACTACCCGCTGCTATGTATTCTGCTTCAGCCGTGCTAAGAGCAACACATGCTTGCTTTTTACAAGCCCATGATACTAATGCATTTCCAATAATGTGACAAGTACCACTTGTGCTTTTACGATCAGTTTTACAACCTGCATAATCCGCGTCAGAATAACCAATTAAAGTGCAAATACTACCTTTAGGATACCATAAGCCGACATTGGTTGTTCCTTTTAGATACTCCATGATCCTTTTAACTGCCATGAGGTGTGATTCCTTTGGATTTGCTTGAAAGTGAGCACAAAGACAAACACTAAACATGATGTCAGGACGGCTTGCCGTCAAATACAATAAGGAACCAATCATACCTCGGTATTTTGTAATATCAATTGGAGTACCGGATTCATCTTGATCAACATATGTACCGGAGCCCATTGGAGTATTCATTGCTTTACAATTGTCCATATCAAACTTTTTCAATAATTCTTTGCAATACTTAGATTGGTTGATGAAGATTCCATCTTTTAGTTGCTTGATTTGTAGTCCAAGAAAGTAGTTCATCTTTCCCATCATAGACATCTCGAATTCTCCTTGGATCATCAATGAGAATTCCTCACACATTTCTTTGTTAGTCGATCCAAAAATGATATCATCAACATAGACTTGAACCAATAAAGTGTTACTTTTGATTTTCTTAATGAACAAAGTTTTATCAACCTTACCCTTTTCGAAACCTTTTTTCACACAAAAAATTGCTAAGTCTATCATACCATGCTCTTGGTGCTTGCTTTAAGCCATAAAGAGCCTTTCTCAACTTAAATACATGTGTAGGATGTTTGAAGTCTTCAAATCCCGGAGGTTGTTTGACATAGACTTCTTCATTGATGTATCCATTCAAGAATGCGCTTTTGACGTCCATTTGAAAAAGCTGAAAATTTAATGAACAAGCATAAGCAAGTAAAAGACGTATAGCTTCTAACCTTGCAACCGGAGCAAATGTTTCTTCAAAGTCGATTCCTTCCTCTTGATTGTAACCTTGGGCAACCAACCTTGCTTTGTTTCGAACAATTAGACCATTATCATCAAGTTTGTTCTTAAACACCCATCGGGTACCTATGATGTGTTTACCACTTGGTCTAGGAACAAGTTCCCAAACTTGATTTCTCTCGAATTGATTTAATTCTTCTTGCATAGCAATAATCCATTGATCATCTCCTAAGGCTTCATCAACTTTGGTAGGTTCAATTTGAGAAACAAACGCCATGTTTAAGCAAGCATCTTTTAGATTTAATCTTGTTGATACTCCTTGGCTAATGTCACCAATAATTTTGTCAATAGGATGGTCTCTATGAGTTCTCCATTCTTTTGGTAGATCATTGATGATTGAATCTTGTTGTACAATGTTTTCTTGATTTTCCGGTGATTTCACAACTTGATCATTTGAAAGATCTTCCGGGGGTAAATCTATAGGATCATCATCATCACACACAACTACTTCCTCCTTAGAGGTGTTAGTTTCATCAAAAGATACATGCATAGATTCTTCAATAGTTAAAGTTCTTTTATTATAAATTCTATATGCTTTACTAGAAAGAGAATAACCAAGAAATATACCTTCGTCAGATTTCTCGTCAAACTTACCGAGATTGTCTTTGTCATTGTTAAGAACAAAGCACTTGCATCCAAAAATGTGAAAGTGAGCAATATTTGGCTTTCTTCCTTTGAAGAGTTCATATGGAGTCTTCTTTATTATAGGTCTAATGATAACTCGATTTCCAACATAGCATGCCGTACTAACCGCATCCGCCCAAAAATATTTAGGAAGATTTGCATCACTAAGCATTGTTCTTGCAAGTTCCACTAGAAACCTATTCTTTCTTTCAACTACTCCATTTTGTTGTGGAGTTCTAGGTGCTGAAAAATTATGAGAGATACCATGTTCTTCACAAAATTCTTCAAATTGTGCATTTTGGAATTCTCCACCATGATCACTTCTTATGGATACAATCTTTAGTGATTTTTCATTTTGGATTTGCTTAGCATACTTCTTAAAAGCTTTAAAAGCATCAATTTTCTTCACAAGAAACAAAGTCCAAGAATATCTAGAAAAATCATTAACAATAACTAAAGCGTATACATTACCTCCGAAGCTTTTGTTCTTGATGGACCAAAGAGATCCATGTGTAACAATTGTAATGGCCTTGTAGTAGACACCACATTCTTAGATTTGAAAGTTGATTTGGTCTATTTGCCCTTTTCGCATGCATTACATAATTTGTCTTTGATGAACTTCATCTTTGGTAGACCAATAACTAAGTCATGCTTAACCAATTTGTTCAAGTGCTCCATGTGAATGTGAGCAATCCTCTTGTGCCATAACCAAGCGTCATTGTTGTTTACCATAAGACATTGTACCTTCATAGACAAATCATCTAAAGTAATCATAAAAATATTGTTAGTTCTTATACCTTTGAGTTTTACCTCATTGGTTGCCACATCCATAATAAGACATTCTTCTTTGTTGAATTTGATCTTGAACCCTCTATCGCAAAGTTGACTTATGCTAAGAAGTTTGTGCTTTAATCCTTCAACATAGAGAACATCCTCAATTTGAATGGATGGAGGTGTGCCAACTATTCCAACGCCAAGAATCTTTCCTTTGGTGTTGTCTCCATAGGTGACATACCCTTTGGCTTTATGTACTAGATATGAAAATTGGTGCACATCTCCTGTCATATGCTTTGAACATCCACTATCAAGATACCAAACTTTTGATGTGGATTTCAAGCATACCTACAAAAACAAATTATTTCTTGTTAGGTACCCAAGTTGCCTTGGGTCCTTCATAGTTAGTTCCCTTTTTCACCCACACATAATGCCCACTTGCCATACTAAAGTTTCTAACATAGCAAGCATTAGGTGTATGGCCTTTAATACCACAATAAAAACAAGTAGGTTCAAAGTTACTTCTATATCTAGAAGGATAAGATTTCTTCTCAGGAAATGTTTTCTTTTTGGATATATTAGCCTTTTTCTTTTGATGATTATGAACAACTTACTTCTTTTCTACTTTCTTGGGATTGGAACTATTACTAGCCTTTACAAAAACAATGGGATTGTTACTTGGTTTCTTAGAATTCACATAACCAAGACCTCTTTTATCATTTGGATAACGTTGTTGGCTTAGTAATCCTTCCAATCCTATTTGTCCTTTTTCATATCGTTCAATGACTCTTTTCAATTGAACAATTTGAAAGACATTTGATTCACACTTGGAGCATGCAAAGTTTTCCTTTTCTTTAATAAAATTTTGTTTTTGAAGATCAAAATCTTTAGTCATGGTGTCAATTTTTTCTAGACAAATTAGAAGTTCTTTTTCTTGATTTGACACCTTTTTGTATAAACCTTTGCATTCTTCCAAGAGTTCATCAATAGCACCTTGAACATCATCATCAAAAAGATTAAATTCATTACTAACCTCTTCTTCATCGTCGGAGTGATGTGAAGCCATCAATGCTATATTTGCACATTCGTCGCTTTCCGAATCGGATGAGGAACTTATCTCATTATCTTCCCATGCAACATAAGCCTTTTTGTTCTTGAACTCCTTTTTGCCTTTGAATCCATTTTTCTTGGAGAGTTTTGGACAATCCGGCTTTATGTGACCTTGCTTTCCACATTCATAGCATGTGACATCTTGTGTTGATGTGGAGGCTTCTTTATCTTTATGCTTATAGAATTTCTTTCTTTTGACAAAGTTAGCATTATGAAGATTATTTTTATGACCAAAATATTTTCCTAACCTTTTTACAAGAAGCAAGAGATTTTCATCTTCCTCCGATGCATCTTTCTCTTGGCTTTCTTTTGAATCAACTTTCAAAGCAATGCCTTTGGATTTCTTCTCATGATTCTCATGTTTTTCAAGTCTTCCAAGTTCCGTCTCATATTCTTGAAGCTTTCCGAAAAGTGTTGCGGAAGTCATAGTTGCTAGGCTTTTCTTTTCGGAGATTTTCGTCACTTTTGGTTGCCATTCCCTCGTTAAAGACCTAAGCACTTTAAGATTTAATTCATCGTTAGTTAAAGTCTTACCGAGTGCCTTCAAATGGTTTGTCAAGTGAACGAATCTCTTTTGCAAGTCAAGGATGGATTCTCCGGGCAGCCTTCTGAATAATTCATATTCTTGACTCAAAGTGTTCAATCTAGACCTTTTGACTTCGGCGGTTCCTTCATGAGTATCTACAAGAGTATCCCAAATTTCCTTTGCTGTTGTACATGCCGATACTCGGAAAAATTCATCCATACTAAGAGTACTTTGAAGAATATTGATTGCGTTTTTGTCAAAGAGAACTTTTTTCTTGTCATCGTCATCCCATGATGCTTTAGGCTTTGATGACCCAACACCATTGACAACACACACCAGATTAAATTGACCATTCTCAACAACATTCCATATTTCTTCTCCTTGCGCTTCAAGATGAGCCTTCATGCGAATTTTCCAAAAGTCAAAGTATTCACCACAAAACAATGGAGGCTTGTTGTTACTACCACCATCTTTGAAAACTGGATTTTGATTTGCGGAAGCCATTCTGGATCTTTAGGAACAAGTTACCTATAACTTGCTCTGATACCAATTGTAAGTCTAAGAGTGCCTAAGAGGGGGGGGGGGGTGAATTAGGTATATAAAGTTTATTCGGTTTTATGAGAATACTTGTAGTAATTTTTGGTTAAGTGTTTGAAGGTTTTGATTATCTTATCTTTTCTTGATTATGGTGATGAAAGCGATAAAAGCGGAATAGTAAAGAACACGGTGATATATCCTGGTTCCCCTCACAATCCGAGAGTACTTCAGTCCCCTTTCCAACACGAAAGAGATTTCACTATAGTTAGAATGATTGTACAGCCTATGCTTACTATCTAACCTATAGGGTGACCAAAGGTTCTTAACACCTTTAAGATTAAACAAACACTAATGTGAATGAAGAACAATCCTCTTCAAATCACAACACTTACTTCCAACAATCCTGGATAGTAAGGGAATAATTTCTTTAAGTAATACAATGATTAATTTGAAATAGATGGATAGCACTATCAATCTTCAATTGATCTTCTTCTTCAAGATAGAAACAATTCTCAAGCAATGATTATAAATGTTCACAATGTATGTATGAAACTTGTAATGATTTCTTAATAAAAATGTATATGGCAAGTTTCACAAAATTTATGAACACATGAAAGTTTAAGTGCAAATTTTAATTGTTGAAAATTGTTAATATGAAGAAGGTTTTTTTTTTGTTGTATATGAAAGTTATGATAGATATTTTAAAATCTGAAAATCTGCACATTTATAAAGTCACAAGAACCTCTTCATTCATGCCATTTGATATGAAAAGATGCAATGCATTCATGAAAGGATACCACTTGAAAAATGTTCAAAAACCAAAAGAAAAGCTGCACTGGTTCGCTGGAAACCAGTTCCGACACAGGAAGAACCCGGTTCTTAGTAAACGTTATAACTTAGATTTCAAAAATATCACGCAGGAACCGGTTCCCCTATTGGTACAACCCGGTTCCTGGTAAAAATTCCAGGGAGGTGTTTTTGAACAAGTTTTGGAACCCGGTTCCCTGTTAGGGAGGAACCGGTTCCTGAAAGGGTTATTTTCAAAAATACTTTTTGAAAAAGATTTCAAACATAGTTTTTCTTAAATGTAAACATGTTGGATATGTATATGATTATGAATGCAAATTTGTGAACATCTATATTCAAGATTAAGAATTATTTATACCATTTGACATTTTGTTGATTCTTCAATAATTCTTCTTCTAATCTTCAAGACTTGTATATGATATTGATAAGCTTTTTGCACATCCTTTAAATGTTGATGTCCATGTTGTCTTCATCAAAACAAATGCTTTAAATATGACTTGAGAAGCTTGCAATTACACAAACTTTTTCACACTTACACTTTTCAAACAAAGTTTTCAAAAACAACTTCGTAACACTCTTGAAGACAGAAGCAAGGGTTAAAACGAAGTAAAACAAAAAAATTTCAAAACACACAAACACGGAAGCAATTTTCAAAAGATGAGCTAGTACCTAAGAGCCCATGGAAAACCATGGATAGAAAGGGTGTTAATACCTTCCCTTTCTATAACCTACCCCCCGTACTCAAAATCTCGAAAGAGGAATTTTTCTGTGCTTTTTTCCTTTCCAGTTGGATAAAATAAAAGTCGGTAGCGACTCTTGCTTACCGCGACATTTTGCAAACACAAACGCAAAACGCAAACCAGCATTTTCCAAAATAGTCTGGTTCTGCCACCGTATCACAGAACTGGCGACTCTGTTGGGGAGTAATAAGTGGGGTATACCTTAGGATTTAGTTCATAATATTTGCTTCTCTTGTTTATTTTGGTTGCTTTACTTTTAAGGGTTTTGTTTGGGAGTTACTATAGATCCTAACCTAGATCTGGGGACACCTTTTAGGTAAGTAGCAATAAACTGTGAGGGAACTGTACTGTGTAGACCGATACGATTGAAGCAGTAGCTACGTTGATGTGGCACATTGGTTGGTACCGGTATCCCTTATGGAGAAACGAGGAGAATACGGGGTTGTTATGTGTGTCGTTAAGCATCGACTGACCTTAGAACCTTTAATCGACCAACTTGGCCAGTAGGAAGTAGTGAGATAGTCGGCCTCAGTGTAAAGCTGAGAACTGGTTGATGCTCGATGCTACACTCATTGAGACCATACTCTCGAGATAGTTACGGCCGCAAGAAAAGATTGTGTGAGCTGAAACCATGACCGATGGAGGATGGTCAGTAATATTGAGAACCTCTAGAACCCGATTACTATTACTAGGACATGTTGAAACCAACTGAGCTTCAAGAGGGTAATATCTTTGACCCCATGCAAGCCTTAAACTTAAGGGCTTTTGTATGACTTGTTTTCCTTTGCCATGTCTGTTATCTGCTATACCTGTTATTTGTTTTACCATGACATCAAGCATCATAACATAGCATGCATACTTCATTATACTAACCATTTCAAAGACCGAGGGGATTCATCTTTGTTCTGTTTTGCAGATTATGGCTTCCGTGTGCAGAAACACCATCTGAGTTAACTTTGTGCAAATACCTGCTCAACTTAAGGAGTTAGCCTCAAAAGTTTCTGAGACTTCTTCATTCATTAAGAGACATGGTCAGCTTCTTAGCTTGGTTACCTCAAAGTTTGATGAGCAGATGATGAGTGTGCTTTTCCAGTTCTTCGATCCTGTGCATCATTACTTCACTTTCTCAGATTATCAGCTAGTTCACACTTTGGAAGAGTTTTCTCACTTATTGGGCATATCCATCCTTGAGTAGATACCCTTCACAGGTATGGAAGAGACTCCTAGACCAGAAGAAATTGCTTCAGCTTTGCATCTGAAACGGGCTGATGTAGTATCCAATTGGGAAACACGAAGCAGGGTTGAAGGTTTCTTAGCCATGTTTCTGATAGATCAAGCTCAGCTATTCTGAGATAGTTTGGAATTTCAGGATTTCGAAGATATCTTGGCTCTCCTTATCTACGGTTTGGTTCTCTTCCAGAATCCAGATTCCTTTATAGATGTGAATGCGGTTAAGATCTTCATGTCTCGCAATCCTGTGCCTACTCTTCTGGGTGATATCTTGCATGCCCTCTATACTCGTACTGTGCGTAGAAGAGGGGCTCTCATGTGTTGTATGCCGTTGCTGTCAAGGTGGTTTATTTCGCACATCCCTAAGTCCGTGTTGAAGAATAAAGAAGGTTTAGGATGGTCTTACAGGATAATGTCCCTTGCCCATACATACATTCTTTGGAGTTCCAAGGCTATGGAAAGCACTGCTGTCATTGATCATTATGGGGGATACCCTAATGTCCCGTTGCTTGGAATCAGAGGGGGTATAACCTACAGTCCTTGTTTAGCTTTGCGACAATTTGGTCGTGCTCGGAGAGACGGTCCCCATGAGTTACTTCTTACGGATATTACATTTGACTACAAGGAAGATATTGACGAGCATCGCCTGAGGTTTATACGAGCTTGGGGCATGGTGAACAGATTTGACCCCCAAGAGCTAGAACCAAGGACTTCCCTTTCTATGCAGCCTTACCTACAATGGGTCCGAGCTCGTGCTCAGAAGCTTGGGATGCCTTATGAAGCTGTGTTGCCAGTGATTGTGGAGCCCACCAATGAAGAGGGAATTCCTTATACAATCCTTTATCTCTACATGCCCACTGATCTTGGGGCATTGAAGAGATCTTGGATTCAGCTAAAAGAGGAGAGGGATACCTACCGAGAAAAGTACCATGAGCAAGAAAGGAAGATCTTGAAGCTCACCAGGCAGCTCGAGAATGAAAGAACGATCAATGACTGTGTCAGCACGAAGGGGAAGCGTCCATGGGATTTATGATTTTGCTTTTTCTAGTTTAGATTTGTTTTCCGTTTATTTCTTTGTAACGCCTCAAAGGCATTGTTGAACCTTCTTACAAGTTAATCTAATAAATTTTGTTTATTTTTGGTTTGCAAATTTAAATCTCCCAAAGTCTTTGAAATCATTACATATGCATCCCATTATCATGCACACCATTACAGGTACCATTACAGGTTTCTCATCTTCTTCACTGTTTATTTCAGCAGTTATGTCTTCTGATCAAGCTATCAAAGATCTTCAGGCACAAAATGCCCAATTCCAAGAGATGTTCTTGAGCTTGGCTAAAGGGCAAGAGGATTTAAAAGTTCTCATTCTGAAAGAGAAAGAGAAGAAGAAGAAGAAGGTCGTTCTTCTGAGCATGGGCAAAAGGTTTGGGGATAGGTTGAAACAACAAGCTGATATGTCCTTTTCGTCCAAGGAAGGGGAGAACCGAGATGAAGAAAAGGGCCCCAGTCCTGCAGTTTCTGATGATGATACAAATTATGATGAGGAGCAATATCCCCCTGCTGAGGATAGGTACAAGCAGTTAGAAGACCGTCTGAGTGCAATGGAGATTCAAAAGATCCTTGGTTTGGATTTCGGAAAGCTGGGATTGGTATCAGGAGTGGTGATCCCTCATAAGTTCAAAGCTCCGGTTTTTGCCAAGTATGACGGAGTATCCTGTCCAAAACTCCATCTTCGCTCGTACGTCAGAAAAATTCAACCCCACACTGCTGATAGAAATTTGTGGGTACATTTCTTTCAAGATAGTCTACCAGGGACTCAGCTTGAATGGTTTTATCAGTTGGAAGGAGCTAATGTCCGAAACTGGGAGGAGCTTGCTGCTGCTTTCTACAGGCAGTATCAGTATAATGCCGACCTTGCTCTCACTCGTACTCAGCTTCAGGGTATGTTTATGGGTGCAGGTGAAGGTTTTAAGGACTATGCTCAAAAATGGAGAGACCTAGCTGGAAGAGTCCAACCCCTTTTGTCTGATAGGGAGTTGGTTGACATGTTTCTAGGGATGCTATCTGGTCCATTTTTCAATCATCTGATCGGAAGTTCGTCATCTGGGTTTACTGAGTTGATCATGACTGGAGAGAGAGTAGAAGCTGGCATCCGAAGTGGTAAGATACAGAAGGATACTTCATCAAGTGCAGTAAAGAAGCCTTTCACCAGTAAGAAAGAAGCTAGTGCAGTCTACGGCCCGAGAGGCCAAAGCAGACCTGAACACCGTCAAGCAGTAAATGCGGTAGTGATATCAAGACCCACAGTTGCTCCACAATGCAACAATCAACAAAGGGTGGAAAGACCACAAAGACAGTACACTCGGCTCAATATGACCTTGTCTCAAATTCTACCACAATTATTGAAGACCAACCTGGTAACTCTGAGGGAAGCCCCGAAGAATCCCAACACCACATCTTCGCTATATAACCCGAATGCCCGTTGCGCCTATCACTCTGATGGCCCAGGTAATGATACAAAAAACTGTTGGGCCTTGAAGAATAATGTGCAAGACTTGATCGAATCCAAAGATATTGAGTTTGACACTCCGGAGAAGCCCAACGTCATAACTGCACCTATGCCCAAACATGGTCATGGAGTGAATGCTGTGGATGATGATTTATTTGTGACCTTCATGGAAGAAATTTCTACTCCTTTGAAGACAGTTAAGAAGAATCTGTTGTTGGCCGATTTATTTCCGGTTTGTGGTGAAGGTTACCACATGTTTTCAATTCTGCCTGCTGGTTGCCATTTATTGAAATCAGGTGTTCAGCGCCTGATGGATAACAAAGAGATCTTGTTCGAAAAGACTATGATTCCGTTGGTTCCAATTGAATAAGTTTCCATCATAACCATTTCCGCCAATCCTTCCAAGGCTTCCTCGAGAAATCCTATTAGGATTACACCCGTCTCAAGAATTGCTCCGTTAATAATTATTGTCCCTGGTCCTGTCCCATACACTTCGGATAAGGTTGTCCCTTGGCACTATGGGGCCGATGTGTATTACCATGGAGTTAAGCAAGACATAAAGAGTGAGGAAGCTGATATCAGCAACATTTTCGGGGCTAGCAAGGTCACCATAAGCGGAAGACTCTTTTCTCCCGAGATTTCCCCTCCGACTGTTCACAAACCTATTGTCATTCCATCTGCTAGTACATCAGCTACAATCCCAGTTCCTATTCCAGTTATCACCCCTGTCGCCGAGCCATCTGGGACTCGGGGCAAATAAATCATAGGTGAGCCTGCCCGGACGGAGGCGCCTAAGAAGATCATTGTAGAAACCTCTAAGTAGGAGATAGAGGAAATTCTGAAGATTATCAAGAAAAGCGACTACAACGTAGTCGAGCAATTGGGGCAGACCTCGTAAAAAATATCCATGTTGTCCTTGTTATTGTGTTTTGAATCCCATGCAAAGGCTTTAATTTCATTCCTCAAGACTGCACACATGTCGCAGGAAACTTCGGCTGATCAATTCAAAGATTGTGTAGCTAGTTTGACTGCCGACAATGGGTTGGGTTTCTCAGATGCAGATCTGACTGCTAAAGAAAGAAATCATAATGACGCTCTGCACGTATCGATCGAGTGCAGGTGTTGTACCCCAAAATTTACCCTCCCATATTTCTCAAAACATTGCAAGATAAATCTCCAAGTTGCTCAAGATTGCTCAAGAGTTGGACAATCAAGTCATCTCCTAAGGCAGTTAACCTCAAAATTAGGGTTTTGTGTTGCATCAAGGTCCTTGTATACAAATGACCTCAAGTGCTCCCCAATGTCATAATATGTTCTTAAGGTCATCCATGTCAAATCTCAAGCCTTGCAAAGGAAGTTTGGTCAGTCAAGTGCTCAAAGGGTCCAAAAATCGACTGTGCTAGGGCAAAAGTCAACTGTGACCCAAATACAGTCAAACTTCAAGATTTTTTGTCAACATTCTCATTTTGAAGGATATTTCATCATTTTATCAAGGGTTGATCATGATTCATCAAGGATTGCTCAAGATTCATCAAGATTCAAAAGTTGCTAAATTAGGGTTTTGTAGGAAAAGTCAACTCAACTTTGACCAAGCATAACTTTATCATACTTTACGAGAAATGACCCATCCAAATCTCATTTTGAATAGGATGCAATTTCCTACGATCCATCTTCACACCCCAATATCAAGAAATGCACTCACAAAAAGTTACAAATTTGGACATTATAGGTCATTTTTGAAAGTCAACAAAAACACCTTTTTTGCCAAAGCTTATAACTTGAGAATGGAATATCAAAATGATATGAGACCAAAAGGTCTGGTTAGAGGACATCACAAGGTTTCTAAAAAGTCCAATAACACCTCCAAAATTTCAAAATTGAAGAAGTTATGCATTGTTGAAGTTGGGCATTTTTGCAAAATTGCCAAAAGTCAACCATCCGCAAAACTCCAAATTTTGTCAAATGGGCCGACTTTTTTCCACTTGATTTGATCTTGTCACACTACCCACGTGTCCTATCTTCAGTCTTGTGTCCATTTATTGATTTTTCTATTTTATTTGATTTTTATTGAATTAATTCATTTTAAATCAATTTAAATCCAAATAAAATCCAAATATTGATCATTTAGGATATTTTTGATTGATATAGGTCTTAAATATCATCATGGGCATAATCAAATCCGAATCAAGCCATATCATAAAAAAAAAGTGGTTTTTGGACAAATTTGGAAGCTTTTTAATGGTGAATCAAATCACATCTTCAGGCACCAATGCACAAAGATTCAAAGCCCAAAATTTGACCTAATGCATTGCTTTATAGATATACAAGTGAGAGGCACGAGTTTCAGGACCTAGAGGCTGATAAATCACAAGAACAAAACTTGGAAATTTGTCAAAAAAGCTTAAAACTGAAATCACCCCTAGAGGCGAATTCAAGGTCAAATCTCAACACTATTCTCTTGCTGGATATCCACTGAGTGAAAAGCAATCAAATTCAGGCCATCACACCTTCCCAATAGCGCTGTAAGTCTCCTGAAAAACGCCCCTGTACTCGAAATCGCATACTCATATTCCTGCGTTTTCTTGGCAAAATCGTTACACAATCATGCTTATCGTTCCATTTAGAAGCTTTTTGCATTATTGAATTGCATTTCATGGCCTGCAACCCCCTAGCCAATTCTAGGGTTCTTGGTTCTTGTTTTTGGGCATTTTAATTGCAGGCAAAATTGATGCTAATAATGGACATGGACGTAATCAGTGGAAGAAGACGAGTACAACCATGTACTTGGAATTGATTTTCGTGGCCTAGAACTAGTTTTAGGAATGAGCTATGAATTTAGCTGCGGATAAAAATCCGCAGGTAAATAACCAGGTCCAACGAAGAAGACGCTGACGTGTCTCCCTCCCATTGGTTGTTTCAAACGTTGCGCGCTTTTTATTTTTTTCTGATCCAATGATTTGTCTTTATTTTATTATTATTAATTCCTAATACACCAACAAATGGAAAGCAGTGGCGCAGTGGTAGACGTGTTGTTCAAAGGCTTGCAGGACCTGGGTTCGAATCCCAGGTCCACCATATTTGCATATTGTTATTTTTCTCCAGGAAATCCAATGCGCTTCAGCAAGTGTGGTCCATTATACTCCTTCAAATATCATCTGCCAGATGGCCTCCAGGCCAAATCTGATGGCCCAAAGGTGATAACCATCATAAGACCTAGTCAACGTGCATGCAGGGAATTCCAAAAAGTCAGCCCAGGCCAGCGCCTGTTGGGCCACTAAGTTGCTATTCTCACCATCCTTTTGGGCCCAAACCCCCTTGGTTATTTCTTTCTTCTTTTTATTTAGTTATTTATTTGTTTTGTTTAATTATTATTTTTATTTAAACTAACCAATTAAATTTTTTTCTCATAAAATCAAAAAAACCAAAAAATATATTTTATTTATTAAAATTAAATTCAGAACTTTATTTTTGTAAAAAAATTAATTTAATTAATTTAGTGTTAATTAGGTATAACTTTTAATATTTTTGCAATAATTAAAATTAGTTTAGATAATTAGGTTTTTATTAACATTAATCAAATTTATTTGATTTCTTTAAATATCAAAAATACAAAAATATCTTTTTTTAATTAATTAATTGATTTATTTAATTAGCTTAACTTAATTTCTTTTTTAATTCAAAAATAACAAAAAAATGCTTTCTTTCAAAAAGGGTCAAAACCCTAAAAACGCATTCGATATAATTCTTCGCGCGTGATCCATTTATGATATTGATGTAATTGTTTCCCGGAATGTAATAGTTTTAATAGGACTTTAAATTATTTTTACCGCTTTATTTAGTTTCCGCATTTTAATTTCAAGGGTTGTTTTTGGCGATGTAAATACCCGACGCCTTGTAATAGTTAGATTTAATTTCCGCAATTTAAATTCCGCAACTTATAAACTGTTATATGTTTGATGATAGGGAATGCATGACAAGATCAAATTTGTAACCTAAAATCAACATAGATAACCATTGACATGTACAAAGATAAATAACTGAAAAATAACACACTTGCACATGCGCACTCTTAGGGTACACCTCGCTTGGTTGCCTTCGAACGTGGTCATTGAGTATAGGAAGTTTTAGAGGTCGCACTCTTGTCGAAAGACCATAGTTGCCTCGAAACGGTTGCCTCGGAAAAATGATCTAAGACATTAGGGTTACCGCTAAGGCGTCCTAACATTGTTGTAGTGACCACACGTCTCTTAATCGAATTGACCCTTAAAACTCCAACGACGACCCTACCTACTCATTCATAGTGGGATAGCATTGCCTAAAGGACATTAGCACATATTGATTCCTATTTCGAGTAGGTAGATGGTTCTTAAGTACTTGCTCCTTTCAAAACAAAACAAAACTTTTCACACTTACACTCCTTTTCAAACAAAAGACTTTTTTCAAACCCACAATCACAAAAGAAAGCAAATTTTGAAAACACTTTGAGCAAGTACCTAAGAGCCCATGGATAACCACGGATAGAAAGGGTGCTAACACCTTCCCTTTTTATAATCTACCCCCCGGACCCGAGAAATATCTCGAAAAAGGAATTTTTCTGTGCTTTTTTCCTTTCCTTGTTGGATAAAATAAAAGTCAGTGTCGACTCTTGCTTACCCCGACATTTTGCGAAAACAAACACAAAATGCAAACCAGCATTCCAAAAACAGTAAGTTCTTTCCCACCGTATCACAGAACTGGCGACTCGGCTGGGGAACTTATAAGTGGGGTGTACCTTAGGATTAGATCACTGTGTTTTTAATTGTTTGCTTTGTATGCTTTATATTTGTGGGCTTGTATCGGAGTTACTATAGATCCTAACCCAGATATGGGGAATACCCTTTAGGTAAGTAGAAATAAACTGTGAGGGAACTGTACGACATAGCCCGATACGGTTGAAGCAGTAGCTACATTGGTGTGGCACTTTAGATTGTACCGATATCCCTTGTGTTGGAACGAGGAGAATATGGGTCATCTAAGGGGTCATTAAGCACCAACTGACCTTAGAACCTTTAAATTGACCAACTTGGCCATAGAACAGTAGCAGTATGCTACACTCATTGAGACTAAACTCTCGTGATGATTCCGGCTTCAAGAAAAGGTTGCTAAGCTGGAATTATGACCGATCGAGGGTAGTCAGTGATATTGATATCCTCTAGAACCCGGTTACTATTTTTAGGATAGGTTTGAACCAACTGAACTGAAAGAGGGTAGTACCTAGACTCCTTGCCAGCCTGAAATTTAAGGGATCTCTATGTGATTTGTGTGCCTTTACCATGTTTGCTATTTGTGGATACTTGTGGTGTGCTTACTATCATGACATCATGACATCATAACATTGCATACATCCTGCATTGGACTAACCTATTTCAAAGACAGGAGGGATTCATCTTTGTTCTATTTTGTAGGTCATTATGATGCCCATGCGTAAGAATACCATCCGGATCAACTTTGTCCAAGTTCCCACCCTGCTTAAAGACTTGGTTGCAAAGATGCCTGATACTACTTCCTTCCTCAGGAGACATGGTTATCTTCTCAGTTTGGTCACCTCCAAATTGGACGAGCAGATGATGAGTGTCCTAGTCCAGTTCTATGATCCGTTGTACCATTGCTTTACTTTCCAGGACTACCAGTTGGTTCCCACCCTAGAAGATTTCTCTGAACCGCTCGGTATCTCTGTCCTGGAGCAGACCCCGTTTACTGGTTGAGAGAAGATTCTGAGACCGTAAGAGATTGTTGCAACCCTTCATTTGACAAAAGAGGAGGTAATGGCTAATTGGGAGACTAGAAGTGGAGCAAAGGGCTTTCTGACTAAGTTTTTGGTTGGTAAGGCTAACTATTTCTGGGATAGTCTAGACTTCAAGGTATTCGAGGATATTCTGGCTCTTTTGATATATGGCTTGGTATTGTTTCTGAACTCTGACTCCTTTGTTGATGTGAATGCGATAAAAATCTTCATCTCTCGCAATCCGGTACCCACTCTCTTGGGTGACATTCTTCATCAGCTTTATGCCCGTACTGCCCGAAAGCGGGGAACCTTGATGTGATGTGCTCCATTATTGGCAAGGTGGTTTATTTCGCACCTTCCCAAGTCAGTGCTGAGGAACAAAGAAGGCATGGGCTGGGCATATAAGGTTATGTCTCTCTCGCATAATGACATTATCTGGACTCTCAAGGGTATGGACGAGGTGACTATCATTGATCGCTGTGGGGAGTACCCTAATGTTCCACTGATAGGAACTTGTGGAGGAATTTCTTACAACCCATGCTTAGCTCTACGTCAGTTTGGGTGAGCCAGGAGAGAAGGACATCATGAGCTGTTAATGCCCAGCATCATCTTTGATTTTCAAGGGGGTAGCGACGAGCAGCGCCGCAGATTCATAAGGGCTTGGGATAGAGTTCACCAATCTGATCCACATGAGCTGGGTCCAAAGACTTCACTCCCGATGGAGCCATATCTCAGATGGGTCCGTATCCGTGCCCAAAAGCTGGGTATGCCATATGAAGCCGTCTGGCCTATCATTGTGGAAGTTGCTAATGAAGAAGGGGTTCTTCCAACCATCCTCCATCCTTAAATGCCCACTGACATTGGGGAACTAAAGAGATCTTAGATGCAACTGAGAGAAGAGCGGGATTCTTACCGAGAGAAGTTCAACGAGCAAGAGCAGAAGATACAGAAGTTGACTAGGCAGTTGGAGAACGAGCGGATTCTCAATGACTATGTCCGCACCGACAAGAAGAGACCATGGGAGCACTGATTGGCCTTTGATGATTTCATTTCCAGTTTTTATTTACTTTTCAGTATTTCCTTTCTTGTAACGCCTTAAGGGAATCAGTTGAACAATTTGAATTCCAAAGTTTATCTAATAAAGTGTGTTTCATTTCTTGTTTACAAATTTGAATCTCCCGATTGTCTTTGAAATCATGTCATACGCATTTCATCCCATGCACTTCATAACAGGTACCCATTACAGGTCTCTTATCTTCTTCGCTGTTTATTTCAGCACTCATCATGTCTGCTGAACCTTCAACTGAGTAAGCCATCAAGGCCCTCCAGGTCCAGAATGCCCAATTTCAAGAGTTGTTCATGAATCTAGCTAAGCGTCAGCAAGATCTGAAGACCCTGATTCTGAAAGAGAAGAAGAAGAAGAAGAGGACAATTCTGTTTAACACAGGGCACAGGTTTGGAAACAGGCTTCAAAATGAAGTTGATTTGACCACCTCATCTGGAGGGAAAGATAGTCAAGAAGAAAGGAGGGCTCCTAGCCCTGTGGTCTCCGACAACGAGACGGACTTCGACAAAGACCAGTATCCCCCGGCCGAGGATATATACAAACAACTGGAAGACCGGTTGAGTGCTATGGAGGTTCAAAAAGTGCTTGGTCTGGACTTTGGTGATCTAGGTCTATCATCTGGGGTGGTGATTCCCCGTAAATTCAAAGCACCAGCTTTTTCTAAGTATGACAGAGTTTCTTGTCCGAAGCTGCACCTCCGGTCATATGTAAGGAAGATTCAGCCGTACACCGCTGATAAGAACCTATGGATCCACTTCTTTCAGGATAGACTCTCTGGGACTCAACTTGAATGGTTCTATCAGTTGGACGGAGCCAATATCCGTAGTTGGGAGGATTTGGCTACTTCTTTATACAGGCAGTACCAGTACAACTCCGACCTCGCTCCCACACGTACCCAACTCCAGGGTATGTTAATGGGAACGAGTGAAGGATTCAAAGATTATGCTCAGAAGTGGAGGGACCTCGCCGGAAGAGTGCAGCCACCCTTGGCTGATCGGGAGCTCGCGGATATGTTTCTGGGGACCTTGTCTGGTCCATTCTTCAACCACCTGATTGGAAGCTCTTCGTCTGGGTTTACAGAGCTTATTTTGACCGGTGAGAGGATTGAGGCTGGTAATATACAGAAGGGTGCCTCATCAAGCACCGAGAAGAAGCCCTTTAAGAAGGAGTCCAGTTCTGCCTACAGTTTGAGAAGACAAAATAGACCTGAACACCGCCAAGCTGTTAATGCGGTTATTATTTCAAAACCTACTGATGCTCCTCAGCACAACAATCAACAGAAGGACGAGAGACCTCGAAGGCAATTCACCTGTCTCAACATGACCTTATCTCAGATTCTGCCACAGTTGCTGAAGACCAATCTGGTGATTCCAAGGGAAGCCCCGAAGAATCCAAATACAACATCACAAAAGTATAACCCTAATGCCCGTTGTGCTTATCACTCTAATAGCCCGGGGCATAATACAGATGATTGTTGGACTTTGAAGAATAAGATACAGGACTTAATTGATGCGAAGGAGATTGAGTTCGAGGCGCCCGAAAGGCCTAATGTTGTGACTGCTCCTATGCCCAAGCATGGAGTGAATGCTATAGATGAAGACTTATTTGTGGTTTCAGTGAATGATATTGTTACCCCTTTGATGACTGTGAAGAAGAATCTTTTGCTAGCCGGTTTATTTCCGGGCTGTGATGAAGGTTGCCATATGTGTTCTGTTCTACCTACCGGTTGCCATCTTTTGAAATCAGGTGTCCAACGCCTGATGGATAGTAAAGAAATTCTGTTTGAGAAGACTGTTGTTCCTCTAGTTCATACTGAAGAAGTTGCCATTATCACCATTTTCGACAATTCTTCCAAGGCTCCCTCGAGGAAGCCTGTTAGAGTTACATCTGTTCCAAGAATCGCACCTGTGATCATCACTGTTCCGGGGCCCATCCCCTATACCTCTGATAAAGTTGTCCCTTGGCACTACGGGGATGATGTTTATTTTCATGGAGTTAAGCAAGAGTTAGATGCTGATACTGACGTCAACAATATTGTTGGACCTGCTAAAGTCACCCGCAGCGGAAGACTTTTCTCACCTGATATCTCTCCACCAACTGCCCGAAAACCTGTTGTTATCACACCTACCAGTGTACCTGCTACCATTCCTATTCAAGTTCCTATTCTTACCCCTGCCGCCGAGTCATCTGACGCTCGGGGCAAAGGGATTACCAGTGAGCCTTCCCAGACGGAGGCACCGAAAATGATTACTGTTGAAGCTTCTAAACAAGAGATGGAAGAGATTCTGAAAATTATCAAAAAGAGTGACTACAATATAGTTGAACAGCTGGGGAAAACCCCGTCCAAAATCTCTATGTTGTCATTGTTGCTATGCTCAAAAGCCCATGCCAAGGCTCTGATTACCTTCTTGAAGACTGCACACGTACCACAAGAGACATCAGCTGATCAGTTTACAAATTGCGTAGCCAATTTGACTGCTAATAATGGGTTGGGTTTCTCTGGCGCTGACTTAACTGCTAAGGGGAAGAATCACAACGATGCCCTGCATGTCTCCATTGAATGCAGGGGCACTACTCTTGCACATGTATTAGTGGATACTGGTCCCTTATTGAACGTCTTGCCTAAGAAAGCTCTTGACCGGTGGGACTGTGAAGGATTGGAGTTGAAACCAAGCAACATTGTTGTTAGGGCCTTTGATGGGTCTAAAAGAATGGTACATGGTGAAGTTGATATCTCGATCAAGGTTGGTTCTCAGGTTTTCAATTCTACATTCTATGTGATGGACATTCGGCCATCTTATTCTTGTTTTCTGGGTCGCCCATGGATCCACAAAGTTGGGGCCGTAACCTCAATGCTCCACCAGAAGCTGAAGTACCCGGTCAAAGGGAAGATTGTGAAAGTACAAGGAGAGGAAGAGTACATGGTGAGCCACCTCAACTCTTTCCGATACGTAGAGATGGATGGGGAGTTCATTGAAACCCCATTTCAGCATTTCGAAGAGGTTCCCCAGACACTGGCGTCAGCTGAGACTGTTGTTGAAGATTCTCCTATGAAGATGGCTTCCCTCAAGGATGCCCGGGCTGTTGTTGAGAAAGGTAGGTGTGCAAATTGGGGACGACTCCCTGATTTTACACAGAAGACTAACAATTTTGGTTTGGGTTTCACTGCAGAAGCTCAAAGGGATGTTCAGAATGCACGAATCAGAAGACCTCCCATGTTCATCAACAACTCGGGAGTGAATTCCATTGAAAATGATGTGGAAGAGTCTGAGTTCGACAGCTGGATCTATCCTATGACCGACGGTGGACCAAGCAACTGGACAACAAAGGACTTCATCCCTATTACTTTTGTCACTCAGTAATGAAACTTTTTGTTTTGAATTTGTAACAGACAATGTTTTAAACTTTATGGCCCGGTGTCTTACCCGGGGCGTCGTGGCTTCATTTGTGAGGGCTTCATGTGTGTCATCTACATATATCATTAATAAAAGCATTAGGCGTTTTCTTGCATTTCAAATTTTTCGCTCCTTGTTTTTCTTTATTATATAGTGCAAAACAACTATTTTACACACACTCACATATACAGGTCTGCATCCACTCTGGATCTCACTGGTAACGACTCTGCTACTGTTGGTTATGACTTCGAAAATCCGATCAACTTAGCCGAAGACGAAGGTGGAGATGATTGCGAAGTGCCTGGTGAACTTGCAAGGCTGCTACTTCAGGAAGAGAGGGCTATTCATACGCACGAAGAGCCGGTGGAATCAGTGAATCTGGGTACAGAAATAGACAAGAAGGAAGTCAAGATCGGTGCAAATCTGGAGCTTAGTGTGAAGCAACGGTTGATTCAAATGCTGCATGACTATGTTGAGATCTTTTCCTGGTCTTATGAAGATATGCCTGGTTTGGATACTGATATTGTGGTTCACCGCCTGCCTACCAAGGAAGACTGTCCTCCAGTGAAACAGAAGGTCCGCCGAATGCGCCCAGAGATGTCTGAGAAAATCAAGGCTAAAGTTATGAAACAGTTTGATGCCGGTTTTCTAGCAGTTACTTCTTACCCTCAGTGGGTGGCCAATGTGGTTCCTGTGCCAAAGAAAGATGGTAAGGTTCAAATGTGTGTTGATTATAGGGATCTGAACAGGGCAAGCCCCAAGGATGATTTCCCTCTACCTCATATCGACGTTCTGGTTGACAACACCGCTCAGCATAAAGTCTTCTCCTTCATGGATGGCTTCTCCAGTTATAATAAGATAAAAATGGCTCCCGAAGACATGGAGAAGACTACCTTTTTTACTCAATGGGGGTACTTTTTACTACAAGGTCATGCCTTTTGGACCGAAAAATGATGGGGCAACGTATCAGCGTGCCATGGTTGCTTTGTTTCATGACATGATCCATCATGAGATCGAGGTATACGTCGACGACATGATTGCAAGGTCCCAGACTGAGGAGGAACACATTGACCATCTGCAGAAGCTATTTTGCAGGTTGAAGTTGTACAAGCTGAGGTTAAACCCGAACAAGTGCACTTTTGGGGTGAGATCTGGTAAGCTGCTGGGTTTCGTCGTAAGCGACAAAGGTATTCAAGTAGATCCGTCAAAAGTAAAGGCTATACAAGAAATGCCATCTCCCAGAACAGAGAAAGAAGTCAAAGGCTTTCTGGGACGACTGGACTACATTGCCCGATTCATCTCGCACCTAACTGCTACTTGTGAGCCAATCTTCAAGCTGCTGAAGAAAGATCAAGTAGTACGTTGGAACGATGAATGTCAGGCCGCTTTCGAAAGGATAAAAGAGTATCTCCAAGAGCCACCCATTATAATGCCTCCAGTTGAAGGGAGACCTCTGATCTTATACTTGACAGTACTCGACAACTCAATGGGGTGTGTGCTGGGGCAGCATGACGAGTCTGGCCGAAAAGAGCATGTCATTTATTACCTTAGCAAAAAGTTTACCGACTGTGAGTCTCGATACTCACTGCTCGAGAAAACTTGCTACGCTTTGGCATGGGCTGCTCGCCGGCTGAGACAGTATATGCTGACTCACATTACTCTGTTGATATCAAAGATGGATCCAATCAAGTACATCTTCGAAAAGCCTGCCTTATCCGGAAGAATAGCGAGATGGCAGATGATCTTGACTGAGTATGACATCCAGTACACGACTCAAAAGGCAATTAAGGGAAGTGTGTTGGCAGACCATTTGGCACATCAGGCAGTGGATGATTACTAGTCTATGAACTTCGAATTCCCGGACGAGAATATCATGTTGGTAACTAATTATGAGACACCTGGACCGGATGAAGGACCTGAGGAGGGATCCCGATGGTCTATGTACTTTGATGGAGCTTCAAACGCTTTGGGTAATGGCATTGGCACCGTGATCATATCTCCTAAAGGCTCTCATACTCCGTTTACCGCTCGATTGTGTTTCAACTGCACCAACAATATGGCGGAGTATGAGGCATGCATCATGGGTCTCCGAGCAGCTATTGACCTAAGGATTAAGTTTCTAAGTGTCTTCGGAGATTCCTCTCTCGTGATAAGTCAGATCAAAAGCGAGTGGGATACGAAACACCCAAATCTTATTCCTTACAAGGAGTATGTATTGACGTTGCTTCCCCATTTAGAGGAAATAACCTTTGAACACTTCCCTAGAGAGGAGAATCAGTTGGCGGACGCGTTAGCTACGATGTCTTCTATGTTCAAAGTCAATTGGGACAACGAAGCTCCCCGAATCATTATTGAAAGATTGGACGAACCTGCACATTGCTGTGATATTGAGATTGAAGAGGTAGCGGACAAACCCTGGTTTCATGAGGTGAAGAGGTATCTTGAGGCTCAGTAATACCCCGAGGGTGCATCTGTTAATGACAAGAAGTTTCTGAGGAGGTTCGCAGCGAAGTTCTTCATCAGCAATGACATCCTTTACAAGCGTAACCATGATTCAACCTTACTGCGTTGTGTGGATAAGAATGAAGCAGAAAGGATCATGGCGGAGTTACATGAAGGTACTTTCGGAACTCATTCCAGTGGGAATACCATGGCAAAGAAAATCCTACGGGAAGGATATTATTGGTCCATAATGGAAGCCGACTGTTATCAGCATTCTCAGACATGTCACAAGTGTCAAGTCTATGCTGATAAGGTGCACATACCTCCAGTCCCTATGAACGTCTTGACGGCACCTTGGCCTTTTGCCATGTGAGGCATTGATATGATCGGCGAGATCAGACCTACGACATCCAACGGGCATCGTTTCATCCTGGTAGCGATTGATTACTTTACGAAATAGGTTGAAGCAGCTTCCTTTGCTACTGTAACCAAGAATGTCGTGGCACGGTTCATTCGGCACAATCTGATTTGTTGATACGGTGTACCAGAGAGGATCATTACGGACAATGGTACCAATCTCAACAACAAGATGATCACTGAGCTCTGCAAGCAGTTCAAGATACAACATCACAACTCTTCTCCCTACCGGCCGAAGATGAATGGGGTTGTTGAAGCGGCTAATAAGAACATTAAGAAGATTGTACAGAAGATGACAATGACATACAAAGACTGGCACGAGATGTTACCATTTGCTCTTCATGGATACCGTACCTTAGCACGGACGTCAACAGGGGCAACACCCTATTCTTTGGTTTACGGCATGGAAGTAGTCTTGCCTATCGAAGTTCAGATACCCTCTCTTCAGATCATGAAGGAGGCAGGTTTGAGCGAAGATGACTGGATTCAGACCCGGCTTGATCAGTTGAACTTAATCGACAAAAAGAGACTTACTGCTATTTGTCATGGTCAAACGTACCAAAAACGGATGATCAAGGCATTTAACAAGAAAGTCAGACGACAAGAGTATCAAGTTGGGGACCTGGTAATCAAGCGCATTATCCTTCCTCAAGGTGATCCCAGGGGCAAATGGACCCCTACTTATGAAGGGCCATTTGTGGTTAAGAACATTTTCTCAGGCGGAGCTATGATTCTAACCACCATGGATGGTGACGACCTTACTCACCCCGTCAATGCAGACATAGTGAAAAGATACTACGCATAGACAAAGACCCACTAGGTTGACTGGCGTAGGCAAAAATAAGGGCTTCCCGGCGAACCAAAAGGGTTCAGGCAAAAATAAGGGATGAAAATGAAAAAATCTGTACACCCGGCAAGTTGAAAACCTGAAAAGGCGGCTTGGGCAAAAAAGGGTATCCCGGTGGACTGAAAACCAGAAAGGGAGATCCAGGCAAAAATTAGGGATCAAAGCGTAACACTATGTCTCATTGGATCATCTTGCATCCAAACTTAGGTATCGACAATCAAGCTCAGACGACACTAATCAATCTGATTCACTTCAACCAAGCACCAAAGTGATGAGATGCTCGAGGATATAAAGGCAATAGCAGAGTTGGAACCCAGTGGGATCATTCACATAGTTGTTTTGTTTTCTTTTGACAAATTGTATAAATGCTATTTGTTCAGCGGCGTTCTCTTACTAGGACGGCAGCCTCTTGTACAAAAATGCCTATTTACAGGCCAAACTTCAAATCAATACAAATTCATTTCCAGACAAATTTCAAACTGTTTTTCCTTTATCTGTTTTGTTTTGCAAAGAACGTCCAATATTCATTTTTGATATATGCATTTGACATTAATTGTTGCTCATAAATATCTACATGCGAAACGAAAGATGAATTACTGGTAATACCAGAAACATGGGCAATAAGAATTGTCCAAGCTGTATAGTTGCTCTGTCCACCAGGTACAAGGGTAGATCCAGCAGAAGAATATGGCTAAGATACCTTCACTCCCCGTAGAGTAAGACAGTAATGGTAGCTCTCCCAGTTGAGACTTGCAACTATGAACGAATCAGCAATACTCTCCCCAAGCAGAGCTTATCTACCATCAGCACTAAAAAAGCTTAATATCCCCGACAGTATTAATGTTCCCCAACGGAGTATAAGAATGTTCCCCGGAAGAATACAAGATACCCCCAGTGGAGTCAATATTTCCCCAGCACGGTCTGAAAAAGCTTCCCCAACGGAGTTGAAGCATCATCCCCAGTAGACTCTGGAAGTTTATCCCTAACGGAGTACAAAAATAAATCTCCCCAGCCAAGTTCAAAGGATCATTCCCAGCAGAATTCAGAGGGTATCCCCACAAAAGTCTAACAGGTCTATCCCCAGCAATTTGCAATTGAAGATCATCCCCAGCGAAGTTCTTTCCTTTCACAAGCAGGAATTCAATCCTCAACAGATTCAATATCACCAGCAACGGTAATCCATCCCCAATGGAGTTTATCAATGAAATCCTCAGCAGAGTATCTCTTCCCCACAGAGTAATCTCCTCATCAGTTTATTCCTCAACGGAGTTATCTTCTCCTGCAGGCTTATCACCTTCGTTCGTCATCCCCAGCAGAAACGAAGGATTCAACTCTATTCTCCAACAGCTGTCCGGGATTTATTTTCCCCAGCTAAAGCATCACATTTCCATACATCATGATACATGCATATATGCATCATATAATACAATCTCATTTATGTTGAGAACATCATTGCTTGATCCATATCATGCATTGCATATGACTGACCTTTGCCTTTCAGGAAAGATGCAGTTAAATTCTCAACTATGTGGAAGACCTTGTCTGGTCCAGTTGAATCGATTCCTAAATATTTTTTTGATGTCGATCCAGTCAATGTTAATCCAGACCTTATCTGGTCCAGTTTAATCAATTCCTAAAGATTTTTTTGATGCCGATCCAGTCAAAGTTATTCCAAGACCTCCTCTGGTCCAGTTAAATCGATTCCTAAAGATTTTTCTGATGCTGATCCAGTTGAAGTTAATCCAAGACCTTGTCTGGTCCAGTTAAATCGATTCCTAAAGATTTTTCTGATGCTAATCCAGTCAAAGTTAATCCAAGACCTTGTCTGGTCCAGTTAAATCGATTCCTAAAGATTTCTCTGGTCCAGTCAAATCGATTCCTAAAGATTTTTCTGATGCCGATCCAGTTGAAGTTATTCCAAGACCTTGTCTGGTCCAGTAAAATCGATTCCTAAAGATTTTTCTGATGCCGATCCAGTCAAAGGCACCAAGACCTCCTCTGGTCCAGTTAAATCGATTCCTAAAGATTTTCCTGATGTTGATCCAATTGAAGTTATTCCAAGACCTTGTCTGGTCCAGTTAAATCGATTCCTAAAGATTTTTCTGATATCGATCCAGTCAAAGGCACCAAGACCTCCTCTGGTCCAGTTAAATCGATTCCTAAATATTTTCCTGATGCCAATCTAGTTGAAGTTATTCCAAGACCTTGTCTGGTCCAGTTAAATCGATTCCTAAAGATTTTTCTGATGCCGATCCAATCAAAGGCACCAAGACCTCCTCTGGTCCAGTTAAATCGATTCCTAAAGATTTTTCTGATGACAATCCAGTCAAAGAAGACAAGACCTCCCCTGGTCCAGTTAAATTGATTCCTAAATATTTTTCTGATGCCAATCCAGTCAAAGAAGACAAGACCTCCTCTGGTCCAGTTAAATCGATTCCTAAAGATTTTTCTGATTCCAATCCAGTCAAAGAAGACAAGACCTCCTCTGGTCCAGTTAAATCGATTCTTAAAGATTTTTCTGATGTCGATCCAGTCAAAGTCAAATCCAAGACCTCCTCTAGTTCAGTCAGATCGCCGATAAGATCTCCCTGATTCGTAATCCAGTCGAAGTTCAGACCACCTACCAACAATCTCCAAATGGCATCTGTAAGCCCATTCCCGATATCACAATGCTGATACCACTTCATGCGAGTGCAAATTTCTGGGCACTCTAGTGTCCAATCATCTTCCACCTTCGGATCACGAAAGGCCCGAAAGCTAATCTATATCCTCAGGTTTAAGAAGATTTAACAGGGGCAGCTGTTGTACCCCAAAATTTCTCCTCCCATATTTCTCAAAACATTGCAAGAGAAATCTCCAAGTTGCTCAAGATTGCTCAAGAGTTGGACAGTCAAGTCATCTTCTAAGGCAGTCAACCTCAAAATTAGGGTTTTGTGTTGCATCAAGGTCCTTGCATCCAAATGAGCTCAAGTGCTCCCCAATGTCATAATATGTTCTTAAGGTCATCCATGTCAAATCTCAAGCCTTGCAGAGGAAGTTTGGTCAGTCAAGTGCTCAAAGGGTCCAAAAATCGACTATGCTAGGGCAGAAGTCAACTGTGACCAAAATACAGTCAAACTTCAAGATTTTTTGTCAACATTCTCATTTTTAAGGATATTTCATCATTTGATCAAGGTTTGATCATGATTCATCAAGGATTGCTCAAGATTCATCAAGGTTCAAAAGTTGCTAAATTAGGGTTTTGTAGGAAAAGTCAACTCAACTTTGACCAAGCATAACTTTCTCATACTTTATGAGAAATGACCCATCCAAAGCTCATTTTGAATAGGATGCAATTTCATACAATCCATCTTCTAACCCCAAGATCAAGAAATGTACTCACAAAAAGTTACAAATTTGGACATTATAGGTCATTTTTGAAAGTCAACAAAAACACCTTTTTTGCCAAAGCTTATAACTTGAGCATGGAATATCAAAATGATATGAGAACAAAATTGCTGGTTATAGGACATCTCAAGATTTCTAAAAAGTCCAAGAACACCTCCAAAAGTTCAAAATTGAAGAAGTTATGCATTGTTGAAGTTGGGCATTTTTGCAAAATTGCCAAAAGTCAACCATCCCCAAAACTCCAATTTTTGTCAAATGGGCCCACTTTTTTCCACTTGATTTGATCTCGTAACACTACACACGTGTCCTATCTTCAGTCTTGCGTCCATTTATTGATTTTTCTATTTTATTTGATTTTTATTGAATTAATTCATTTTAAATCAATTTAAATCCAAATAAAATCCAAATATTGATCATTTAGGATCTTTTTGATTGATATAGGTCTTAAATATCATCATGGACATAATCAAATCCGAATCAAACCATATCATGAACAAAAAGTGGTTTTTGGACAAATTTGGAAGCTTTTTAATGGTGAATCAAATCACATCTTCAGGCATCAATGCACAAAGATTCAAAGCCCAAAATTTGACCTAATGCAGTGCTTTATAGATATAAAAGTGAGAGGCACAAGTTTCAGGACCTAGAGGCTGCTAAATCACAAGAACAAAACTTGGAAATTTGTCAAAAAAGCTTGAAACTGAAATCACCCATAGAGGCGAATTCAAGGTCAAATCTCAACCCTATTCTCTTGCTGGATATCCACTGAGTGAAAAGCAATCAAAATCAGGCCATCACACCTTCCCAATAGCGCTATAAGTCTCCTGAAAAATGCCCCTGTACTCGAAATCGCATACTCATATTCCTGCGTTTTCTTGGCAAAATCGTTACACAATCATGCTTATCGTTCCATTTAGAAGCTTTTTGCATTATTGAATTGTATTTTCATGGCCTGTAACCCCCTAGCCGATTCTAGGGTTCTTGGTTCTTGTTTTTGGGCATTTTAATTGCAGGAAAAATTGATGCTAATAATGGACATGGACGTAATTAGTGGAAGAAGACGAGTACAACCATGTACTTGGAATTGATTTTCGTGGCCTAGAACTAGTTTTAGGAATGAGCTATGAATTTAGCTGCGGATAAAAATCCATAGGTAAATAACCAGGTCCAACGAAGAAGACGTTGACGCGTCTCCCTCCCATTGGCTGTTTCAAACATTGTGCATTTTTTATTTTTTTCTGATCCAATGATTTGTCTTTATTTTATTATTATTAATTCCTAATACACTAACAAATGGAAAGCAGTGGCGCAGTGGTAGACGTGTTCTTCAAAGGCTTGCAGGACCTGGGTTCGAATCCCAGGTCCACCATATTTGCATATTGTTATTTTTCTCCAGGAAATCCAATGCGCTTCAGCAAGTGTGGTCCATTATACTCCTTCAAATATCATCGGCCAGATGGCCTCCAGGCCAAATCTGATGACCCAAAGGTGATGACCATCATAAGACCTAGTCAACGTGCATGCAGAGAATTCCAAAAAGTCAGCCCAGGCCAGCGCCTGTTGGGCCACTAAGTTGCTATTCTCACCATCCTTTTGGGCCCAAACCCCCTTGGTTATTTCTTTCTTCTTTTTATTTAGTTATTTATTTGTTTTGTTTAATTATTATTTTTATTTAAACTAACCAATTAAAACTTTTTCTCATAAAATCAAAAAAACCAAAAAATATATTTTATTTATTAAAATTAAATTCAGAACTTTATTTTTGTAAATAAATTAATTTAATTAATTTAGTGTTAATTAGGTATAACTTTTAATATTTTTGCAATAATTAAAATTAGTTTAGATAATTAGGTTTTTATTAACATTAATCAAATTTATTTTATTTCTTTAAATATCAAAAATCCAAAAATATCTTTTTTAATTAATTAATTGATTTATTTAATTAGCTTAACTTAATTTCTTTTTTAATTCAAAAATAACAAAAAAATGCTTTCTTTCAAAAAGGGTCAAAACCCTAAAAACGCATTCGATTTAATTCTTCGCGCGCGATCCATTTATGATATTGATGTAATTGTTTCCCGGAATGTAATAGTTTTAATAGGACTTTAAATTATTTTTACCACTTTATTTATTTTCCGCATTTTAATTTCAAGGGTTGTTTTTGGCGATGTAAATACCCGACGCCTTGTAATAGTTAGATTTAATTTCCGCAATTTAAATTCCGCAACTTATAAACTGTTAGATGTTTGATAATAGGGAATGCATGACAAGATCGAATCTGTAACCTAAAATCAACATAGATAACCATTGACATGTATAAAGATAAATAACTGAAAAATAACACACTTGCACATGCGCACTCTTAGGGTACACCTCGCTTGGTTGCCTTCGAACGTGATCATTGAGTATAGGAAGATTTAGAAGTCGCCCTCTTGTCGAAAGATCATAGTTGCCTCGAAACGGTTTCCTCGGAAAAATGATCTAAGACATTAGGGTTACCGCTAAGGCGTCCTAACATTACTTTAGTGACCACACGTCCCTTAATCAAATTGACCCTTAAAACTCCAACGACGACGCTACCTACTCATTCATAGTGGGATAACATTGCCTAAAGGACATTAGTACATATTGATTCCTTTTTCGAGTAGGTAGATGGTTCTTAAGTACTTGCTCCTTTCAAAACAAAACAAAACTTTTCACACTTACACTCCTTTTCAAACAAAAGACTTTTTTCAAACCCACAATCACAAAGAAAGCAAATTTTGAAACACTTTGAGCAAGTACCTAAGAGTCTATGGATAACCACGGATAGAAAGGGTGCTAACACCTTCCCTTTCTATAATCTACCCCCCAGAACCGAGAAACATCTCGAAAAAGGAATTTTTCTGTGCTTTTTTCCTTTCCTTGTTGGATAAAATAAAAGTCGGTGGCGACTCTTGCTTACCACGACATTTTGCAAAAACAAATGCAAAACGCAAACCAGCATTCCAAAAACAGTCAGTTCTTTCCCACCGTATCACAGCAGGGACACTACTATGGCCCATGTACTGGTGGATACTGAGTCCTCATTGAATGTTCTGCCAAAGAAAGCATTAGACCTTATGGACTGCGAAGGTTTGATTCTAAAGCCGAGCAATATTGTGGTCAGGGCTTTCGACGGGTCAAAAAGGATGGTGCACGGGGATGTGGACGTCCCTGTTAAAGTTGGCTCTCAGACTTTTGCATCTACTTTCTACGTGATGGATATCAGACCATCATATTCTTGCTTGTTGGGTCGCCCTTGGATCCATAAGGCTGGGGCAGTGACTTCCACGCTCCACCAAATGTTAAAATATCTAGTGAAGGGGAAGATCGTCACGGTACAAGGAGAATAGGAGTATATGGTGAGTCATCTTAATTCCTTTCTCTATATGGAGATGGATGTGGAATTCATCGAAACCCCTTGTCAGAACTTTGAAGAAGTCCCTCATACTTTGGCGTCAACCAAAGTTGCTGCTGACAAACCTCCAACAAAGATGGCTTCCCTCAAGGATGCCAGGGCTGTAATTGAAAAAGGTGGGTGTGCAAATTGGGGTCAGCTCCATGATTTCACACACAAAACTGACAAGTTTGGTTTGGGATTTACTACAGGGGCTCAAAGGGCTGTTAGGCACGCACTGATCAGAAGACCTCCTCTGCATATCAGCAATCAGGGAGTTAATGCGATTGAAGATGGTGAAGAAGATTCAGACATCGACAGCTGGATCTACCCTACAACCGATGGTGGATTGAACAACTGGACGACGAAGGACTTCATACCCGTTTCTTTTATTCCACAGTAATTGACTTTTGTTTTAAGGATTGTAATAAACAGTTTGAAACTTTACGGCCCGGTGCCTTGCCCGAGGCACCTTGGCTTTTCTTTTGGGGGATTATTATTTGTTATTTTCATATATCATCGATAAAGCATTGTACGTTTCTTGCATTACAAATTTTGCGCTCCTTGTTTTTATTTTTTCTGTCTCTCGTTTTATCAAAAACAACTATTCTCTTACACACACTCACATATCATAATGCAGATCCATATCCACTTTGGATCCCATTGATAACAACTCTGCTACTGCCAGTTATGACTTCGAAAATCCGATTAACCAAGCCGAGGACGAAGGTGAGGATGATTGTGAGGTACCCAGAGAACTTGCTAGGCTGTTACTACAGGAAGAGAGGGCCATACATCCTCATGAGGAGCCAGTTGAATCAGTAAATTTGGGTACTGAGGAAAACAGGAAAGAAGTTAAGATAGGTGCGAATATGGAGCCTAGTGTCAAAAAATGGTTGATACAGATGCTACACGACTATGTTGATATCTTCGCTTGGTCTTATGAAGATATGCCCGGTTTGGACACTGATATTGTGGTGCACCGCCTACCGACTAAAGAAGAATGCCCTCCGGTAAAGCAGAAGGTTCGCCGTATGCGCCCTGAGATGTCTGAGAAAATTAAAGTTGAGGTCATGAAACAGTTTGACGCTAGATTTCTAGCTGTCACTTCTTATCCGCGGTGGGTTGCCAATGTTGTTCTGGTGCCTAAGAAGGATGGTAAGGTACAGATGTGTGTGGACTATAGAGATATGAACAGGGCAAGCCCCAAGGATGATTTCCCACTTCCTCACATCAATGTTTTGGTCGACAACACCGCGCAACATAAGATCTTCTCCTTTATGGATGGTTTTTCTGGTTACAATCAGATCAAGATGGCTCCCGAAGACATGGAGAAGACAACCTTCGTCACACAGTGGGGCACCTTCTGTTATAAGGTAATGCCTTTCGGGTTGAAGAATGCTGGGGCAACTTATCAGCGCGCCATGGTCGCTTTGTTCCACGACATGATTCACCATGAGATTGAGGTTTACGTTGATGACATGATCGCAAGGTCCCAGACTGAGGAAGAACACCTTGACCATCTCCAGAAACTGTTCGACAGGTTGAAGATGTACAAGCTGAGGTTAAACCCGAACAAGTGCACCTTCGGGGTAAGGTCTGGTAAGCTGTTGGGTTTCGTCATCAGTGATAAGGGTATTCAGGTGGACCCTGCCAAGGTGAAGGTTATACAGGAGATTCCGGTTCCCCGCACAGAAAAGGAAGTTAGAGGCTTTTTAGGACGTCTGAACTACATCTCCAGATTCATTTCACATTTGATTGCTACTTGTGAGCCAATCTTCAAGCTGCTGAAGAAAGATCAAGTAGTAAAGTGGAATGATGAATGTCAGACCTCCTTCGAAAGGATTAAAGAATACCTCCAAGAGCCACCTATCCTGATGCCTCCAGTTGAAGGAAGACCTTTGATCTTATACTTGACAGTACTGGACAATTCAATGGGGTGCGTGCTGGGGCAGCATGACGAGTCTGGCCGAAAAGAGCATGCTATTTACTACCTTAGCAAAAAGTTTACTGACTGTGAGACCTGATACTCACTACTCGAGAAAACTTGATGCGCTTTGGCATGGGCTGCTTGCCGGCTGAGATAGTATATGCTGACTCACACTACCCTATTGATATCAAAGATGGACCCAATCAAGTATATCTTCGAAAAGCCTGCCTTCTCCGGAAGAATAGCAAGATGGCAGATGATCTTAACCGAGTATGACATCCAATATACAACCCAAAAAGCAATTAAGGGAAGTGTATTGGCAGATCATTTGGCACATCAAGCCGTGGATGACTACCAATCCATGAATTTCGAGTTTCCGGATGAGAACATCATGCTGGTGACTGAATGTGAAGAACCTGGACCGGATGAAGGACCTGAGGAAGGATCCCGATGGTCTATGTATTTTGATGGAGCCTCTAACGCATTGGGTAATAGAATTGGAGCTGTGATTATATCTCCAAAGGGCTGTCATACTCCGTTCACCGCCCGATTATGTTTTAACTGCACCAACAATATGGCGGAGTATGAAGCGTGCATCATGGGTCTTCGAGCAGCTATTAACCTGAGGATTAAGTTCTTGAGTGTATTCGGAGATTCTTCTCTGGTGATCAGTCAGATTAAAGGCGATTGGGATACGAAGCATCCAAATCTTATTCCTTACAAGGAGTATGTACTGACATTGCTCCCGCACTTTGAGGAGATAACCTTTGAACACTTCCCGAGAGAGGAGAATCAGTTAGCGGACGCGCTAGCTACCATGTCTTCTATGTTCAAGGTCAGGTGGGACAATGAAGCTCCCCAAATTACCATTGAGAGGTTGGACGAACCCGCACATTGCTGTGATATTGAGACTGAAGAGGTAGTAGATAAACCCTGGTTCCACGAGGTAAAGAGGTATCTTGAGACTCAAGAATACCCCGAGGGTGCATCTGTTAATGATAAGAAGTTCTTGAGAAGATTCGCTGCGAAGTTCTTCATCAGTAATGGTGTCCTTTATAAGCGTAACCTTGATTCAACCTTAATGCGATGTATGGACTAGAGCGAAGCAGAAAAGATCATGGCAAAGTTACATGAAGGTACCTTCGGAACTCATTCCAGTGGACATGACATGGCAAAGAAAATCCTACGGGCTGGATATTATTGGTCCACTATGGAAGCCGATTGTTATCAGCACTCCCAGACCTGTCATAAGTGCCAAGTCTATGCTGATAAGGTGCACGTACCTCCAGTTCCCCTGAATGTTTTGACATCTCCTTGGCCTTTTGCAATGTGGGGCATCGACATGATTGGCGAGATCAGACCTATTGCGCCCAACGGGCATCGTTCCATGACCTACAAAACAAGAACAAAGATGAAGATCTAAACCCTTGAAATGGTTAGTGAATGCATATGATGCTTTATGATGTTTATGATGTATGCACAAACATATGTACAAGCAAATCACACCAAACCCTAGTTTCAAGCTTGCATGAGGTTTCATAGGTAAGTACCCTCTTGAGTGTAGTTGGCTTAAAAACCTGTCCTATAAATAGTAACCGGGTTCTAAGGAGCTCAATATCATTGGGTTGTTTTCATTGTTCATTGTTTTGGTTTAGCCACTTAACTAGCAACCAAAATATTCCAAGAAAACAACCCTCAATGAGTGTAGTATCGAGTATCTACCAACTTCGGACTGCACCAAAGTCGGTCATCTCACTACCCCTAATGAAAGGCCAAGATGGTCAAGTAAGGTTTTAGGTCATTAGTGCTTAGTGACATCACTCAGTGGCCCCGTACTCTCCTTGATTGAACTCAAGGGTTACCGGTACTCACAAATATGTCGCACTAATATAGTTATTGCTTCAACCATGTCGGTATACCCCGCACAGTTTCCATAATGTATTGCTATCTATGAATGTTTCCCTAAATCCGGGTGTAGGATTGCAAACCCAAACAAAAGAGCCAAGATATAAAGCAATCAAATCAAACAATTAGTCATGCAAGAGGGTGATCTAAGCCCTAAGGTTACTCCACTTTAAAATTTATCCCCAGCAGAGTCGCCAGTTCTGTGATACGGTGGGAGAACTGACTAGGGTTTTGCGTTTGTTTTCGCAAATGTTTCGGTTGAGCAAGAGTCGCCACCGACTTTTTATTTTATCCTAAGGAAAGGTTAAAAAGCACAGCAAAAACCTTTGAGATTTTTTTCTTGGGTTCGGGGAGTAGATTATAGAAAGGGAAGGTATTAGCACCCTTTCTATCCATGGTTATCCATGGGCTCTTAGTTACTTGCTTAGATCAACTTGCCTTGATTTTCAATTGTTTGAAATGGTGCTTTGTGCATGGTTTTGAAAATGTTTTGAAAAAGATGCCTTGTCTAGGCAACCCTTGTAACAATTCTTTACTCGAATGTTTTACAAAAGGTGTTTGTCTTTTTTGAAAAGATGTTTCAAGGTTTTTTGAAAGTTGTTTTGAAAGTGTAGTGATGTGTGGTTTGAAAAATAGGCAAGTGTTTTTGTTTTGCAAGTTGACAAGTACTCAAGAGCTATCTACCCTAAAGTTCTCAGATTTTTGCTATGTTTTAACCCTTTTAACAATTTTGTTCCACCATTGCATTTGGTGGACAATCTTGTGTTAGGATGTGAACGGGACGGGCGCGGGTCATCGTTTAGACCATAATTGCAATGGTGCCAAGTATCTTTGGGCAATTTTCCTTTAAGGGACTTGATCATTTTTAAGGCAACTTTCGAAAGCGTCATCGAGGGACTATGATCATTTGCATTGTATTTGTTTTGCCCAAAGAGACCTAACATGCAATATGGCCCATATTTGAAGGCAACAAGTGGAATACCCTAGGGGTGCAAGTGTGATTGGTGTTGTCCATTTTCATGCTTGTGTATCTTGAATTTAGGTCCAACTATTTTTGGTTAATTGATTTGCATACAAACCCTAATTCTAACATGGCATAATTAGAAAGCTTTAAAGTGCGAAAAATAAAGTTCCTAAGTTATTACAACACAATATATGGGAAGGGGGGTACAAATGTCCAAATGGGGATATTTTAGCAAGAAATTAAATCCTAAACTATTACAATCCAAATGGAATTATACAAATTATTTAATATGCAATAATTAAATAAAATAAGATAAATATGCAAGATGCAAAAATGATTTTTTATGTGTATGTAAAAAGTATTTTTTATGTGTCAAGAAAACAAAAATAAAAGTATTAATTTTTGGGTATTTTTCATGTTTAGGGCAAAACCCTAATTTTGCTAAAATAAAATGATATTAATTATTTAATATATACAATATTTATTAGTTATGTACAAAAAATAAATAAAAGAGAAGTATATTTGTCAAAAAGGTATTTTTAATGTTAAATATTAATAAATAAAAATGTATATATTTTGTATTTTTTAACCTAAATATACTAATAAATATATATGTATTTGTATTATTTACTAAATATATTAAATATGTACAAAAAATAAAATATTTAATATTAAAAAAAAAGTATATTTTTTATACAATGTTTTCAAGAGATAACATAAAATAAAAATCAGAAATAAAATATGTTTGTATTATTTTTTAGTTATTTTAAATAATAGTATTTATGTATTATTTATGTACAAATATCAATTTAAACAAATAAATGCCTAATAAATTCAAAAATGGTTTGGAAAATATTTTTTATATTTTTAATATTATGAGAAAAAATAAATAAGTCAGAAATAAAAAGAAAATTCAAGAAAACGTTTCAAATAAGCACAATGGGCCAAGGGGGTTCCAAAGTAGGAATAGGGTGCAAATAAGAAGTCCACTCAGACCCAGCCCAAGAAGACTTTGTCTTCAACCTTCAGACAAAACCTTTGAAAACACGCGCCTTTTCTTGCTTCAAACACAACTCCTGATTCCTGGACTTTCAGCACAAACTCATAACATGAAAGATGTCAAGCATCAAGCCACGATTCCATACATATAAAAAACTCATCTTAACTCTCAGAAATGAGAGAGAATTTCTCCATTCCTAATTCTTAACCTAACTTTTTATCAATGTTCAGAACTCAAATTCTCATAGCACAGGCAAAATAAATGGAAAGTAAAGATATGTATAGCTTCAAGGACATGAGCATGACATTTTTCATTCACAAACTTAGAGCTAATTCTTCCTACATTGAGAGATAGAAGTTCATGAATTACCTGTTCAGTTGGAATCGTGCCTGGCAATGGAGGAGCTTTCAGGGCAAGATGATGATTTGGATAGCTTGCTTGATGTCCAGGGATGCTATTCCAACCTTTAGTTTGCTTTGAAACAAAGAGAATCGTGTTATGGCACTTCAACTGCAAAACAGAAAAATGAAAATGGTGATGTTGGTTAGGGGTGTTACAGTCTGCTTCTAATGCTTTGGACAGTTTGTATGGATGGTAGGGAAAGTGTTTGAAGTGCTTTTGGCCAAGGTGCACGATGGAAATGAACTATGGAAGTCCAACTGCAGCTTATGCCCTGTTTTTGCAGTTTTATGGTGATTCTGAGTTTGAGGATATTTGGAACTTGGTTGGCTTGTGTTTCAGTTTAGGTTTTGTGTTTAGAATGTGTTTAACAAGTTTGCTTAAGTTGGTCTTGGCAGAAATGAGAGTTGGTCCATGATATGCAAGTTTTCTTCACCTTAAAGCAACAAAGTGTCAAGTTCTGTTTTAGACTGATGGAGGCCCCCCTAATGTGCTGCTAAGCTTGCCCTTGATCAGTGGGATTAGCCTAATAACTTGTTCCAAAGAGATTTGATGTGTACCTCTTGATTTGCAAATTGACATAAAGCCATACTTTTCTAAAATGGATAATTTGCTTTTTCTACTTATGGCTTTATTTTGCATACAATGCTTGAACACATAAAATAAGGTCTTGGCACAATGAGTTAGCATTAAATTTATGAGTGTGAATGAGATAAGGACCTGTAATCTAGCTTAAGGCATGCTGAGTTCAAAAAATGCAAGGTTATGGACATGTAAATTGGTCATGAACAAAGTGAGTTTTTCCCATATTGCCAAATTCGATTCTCCCTAACCATGAGGTTGTTTGATGAGTTCTTGGACATTTTGGAAATCTTGGAATGTGTACTACAATCCATCTTTGTAATGCAAATTTAAATTCAAAGTGGAAGCATGTGAAAAGTTGCCATGAAGTTAGGCAAAAATCCCGCCTAAAATAGGTCAAAAATTTTCTAAGTTAAGAATGGTTTGGTACCCTTGTTCCAAAAATTGTAACTTGAGCTACAATATTCTTTTGAGAAAACTTTGTGAATCAAAGTTGTATATCTTGCAATGGGCTACAAATTTCATGTTTTGACTTTTCCTTGAATCCAAATGCATCTTGATGAGAAAGTGGGACAAAGTTAGGAAAAAAATTAGGGTTTTTCATAACTTAAAAATTATAAGTTATGAAAAATCTTCATTTCAAACCCTAATTTGTGATTTTTGATTCCTTGATGAACAAGTTTCATGATTTGGCATGTTTTGATGAAAAATGAATCTTGACACTTGATTTTGACCAAAAAGTCAAAGTTTGACTTTTCAGTATACAGTCAAAAATTGATCAATTGACTGGAAAATTCAACTGTCAATCTTGTGCATTTGGGATCTTTTGAACTTGTTGAGCATGTCAAGACAATTCCATGGGGACCTTGAGTCCATATGTGAGCTTGGTTTTCCATTGCTAGGTCAAACAGTCAAAAATTGCCTTTGTGCAGTCAAAACCCTAAAAATGACCATTTTGCCCTTTTGGTGATCTGATCAAATTTCTTGTGGAATTGTGATCCAAACTTGATAAAATGGTCCATATGAGTTCATTATGTTGATGTGGGTCAAAAATCATAAGGTTTGACTGTCAATTGACCACAGTTGACTTTTTTTTCCAATACAGTTGATTTCTAGGTCAACTGTCCAATTGACTGGGCAAAGATTGGAATCAAGGCTTGAAACTTGATATGGATAAACTTGGGAGTCCAATATGAAGCATGAAAGTCATCTTAGGCATCTTAGGTCAAAACATCTTAGTGCAAACACAAACCCTAATTTGGGTCAACAGTGCTAGGAGAAGTCTTGAGCAGAGGAAACCCTAACTGGATCTTGAGCTCCAAGGGCCTTGTGATGAGAAAATGTTGAGGAAATGGGAGAGCAAATTTTGGGGTACAAAAGTTGCCCCTGTTCAATCTTCTTGAATCCGAAGAGTTAGATTGGCAAGTTTGCCTTTCGCGACTCGAGGGTAAAAGGAGATTGGACACTAGAGTGCCCTTAAATTTGCACTCGTCAATTTAATGGATGCGGGAATGGGCTTAGAGATGCCATTTGGAGATGGGCTTAAAGATGCCATCTGGAGGGGTGACAGAAACTTGTCGGGGATGGGCTTAAGGATGCCATCTGGAATGAGTATCAGGAAGGTGTCCATGTTTTGGACCAACTCCGAACTGGGGGTCTGAATAAGCAATAGATTGACATCCGTATCTGGAGGCATCCGTAAACTGTTTTCAGAGGTTGAGAAGAGTCTGAACAAGCAATAGATTAACATTCGTTGTTGGGAAGAATCTGAACAAGCGATAGGTTAACATCCGTTACTGGAGAACCTGTGAACTGTTTTCAGAAGTCTTGAAGATGAATAAGCAATAGAGCAGCATCCGTTGTTGGGAAGCGTCCGTAAACTGTTTTCAAAAGTTGCATCTGAACAAGCGATAGATTAACATCCGTTGTTGGGAAGAATCCGTAAACTGTTTTCAGAGGTCTGGAGGAGAATCTGAACAAGCGATAGGTTAACATCCGTTACTGGAGAACCCGTGAACTGTTTTCAGAAGTCTTGAGGTTGAATAAGCAATAGAGCAGCATCCGTTGTTGGGAGCGTCCATAAACTGTTTTCAAAAGTTGCATCTGAACAAGCGATAGATTAACATCCGTTGTTGGGAAGAATCCGTAAACTGTTTTCAGAAGTTGAGAAGAATCTGAACAAGCGATAGGTTAACATCCGTTACTGGAGAACCTGTGAACTGTTTTCAGAAGTCTTGAGGTTGAATAAGCAATATAGCAGCATCCGTTGTTGGGATCGTCCGTAAACTGTTTTCAAAAGTTGCATCTGAACAAGCGATAGATTAACATCCGTTGTTGGGAAGAATCCGTAAACTGTTTTCAGAAGTTGAGAAGAATCTGAACAAGCGATAGGTTAACATCCGTTACTGGAGAACTTGTGAACTGTTTTCAGAAGTCTTGAGGTTGAATAAGCAATAGAGAAGCATCCGTTGTTGGGATCGTCCGTAAACTGTTTTCAAAAGTTGCATCTGAACAAGCGATAGATTAACATCCGTTGTTGGGAAGAATCCGTAAACTGTTTTCAGAAGTTGAGAAGAATCTGAACAAGCGATAGGTTAACATCCGTTACTGGAGAACCTGTGAACTGTTTTCAGAGGTCTTGAAGATGGAGGAGGAACGGGTGTAGGGTTTCCTGATGAGGAGTTCGTGTAAAACTGCATCTGGATGAATCTGGAATAAGCATCAGAATGTTGCCATGTCTGGGTCACATCTGAACTATTTCTAGAAAGAATCTCGGAAGATAATGATTTTTGTCTGTCGACTGATCTTACCTGAAAAGGTAAAGAGTTAGTTGTATGCAATGTCATGATGCATGATGCAATGTAAGTTATATGATATGAATGTAAATGAATGTGCATGTAAGCTGGAGAGCTGTCTTGCGGAGGATAGATGAATTCTAGAAGGCTGAAGATAAGAGCATCTTGACTGCTGCCGGGGAGAATGATTCCTTGGCTGTTGCTGGGGGATTAGGAGCTTGGGTTGTATACCAATCCTCTGGGGAATTCCTGTCTTGAGGAGATCTTCACTGGGGAATCTTCGAATATTTAGTGAGGAACTGAAGATGAAAGTCTTCAGATCTGCTTGGGGAAGACCAGATCTTCAATCGTGGAGGGGCCTTAGAACCATTGTGGGGAATTAGAATTTCCTTGGTGACTTGCAGGGTAAGAGAATTTCTGATGATTTCTACTGGGGAGTTCAGAACCTGATAGACTCATGATGGGAAGGCAGGGCTGAGCATCCTCAGCCTGGTGGGAAGTATCTCTGTGGGGAAAGGGTTCACTAGCTTGGTTCAGCTGGGGATACTGAAACTTGACTCTGAGGGGAATTGAGTTCTGACTGAGGAATGCGGATTTCAAATCTGCTCCGGATTTCCTTTGAAAGGGTATCAGGATATCTAACCGTACCTTCAACTTACTAGTAATCACTCTTTCTTGATTCATAAGGGAATGATTATGTTCAAATGCATATACCTATTTAACAAAACATTGGACGTTTCTCAAATAAAACATAAGTGCAAAAGAAAAGAGAAAAGGAATGACGCAAATTTCTGGAAAAGCATTTGTATTAACTTTCTATGAGTATATTTGTACAAAGGAGACAATCATCTTAGTAAGAGGATTTCGTCATAAATATTGAAAAATTTATACAAAAGAAAGATGGCTATGTGAAATAATTCCATGAGATTCCATTCCGCTATAGCCTTCACAACTCTGAATATCTGTCCATTCAATGCTTCGTCTGCCGATGGCTGGATTGATCAGAAGCTTGGAACCGGTTGATGAAGAAATTGTCCTTAAAGTGATCCGACGAGACATAGTCATAGGCTTTAATTCCCTAACTTTTGCCTGAATCGCCCTTTCGGGTTTTTGATCCACTGGGAAGCCCCTTTTTGCCCAAGCTGCCCTTTCGGGTTTTCAACTTGCCGGGTGTACAGATTTTTTTGTTTTTATCCCTAACTTTTTCCTGAACCGCCCTTTCTGGTTTTCGGTTCATCGGGATGCCCATTTTTGCCCAAGCCGCCCTTTCGGGTTTTCGACTTGTCGGGTTATTTTATGCGTAGTATCTTTTGACTATGTCTGTGTTCACAGGGTGCGGCAAATCGTCGTCGTCCATGGTGGTTAGAATCATTGCACCACCAGAAAATATGCTCTTGATCACAAATGGTCCTTCGTATATAGGAGTCCATTTTCCCCTGGGATCACTTTGCGGCAAGATAATTCGCTTGATTACGAGATCTCCGACTTGATATACCTGACGTCTGACTTTCTTGTTGAAGGCCTTGATCATCCGCTTTTGATACGTCTGACCATGGCATACAGCAGCGAGTCGCTTCTCGTCGATCAAATTGAGTTGATCAAGTCGGGTCTGAATCCAATCATCTTCATTCAAACCTGCGTCCTTCATAATCCTTAGAGAAGGAATCTGAACTTCCATAGGCAAGACAGCTTCCATGCCATATACCAAAGAAAATGGGGTTGCCCCGGTTGAAGTACGTGCCGTCGTACAGTATCCATGCAGAGCAAACGGTAACATATCATGCCAGTCTTTGTAGGTGACTGTCATTTTCTGAATGATCTTCTTAATGTTTTTGTTCGCAGCTTCAACAGCACCGTTCATCTTCGGCCGATAGGGAGATGAATTGTGATGATAAATCTTGAACTGTTCGCACAAAGCGGTGATCATCGTGTTATTCAGATTTGTACCGTTGTCTGTGATGATCCTGTCTGGAACACCATACCGGCATATGAGATTTTGCTTGATGAAGCGGGCAACCACATTTTTAGTAACAGAGGCGAAGGAAGCTGCTTCGACCCATTTGGTGAAATAGTCAATGGCGACCAGGATGAAACGATGTCCGTTGGATGCCGTGGGTTTGATCTCTCCAATCATGTCGATTCCCCACATTGCAAATGGCCATGGAGCTGTCAAAACGTTGAGAGGAACCAGAGGGATATGAACCTTGTCAGCATAGACTTTACACTTGTGGCAAGTACGGGAATGTTGATGGCAGTCAGCTTCCATGGTAGACCAGTAATAGCCTGCCCTTAGGATCTTCTTAGCCATTGTATGCCCGCTCAAGTGGGTGCCAAATGTGCCGCTGTGTATCTCGGTCATGATTAACTCTGCTTCAGCTTTGTCTACGCATCGAAGTAAAACACAATCATGGCTTCATTTGTAAAGGATGCCGTTGCTCAGGAAGAATTTAGCAGCGAATTTCCTTAAGAACTTCTTGTCATTTACGGAAGCTCCTTCGGGGTAATCTCTAGTCTGGAGATACCTTTTGATTTCATGGAACCAGGGTTGTTCCACTACTTCTTCGGTATTAATCTCGTGACAATGTGTGGGTTCATCCATTCGCTCGATGGTGATTTGGGGAGCCTCGTTATCCCAGTTGAGTTTAAACATGGAGGACATTGTAGCTAGAGCATCTGCTAGCTGATTCTCTTCTCGCGGGAAATGCTCGAAGGTAATTTGCTCGAAATGAGGCAACAATGTCAAGACATGTTCTTTGTATGGGATAAGATTAGGATGCTTGGTATCCCACTCTCCTTTGATTTGACTGATGATCAAAGCCGAGTCCCCGAATACGATCAAAGATTTGATCCCCAAGTCTATAGCAGCCTTGAGACCAAAGATGCAAGCTTCATATTCAGCCATGTTGTTTGTGCAGCTGAAGCAAAGTCGGGCCGTGAAAGGTGTGTGATAACCTTCCGGGGAAATGAGTACCGCACCGATACTGTTTCCAAGTGCATTTGAAGCACCATCAAAGTACAGGGTCCATCGGGATCCCTTTTCGGGTTTGTCATACGGTCCGTTACCTTCAATGTTATCCAAATTCATGATGTCCTCGTCTGGGAAGTCAAATCTCATGGGCTGATAATCTTCGATAGCTTGATGAGCCAGATGGTCAGCTAGTACACTCCCCTTTATAGCTTTTTGAGTGGTGTACTGGATGTCATACTCAGTTAAGATCATTTGCCATCTAGCTATTCTTCCAGATAAAGCAGGCTTCTCGAAGATATACTTGATAGGATCCATTTTGGAAATCAACAGGGTAGTATGAGTCAACATATACTGCCTTAGTCGGCGAGCAGCCCATACCAAAGCGCAGCAAGTTTTCTCGAGCAGTGAGTAGCGAGTCTCACAGTCGGTAAACTTTTTGCTAAGGTAATAAATAGCATGCTCTTTTCGACCAGACTCGTCATGCTGGCCCAAAACACACCCCATTGAGTTATCCAAGACGGTCAGATACATGATCAATGGTCTTCCTTCGACGGGTGGCATCAGAATAGAAGGTTCTAGCAAATACTCCTTGATCTTATCAAAAGCAGCTTGGCAATCGTCGTTCCATTCGACTACCTGATCTTTCTTTAATAGTTTGAAAATTGGCTCACAGGTAGAAGTCAGATGAGAGATGAACCTGGCAATATAATTCAAGCGCCCCAAGAACCCTCTAACCTCCTTTTCAGTACGGGGAGCAGGCATCTCTCGTATTGCTTTCACTTTTGCTGGATCGACATCAATGCCTTTGTTGCTTACAATGAATCCCAGAAGTTTACCAGACCTAACTCCAAAAGTGCACTTACTTGGATTCAGCCTGAGTTTGTATTCTTTCAACCTGGCAAACAGCTTTTCTAGATGTTCAAGGTGCTCCTCCTCTGTTTGTGACCGAGCTATCATATCGTCTACGTAAACTTCAATCTCATGATGTATCATATCATGAAACAAAGCTACCATGGTGCGTTGATAAGTTGCCCCTGCGTTCTTCAGTCTGAACGGCATCACCTTGTAACAGAAAGTACCCCATTGTGTGACAAAAGTTGTTTTCTCCATATCTTCGGGGGCCATTTTGATTTGATTGTAGCCCGAGAATCCATCCATGAAGGAAAACACTTTATGCTGAGTTGTATTGTTGATTAAAATGTCAATGTGTGGTAGCGAAAAATCGTCTTTGGGGCTGGCCCTATTCAAATCCCGGTAGTCCACACACATCCTGACTTTGCCATCTTTTTTAGGTACTGGCACGATGTTAGCGACCCATTGAGGATAAGATGTAACAGCCAGAAAGCCAGCGTCGAATTGCTTCATCACTTCTGCTTTGATCTTTTCAGACATGTCAGGCCTCATTCGGCGGACTTTTTGTTTGATCGGTGGACAATCCTCTCTTGTGGGGAGACGGTGAACCACGATGTCTGTGTCTAAACCCGGCATGTCTTCATAAGACCAAGCGAAGATTTCAACGTACTCATTTAACAACTGTATCAGGCGTTCCTTGACACTTGGTTCCAGATTGGCACCCACTCGCACCTCCTTCCGGTCTTCCTCGGTTCCTAAGTTGACAGTTTCCAATGACTTTTCGTGAGGTAAGATGGCCCTTTCCTCTTGCTGTAGAAGTCTGGCTAGTTCCCCCGGTACTTCACAACCTTCGTCATCTTCATACTCGGCTTGATTGACCAGATCTTCAGAGTTATTGAAGGATATAGCAGAATAGTCACCCATGGAATCCAGAGTGGATGGGTACCTGCATTTGTGAGTGTGGGTGTGTGTAAGGGATAGCCATCCTTAATCAAAAAATGCAAAAGGAAAGAAAATGAACACAGCAGTTTATCAAATGAAAAACGTCCAATGAATCATTAAACATGGCATATGGATATGAAGATAATCAAAACCCTTACAAACGGACCTACATGCCCCGGGCAAGGCATGAGGTAAAAAAGTAGTGTGCGGATTGTACAAAAGTAATTATTACAGACCAAAGGAAATGTTTGACAGATAAATTACTGATTAATAAAAGTAATGGGGACAAAGTCTTTTGCCTCCCAGTTGCATAGTCCTCCCTTGATAGTTGGGTAGATCCACTCTTCAATGTTGTCCTCTTTGTCCTCGCCTTCCAAAGCGTTGATCCCGTAAGGAGAAATCTTGATTGGCGCTCTTTCGATCTTTGAACGGCGCATAGCTTTCTGGCCCGCGGCAGTGAATCCTAATCCAAATTTGTCTGTTTTATGTGGAATATCAGGCAACTGCCCCCATGCTTAATTCTTCCCCTCCTTTATTGCGGCCTTCGCGTCTTCCAGAGATGCCATCCTGGCCATCTGCCTTGGTACTTCAACTACCAACTTTGCTACTGTTATTTCAGGAGGGACTTCTTCGAAATGCTGGAATGGTGTCTCAATGAACTCACCCTCTACCTCCACATACCGAAAGGAGTTCAGGTGGCTGATCATATATTCCTCTTCACCATGGACGGTTATGATCTTTCCCTTGACAGGATACTTCAACATTTGATGTAAGGAAGAGGTGACTGCCCCGGCATTGTGTATCCAAGGCCTACCCAACAAGCAAGAGTATGACGGACGGATGTCCATCACATAGAAAGTAGATTTAAACACCTCAGTGCCTACCTTGATGGGAATATCAACCTCCCCATGGACCATCCTCTTTGAACCATCGAAAGCTCTGACAACAATATCACTCGACTTCAGCTCTAAACCTTCACAATCTAGTCGGTCCAAAGCTTTCTTAGGCAGTACATTCAGCGAGGAACCAGTGTCGACCAAGACATGTGCGAGAGTAGTTCCTCGGCACTCGACTGAAATGTGCAAAGCATCATTGTGGTTTCTACCTTTAGGAGTTAGGTCGGCATCAGAGAAACCTAATCCATTGTCTGCAGTAAGGCTGGCCACGCAATTTTGGAATTGGTCTACAGAGGTTTCCTGGGACACATGGGCTGCCTTTAGGAATTTTATCAAAGCTTTGGCGTGCGCTTCTGAGCAAAGTAGTAGTGCCAACATGGAGATCTTCGAGGGGGTTTGCCCCAGTTTTTCTACCACGTCGTAATCACTCCTTTTGATTATCTTCAAGATCTCTTCCATTTCCTTCTTGGAGGTTTCCGGGGTGACCAAAGGTTGAGCCCTCGTCCTGACGAGCTCATCTTGGGTTCCCTTACCTTTATCAGCAGAGGTAGGAGGGACAAAACTAGGAACAATAACATCTTCAATCAATGGGGTTCTAGCGGAGAGTTTTATTGGTGCGGGAAGAACTTTGGCAGCAGATGAGGGTCTAAAGATTGCTTTTGGGGGGGCAATCTCTGGAGAAAATATTCTCCCGCTCCGGGTGATCTTGCTTGTGCCCGCAATGTTTCCAATGCTGGCTTCTTCTTCATCCGAGCTTCCTTCAATTACTTCAACTTGTTTGATACCATGGTAGTAGACGTCACCGCCGTAGTTCCATGGTATTGACTTCTCAGAAATGTAGGGGACAGGCCCTGGCATTGTTATCTTTAGAGGAACAGACTTCGTAGCTGGTGTAATCTTAACAGGCTTTCTGACGGCCTTGGAAAGATTGGCGTGAATGGTTATAATTGAGACATCTTCAGTATGGGTTGGAATAGCAGAAACTTTTTCAAACAAAATTTGTCGACTGTCCATTAGGCCTTGGATGCCTTTCTTCAGTAACGGACAGTCAAACGGCAAAGAGTAACAGCAGTAGCAATCTTCTTTACATCCCAGGAAAATCCCGGCCCTTAACAAATTCAACTTGATGGTTAACAACGGAGTCATCAGATCATTGACATTAGCAACATACAAATCTTCTTCAATAGCATTGACGTTTCGACCGTGCTTCGGCATCGGAGCAGATATCACGTTCGGCTTCTCTGGAGCGTCGAACTCCACCTCTTTCGCCTCTATCAGGTCTTGGATTTTATGCTTGAGTGCCCAACAATCGTTGGTGTCGTGCCCGACACTGTCAGAATGGTAGGCGCATTTAGCATTAGGATGGTAATGCGGAGAGGACGTATTTGCATTTTTTGGTGCCTCTTTGATAGTGGCGAGATTCAACTTTAACAGATGGGGAAGCACTTGCGCTGGCGTCATATTAATGCGGGTGAACTGCCGTTGTGGTTGTTCTGCCCGTTGTTGATTTGGTCTGGACTGGTTATAGCGAGGCTGCTCACTTGAAGGGTTTTGGATCATTACGGCCCCCACAGTCGGCCGGCGCTCAGTCTTCCCTGCTCTTCTCTGTGAGTATACCACAGCCGTTTCTTTCTTGAAAGGTTTCTTCTCAACACTTGCAGCGGCACCCTTCTGTATCTTTCCTAACTTGATGCCGGCTTCTATCCTCTCCCCAGTTAAGATCAAATCTGTAAACCCCGCGGAAGAATTACCAATCAGGTGGTTGAAAAATGGACCAGACAGGGTCCCTAGGAACATGTCAACCAGCTCGCGGTCAGTCAAAGGCGGCTGCACCCTTCCAGCCAAGTCTCTCCATTTTTGTGCATACTCTTTGAATCCTTCGCCCGTTCCTAGTGATATACCCTGAAGTTGGGTACGCGTAGGAGCAAGGTCAAAATTGTACTGATATTGTTTATAAAAAGAGGTGGCCAAGTCTTCCCAGTTTCGGATACTGGTTCCATCCAGTTGATAGAACCACTCAAGTTGAGCCCTAGAAAGACTATCCTAAAAGAAGTGAATCCAAAGGTTTTTGTCCGCAGTGTAAGGTTGGATCTTCCTTACATAGGACCTGAGATGCATTTTTGGACAGGACAGCCCGTCATACCTCACAAAAACTGGCACTTTGAACTTTGGGGGAATCACAATTCCGGCAACTAAACCCAAGTCTTCGAAATCCAAACCCGGCACTCTCTGCAGCTCCATGGCTGCCAACCTGTCTTCTAAACCTTTGTACTTTTCATCAGCCGGAGGGTATTGTTGATCAGAGTAGTCTTCGTCCTCTTCAGCCTCCTCTTCTTCCATATCGGACTCGGAAGGCACCGCAGTCGCACCCCCTTTACTGGTTCCCTCCTCAGAAGTAGGAGGAAATTCGAGCACTCTTCTGGCTTCTGCTTCAAATCTTCTCCCTAAAGTAGCCACCCCGAGTCTTTTTTTCTTCTTTTTCACTGGGTCCTTATTCCCCAGTAGGGCCTTTAGATCCTCCTGACCCTTAGCCAAGGTCATCAGGAGTTGCTGAAACTGTGCATTTTGAGCCTGCAAGTCCTTGACTGTTTGCTCGAGATCCATCTTACTGAAATAAACAGCGGACATATAAGAAAACCTGGTGTGAGACCTGCTTATGCACATGATGAATGGTATGCTTATGTATGCAATGCATTCAAGGATTTAGAATATTCAAAATTGTTGTAAACAAAAGAGAACGCACGTCATATTAATAAGAAGAAATTTGTCAGTACATAAATGCCCCATGGGCCAAATATTACAAAAACTTCTCAAGGTAAAAAGACGTTGCGCATCCTCTTTGGTGCGATGTAGGTGTTGAGGGTCTCCTCCTCATGGAGTCGGCGGGTAAGCTCTAGAACCTTCTTCTCACTGGCGTAGAAGCTGGCTTCAAAAGTGTTTCGTTCCTCCTTGAGCTGAATCCAACTCTTCTGCATTTCCTCCCACGATGTAGGCATGTCAGGATATAGGATGGTGTAGGGAACCTCTCCTTCCTTGACGGGCTCTTTAATCACAGGGAGAACATGATGATAAGGCATCAATACACTCTGGGCTCAAGCTCGTACCCACTTGAGATAAGGCTCAAGAGGGATGGAGTTCTTGTGCCCCAGTGTCTTGCTATCAACCTTGTTGGGCATTCTCCAAGCTCTGATGAATCTTTGGCGAAGTCCTTGCGCATTGTTGTCGAAGTCAAAAACTAGGTCAGGAATCAACATGTCGTGAGGGCCATCCCTCCGTGCATATCCAAATTGTCTCAAAGCTAGACAAGGGTTGTAGGTAATGCCCCCTCTAATGCCAAGTAATGTAACATTAGGGAACTCTCCACAACGATCGACGATGATGACATTTTCTCTGGACCGAGAACACCAATGTACATCAGAGTGAGTAAGGGTCATCAACCGTTGGGACCACCTTGAGCCTTGGTCATTCTTCAAGACAGATTGTGGAAGGTGCGAAATAAACCACCTTGCAAGGAGAGGAGTACAACACATGAGAACACCCCTCTTTCTCATTGTTCGTGTGTAAAATGAGTGAAGAATGTCCCCAAGCAATGTTGGTATTGAATTTCTGGATAAGAAGATTTTGACGGCGTTGACATCTACCAGCTGGTCAGGATTTGGGAACAAGACCAACCCATAGATAAGGAGTGCCACAATTTCTTCAAAGGCTTGTAGGTCCAATGAATTCCAACATTCTTGTGCCTTCTCAAACAAGAATTTTGCAAAGAATCCTTTGACGCCGCTTCTAGTTTCCCAATGCCCCTTGATGTCAGATGGCTGTAGATGTAGTGCTCGAGCAACATCTTCAGGCTTCGGTTCCTTTTCCGTACCGTTGTAGGGTAGTTGATTAAGGATAGGAATTCTCAGGAGTTGAGAAAACTCCTCCAAAGTGGGCACCAACTGGTAGTCGGGGAAAGTGAAACAGTGGTGAAAAGGGTCAAAGAACTGGAATAGCACTTTCATCATGTCCTCTTCAATGTTGGTGTTGACCAGGCTGAGCAGTCTACCATGTCTTTCATTGAAGGATGAGCTTTCCGGAATCCTTGATGTGAGCTCCTTGAGTTGAGGAGGGATTCTCACAAGGTTGACTTGGATGGTTTTTCTTCGAAGAATTTCCATGACCTACAAAACAAGAACAAAGATGAATATCTAAACCCTTGAAATGGTTAGTGAATGCATATGATGCTTTATGATGTTTATGATGTATGCACAAACATATGTACAAGCAAATCACACCAAACCCTAGTTTCAAGCTTGCATGAGGTTTCATAGGTAAGTACCCTCTTGAGTGTAGTTGGCTTAAAAACCTGTCCTATAAATAGTAACCGGGTTCTAAGGAGCTCAATATCATTGGGTTGTTTTCATTGTTCATTGTTTTGGTTTAGCCACTTAACTAGCGACCAAAATATTCCAAGAAAACAACCCTCAATGAGTGTAGTATCGAGTATCTACCAACTTCGGACTGCACCAAAGCCGGTCATCTCACTACCCCTAATGAAAGGCCAAGATGGTCAAGTAAGGTTCTAGGTCATTAGTGCTTAGTGACATCACTCAGTGGCCCCGTACTCTCCTTGATTGAACTCAAGGGTTACCGGTACTCACAAATATGTCGCACTAATATAGTTATTGCTTCAACCGTGTCGGTATACCCCGCACAGTTTCCATAATGTATTGCTATCTATGAATGTTTCCCTAAATCCGGGTGTAGGATTGCAAACCCAAACAAAAGAGCCAAGATATAAAGCAATCAAATCAAACAATTAGTCATGCAAGAGGGTGATCTAAGCCCTAAGGTTACTCCACTTTAAAATTTATCCCCAGCAGAGTCGCCAGTTCTGTGATACGGTGGGAGAACTGACTAGGGTTTTGCGTTTGTTTTCGCAAATGTTTCGGTTGAGCAAGAGTCGCCACCGACTTTTTATTTTATCCTAAGGAAAGGTTAAAAAGCACAGCAAAAACCTTTGAGATTTTTTTCTTGGGTTCGGGGAGTAGATTATAGAAAGGGAAGGTATTAGCACCCTTTCTATCCATGGTTATCCATGGGCTCTTAGTTACTTGCTTAGATCAACTTGCCTTGATTTTCAATTGTTTGAAATGGTGCTTTGTGCATGGTTTTGAAAATGTTTTGAAAAAGATGCCTTGTCTAGGCAACCCTTGTAACAATTCTTTACTCGAATGTTTTACAAAAGGTGTTTGTCTTTTTTGAAAAGATGTTTCAAGGTTTTTTGAAAGTTGTTTTGAAAGTGTAGTGATGTGTGGTTTGAAAAATAGGCAAGTGTTTTTGTTTTGCAAGTTGACAAGTACTCAAGAGCTATCTACCCTAAAGTTCTCAAAGATTTTTGCTATGTTTTAACCCTTTTAACAATTTTGTTCCACCATTGCATTTGGTGGACAATCTTGTGTTAGGATGTGAACGGGACGGGCGCGGGTCATCGTTTAGACCATAATTGCAATGGTGCCAAGTATCTTTGGGCAATTTTCCTTTAAGGGACTTGATCATTTTTAAGGCAACTTTCGAAAGCGTCATCGAGGGACTATGATCATTTGCATTGTATTTGTTTTGCCCAAAGAGACCTAACATGCAATATGGCCCATATTTGAAGGCAACAAGTGGAATACCCTAGGGGTGCAAGTGTGATTGGTGTTGTCCATTTTCATGCTTGTGTATCTTGAATTTAGGTCCAACTATTTTTGGTTAATTGATTTGCATACAAACCCTAATTCTAACATGGCATAATTAGAAAGCTTTAAAGTGCGAAAAATAAAGTTCCTAAGTTATTACAACACAATATATGGGAAGGGGGGTACAAATGTCCAAATGGGGATATTTTAGCAAGAAATTAAATCCTAAACTATTACAATCCAAATGGAATTATACAAATTATTTAATATGCAATAATTAAATAAAATAAGATAAATATGCAAGATGCAAAAATGATTTTTTATGTGTATGTAAAAAGTATTTTTTATGTGTCAAGAAAACAAAAATAAAAGTATTAATTTTTGGGTATTTTTCATGTTTAGGGCAAAACCCTAATTTTGCTAAAATAAAATGATATTAATTATTTAATATATACAATATTTATTAGTTATGTACAAAAAATAAATAAAAGAGAAGTATATTTGTCAAAAAGGTATTTTTAATGTTAAATATTAATAAATAAAAATGTATATATTTTGTATTTTTTAACCTAAATATACTAATAAATATATATGTATTTGTATTATTCACTAAATATATTAAATATGTACAAAAAATAAAATATTTAATATTAAAAAAAAAGTATATTTTTTATACAATGTTTTCAAGAGATAACATAAAATAAAAATCAGAAATAAAATATGTTTGTATTATTTTTTAGTTATTTTAAATAATAGTATTTATGTATTATTTATGTACAAATATCAATTTAAACAAATAAATGCCTAATAAATTCAAAAATGGTTTGGAAAATATTTTTTATATTTTTAATATTATGAGAAAAAATAAATAAGTCAGAAATAAAAAAAAAAGTCAAGAAAATATTTCAAATAAGCACAATGGGCCAAGGGGGTTCCAAAGCAGGAATAGGGTGCAAATAAGAAGTCCACTCAGGCCCAGCCCAAGAAGACTTTGTCTTCAACCTTCAGACAAAACCTTTGAAAACACGCACCTTTTCTTGCTTCAAACACAACTCCTGATTCCTGGACTTTCAGCACAAACTCATAACATGAAAGATGTCAAGCATCAAGCCACGATTCCATACATATAAAAAACTCATCTTAACTCTCAGAAATGAGAGAGAATTTCTCCATTTCTAATTCTTAACCTAACTTTTTATCAATGTTCAGAACTCAAATTCTCATAGCACAGGCAAAATAAATGGAAAGTAAAGATATGTATAGCTTCAAGGACATGAGCATGACATTTTTCATTCACAAACTTAGAGCTAATTCTTCCTACATTGAGAGATAGAAGTTCATGAACTTACCTGTTCAGTTGGAATCGTGCCTGGCAATGGAGGAGCTTTCAGGGCAAGATAATGATTTGGATAGCTTGCTTGATGTCCAGGGATGCTATTCCAACCTTTAGTTTGCTTTGAAACCAAGAGAATCGTGTTATGGCACTTCAACTGCAAAACAGAAAAATGAAAATGGTGATGTTGGTTAGGGGTGTTACAGTCTGCTTCTAATGCTTTGGACAGTTTGTATGGATGGTAGGGAAAGTGTTTGAAGTGCTTTTGGCCAAGGTGCACGATGGAAATGAACTATGGAAGTCCAACTGCAGCTTATGCCCTGTTTTTGCAGTTTTATGGTGATTCTGAGTTTGAGGATATTTGGAACTTGGTTGGCTTGTGTTTCAGTTTAGGTTTTGTGTTTAGAATGTGTTTAACAAGTTTGCTTAAGTTGGTCTTGGCAGAAATGAGAGTTGGTCCATGTTATGCAAGTTTTCTTCACCTTAAAGCAACAAAGTGTCAAGTTCTGTTTTAGACTGATGGAGGCCCCCCTAATGTGCTGCTAAACTTGCCCTTGATCAGTGGGATTAGCCTAATAACTTGTGCCAAAGAGATTTGATGTGTACCTCTTGATTTGTAAATTGACATAAAGCCATACTTTTCTAAAATGGATAATTTGCTTTTTCTACTTATGGCTTTATTTTGCATACAATGCTTGAACACATAAAATAAGGTCTTGGCACAATGAGTTAGCATTAAATTTATGAGTGTGAATGAGATAAGGACCTGTAATCTAGCTTAAGGCATGCTGAGTTCAAAAAATGCAAGGTTATGGACATGTAAATTGGTCATGAACAAAGTGAGTTTTTCCCATATTGCCAAATTCGATTCTCCCTAACCATGAGGTTGTTTGATGAGTTCTTGGACATTTTGGAAATCTTGGAATGTGTACTACAATCCATCTTTGTAATGCAAATTGAAATTCAAAGTGGAAGCATGTGAAAAGTTGCCATGAAGTTAGGCAAAAATCTCGCCTAAAATAGGTCAAAAATTTTCTAAGTTAAGAATGGTTTGGTACCCTTGTTCCAAAAATTGTAACTTGAGCTACAATCTTATTTTGAGAAAACTTTGTGAATCAAAGTTGTAGATCTTGCAATGGGCTACAACTTTCATGTTTTGACTTTTCCTTGAATCCAAATGCATCTTGATGAGAAAGTGGGACAAAGTTAGGAAAAAAATTAGGGTTTTTCATAACTTAGAAAAATTCTAAGTTATGAAAAATCTTCATTTCAAACCCTAATTTGTGATTTTTGATTCCTTGATGAACAAGTTTCATGATTTGGCATGTTTTGATGAAAAATGAATCTTGACACTTGATTTTGACCAAAAAGTCAAAGTTTGACTTTTCAGTATACAGTCAAAAATTGATCAATTGACTGGAAAATTCAACTGTCAATCTTGTGCATTTGGGATCTTTTGAACTTGTTGAGCATGTCAAGACAATTCCATGGGGTCCTTGAGTCCATATGTGAGCTTGGTTTTCCATTGTCTAGGTCAAACAGTCAAAAATTGCCTTTGTGCAGTCAAAACCCTAAAAATGACCATTTTGCCCTTTTGGTGATCTGATCAAATTTCTTGTGGAATTGTGATCCAAACTTGATCAAATGGTCCATATGAGTTCATTATGTTGATGTGGGTCAAAAATCATGAGGTTTGACTGTCAATTGACCACAGTTGACTTTTTTTTCCAATACAGCTGATTTCTAGGTCAACTGTCCAATTGACTGGGCAAAGATTGGAATCAAGGCTTGAAACTTGATATGGATAAACTTGGGAGTCCAATATGAAGCATGAAAGTCATCTTATGCATCTTAGGTCAAAACATCTTAGTGCAAACACAAACCCTAATTTGGGTCAACAGTGCTAGGAGAAGTCTTGAGCAGAGGAAACCCTAACTGGATCTTGAGCTCCAAGGGCCTTGTGATGAGAAAATGTTGAGGAAATGGGAGAGCAAATTTTGGGGTACAAAAGTTGCCCCTGTTCAATCTTCTTGAATCCGAAGAGTTAGATTGGCAAGTTTGCCTTTCGCGACTCGAGGGTAAAAGGAGATTGGACACTAGAGTGCCCTTAAATTTGCACTCGTCAAAGCAATGGATGTGGGAATGGGCTTAGAGATGCCATTTGGAGATGGGCTTAAATATGCCATCTGGAGGGGTGACAGAAACTTGTCGGGGATGGGCTTAAGGATGCCATCTGGAATGAGTATCAGGAAGGTGTCCATGTTTTGGACCAACTCCGAACTGGGGGTCTGAATAAGCAATAGATTAACATCCGTATCTGGAGGCATCCGTAAACTGTTTTCAGAGGTTGAGAAGAGTCTGAACAAGCAATAGATTAACATCCGTTGTTGGGAAGAATCTGAACAAGCGATAGGTTAACATCCGTTACTGGAGAACCTGTGAACTGTTTTCAGAAGTCTTGAAGATGAATAAGCAATAGAGCAGCATCCGTTGTTGGGAAGCGTCCATAAACTGTTTTCAAAAGTTGCATCTGAACAAGCGATAGATTAACATCCGTTGTTGGGAAGAATCCTTAAACTGTTTTCAGAGGTCTGGAGGAGAATCTGAACAAGCGATAGGTTAACATCCGTTACTGGAGAACCCGTGAACTATTTTCAGAAGTCTTGAGGTTGAATAAGCAATAGAGCAGCATCCGTTGTTGGGAGCGTCCGTAAACTGTTTTCAAAAGTTGCATCTGAACAAGCGATAGATTAACATCCGTTGTTGGGAAGAATCCGTAAACTGTTTTCAGAAGTTGAGAAGAATCTGAACAAGCGATAGGTTAACATCCGTTACTGGAGAACCTGTGAACTGTTTTCAGAAGTCTTGAGGTTGAATAAGCAATATAGCAGCATCCGTTGTTGGGATCGTCCGTAAACTGTTTTCAAAAGTTGCATCTGAACAAGCGATAGATTAACATCCGTTGTTGGGAAGAATCCGTAAACTGTTTTCAGAAGTTGAGAAGAATCTGAACAAGCGATAGGTTAACATCCGTTACTGGAGAACCTGTGAACTGTTTTCAGAAGTCTTGAGGTTGAATAAGCAATAGAGCAGCATCTGTTGTTGGGATCGTCCGTAAACTGTTTTCAAAAGTTGCATTTGAACAAGCGATAGATTAACATCCGTTGTTGGGAAGAATCTGTAAACTGTTTTCAGAAGTTAAGAAGAATCTGAACAAGCGATAGGTTAACATCCGTTACTGGAGAACCTGTGAACTGTTTTCAGAAGTCTTGAAGATGGAGGAGGAACGGGTGTAGGGTTTCCTGATGAGGAGTTCGTGTAAAACTGCATCTGGATGAATCTGGAATAAGCATCAGAATGTTGCCATGTCTGGGTCACATCTGAACTATTTCTAGAAAGAATCTCGGAAGATAATGATTTTTGTCTGTCGACTGACCTTACCTGAAAAGGTAAAGAGTTAGTTGTATGCAATGTCATGATGCATGATGCAATGTAAGTTATATGATATGAATGTAAATGAATGTGCATGTAAGCTGGAGAGCTGTCTTGCGGAGGATAGATGAATTCTAGAAGGCTGAAGATAAGAGCATCTTGATTGCTGCCGGGGAGAATGATTCCTTGGCTGTTGTTGGGGGATTAGGAGCTTGGGTTGTATACCAATCCTCTGGGGAATTCCTGTCTTGAGGAGATCTTCACTGGGGAATCTTCGAATATTCAGTGAGGAACTGAAGATGAAAGTCTTCAGATCTGCTTGGGGAAGACCAGATCTTCAATCGTGGAGGGGCCTTAGAACCATTGTGGGGAATTGGAATTTCCTTGGTGACTTGCAGGGTAAGAGAATTTCTGATGATTTCTACTGGGGAGTTCATAACCTGATAGACTCATGATGGGAAGGCAGGGCTGAGCATCCTCAGCCTGGTGGGAAGTATCTCTGTGGGGAAAGGGTTCACTAGCTTGGTTCAGCTGGGGATACTGAAACTTGACTCTGAGGGGAATTGAGTTCTGACTGAGGAATGCGGATTTCAAATCTGCTCCGGATTTCCTTTGAAAGGGTATCAGGATATCTAACCGTACCTTCAACTTACTAGTAATCACTCTTTCTTGATTCATAAGGGAATGATTATGTTCAAATGCATATACCTATTTAACAAAACATTGGACGTTTCTCAAATAAAACATAAGTGCAAAAGAAAAGAGAAAAGGAATGACGCAAATTTCTGGAAAAGCATTTGTATTAACTTTCTATGAGTATATTTGTACAAAGGAGACAATCATCTTAGTAAGAGGATTTCGTCATAAATATTGAAAAATTTATACAAAAGAAAGATGGCTATGTGAAATAATTCCATGAGATTCCATTCCGTTATAGCCTTCACAACTCTGAATATCTGTCCATTCAATGCTTCGTCTGCCGATGGCTGGATTGATCAGAAGCTTGGAACCGGTTGATGAATAAATTGTCCTTAAAGTGATCCGACGAGACATAGTCATACGCTTTAATTCCCTAACTTTTGCCTGAATCGCCCTTTCGGGTTTTTGATCCACTGGGAAGCCCCTTTTTGCCCAAGCTGCCCTTTCGGGTTTTCAACTTGCCGGGTGTACAGATTTTTTTGTTTTTATCCCTAACTTTTTCCTGAACCGCCCTTTCTGGTTTTCGGTTCATCGGGATGCCCATTTTTGCCCAAGCCGCCCTTTCGGGTTTTCGACTTGTCGGGTTATTTTATGCGTAGTATCTTTTGACTATGTCTGTGTTCACAGGGTGCGGCAAATCGTCGTCGTCCATGGTGGTTAGAATCATTGCACCACCAGAAAATATGCTCTTGATCACAAATGGTCCTTCGTATATAGGAGTCCATTTTCCCCTGGGATCACTTTGCGGCAAGATAATTCGCTTGATTACGAGATCTCCGACTTGATATACCTGACGTCTGACTTTCTTGTTGAAGGCCTTGATCATCCGCTTTTGATACGTCTGACCATGGCATACAGCAGCGAGTCGCTTCTCGTCGATCAAATTAAGTTGATCAAGTCGGGTCTGAATCCAATCATCTTCATTCAAACCTGCGTCCTTCATAATCCTTAGAGAAGGAATCTGAACTTCCATAGGCAAGACAGCTTCCATGCCATATACCAAAGAAAATGGGGTTGCCCCGGTTGAAGTACGTGCCGTCGTACAGTATCCATGCAGAGCAAACGATAACATCTCATGCCAGTCTTTGTAGGTGACTGTCATTTTCTGAATGATCTTCTTAATGTTTTTGTTCGCAGCTTCAACAGCACCGTTCATCTTCGGCCGATAGGGAGATGAATTGTGATGATAAATCTTGAACTGTTCGCACAAAGCGGTGATCATCGTGTTATTCAGATTTGTACCATTGTCTGTGATGATCCTGTCTGGAACACCATACCGGCATATGAGATTTTGCTTGATGAAGCGGGCAACCACATTTTTAGTAACAGAGGCGAAGGAAGCTGCTTCGACCCATTTGGTGAAATAGTCAATGGCGACCAGGATGAAACGATGTCCGTTGGATGCCGTGGGTTTGATCTCTCCAATCATGTCGATGCCCCACATTGCAAATGGCCATGGAGTTGTCAAAACGTTGAGAGGAACCGGAGGGATATGAACCTTGTCAGCGTAGACTTGACACTTGTGGCAAGTACGGGAATGTTGATGGCAGTCAGCTTCCATGGTAGACCAGTAATAGCCTGCCCTTAGGATCTTCTTAGCCATTGTATGCCCGCTCAAGTGGGTGCCAAATGTGCCGCTGTGTATCTCGGTCATGATTAACTCTGCTTCAGCTTTGTCTACGCATTGAAGTAAAACACAATCATGGCTTCGTTTGTAAAGGATGTCGTTGCTCAGGAAGAATTTAGCAGCGAATTTCCTTAAGAACTTCTTGTCATTTACGGAAGCTCCTTCGAGGTAATCTCTAGTCTGGAGATACCTTTTGATTTCATGGAACCAGGGTTGTTCCACTACTTCTTCGGTATTAATCTCGTGACAATGTGTGGGTTCATCCATTCGCTCGATGGTGATTTGGGGAGCCTCATTATCCCAGTTGAGTTTAAACATGGAGGACATTGTAGCTAGAGCATCTGCTAGCTGATTCTCTTCTCGCGGGAAATGCTCGAAGGTAATTTGCTCGAAATGAGGCAACAATGTCAAGACATGTTCTTTGTATGGGATAAGATTAGGATGCTTGGTATCCCACTCTCCTTTGATTTGACTGATGACCAAAGCCGAGTCCCCGAATACGATCAAAGATTTGATCCCCAAGTCTATAGCAGCCTTGATACCAAAGATGCAAGCTTCATATTCAGCCATGTTGTTTGTGCAGCTGAAGCAAAGTCGGGCCGTGAAAGGTGTGTGACAACCTTCCGGGGAAATGAGTACCGCACCGATACTGTTTCCAAGTGCATTTGAAGCACCATCAAAGTACAGGGTCCATCGGGATCCCTTTTCGGGTCTGTCATACGGTCCGTTACCTTCAATGTTATCCAAATTCATGATGTCCTCGTCTGGGAAGTCAAATCTCATGGGCTGATAATCTTCGATAGCTTGATGAGCCAGATGGTCAGCTAGTACACTCCCCTTTATAGCTTTTTGAGTGGTGTACAGGATGTCATACTCAGTTAGGATCATTTGCCATCTAGCTATTCTTCCAGATAAAGCAGGCTTCTCGAAGATATACTTGATAGGATCCATTTTGGAAATCAACAAGGTAGTATGAGTCAACATATACTGCCTTAGTCGGCGAGCAGCCCATACCAAAGCGCAGCAAGTTTTCTCGAGCAGTGAGTAGCGAGTCTCACAGTCGGTAAACTTTTTGCTAAGGTAATAAATAGCATGCTCTTTTCGACCAGACTCGTCATGCTGGCCCAAAACACACCCCATTGAGTTATCCAAGACGGTCAGATACATGATCAATGGTCTTCCTTCGACGGGTGGCATCAGAATAGGAGGTTCTAGCAAATACTCCTTGATCTTATCAAAAGCAACTTGGCAATCGTCGTTCCATTCGACTACCTGATCTTTCTTTAATAGTTTGAAAATTGGCTCACAGGTAGAAGTCAGATGAGAGATGAACCTGGCAATATAATTCAAGCGCCCCAAGAACCCTCTAACCTCCTTTTTAGTACGGGGAGCAGGCATCTCTCGTATTGCTTTCACTTTTGCTGGATCGACATCAATGCCTTTGTTGCTTACAATGAATCCCAGAAGTTTACCAGACCTAACTCCAAAAGTGCACTTACTTGGATTCAGCCTGAGTTTGTATTCTTTCAACCTGGCAAACAGCTTTTCTAGATGTTCAAGGTGCTCCTCCTCTGTTTGTGACCGAGCTATCATATCGTCTACGTAAACTTCAATCTCATGATGTATCATATCATGAAACAAAGCTACCATGGCGCGTTGATAAGTTGCCCCTGCGTTCTTCAGTCTGAACGGCATCACCTTGTAACAGAAAGTACCCCATTGTGTGACAAAAGTTGTTTTCTCCATATCTTCGGGGGCCATTTTGATTTGATTGTAGCCCGAGAATCCATCCATGAAGGAAAACACTTTATGCTGAGTTGTATTGTTGATTAAAATGTCAATGTGTGGTAGCGGAAAATCGTCTTTGGGGCTGGCCCTATTCAAATCCCGGTAGTCCACACACATCCTGACTTTGCCATCTTTTTTAGGTACTGGCACGATGTTAGCGACCCATTGAGGATAAGATGTAACAGCCAGAAAGCCAGCGTCGAATTGCTTCATCACTTCTGCTTTGATCTTTTCAGACATGTCAGGCCTCATTCGGTGGACTTTTTGTTTGATCGGTGGACAATCCTCTCTTGTGGGGAGACGGTGAACCACGATGTCTGTGTCTAAACCCGGCATGTCTTTATAAGACCAAGCGAAGATTTCAACGTACTCATTTAACAACTGTATCAGACGTTCCTTGACACTTGGTTCCAGATTGGCACCCACTCGCACCTCCTTCCGGTCTTCCTCGGTTCCTAAGTTGACAGTTTCCAATGACTCTTCGTGAGGTAAGATGGCCCTTTCCTCTTGCTGTAGAAGTCTGGCTAGTTCCCTCGGTACTTCACAACCTTCGTCATCTTCATACTCGGCTTGATTGACCAGATCTTCAGAGTTATTGAAGGATATAGCAGAATAGTCACCCATGGAATCCAGAGTGGATGGGTACCTGCATTTGTGAGTGTGGGTGTGTGTAAGGGATAGCCATCCTTAATCAAAAAATGCAAAAGGAAAGAAAATGAACACAGCAGTTTATCAAATGAAAAACGTCCAATGAATCATTAAACATGGCATATGGATATGAAGATAATCAAAACCCTTACAAACGGACCTACATGCCCCGGGCAAGGCATGAGGTAAAAAAGTAGTGTGCGGATTGTACAAAAGTAATTATTACAGACCAAAGGAAATGTTTGACAGATAAATTACTGATTAATAAAAGTAATGGGGACAAAGTCTTTTGCCTCCCAGTTGCATAGTCCTCCCTTGATAGTTAGGTAGATCCACTCTTCAATGTTGTCCTCTTTGTCCTCGCCCTCCAAAGCGTTGATCCCGTAAGGAGAAATCTTGATTGGCGCTCTTTCGATCTTTGAACGGCACATAGCTTTCTGGCCCGCGGCAGTGAATCCTAATCCAAATTTGTATGTTTTATGTGGAATATCAGGCAACTGCCCCCATGCTTAATTCTTCCCCTCCTTTATTGTGGCCTTCGCGTCTTCCAGAGATGCCATCCTGGCCATCTTCCTTGGTACTTCAACTACCAACTTTGCTACTGTTATTTCAGGAGGGACTTCTTCGAAATGCTGGAATGGTGTCTCAATGAACTCACCCTCTACCTCCACATACCGAAAGGAGTTCAGGTGGCTGATCATATACTCCTCTTCACCATGGACGGTTATGATCTTTCCCTTGACAGGATACTTCAACATTTGATGTAAGGAAGAGGTGACTGCCCCGGCATTGTGTATCCAAGGCCTACCCAACAAGCAAGAGTATGACGGACGGATGTCCATCACATAGAAAGTAGATTTAAACACCTCAGTGCCTACCTTGATGGGAATATCAACCTCCCCATGGACCATCCTCTTTGAACCATCGAAAGCTCTGACAACAATATCACTCGACTTCAGCTCTAAACCTTCACAATCTAGTCAGTCCAAAGCTTTCTTAGGCAGTACATTCAGCGAAGAACCAGTGTCGACCAAGACATGTGCGAGAGTAGTTCCTCGGCACTCGACTGAAATGTGCAAAGCATCATTGTGGTTTCTACCTTTAGGAGTTAGGTCGGCATCAGAGAAACCTAATCCATTGTCTGCAGTAAGGCTGGCCACGCAATTTTGGAATTGGTCTGCAGAGGTTTCCTGGGGCACATGGGCTGCCTTTAGGAATTTTATCAAAGCTTTGGCGTGCGCTTCTGAGCAAAGTAGTAGTGCCAACATGGAGATCTTCGAGGGGGTTTGCCCCAGTTTTTCTACCACGTCGTAATCACTCCTTTTGATTATCTTCAAGATCTCTTCCATTTCCTTCTTGGAGGTTTCCGGGGTGACCAAAGGTTGAGCCCTCGTCCTGATGAGCTCATCTTGGGTTCCCTTACCTTTATCAGCAGAGGTAGGAGGGACAAAACTAGGAACAACAACATCTTCAATCAATGGGGTTCTAGCGGAGAGTTTTATTGGTGCGGGAAGAACTTTGGCAGCAGATGAGGGTCTAAAGATTGCTTTTGGGGGGGCAATCTCTGGAGAAAATATTCTCCCGCTCCAGGTGATCTTGCTTGTGCCCGCAATGTTTCCAATGCTGGCTTCTTCTTCATCCGAGCTTCCTTCAATTACTTCAACTTGTTTGATACCATGGTAGTAGACGTCACCGCCGTAGTTCCATGGTATTGACTTCTCAGAAATGTAGGGGACAAGCCCTGGCATTGTTATCTTTAGAGGAACAGACTTCGTAGCTGGTGTAATCTTAACAGGCTTTCTGACGGCCTTGGAAAGATTGGCGTGAATGGTTATAATTGAGACATCTTCAGTATGGGTTGGAATAGCAGAAACTTTTTCAAACAAAATTTGTCGACTGTCCATTAGGCCTTGGATGCCTTTCTTCAGTAACGGACAGTCAAACGGCAAAGAGTAACAGCAGTAGCAATCTTCTTTACATCCCGGGAAAATCCCGGCCCTTAACAGATTCAACTTGATGGTTAACAACGGAGTCATCAGATCATTAACATCAGCAACATACAAATCTTCTTCAATAGCATTGACGTTTCGACCGTGCTTCGGCATCGGAGCAGATATCACGTTCGGCTTCTCTGGAGCGTCGAACTCCACCTCTTTCGCCTCTATCAGGTCTTGGATTTTATGCTTGAGTGCCCAACAATCGTTGGTGTCGTGCCCGACACTGTCAGAATGGTAGGCGCATTTAGCATTAGGATGGTAATGCGGAGAGGACGTATTCGCATTTTTTGGTGCCTCTTTGATAGTGGCGAGATTCAACTTTAACAGATGGGGAAGCACTTGCGCTGGCGTCATATTAATGCGGGTGAACTACCGTTGTGGCCGTTCCGCCCGTTGTTGATTTGGTCTGGACTGGTTATAGCGAGGCTGCTCACTTGAAGGGTTTTGGATCATTACGGCCCCCACAGTCGGCCGGCGCTCAGTCTTCCCTGCTCTTCTCTGAGAGTATACCACAGCCGTTTCTTTCTTGAAAGGTTTCTTCTCAACACTTGCAGCGGTACCCTTCTGTATCTTTCCTAACTTGATGCCGGCTTCTATCCTCTCCCCAGTTAAGATCAAATCTGTAAACCCCGCGGAAGAATTACCAATCAGGTGGTTGAAAAATGGACCAGACAGGGTCCCTAGGAACATGTCAACCAGCTCGCGGTCAGTCAAAGGCGGCTGCACCCTTCCAGCCAAGTCTCTCCATTTTTGTGCATACTCTTTGAATCCTTCGCCCGTTCAGAGTGATATACCCTGAAGTTGGGTACGCGTAGGAGCAAGGTCAGAATTGTACTGATATTTTTTATAAAAAGCGGTGGCCAAGTCTTCCCAGTTTCGGATACTGGTTCCATCCAGTTGATAGAACCACTCAAGTTGAGCCCCAGAAAGACTATCCTAAAAGAAGTGAATCCAAAGGTTTTTGTCCGCAGTGTAAGGTTGGATCTTCCTTACATAGGACCTGAGATGCATTTTTGGACAGGACAGCCCGTCATACCTCACAAAAACTGGCACTTTGAACTTTGGGGGAATCACAATTCTGGCAACTAAACCCAAGTCTTCGAAATCCAAACCTGGCACTCTCTGCAGCTCCATGGCTGCCAACCTGTCTTCTAAACCTTTGTACTTTTCATCAGCCGGAGGGTATTGTTGATCAAAGTAGTCTTCGTCCTCTTCAGCCTCCTCTTCTTCCATATCGGACTCGGAAGGCACCGCAGTCGCACCCCCTTTACTGGTTCCCTCCTCAGAAGTAGGAGGAAATTCGAGCACTCTTCTGGCTTCTGCTTCAAATCTTCTCCCTAAAGTAGCCACCCCGAGTCTTTTTTTCTTCTTTTTCACTGGGTCCTTATTCCCCAGTAGGGCCTTTAGATCCTCCTGACCCTTAGCCAAGGTCATCAGGAGTTGCTAAAACTGTGCATTTTGAGCCTGCAAGTCCTTGACTGTTTGCTCGAGATCCATCTTACTGAAATAAACAGCGGACAGATAAGAAAACCTGGTGTGAGACCTGCTTATGCACATGATGAATGGTATGCTTATGTATTCAATGCATTCAAGGATTTAGAATATTCAAAATTGTTGTAAACAAAAGAGAACGCACATCATATTAATAAGAAGAAATTTGTCAGTACATAAATGCCCCATGGGCCAAATATTACAAAAACTTCTCAAGGTAAAAAGACGTTGCACATCCTCTTTGGTACGATGTAGGTGTTGAGGGTCTCCTCCTCATGGAGTCGGTGGGTAAGCTCTAGAACCTTCTTCTCACTGGCGTAGAAGCTGGCTTCAAAAGTGTTTTGTTCCTCCTTGAGCTGAATCCAACTCTTCTGCATTTCCTCCCACGATGTAGGCATGTCAGGATATAGGATGGTGTAGGGAACCTCTCCTTCCTTGACGGGCTCTTTAATCACAGGGAGAACATGAGGATAAGGCATCAATAGACTCTGGGCTCGGGCTCGTACCCACTTGAGATAAGGCTCAAGAGGGATGGAGTTCTTGTGCCCCAGTGTCTTGCTATCAACCTTGTTGGGCATTCTCCAAGCTCTGATGAATCTTTGGCGAAGTCCTTGCGCATCATTGTCGAAGTCAAAAACTAGGTCAGGAATCAACATGTCGTGAGGGCCATCCCTCCGTGCATATCCAAATTGTCTCAAAGCTAGACAAGGGTTGTAGGTAATGCCCCCTCTAATGCCACGTAATGGAACATTAGGGAACTCTCCACAACGATCGACGATGATGACATTTTCTCTGGACCGAGAACACCAATGTACATCAGAGTGAGTAAGGGTCATCAACCGTTGGGACCACCTTGAGCCTTGGTCATTCTTCAAGACAGATTGTGGAAGGTGCGAAATAAACCACCTTGCAAGGAGAGGAGTACAACACATGAGAACACCCCTCTTTCTCATTGTTCGTGTGTAAAATGAGTGAAGAATGTCCCCAAGCAATGTTGGTATTGGATTTCTGGATAAGAAGATTTTGACGGCGTTGACATCTACCAGCTGGTCAGGATTTGGGAACAAGACCAACCCATAGATAAGGAGTGCCACAATTTCTTCAAAGGCTTGTAGGTCCAATGAATTCCAACATTCTTGTGCCTTCTCAAACAAGAATTTTGCAAAGAATCCTTTGACGCCGCTTCTAGTTTCCCAATTCCCCTTGATGTCAGATGGCTGTAGATGTAGTGCTCAAGCAACATCTTCAGGCTTCGGTTCCTTTTCCGTACCGTTGTAGGGTAGTTGATTAAGGATAGGAATTCTCAGGAGTTGAGAAAACTCCTCCAAAGTGGGCACCAACTGGTAGTCGGGGAAAGTGAAACAGTGGTGAAGAGGGTCAAAGAACTGGAATAGCACTTTCATCATGTCCTCTTCAATGTTGGTGTTGACCAGGCTGAGTAGTCTACCATGTCTTTCATTGAAGGATGAGCTTTCCGGAATCCTTGATGTGAGCTCCTTGAGTTGAGGAGGGATTCTCACAAGGTTGACTTGGATGGTTTTTCTTCGAAGAATTTCCATGACCTACAAAACAAGAACAAAGATGAAGATCTAAACCCTTGAAATGGTTAGTGAATGCATATGATGCTTTATGATGTTTATGATGTATGCACAAACATATGTACAAGCAAATCACACCAAACCCTAGTTTCAAGCTTGCATGAGGTTTCATAGGTAAGTACCCTCTTGAGTGTAGTTGGCTTAAAAACCTGTCCTATAAATAGTAACCGGGTTCTAAGGAGCTCAATATCATTGGGTTGTTTTCATTGTTCATTGTTTTGGTTTAGCCACTTAACTAGCGACCAAAATATTCCAAGAAAACAACCCTCAATGAGTGTAGTATCGAGTATCTACCAACTTCGGACTGCACCAAAGCCGGTCATCTCACTACCCCTAATGAAAGGCCAAGATGGTCAAGTAAGGTTCTAGGTCATTAGTGCTTAGTGACATCACTCAGTGGCCCCGTACTCTCCTTGATTGAACTCAAGGGTTACCGGTACTCACAAATATGTCGCACTAATATAGCTATTGCTTCAACCGTGTCGGTATACCCCGCACAGTTTCCACAATGTATTGCTATCTATGAATGTTTCCCTAAATCCGGGGTGTAGGATTGCAAACCCAAACAAAAGAGCCAAGATATAAAGCAATCAAATCAAACAATTAGTCATGCAAGAGGGTGATCTAAGCCCTAAGGTTACTCCACTTTAAAATTTATCCCCAGCAGAGTCGCCAGTTCTGTGATACGGTGGGAGAACTGACTAGGGTTTTGCGTTTGTTTTTGCAAATGTTTCGGTTGAGCAAGAGTCGCCACCGACTTTTTATTTTATCCTAAGGAAAGGTTAAAAAGCACAGCAAAAACCTTTGAGATTTTTTTCTTGGGTTCGGGGAGTAGATTATAGAAAGGGAAGGTATTAGCACCCTTTCTATCCATGGTTATCCATGGGCTCTTAGTTACTTGCTTAGATCAACTTGCCTTGATTTTCAATTGTTTGAAATGGTGCTTTGTGCATGGTTTTGAAAATGTTTTGAAAAAGATGCCTTGTCTAGGCAACCCTTGTAACAATTCTTTACTCGAATGTTTTACAAAAGGTGTTTGTCTTTTTTGAAAAGATGTTTCAAGGTTTTTTGAAAGTTGTTTTGAAAGTGTAGTGATGTGTGGTTTGAAAAATAGGCAAGTGTTTTTGTTTTGCAAGTTGACAAGTACTTAAGAGCTATCTACCCTAAAGTTCTCAAAGATTTTTGCTATGTTTTAACCCTTTTAACAATTTTGTTCCACCATTGCATTTGGTGGACAATCTTGTGTTAGGATGTGAACGGGACGGGCGCGGGTCATCGTTTAGACCATAATTGCAATGGTGCCAAGTTTCTTTGGGCAATTTTCCTTTAAGGGACTTGATCATTTTTAAGGCAACTTTCGAAAGCGTCATCGAGGGACTATGATCATTTGCATTGTATTTGTTTTGCCCAAAGAGACCTAACATGCAATATGGCTCATATTTGAAGGCAACAAGTGGAATACCCTAGGGGTGCAAGTGTGATTGGTGTTGTCCATTTTCATGCTTGTGTATCTTGAATTTAGGTCCAACTATTTTTGGTTAATTGGTTTGCATACAAACCCTAATTCTAACATGGCATAATTAGAAAGCTTTAAAGTGCGAAAAATAAAGTTCCTAAGTTATTACAACACAATATATGGGAAGGGGGGTACAAATGTCCAAATGGGGATATTTTAGCAAGAAATTAAATCCTAAACTATTACAATCCAAATGGAATTATACAAATTATTTAATATGCAATAATTAAATAAAATAAGATAAATATGCAAGATGCAAAAATGATTTTTTATGTGTATGTAAAAAGTATTTTTTATGTGTCAAGAAAACAAAAATAAAAGTATTAATTTTTGGGTATTTTTCATGTTTAGGGCAAAACCCTAATTTTGCTAAAATAAAATGATATTAATTATTTAATATATACAATATTTATTAGTTATGTACAAAAAATAAATAAAAGAGAAGTATATTTGTCAAAAAGGTATTTTTAATGTTAAATATTAATAAATAAAAATGTATATATTTTGTATTTTTTAACCTAAATATACTAATAAATATATATGTATTTGTATTATTTACTAAATATATTAAATATGTACAAAAAATAAAATATTTAATATTAAAAAAAAGTATATTTTTTATACAATGTTTTCAAGAGATAACATAAAATAAAAATCAGAAATAAAATATGTTTGTATTATTTTTTAGTTATTTTAAATAATAGTATTTATGTATTATTTATGTACAAATATCAATTTAAACAAATAAATGCCTAATAAATTCAAAAATGGTTTGGAAAATATTTTTTATATTTTTAATATTATGAGAAAAAATAAATAAGTCAGAAATAAAAAGAAAAGTCAAGAAAATGTTTCAAATAAGCACAATGGGCCAAGGGGGTTCCAAAGCAGGAATAGGGTGCAAATAAGAAGTCCACTCAGGCCCAGCCCAAGAAGACTTTGTCTTTAACCTTCAGACAAAACCTTTGAAAACACGCGCCTTTTCTTGCTTCAAACACAACTCTTGATTCCTGGACTTTCAGCACAAACTCATAACATGAAAGATGTCAAGCATCAAGCCACGATTCCATACATATAAAAAACTCATCTTAACTCTCATAAATGAGAGAGAATTTCTCCATTTCTAATTCTTAACCTAACTTTTTATCAATGTTCAGAACTCAAATTCTCATAGCACAGGCAAAATAAATGGAAAGTAAAGATATGTATAGCTTCAAGGACATGAGCATGACATTTTTCATTCACAAACTTAGAGCTAATTCTTCCTACATTGAGAGATAGAAGTTCATGAACTTACCTGTTCAGTTGGAATCGTTCCTGGCAATGGAGGAGCTTTCAGGGCAAGATGATGATTTGGATAGCTTGCTTGATGTCCAGGGATGCTATTCCAACCTTTAGTTTGCTTTGAAACCAAGAGAATCGTGTTATGGCACTTCAACTGCAAAACAGAAAAATGAAAATGGTGATGTTGGTTAGGGGTGTTACAGTCTGCTTCTAATGCTTTGGACAGTTTGTATGGATGGTAGGGAAAGTGTTTGAAGTGCTTTTGGCCAAGGTGCACGATGGAAATGAACTATGGAAGTTCAACTGCAGCTTATGCCCTATTTTTGCAGTTTTATGGTGATTCTGAGTTTGAGGATATTTGGAACTTGGTTGGCTTGTGTTTCAGTTTAGGTTTTGTGTTTAGAATGTGTTTAACAAGTTTGCTTAAGTTGGTCTTGGCAGAAATGAGAGTTGGTCCATGTTATGCAAGTTTTCTTCACCTTAAAGCAACAAAGTGTCAAGTTCTGTTTTAGACTGATGGAGGCCCCCCTAATGTGCTGCTAAGCTTGCCCTTGATCATTGGGATTAGCCTAATAACTTGTGCCAAAGAGATTTGATGTGTACCTCTTGATTTGCAAATTGACATAAAGCCATACTTTTCTAAAATGGATAATTTGCTTTTTCTACTTATGGCTTTATTTTGCATACAATGCTTGAACACATAAAATAAGGTCTTGGCACAATGAGTTAGCATTAAATTTATGAGTGTGAATGAGATAAGGACCTGTAATCTAGCTTAAGGCATGCTGAGTTCAAAAAATGCAAGGTTATGGACATGTAAATTGGTCATGAACAAAGTGAGTTTTTCCCATATTGCCAAATTCGATTCTCCCTAACCATGAGGTTGTTTGATGAGTTCTTGGACATTTTGGAAATCTTGGAATGTGTACTACAATCCATCTTTGTAATGCAAATTGAAATTCAAAGTGGAAGCATGTGAAAAGTTGCCATGAAGTTAGGCAAAAATCCCGCCTAAAATAGGTCAAAATTTTTCTAAGTTAAGAATGGTTTGGTACCCTTGTTCCAAAAATTGTAACTTGAGCTACAATCTTCTTTTGAGAAAACTTTGTGAATCAAAGTTGTAGATCTTGCAATGGGCTACAACTTTCATGTTTTGACTTTTCCTTGAATCCAAATGCATCTTGATGAGAAAGTGGGACAAAGTTAGGAAAAAAATTAGGGTTTTTCATAACTTAGAAAAATTCTAAGTTATGAAAAATCTTCATTTCAAACCCTAATTTGTGATTTTTGATTCCTTGATGAACAAGTTTCATGATTTTGCATGTTTTGATGAAAAATGAATCTTGACACTTGATTTTGACCAAAAAGTCAAAGTTTGACTTTTCAGTATACAGTCAAAAATTGATCAATTGACTGGAAAATTCAACTGTCAATCTTGTGCATTTGGGATCTTTTGAACTTGTTGAGCATGTCAAGACAATTACATGGGGTCCTTGAGTCCATATGTGAGCTTGGTTTTCCATTGGCTAGGTCAAACAGTCAAAAATTGCCTTTGTGCAGTCAAAACCCTAAAAATGACCATTTTGCCCTTTTGGTGATCTGATCAAATTTCTTGTGGAATTGTGATCCAAACTTGATCAAATGGTCCATATGAGTTCATTATGTTGATGTGGGTCAAAAATCATGAGGTTTGACTGTCAATTGACCACAGTTGACTTTTTTTCCAATACAGCTGATTTCTAGGTCAACTGTCCAATTGACTGGGCAAAGATTGGAATCAAGGCTTGAAACTTGATATGGATAAACTTGGGAGTCCAATATGAAGCATGAAAGTCATCTTAGGCATCTTAGGTCAAAACATCTTAGTGCAAACACAAACCCTAATTTGGGTCAACAGTGCTAGGAGAAGTCTTGAGCAGAGGAAACCCTAACTGGATCTTGAGATCCAAGGGCCTTGTGATGAGAAAATGTTGAGGAAATGGGAGAGCAAATTTTGGGGTACAAAAGTTGCCCCTGTTCAATCTTCTTGAATCCGAAGAGTTAGATTGCCAAGTTTGCCTTTCGCGACTCGAGGGTAAAAGGAGATTGGACACTAGAGTGCCCTTAAATTTGCACTCGTCAAAGCAATGGATGCGGGAATGGGCTTAGAGATGCCATTTGGAGATGGGATTAAATATGCAATCTGGAGGGGTGACAGAAACTTGTCGGGGATGGGCTTAAGGATGCCATCTGGAATGAGTATCAGGAAGGTGTCCATGTTTTGGACCAACTCCGAACTGGGGGTCTGAATAAGCAATAGATTGACATCCGTATCTGGAGGCATCCGTAAACTGTTTTCAGAGGTTGAGAAGAGTCTGAACAAGCAATAGATTAACATCCGTTGTTGGGAAGAATCTGAACAAGCGATAGGTTAACATCCGTTACTGGAGAACCTGTGAACTGTTTTCAGAAGTCTTGAAGATGAATAAGCAATAGAGCAGCATCCGTTGTTGGGAAGCGTCCGTAAACGGTTTTCAAAAGTTGCATCTGAACAAGCGATAGATTAACATCCGTTGTTGGGAAGAATCCGTAAACTGTTTTCAGAGGTCTGGAGGAGAATCTGAACAAGCGATAGGTTAACATCCGTTACTGGAGAACCCGTGAACTATTTTCAGAAGTCTTGAGGTTGAATAAGCAATAGAGCAGCATCCGTTGTTGGGAGCGTCCGTAAACTGTTTTCAAAAGTTGCATCTGAACAAGCGATAGATTAACATCCGTTGTTGGGAAGAATCCATAAACTGTTTTCAGAAGTTGAGAAGAATCTGAACAAGCGATAGCTTAACATCCGTTACTGGAGAACCTGTGAACTGTTTTCAGAAGTCTTGAGGTTGAATAAGCAATATAGCAGCATCCGTTGTTGGGATCATCCGTAAACTGTTTTCAAAAGTTGCATCTGAACAAGCGATAGATTAACATCCGTTGTTGGGAAGAATCCGTAAACTGTTTTCAGAAGTTGAGAAGAATCTGAACAAGCGATAGGTTAACATCCGTTACTGGAGAACCTGTGAACTGTTTTCAGAAGTCTTGAGGTTGAATAAGCAATAGAGCAGCATCCGTTGTTGGGATCGTCCGTAAACTGTTTTCAAAAGTTGCATCTGAACAAGCGATAGATTAACATCCGTTGTTGGGAAGAATCCGTAAACTGTTTTCAGAAGTTGAGAAGAATCTGAACAAGCGATAGGTTAACATCCGTTACTGGAGAACCTGTGAACTGTTTTCAGAAGTCTTGAAGATGGAGGAGGAACGGGTGTAGGGTTTCCTGATGAGGAGTTCGTGTAAAACTGCATCTGGATGAATCTGGAATAAGCATCAGAATGTTGCCATGTCTGGGTCACATCTGAACTATTTCTAGAAAGAATCTCGGAAGATAATGATTTTTGTCTGTCGACTGATCTTACCTGAAAAGGTAAAGAGTTAGTTGTATGCAATGTCATGATGCATGATGTAATGTAAGTTATATGATATGAATGTAAATGAATGTGCATGTAAGCTGGAGAGCTGTCTTGCGGAGGATAGATGAATTCTAGAAGGCTGAAGATAAGAGCATCTTGACTGCTTCCAGGGAGAATGATTCCTTGGCTGTTGTTGGGGGATTAGGAGCTTGGGTTGTATACCAATCCTCTGGGGAATTCCTGTCTTGAGGAGATCTTCACTGGGGAATCTTCGAATATTCAGTGAGGAACTGAAGATGAAAGTCTTCAGATCTGCTTGGGGAAGACCAGATCTTCAATCGTGGAGGGGCCTTAGAACCATTGTGGGGAATTGGAATTTCCTTGGTGACTTGCAGGGTAAGAGAATTTCTGATGATTTCTACTGGGGAGTTCAGAACCTGATAGACTCATGATGGGAAGGCAGGGCTGAGCATCCTCAGCCTGGTGGGAAGTATCTCTGTGGGGAAAGGGTTCACTAGCTTGGTTCAGCTGGGGATACTGAAACTTGACTCTGAGGGGAATTGAGTTCTGACTGAGGAATGCGGATTTCAAATCTGCTCCGGATTTCCTTTGAAAGGGTATCAGGATATCTAACCGTACCTTCAACTTACTAGTAATCACTCTTTCTTGATTCATAAGGGAATGATTATGTTCAAATGCATATACCTATTTAACAAAACATTGGGCGTTTCTCAAATAAAACATAAGTGCAAAAGAAAAGAGAAAAGGAATGACGCAAATTTCTGGAAAAGCATTTGTATTAACTTTCTATGAGTATATTTGTACAAAGGAGACAATCATCTTAGTAAGAGGATTTCGTCATAAATATAGAAAAAATTATACAAAAGAAAGATGGCTATGTGAAATAATTCCATGAGATTCCATTCCGCTATAGCCTTCACAACTCTGAATATCTGTCCATTCAATGCTTCGTCTGCCGATGGCTGGATTGATCAGAAGCTTGGAACCGGTTGATGAAGAAATTGTCCTTAAAGTGATCCGACGAGACATAGTCATACGCTTTAATTCCCTAACTTTTGCCTGAATCGCCCTTTCGGGTTTTTGATCCACTGGGAAGCCCCTTTTTGCCCAAGCTGCCCTTTCGGGTTTTCAACTTGCCGGGTGTACAGATTTTTTTGTTTTTATCCCTAACTTTTTCCTGAACCGCCCTTTCTGGTTTTCGGTTCATCGGGATGCCCATTTTTTCCCAAGCCGCCCTTTCGGGTTTTCGACTTGTCGGTTTATTTTATGCGTAGTATCTTTTGACTATGTCTGCGTTCACAGGGTGCGGCAAATCGCCGTCGTCCATGGTGGTTAGAATCATTGCACCACCAGAAAATATGCTCTTGATCACAAATGGTCCTTCGTATATAGGAGTCCATTTGCCCCTGGGATCACTTTGTGGCAAGATAATCCGCTTGATTACGAGATCTCCGACTTGATATACCTGACGTCTGACTTTCTTGTTGAAGGCCTTGATCATCCGCTTTTGATACGTCTGACCATGGCATACAGCAGCGAGTCGCTTCTCGTCGATCAAATTGAGTTGATCAAGTCGGGTCTGAATCCAATCATCTTCATTTAAACCTGCGTCCTTCATAATCCTTAGAGAAGGAATCTGAACTTCCATAGGCAAGACAGCTTCCATGCCATATACCAAAGAAAATGGGGTTGCCCCGGTTGAAGTACGTGCCGTCGTACAGTATCCATGCAGAGCAAACGGTAACATCTCATGCCAGTCTTTGTAGGTGACTGTCATTTTCTGAATGATCTTCTTAATGTTTTTGTTCGCAGCTTCAACAGCACCGTTCATCTTCGGCCGATAGGGAGATTAATTGTGATGATAAATCTTGAACTGTTCGCACAAAGCGGTGATCATCGTGTTATTCAGATTTGTACCGTTGTCTGTGATGATCCTGTCTGGAACACCATACCGGCATATGAGATTTTGCTTGATGAAGTGGGCAACCACATTTTTAGTAACAGAGGCGAAGGAAGCTGCTTCGACCCATTTGGTGAAATAGTCAATGGCGACCAGGATGAAACGATGTCCGTTGGATGCCGTGGGTTTGATCTCTCCAATCATGTCGATGCCCCACATTGCAAATGGCCATGGAGCTGTCAAAATGTTGAGAGGAACCGGAGGGATATGAACCTTGTCAGCGTAGACTTGACACTTGTGGCAAGTACGGGAATGTTGATGGCAGTCAGCTTCCATGGTAGACCAGTAATAGCCTGCCCTTAGGATCTTCTTAGCCATTGTATGCCCGCTCAAGTGGGTGCCAAATGTGCCGCTGTGTATCTCGGTCATGATTAACTCTGCTTCAGCTTTGTCTACGCATCGAAGTAAAACACAATCATGGCTTCGTTTGTAAAGGATGTCGTTGCTCAGGAAGAATTTAGCAGCGAATTTCCTTAAGAACTTCTTGTCATTTACGGAAGCTCCTTCGGGGTAATCTCTAGTCTGGAGATACCTTTTGATTTCATGGAACCAGGGTTGTTCCACTACTTCTTCGGTATTAATCTCGTGACAATGTGTGGGTTCATCCATTCGCTCGATGGTGATTTGGGGAGCCTCGTTATCCCAGTTGAGTTTAAACATGGAGGACATTGTAGCTAGAGCATCTGCTAGCTGATTCTCTTCTCGCGGGAAATGCTCGAAGGTAATTTGCTCGAAATGAGGCAACAATGTCAAGACATGTTCTTTGTATGGGATAAGATTAGGATGCTTGGTATCCCACTCTCCTTTGATTTGACTGATGACCAAAGCCGAGTCCCCGAATACTATCAAAGATTTGATCCCCAAGTCTATAGCAGCCTTGAGACCAAAGATGCAAGCTTCATATTCAGCCATGTTGTTTGTGCAGCTGAAGCAAAGTCGGGCCGTGAAAGGTGTGTGACAACCTTCCGGGGAAATGAGTACCGCACCGATACCATTTCCAAGTGCATTTGAAGCACCATCAAAGTACAGGGTCCATCGGGATCCCTTTTCGGGTCCGTCATACGGTCCGTTACCTTCAATGTTATCCAAATTCATGATGTCCTCGTCTGGGAAGTCAAATCTCATGGGCTGATAATCTTCGATAGCTTGATGAGCCAGATGGTCAGCTAGTACACTCCCCTTTATAGCTTTTTGAGTGGTGTACTGGATGTCATACTCAGTTAGGATCATTTTCCATCTAGCTATTCTTCCAGATAAAGCAGGCTTCTCGAAGATATACTTGATAGGATCCATTTTAGAAATCAACAGGGTAGTATGAGTCAACATATACTGCCTTAGTCGGCGAGCAGCCCATACCAAAGCGCAGCAAGTTTTCTCGAGCAGTGAGTAGCGAGTCTCACAGTCGGTAAACTTTTTGCTAAGGTAATAAATAGCATGCTCTTTTCGACCAGACTCGTCATGCTGGCCCAAAACACACACCATTGAGTTATCCAAGACGGTCAGATACATGATCAATGGTCTTCCTTCGACGGGTGGCATCAGAATAGGAGGTTCTAGCAAATACTCCTTGATCTTATCAAAAGCAGCTTGGCAATCATCGTTCCATTCGACTACCTGATCTTTCTTTAATAGTTTGAAAATTGGCTCACAGGTAGAAGTCAGATGAGAGATGAACCTGGCAATATAATTCAAGCGCCCCAAGAACCCTCTAACCTCCTTTTCAGTACGGGGAGCAGGCATCTCTCGTATTGCTTTCACTTTTGCTGGATCGACATCAATGCCTTTGTTGCTTACAATGAATCCCAGAAGTTTACCAGACCTAACTCCAAAAGTGCACTTACATGGATTCAGCCTGAGTTTGTATTCTTTCAACCTGGCAAACAGCTTTTCTAGATGTTCAAGGTGCTCCTCCTCTGTTTGTGACCGAGCTATCATATCGTCTACGTAAACTTCAATCTCATGATGTATCATATCATGAAACAAAGCTACCATGGCGCGTTGATAAGTTGCCCCTGCGTTCTTCAGTCTGAACGGCATCACCTTGTAACAGAAAGTACCCCATTGTGTGACAAAAGTTGTTTTCTCCATATCTTTGGGGGCCATTTTGATTTGATTGTAGCCCGAGAATCCATCCATGAAGGAAAACACTTTATGCTGAGTTGTATTGTTGATTAAAATGTCAATGTGTGGTAGCGGAAAATCGTCTTTGGGGCTGGCCCTATTCAAATCCCGGTAGTCCATACACATCCTGACTTTGCCATCTTTTTTAGGTACTGGCACGATGTTAGCGACCCATTGAGGATAAGATGTAACAGCCAGAAAGCCAGCGTCGAATTGCTTCATCACTTCTGCTTTGATCTTTTCAGACATGTCAGGCCTCATTCGGCGGACTTTTTGTTTGATCGGTGGACAATCCTCTCTTGTGGGGAGACGGTGAACCACGATGTCTGTGTCTAAACCCGGCATGTCTTCATAAGACCAAGCGAAGATTTCAACATACTCATTTAACAACTGTATCAGGCGTTCCTTGACACTTGGTTCCAGATTGGCACCCACTCGCACCTCCTTCCGGTCTTCCTCGGTTCCTAAGTTGACAGTTTCCAATGACTCTTCGTGAGGTAAGATGGCCCTTTCCTCTTGCTGTAGAAGTCTGGCTAGTTCCCCCGGTACTTCACAACCTTCGTCATCTTCATACTCGGCTTGATTGACCAGATCTTCAGAGTTATTGAAGGATATAGCAGAATAGTCACCCATGGAATCCAGAGTGGATGGGTACCTGCATTTGTGAGTGTGGGTGTGTGTAAGGGATAGCCATCCTTAATCAAAAAATGCAAAAGGAAAGAAAATGAACACAGCAGTTTATCAAATGAAAAACGTCCAATGAATCATTAAACATGGCATATGGATATGAAGATAATCAAAACCCTTACAAACGGACCTACATGCCCCGGGCAAGGCATGAGGTAAAAAAGTAGTGTGCGGATTGTACAAAAGTAATTATTACAGACCAAAGGAAATGTTTGACAGATAAATTACTGATTAATAAAAGTAATGGGGACAAAGTCTTTTGCCTCCCAGTTGCATAGTCCTCCCTTGATAGTTGGGTAGATCCACTCTTCAATGTTGTCCTCTTTGTCCTCGCCCTCCAAAGCGTTGATCCCGTAAGGAGAAATCTTGATTGGTGCTCTTTCGATCTTTGAACGGCGCATAGCTTTCTGGCCCGCGGCAGTGAATCCTAATCCAAATTTGTCTGTTTTATGTGGAATATCAGGCAACTGCCCTCATGCTTAATTCTTCCCCTCCTTTATTGCGGCCTTCGCGTCTTCCAGAGATGCCATCCTGGCCATCTGCCTTGGTACTTCAACTACCAACTTTGCTACTGTTATTTCAGGAGGGACTTCTTCGAAATGCTGGAATGGTGTCTCAATGAACTCACCCTCTACCTCCACATACCGAAAGGAGTTCAGGTGGCTGATCATATACTCCTCTTCACCATGGACAGTTATGATCTTTCCCTTGACAGGATACTTCAACATTTGATGTAAGGAAGAGGTGACTGCCCCGGCATTGTGTATCCAAGGCCTACCCAACAAGCAAGAGTATGACGGATGGATGTCCATCACATAGAAAGTAGATTTAAACACCTCAGTGCCTACCTTGATGGGAATATCAACCTCCCCATGGACCATCCTCTTTGAACCATCGAAAGCTCTGAAAACAATATCACTCGGCTTCAGCTCTAAACCTTCACAATCTAGTCGGTCCAAAGCTTTCTTAGGCAGTACATTCAGCGAAGAACCAGTGTCGACCAAGACATGTGCGAGAGTAGTTCCTCGGCACTCGACTGAAATGTGCAAAGCATCATTGTGGTTTCTACCTTTAGGAGTTAGGTCGGCATCAGAGAAACCTAATCCATTGTCTGCAGTAAGGCTGGCCACACAATTTTGGAATTGGTCTGCAGAGGTTTCCTGGGGCACATGGGCTGCCTTTAGGAATTTTATCAAAGCTTTGGCGTGCGCTTCTGAGCAAAGTAGTAGTGCCAACATGGAGATCTTCGAGGGGGTTTGCCCCAGTTTTTCTACCACGTCGTAATCACTCCTTTTGATTATCTTCAAGATCTCTTCCATTTCCTTCTTGGAGGTTTCCGGGGTGACCAAAGGTTGAGCCCTCGTCCTGACGAGCTCATCTTGGGTTCCCTTACCTTTATCAGCAGAGGTAGGAGGGACAAAACTAGGAACAACAACATCTTCAATCAATGGGGTTCTAGCGGAGAGTTTTATTGGTGCGGGAAGAACTTTGGCAGCAGATGAGGGTCCAAAGATTGCTTTTGGGGGGGCAATCTCTGGAGAAAATATTCTCCCGCTCCGGGTGATCTTGCTTTTGCCCGCAATGTTTCCAATGCTGGCTTCTTCTTCATCCGAGCTTCCTTCAATTACTTCAACTTGTTTGATACCATGGTAGTAGACGTCACCGCCGTAGTTCCATGGTATTGACTTCTCAGAAATGTAGGGGACAGGCCCTGGCATTGTTATCTTTAGAGGAACAGACTTCGTAGCTGGTGTAATCTTAACAGGCTTTCTGACGGCCTTGGAAAGATTGGCGTGAATGGTTATAATTGAGACATCTTCAGTATGGGTTGGAATAGCAGAAACTTTTTCAAACAAAATTTGTCGACTGTCCATTAGGCCTTGGATGCCTTTCTTCAGTAACGGACAGTCAAACGGCAAAGAGTAACAGTAGTAGCAATCTTCTTTACATCCCGGGAAAATCCCGGCCCTTAACAGATTCAACTTGATGGTTAACAACGGAGTCATCAGATCATTGACATCAGCAACATACAAATCTTCTTCAATAGCATTGACGTTTCGACCGTGCTTCGGCATCGGAGCAGATATCACGTTCGACTTCTCTGGAGCGTCGAACTCCACCTCTTTCGCCTCTATCAGGTCTTGGATTTTATGCTTGAGTGCCCAACAATCGTTGGTGTCGTGCCCGACACTGTCAGAATGGTAGGCGCATTTAGCATTAGGATGGTAATGCGGAGAGGACGTATTCGCATTTTTTGGTGCCTCTTTGATAGTGGCGAGATTCAACTTTAACAGATGGGGAAGCACTTGCGCTGGCGTCATATTAATGCGGGTGAACTTCCGTTGTGGCCGTTCCGCCCGTTGTTGATTTGGTCTGGACTGGTTATAGCGAGACTGCTCACTTGAAGGGTTTTGGATCATTACGGCCCCCACAGTCGGCCGGCGCTCAGTCTTCCCTGCTCTTCTCTGAGAGTATACCACAGCCGTTTCTTTCTTGAAAGGTTTCTTCTCAACACTTGCAGCGGCACCCTTCTGTATCTTTCCTAACTTGATGCCGGCTTCTATCCTCTCCCCAGTTAAGATCAAATCTGTAAACCCCGCGGAAGAATTACCAATCAGGTGGTTGAAAAATGGACCAGACAGGGTCCCTAGGAACATGTCAACCAGCTCGCGGTCAGTCAAAGGCGGCTGCACCCTTCCAGCCAAGTCTCTCCATTTTTGTGCATACTCTTTGAATCCTTCGCCCGTTCCTAGTGATATACCCTGAAGTTGGGTACGCGTAGGAGCAAGGTCAGAATTGTACTGATATTGTTTATAAAAAGCGGTGGCCAAGTCTTCCCAGTTTCGGATACTGGTTCCATCCAGTTGATAGAACCACTCAAGTTGAGCCCCAGAAAGACTATCCTAAAAGAAGTGAATCCAAAGGTTTTTGTCCGCAGTGTAAGGTTGGATCTTCCTTACATAGGACCTGAGATGCATTTTTGGACAGGACAGCCCGTCATACCTCACAAAAACTGGCACTTTGAACTTTGGGGGAATCATAATTCCGGCAACTAAACCCAAGTCTTCGAAATCTAAACCCGGCACTCTCTGCAGCTCCATGGCTGCCAACCTGTCTTCTAAACCTTTGTACTTTTCATCAGTCGGAGGGTATTGTTGATCAGAGTAGTCTTCGTCCTCTTCAGCCTCCTCTTCTTCCATATCGGACTCGGAAGGCACCGCAGTCGCACCCCCTTTACTGGTTCCCTCCTCAGAAGTAGGAGGAAATTCGAGCACTCTTCTGGCTTCTGCTTCAAATCTTCTCCCTAAAGTAGCCACCCCGAGTCTTTTTTTCTTCTTTTTCACTGGGTTCTTATTCCCCAGTAGGGCCTTTAGATCCTCCTGACCCTTAGCCAAGGTCATCAGGAGTTGCTGAAACTGTGCATATTGAGCCTACAAGTCCTTGACTGTTTGCTCGAGATCCATCTTACTGAAATAAACAGCGGACAGATAAGAAAACCTGGTGTGAGACCTGCTTATGCACATGATGAATGGTATGCTTATGTATTCAATGCATTCAAGGATTTAGAATATTCAAAATTGTTGTAAACAAAAGAGAACGCACGTCATATTAATAAGAAGAAATTTGTCAGTACATAAATGCCCCATGGGCCAAATATTACAAAAACTTCTCAAGGTAAAAAGACGTTGCACATCCTCTTTGGTACGATGTAGGTGTTGAGGGTCTCCTCCTCATGGAGTCGGCGGGTAAGCTCTAGAACCTTCTTCTCACTGGCGTAGAAGCTGGCTTCAAAAGTGTTTTGTTCCTCCTTGAGCTGAATCCAACTCTTCTGCATTTCCTCCCACGATGTAGGCATGTCAGGATATAGGATGGTGTAGGGAACCTCTCCTTCCTTGACGGGCTCTTTAATCACAGGGAGAACATGAGGATAAGGCATCAATAAACTCTGGGCTCGGGCTCGTACCCACTTGAGATAAGGCTCAAGAGGGATGGAGTTCTTGTGCCCCAGTGTCTTGCTATCAACCTTGTTGGGCATTCTCCAAGCTCTGATGAATCTTTGGCGAAGTCCTTGCGCATCGTTGTCAAAGTCAAAAACTAGGTCAGGAATCAACATGTCGTGAGGGCCATCCCTCCGTGCATATCCAAATTGTCTCAAAGCTAGACAAGGGTTGTAGGTAATGCCCCCTCTAATGCCACGTAATGGAACATTAGGGAACTCTCCACAACGATCGACGATGATGACATTTTCTCTGGACCGAGAACACCAATGTACATCAGAGTGAGTAAGGGTCATCAACCGTTGGGACCACCTTGAGCCTTGGTCATTCTTCAAGACAGATTGTGGAAGGTGCGAAATAAACCACCTTGCAAGGAGAGGAGTACAACACATGAGAACACCCCTCTTTCTCATTGTTCGTGTGTAAAATGAGTGAAGAATGTCCCCAAGCAATGTTGGTATTGGATTTCTGGATAAGAAGATTTTGACGGCGTTGACATCTACCAGCTGGTCAGGATTTGGGAACAAGACCAACCCATAGATAAGGAGTGCCACAATTTCTTCAAAGGCTTGTAGGTCCAATGAATTCCAACATTCTTGTGCCTTCTCAAACAAGAATTTTGCAAAGAATCCTTTGACGCCGCTTCTAGTTTCCCAATGCCCCTTGATGTCAGATGGCTGTAGATGTAGTGCTCGAGCAACATCTTCAGGCTTCGGTTCCTTTTCTGTACCGTTGTAGGGTAGTTGATTAAGGATAGGAATTCTCAGGAGTTGAGAAAACTCCTCCAAAGTGGGCACCAACTGGTAGTCGGGGAAAGTGAAACAGTGGTGAAGAGGGTCAAAGAACTGGAATAGCACTTTCATCATGTCCTCTTCAATGTTGGTGTTGACCAGGCTGAGCAGTCTACCATGTCTTTCATTGAAGGATGAGCTTTCCGGAATCCTTGATGTGAGCTCCTTGAGTTGAGGAGGGATTCTCACAAGGTTGACTTGGATGGTTTTTCTTCGAAGAATTTCCATGACCTACAAAACAAGAACAAAGATGAAGATCTAAACCCTTAAAATGGTTAGTGAATGCATATGATGCTTTATGATGTTTATGATGTATGCACAAACATATGTACAAGCAAATCACACCAAACCCTAGTTTCAAGCTTGCATGAGGTTTCATAGGTAAGTACCCTCTTGAGTGTAGTTGGCTTAAAAACCTGTCCTATAAATAGTAACCGGGTTCTAAGGAGCTCAATATCATTGGGTTGTTTTCATTGTTCATTGTTTTGGTTTAGCCACTTAACTAGCGACCAAAATATTCCAAGAAAACAACCCTCAATGAGTGTAGTATCGAGTATCTACCAACTTCGGACTGCACCAAAGCCGGTCATCTCACAACCCCTAATGAAAGGCCAAGATGGTCAAGTAAGGTTCTAGGTCATTAGTGCTTAGTGACATCACTCAGTGGCCCCGTACTCTCCTTGATTGAACTCAAGGGTTACCGGCACTCACAAATATGTCGCACTAATATAGCTATTGCTTCAACCGTGTCGGTATACCCCGCACAGTTTCCACAATGTATTGCTATCTATGAATGTTTCCCTAAATCCGGGTGTAGGATTGCAAACCCAAACAAAAGAGCCAAGATATAAAGCAATCAAATCAAACAATTAGTCATGCAAGAGGGTGATCTAAGCCCTAAGGTTACTCCACTTTAAAATTTATCCACAGCAGAGTCGCCAGTTCTGTGATACGGTGGGAGAACTGACTAGGGTTTTGCGTTTGTTTTCGCAAATGTTTCGGTTGAGCAAGAGTCGCCATCGACTTTTTATTTTATCCTAAGGAAAGGTTAAAAAGCACAGCAAAAACCTTTGAGATTTTTTTCTTGGGTTCGGGGAGTAGATTATAGAAAGGGAAGGTATTAGCACCCTTTCTATCCATGGTTATCCATGGGCTCTTAGTTACTTGCTTAGATCAACTTGCCTTGATTTTCAATTGTTTGAAATGGTGCTTTGTGCATGGTTTTGAAAATGTTTTGAAAAAGATGCCTTGTCTAGGCAACCCTTGTAACAATTCTTTACTCGAATGTTTTACAAAAGGTGTTTGTCTTTTTTGAAAAGATGTTTCAAGGTTTTTTGAAAGTTGTTTTGAAAGTGTAGTGATGTGTGGTTTGAAAAATAGGCAAGTGTTTTTGTTTTGCAAGTTGACAAGTACTCAAGAGCTATCTACCCTAAAGTTCTCAAAGATTTTTGCTATGTTTTAACCCTTTTAACAATTTTGTTCCACCATTGCATTTGGTGGACAATCTTGTGTTAGGATGTGAACGGGACGGGCGCGGGTCATCGTTTAGACCATAATTGCAATGGTGCCAAGTATCTTTGGGCAATTTTCCTTTAAGGGACTTGATCATTTTTAAGGCAACTTTCGAAAGCGTCATCGAGGGACTATGATCATTTGCATTGTATTTGTTTTGCCCAAAGAGACCTAACATGCAATATGGCCCATATTTGAAGGCAACAAGTGGAATACCCTAGGGGTGCAAGTGTGATTGGTGTTGTCCATTTTCATGCTTGTGTATCTTGAATTTAGGTCCAACTATTTTTGGTTAATTGATTTGCATACAAACCCTAATTCTAACATGGCATAATTAGAAAGCTTTAAAGTGCGAAAAATAAAGTTCCTAAATTATTACAACACAATATATGGGAAGGGGGGTACAAATGTCCAAATGGGGATATTTTAGCAAGAAATTAAATCCTAAACTATTACAATCCAAATGGAATTATACAAATTATTTAATATGCAATAATTAAATAAAATAAGATAAATATGCAAGATGCAAAAATGATTTTTTATGTGTATGTAAAAAGTATTTTTTATGTGTCAAGAAAACAAAAATAAAAGTATTAATTTTTGGGTATTTTTCATGTTTAGGGCAAAACCCTAATTTTGCTAAAATAAAATGATATTAATTATTTAATATATACAATATTTATTAGTTATGTACAAAAAATAAATAAAAGAGAAGTATATTTGTCAAAAAGGTATTTTTAATGTTAAATATTAATAAAATAAAAATGTATATATTTTGTATTTTTTAACCTAAATATACTAATAAATATATATGCATTTGTATTATTTACTAAATATATTAAATATGTACAAAAAATAAAATATTTAATATTAAAAAAAAAGTATATTTTTTATACAATGTTTTCAAGAGATAACATAAAATAAAAATCAGAAATAAAATATGTTTGTATTATTTCTTAGTTATTTTAAATAATAGTATTTATGTATTATTTATGTACAAATATCAATTTAAACAAATAAATGCCTAATAAATTCAAAAATGGTTTGGAAAATATTTTTTATATTTTTAATATTATGAGAAAAAATAAATAAGTCAGAAATAAAAAGAAAAGTCAAGAAAATGTTTCAAATAAGCACAATGGGCCAAGGGGGTTCCAAAGCAGGAATAGGGTGCAAATAAGAAGTCCACTCAGGCCCAGCCCAAGAAGACTTTGTCTTCAACCTTCAGACAAAACCTTTGAAAACACGCGCCTTTTCTTGCTTCAAACACAACTCCTGATTCCTGGACTTTCAGCACAAACTCATAACATGAAAGATGTCAAGCATCAAGCCACGATTCCATACATATAAAAAACTCATCTTAACTATCAGAAATGAGAGAGAATTTCTCCATTCCTAATTCTTAACCTAACTTTTTATCAATGTTCAGAACTCAAATTCTCATAGCACAGGCAAAATAAATGGAAAGTAAAGATATGTATAGCTTCAGGGACATGAGCATGACATTTTTCATTCACAAACTTAGAGCTAATTCTTCCTACATTGAGATATAGAAGTTCATGAACTTACCTGTTTAGTTGGAATCGTGCCTGGCAATGGAGGAGCTTTCAGGGCAAGATAATGATTTGGATAGCTTGCTTGATGTCCAGGGATGCTATTCCAACCTTTAGTTTGCTTTGAAACCAAGAGAATCGTGTTATGGCACTTCAACTGCAAAACAGAAAAATGAAATTGGTGATGTTGGTTAGGGGTGTTACAGTCTGCTTCTAATGCTTTGGACAGTTTGTATGGATGGTAGGGAAAGTGTTTGAAGTGCTTTTGGCCAAGGTGCACGATGGAAATGAACTATGGAAGTCCAACTGCAGCTTATGCCCTGTTTTTGCAGTTTTATGGTGATTCTGAGTTTGAGGATATTTGGAACTTGGTTGGCTTGTGTTTCAGTTTAGGTTTTGTGTTTAGAATGTGTTTAACAAGTTTGCTTAAGTTGGTCTTGGCAGAAATGAGAGTTGGTCCATGTTATGCAAGTTTTCTTCACCTTTAAGCAACAAAGTGTCAAGTTCTGTTTTAGACTGATGGAGGCCCCCCTAATGTGCTGCTAAGCTTGCCCTTGATCAGTGGGATTAGCCTAATAACTTGTGCCAAAGAGATTTGTTGTGTACCTCTTGATTTGCAAATTGACATAAAGCCATACTTTTCTAAAATGGATAATTTGCTTTTTCTACTTATGGCTTTATTTTGCATACAATGCTTGAACACATAAAATAAGGTCTTGGCACAATGAGTTAGCATTAAATTTATGAGTATGAATGAGATAAGGACCTGTAATCTAGCTTAAGGCATGTTGAGTTCAAAAAATGCAAGGTTATGGACATGTAAATTGGTCATGAACAAAGTGAGTTTTTCCCATATTGCCAAATTTGATTCTCCCTAACCATGAGGTTGTTTGATGAGTTCTTGGACATTTTGGAAATCTTGGAATGTGTACTACAATCCATCTTTGTAATGAAAATTGAAATTCAAAGTGGAAGCATGTGAAAAGTTGCCATGAAGTTAGGCAAAAATCCTGCCTAAAATAGGTCAAAATTTTTCTAAGTTAAGAATGGTTTGGTACCCTTGTTCCAAAAATTGTAACTTGAGCTACAAGCTTCTTTTGAGAAAACTTTGTGAATCAAAGTTGTAGATCTTGAAATGAGCTACAACTTTCATGTTTTGACTTTTCCTTGAATCCAAATGCATCTTGATGAGAAAGTGGGACAAAGTTAGGAAAAAATTAGGGTTTTTCATAACTTAGAAAAATTCTAAGTTATGAAAAATCTTCATTTCAAACCCTAATTTGTGATTTTTGATTCCTTGATGAACAAGTTTCATGATTTGGCATGTTTTTATGAAAAATGAATCTTGACACTTGATTTTGACCAAAAAGTCAAAGTTTGCCTTTTCAGTATACAGTCAAAAATTGATCAATTGACTGGAAAATTCAACTGTCAATCTTGTGCATTTGGGATCTTTTGAACTTGTTGAGCATGTCAAGACAATTACACGGGGTCCTTGAGTCCATATGTGAGCTTGGTTTTCCATTGGCTAGGTCAAACAGTCAAAAATTGTCTTTGTGCAGTCAAAACCCTAAAAATGACCATTTTGCCCTTTTGGTGATCTGATCAAATTTCTTGTGGAATTGTGATCCAAACTTGATCAAATGGTCCATATGAGTTCATTATGTTGATGTGGGTCAAAAATCATGAGGTTTGACTGTCAATTGACCACAGTTGACTTTTTTTTCCAATACAGCTGATTTCTAGGTCAACTGTCCAATTGACTGGGCAAAGATTGGAATCAAGGCTTGAAACTTGATATGGATAAACTTGGGAGTCCAATATGAAGCATGAAAGTCATCTTAGGCATCTTAGGTCAAAACATCTTAGTGCAAACACAAACCCTAATTTGGGTCAACAGTGCTAGGAGAAGTCTTGAGCAGAGGAAACCCTAACTGGATCTTGAGCTCCAAGGGCCTTGTGATGAGAAAATGTTGAGGAAATGGGAGAGAAAATTTTGGGGTACAACAGGCGGTCCAGGCAAAAATTAGGGATTAAAGCGTAACACTATGTCTCATTGGATCATCTTGTAACCAGACTTCGGTATCGACTATAAAGCTTAGACGGCGCCAATCAATCTGATCTACCTTCGACCAAGTAGCAAAATGATGAGATGCTCGAAGATATAAAGGCAATAGCAGAGTTGGAACCCAGTTGGATTGTTCACATAGCTGTTTTTCTTTGTTTTTCTTTGTTTTTCACAAATTGTATAATTTCTATCTTTCGGCGGCGTTCTCTTACTAGGACGCCAGCCTCTTTGTACAAAACGCCTATTACAGGCCAGCTTCAAAAATCAATACAATACATTTTCACAAGAAATTTCAATTTGTTTTTGTTTTTCTTTTTCTGTTTTGTTTTGCAAGAACATCCAATGATTCATTTTTTATATATGCATTTGGAAATAATTGTTGCTCATAAATATTTGCATACGAAACAAAAGACAATTACTCGTAATTCCAGGAACAGAGGCAAATAGAAATGTCCAAACCTTACAGTTGCTCTACCCATCAGGTACAGGGATAAAGCCAACTTGAGAATATGACTAAAGATACATACACTCCCTGCAGAGTAGGAAATATCCGAAGACAATGGTGTTAGCTCTCCCCAGCTGAGGTTCATAATCACGAATAAGTTGGCAAAATTCTCCCCAAGCAGAGTTTATCTATCACCAACAATAGAAGTTCAGCGTCAGCAGAGTTTATTTCTTCCACAGGAAGGAATTCAATCCCCGACAGAGTTCATCATCACCAACAATGGTAATTCATCCCCAGCGGAGTGGTTTCTCCAAATCAGCAACTAAGAGCCCATAGATAACTATGGATGAAAATGGTGCTAACACCTTCCCTTTTCATAACCTACCCTCTGAACTCAAGAGAATATCTCAAAGGTCTTTCCTGTTCTTTTCACACTTTCCTTATTGGATAAAAGAAAAGTCGGTGGCGACTCTTGCTATATGCAACAATTGCAATCAAACGCAAAACAACTAAGTCAGTTCTCCCATTGTATTACAGAACTGGAGACTCTGTGGGGACATCTTAAAAGTGGGTTTACCTCAGAGTTAGATCATATTTACTTGCTTTCATTGTTTTATTTGTTTGCTTTATATTTATGGGTCCTTATTTGGGTTTGTATTGATCCTCTACCCGAATCGGGGAACACCATTAGGTAAGTAGCAATAGATTGTGGAAGTTTTACGGTGTAAACTGATATGGTTGAACCAATGGCTACGTTAGTGTAACACGTTTGTTGGTACCGATATCCCTTGTGTTGAATCGAGGAGAATACGGAGCCGCTGAGCGGTGTCATGAAGCATTAACTGACCTTAGAACCTTTAATTGAACAACTTGGCAATTAGGAAGTAGTGAGATAGTCGGTTTCAGTGGAAAGCTGAAAATTGGTTGATACTCGATACTACGCTTATTGAGATCAGACTTTTGGGATATCTTGGCTGCAAGAAAAGATTGATTATGCTGAGACAATGCCCAATGAATAAAGATCAATGATATTGATATTCTCTAGAACTCAGTTACTTTCTAGGATAGGTTGAGCCAACTAAACTTTAAGACGGTAATTACCTACAAACCTCATGCAAGCCTAAACCTAAGGACTTGTTTGCTTTGCTTGTGTATGATTACGTGTACATAACATCATGACATCATACCATAGCATTTTTCAATAACCATTTCAAGGATCTCAAGGGCATGTGGTGCAAGGACATGTTGAACCAGACGTCTATCAAGGGGCAAGAGGATTTATTTTTCTCTAACCAAATGCTTTAAAGACCAAGGCATGATAACTTGAGTCAAGGGCTATGACTCACTTCACATGGTGAGCTTGATTCTCGTGGAAGGACATCCAACAATACGAATTTCTCCAATCAAAGTTGTGATCAAAGTTCAACTTCTAACATTTTCTTGTGTATACCCCGCGAGATCCTTGAAAACATTGAATCCACATACCATGCATCATATCATGACAGGTTTTCCCCATACAAGTTTTCACATCTGCTTACTATTTATTTCAGTAGAGATGACTCTAAAATAGACTATCAAGGACCTTCAGACTCAAAATGCTCAGTTTCAAGAAATGTTCATGAATCTATCCAAGGGGCAAGAAGAAATGAAAACACTTTTCATTGAGGGCATGACCAATAACAATCCTGAAGACGACAAGAAGGATCAGATAGGACAATTGCAAGCAGAGATAGCAACAATGAGAATCCAGATGTTGGAACAAATGGCTCTTATCCAAAACTTAGCCCGGGGACAAGAAGAGTTGAGAACTCTTGTCAACAAGCTTCATCAAGACATATGCATCCGTATAAAATAAACAGTCGAGGATGGGGATCAAGTCATTAATCATCCCCTGAAGAGACAAGAAGTTGGCTTGGTGGAGAGTAGACCTTTCCAAATTGCTTCTACATCACGAGCCCAATAAAAACCTCGCCAACAACGACAGGGTAATCGGCATAAGCAGGATACATCCAATAGGAAATATACCAAACTCAACATGCTGATGTCGCAAGCCTTGCAACACATGTTGAAGTTGAATTTGGTCACATTGAAGGATCCTCCTTAGAATCCTAATACTTCCGCTCCTAGTTACCGTCCCAATGAAAGGTGTGCATATCACTCCAACAGTCTGGGGTATGATACTGATAGTTGTTGGATGTTGAAATATAAGATTCAAGACCTGATCGATGAAGGAGCATTAGAATTTTCACAAGATGGTCATATTGAATTTTTCAGTCATCCCTCCTCAAAGACACACCATCGGAAGTGACAAATTTAGGCGGAGAAATTTTTGTTCATTCGAATTTTCAGTTGTAATTTCTTTGTTAGTTTAAACATTTGTCCTTATGTCAGACTTTGGTTATTCTCATTAATGCATTGAATATGTTTGTCTTGAGTTAATCCATTCGTCTTCACTATATTTAAACTGCGCTTTTATTCCCTTTTTGTGATATTCAACTCTCGTTAAAAGTTGTAAGCCTTTAGAGGGAGGATGACGAAAACAATACCATAATCTCATATAGTATGCTCTTGGACAGACCTTGCTGACGATGTATAGGCGTTTTTTTCAATTCCTAAACAGTGGAGTTATAAGGAAGATAATCCCTAGTCAACCCCTTTGAGGCAAATAAGCAGGAGTTTTCTTTTTCACGCAAATTGAAACCTTTAATCAAAACTTAGGGCAGGTTAGTTTCTGAGCTAATTCAAATGTGCGTTTGGTCGCAAGCTTTCACTTTGTACACAATGAATGACATAAAAAACATCCTTCTAAATCAAAATATGGTGATGGTTCCCCAGAAAATAGGCAGTCTTTATCTATCAAAAGAAAAGCCCACTGAGTCAAAACCTACGAAGGAGACTTAAGAAAAACTGGGGCATCCCGATGACTGTAGTCTTAAAACAAAAAAGCAGTCAGGCAAAAAATAGGGACAATAAATCAAAAAAGGAGGTCTCTACAAATCCTCAACAACAGAAAAATGTTGCAAAAATGACTTCCTTCTCCAATAAACTTAACTTATCTGAACCATCACCAAAACGTCATTCCATACTCAATTGGGATTCAAAACGCGTAATTAACTGAGTATAGGACTGGAGAACATCACGGAGAGTGGGTTGGGTATAAATACACTTTGAGCCTTATCTTTTATTTCTTAAACCATGAAACAGGACATGTTACAACCCTTTAAAAGTCATAATTGAAGCATGGGTTAGTTCGAAAGCATACTGTTATAAAATGTATCCTGACTCCTGTAAGGATTACTGTAAATCCTGAGTTGAATTCATATTCATACAAAATTCTTTTACTTGCAAAAAAATGCATTTTCAAAATTTCAAGACAAATATGAACTTTACATTTGTTTGAATACCGTTGTTTGCATATGGCTATTTGTTTGACAACAGATAAATTTGCACGGCGAATATCGAATGAACCGAAATTCTCTCAAGAAACAGAATCACTTCAAAATTGGAAGACGCTTCCAATGACAAATCTCCCATAATCAAGGGGGCATGACAGGTTACTGTCTAACTCATCTGGGGCAGTCAAGTCAAAATTTCAAGAAATCTCTCATAAAGTCCTGAAGAGCCAGGGGCAGGTCTGCATCTGAATCACTTGGGGGAATTGAACATGAATTCCAGTAAAGGGTCATGTACGACCAAGCACACATTTTCTGGCAGCGCTACAACACTTACTACTAGGGACAACGACAAGTCCCCACAGAGCCACCTCTATAAGGTTATCCACACAGAATAATATTCACATATAAGGGTATAAACCCCTCAAGGCCAAATTCATGGAAATCCCCATAAAATTGGATCCATGCAATCCCCAGCTAGAGTTTCAGTCTCCGGAAAACCTCTCCCTATATGAGTTGGTCTCAAGAAGAATCCTCGAGGAGTTCTTCCAAAAGAAAACACCTTCCCAGTAGTTCATCAAATATTCTCTTCAACAAGGTTTATTTCCCCAACAAACTACATATTCCCCAGCTTAAATTTGCCTCTTAGACTGTTACAAATTAATGGACCACAACCCCTAATCCCCAGTGAAGTCATCAACAAAATTAGTGTTATATCCGAAGTTGCTACAAAGCCTGGACCCGACCAGAAAATAGTTCAATGTCATCCTACTCTCAACTTACTGTGAAACCTGGACCCGACCAGATAACAATAAATCTCAATTCTTAGTTACTACAAAGCCTGGACCTGACCAGATAAAAGTTCAAAAGCTCCTCTTCCCCAGTAGAGTTTGCCACTATCCCCGGTAAGTTGTTGTGAAGCCTGGAATCTGACCAGATAATAGTTAACTTCTTTATCTCCAACAAGTTGTTAACTTCCATTCTCTCTAATAAAGAGATAACTCCCCAGTAGAGCAACGGACAACTAAAACTCCTGAACTCTTTTCCCAAAGTAGAAATCAACCCTCTCCATGGAGATTCCTTCAAGAAAAGTCAACATTCCCCAACGAAGTTCTCCTCAAACAACAGAACAGGAATCCCCACCAAAAACATCATAAAAAAAAGGTCTAAAGAGGAGCATACTCTTCATCCCCAGCAGCAGTCTAGAATTTCATTTCCCAAGGCTCACCAGCATTTGTCAAGGATTTATTTTCCCAGAAAAAGATACACTTTAATAAAATTTCACATTCAAATATCATATAACATACATATACAACATAATCTCATTTATTTTGAGAACATCATCACGCCATGCATACTTCTACATGCAACTAACCCTTTTCCTTACAGGAAAAGTCAGGCATCAAATACCTCTTCTGGTTAGATTTATTTCTTCCTGTTAAAGACAGGAGAATCAAAGACCTCTTCTGGTTAGATTTATTTCTTCCAGTTAAAGACAGGCGAATCAAAGACCTCTTCTGGTTAGATTTATTTCTTCCAGTTAAAGACAGGTGGATCAAAGACCTCTTCTGATTAGATTTATTTCTTCCAGTTAAAGACAGGCAAATCAAAGACCTGTTCTGGTTAGATTTATTTCTTACAATTAAAGACAGGCGAATCAAAGACCTCTTTTGGTTAGATTTATTTCTTCCAGTTAAAGACAGGAGAATCAAAGACCTCTTCTGGTTAGATTTATTTCTTCTAGTTAAAGACAGGCGAATCAAATACCTCTTCTGGTGAGATTTATTTCTTGCAGATAAAAACAGGCGAATCAAAGACCTCTTCTGGTTAGATTTATTTCTTCCAATTAAAGACAGGCGAATCAAAGACCTCTTCTGGTTAGATTTATTTCTTCCAGTTAAAGACAGGCGAACCAAAGCCATCTTCTAGTTAGATTTATTTCTTCCAGTTAAAGACAGGCGAACCAAAGACCTCTTTTGGTTAGATTTATTTCTTCCAGTTAAAGACAGGCGAATCAAAGACCTCTTCTGGTTAGATTTATTTCTTCCAGTTAAAGCACGTGAATCAAAGACCTCTTCTGGTTAGATTTATTTCTTCCAGTTAAAGACAGGCGCATCAAAGACCTCTTCTGATTAGATTTATTTATTCCAGTTAAAGATAGGCGAACCAAAGACCTTTTCTGGTTATTTTTATTTCTTCCATTTAAAGATAGGTGAATCAAAGACCTCTTCTGGTTAGATTTATTTCTTCCAGTTAAAAACAGGCGAAACAAAGACCTCTTTTGTCACTATAGATGGCATCTGTAAGCCCATCTCCGACAACTCTCCATCATCTCTCCAAATGGAATCTATAAGCCTATTCCCAATTCAACACATCATCGAGTGCAAATTTCTGGGCACTTTAGTGTTCTATCATCTTTCGCCTTCAAGTCACGAAAGGAAGATTTGCCAATCTCACTCTTCAGGTTCAAGAAGATTGAACAGGGGCAGCTGTTGTACCCCAAAATTTTCCCTCTCATTTCTCAAGAACTTTCTCACAAGATCTCTATTGGGTCAAGGTTGCACAAGGTTTGATCAGCTCAAGATACTTCCTCAAAACTGATGGCTCAAATTAAGGTTTGGGTTTGGACAAGTACACTTGGATTTTTAATTCCCCATATAGTTTTAATGGATCATATTGGGCTCTCAAACATCAGGTCGAAGAAAGGAGGAAGAGGAAACTATCGAAAGGGCAAAGCAGATCGAAAGAGTGGTTGCAGATAACAATTCGAATTCAAAATCTGGTTCAGGATGTTCGAACCACATGATTGATCGAAAAGGAGTGGTGGTCAGATTTTGATAAATCAAAGAAGAGCAAGCTTGCTTCGATCCATAAGCTTTGATTTAGAAATAGTTTCCTTCGAAGCAACCTGCTTTGATCCACCTCTAAACCTGCTTCGATCCAACTCTAAACATGATTCGAACAACCTCTAAACCTGCTTCGATCCACCTCTAAACATGCTTCGATCCACCTCTAAACCTGCTTCAATCCACCACTAAACATGCTTCGATCCACATACTAAACCCTTCGATACACATAGTTTCGACACTATGAATTACAAGTCTTGAGATGCCTGAAAAAAACTTTGTAAAGTAGGAAAGCAATCCATAATTTCTTCCATTTTGAATATGCCAATAAGATCATCTTGCATACTCAAAGTGGTACATTCAGATGAATGTGGTCCATTCGAAGAACACACAATTGGTGGAAACAAATATTGTTTTTTCTAGTTGATGAGTTTGGTCGAAGGTTATAAGTGGTCCGTTCGAAGAACACACAATTGGTGGAAACAAATATTGTTTTGTCTGTTGATGAGTTTGGTCGAAGGTTGTAAGTGGTCCATTCGAAGAACACACAATTGGTGGAAACAAATATTGTTTTATCTGGCTGATGAGTTTCGTCAAAGGTTGTAAGTTATCCATTCGAAGAACACACAATTGGTGGAAACAAACATTGTTTTGTCTGGTTGATGATTTTGGTCGAAGGTTATAAGTGGTCCATTCGAAGAACCTATAATTGGTGGAAACAAATATTGTTTCGTCTGTTGATGAGTCTGGTCGAAAGTGGTGGATCTATGTGATTCAAACGAAGGGACGGAGTATTCGACCAGAGTAAAGAAAAAGATCAAAGTTCTACAAAGACTCAATATCTTTGTAGAAGGAATCAAGTCGAAGACAAAATTTTGAAGAACATAACAAAATCCTTATGCTATGCTGCATAATCTTGTGTTGCAGGCCTCCTTGCTTTAAAATACCATCATAATTTAATGCTTACACCCACTTTTGAGTTACTACCCAAGTGTTTAAGCCTTTGTCAAAAGATATTTACATTTATGGCATAAATTTATCATTGCTATTCTTGGAAAGCAAACTTTTTGATACAAGTTTGTCTTGAGCCCATACTTTGTTTGCTTCTGATTTTCGCCCCACCATAAATCATAAAAAGCAACCCCTCTAAACCAGTAGCTCTGGTACTTCATCATGGGTTCATGGAAAACTTGACATAACTTGATATTTGTATTCCAACCAAACCATACTTTTTTATCTTACAAATCTGGTTACTCCAACTTCCCAAAACTTTTCTCTATAAATAGAGAGGCCATTTGCAAGCTAAAGGGGCCAGATTCTTGTTGTATTGAAAAATCCTCAAACACTCCCAAACTCTAAGAAACTCAGAACCTACACACAAGCACAAAACTTGGCACATCCTGACTTTACACACAAAACTCTCAAATCCCTTCATACGTTAGTGAGCCTTTTGATTCACTCCCAGCTTCCATATAGCAGCCTTTCGATTCACTCCCAACTTCCATATACCAGCCTTTCGATTCAGTGACTTTTAAAGCAAAGTAGTGATCACACTAGCTCAAGGAAGGTCCCTGCAAGCTTAATCCATCATCGAACCATTTATGGAGGTCATACAGAGCTCATTTTAATTGTACTTCAAGAGGTAAGATTTATTAATCGTGATATCTTGATATAAGAATTTTCAGTAAATACAAATAAAAGAAAAGATATAGATATCATGTCTAGGAAGCTGACCATGTCCATGGTTTTGATTATCTTTGCTTGTACATTGAGAATGCCTTCTCTGATTAGTTAGGTTTTAGTTTTAGTACTGAACAAAATTTATGCTAACCTCTGATCCATAGCTTTCCAAAATTACATGGTTGGATTCGAATTCAAATTTTAGGCAGGTTTGATATTTACATCTTTCGATTTGGTTGAGAAATGAAGCCTTTCGAAGCTTAACAATGGAGTTATGCATCCCTGCACGCGCGAAGGAAGAAGTTGAAGCCAAGTTCAAATCTTCAAAAATGAGTTCATTTTATATTTAGTGCAAGTTGTATAACTAACGGATGAAACTGACCACCCCAATGGTACAAACAGCGCGCGCTAAAACCTTGCTATGTATAAGGTCCTGGGTTCAAGCCCCAACGAGACCTTTTGTATTTATTCTGTTATTTCTTCCAAACTAACATTCAGGTTTATAACATTTGAGTGTTGGCTATTTTGAATGGAAGGTGTGGAGAACCTGGGTTCAAACTTTGGCAGAACCAAAACAAAATATTTATCACATGTTTTGTTTTCATTTTTTAACAAACTTCAACATTTTTTCCAACAAATCAAAACAACTCCTTTGAGTTGATTTTTTGCACACTATTTATTTACCATGTCTATTTTATGAATATATAAAAATATCACAAAAACTATTTTATTTTTATATTTATTTTAATTAACCAAAAGCCTTCCATAAAAAACCCTAAAAAATGATTTCTTGGTTAATTTGATTTCCTTTTAACTTAGGATTAATTTGCCTATTTTTTATTAATCACATGCCTTTAGGTTAGTTAGGTCAAAACAATTTTCCTAACAAAAATCCAAAGCAAAATCCATTTCCTTTTATATTCCTTGTACATTATATTCATGTCATTTCTTGTACAAATTTAATATGGTTGTAATAGATAATTAGTACTTAATTTCTTGCAATCCCCATTTGTAAATTTGTACACCCCATCCCTAAGTGATGTAATAGCATATTAAATTTACTTTCCGCAATTTATCGTTTCATATAAATGCTAGTAATTAGGATTTGTATGGAAAGATAAAATTAATGCTTAGAAAACACTAATCCAAGATAAATCAAGCACGAAAAAATAAACACTTGCACACTTGCACCTCTAGGGTTAACTCCACTTGTTGCCTTATGAAAAATGGTCATAATATGCATGTGAGACGTCTTAGTAAAAACAATCAAAAAATAAAAGATCATAGTCCCTCGATGACGCTACGAATGTTGCCTTACAAATGATCTTAGTCCCTCAAGAGAAATGCTAAGATATCTCACAACATTGTTATTCATGACTATACGATGACCCACTGCCATCCCTTTACATCCAAAGATAAGGCTTCTTACCAATCAAATGGTAAGATAGCAATATCAAAGGAAGGAAGAAATGAACAAAAGACTTTTGAGTAGGTAGAACGTTCTTAGTTGCTTGCTCACAATCCATCTTCAAAAAAAAACAAAAATATTTTCAAATACACCAAACACTTTCAAAACATGAAATATTTTCAAAAAGTCCAACACTTTGTATGTATTATTATAGAGAAGAGAATCATTACAAAGTTTGCCTAAACGAAGGCGCTTTTCAAAAATACTTTCAAAACTCACCACAAACACATTTTCAAACTAAGCATTTTCATGTGATCTAGCAAGCAAATAAGAGCCCATAGATAACTATGGATGAAAAGGGTGCTAACACCTTCCCTTTTCATAACCTACCCCCGAACTCAAGTAAATATCTCAAAGGTCTTTCCTATTATTTTCACTCTTTACTTATTGGATAAAAGAAAAGTCGGTGCCAACTCTTGCTATCCGCAACATTTGAAATCAAACGCAAAACAACCAAGTCAATTCTCTCACCGTATTACACATAGCATGGAATCTGCAAGAGAAATGTTAGAAAATAAAATGCCAGAGGCAGGGATCGAACCCCTGTCCTGACACACTAACGCCTTACACACACATACGCTTGCCACTAGGGTGGCTATTTCATCCGATTATGAAACATCACCAATTAAATATATTATAAAATGAGTTTGAGAAATTTGAAATGGCTATCTCACCCTTCTTCTTCCTCTTGCGCGCCTTACAGTAACAACAACAACAATGTTCTATTTTTTATTTTGTAAAATGCTCATTTCTCAACTAAATTGAAAACTTCCAAAACCAAACTTGCTGATTTTTCTCAAGGAATGCAACCATTTAAATTATGAAAGCTATAGGTTAAAGATGATCACGAATTTTGTTTGGTACCAAACTGAAAACCTAATATTTCAGAAAACTCAATTCCAAAATTCTCATCACACAGTCAACATAAATGAAAATTAAGGACATGGTTAGTTTCAGGGTAATCATATCTATATTTTATCTTTTGAAATTGAAAGCAAATGACGCGTGTATAAGGACTTCAAAGTTGGAGAAACTTACCTCTTGAAGTGAAAACTAAGAACGCGTATGGAGGCTTCCAGGTGCAAGTAAATGATTGATTAAGCTTCCTTGGATCTCCCCGAAGTTGTTCCAATCCTTACTTTATGCTGAAAGTGTTTGAATCTCCCCAACCAAGTCAAGTTGCAATGGTGAAAAGTGGAAATGGTGTATGATGATGGAGTGATTACAGAAGTGAAACAGGCGTGTGGATGAGTTATATATGGTGTATAAATGATGTTTGAATGATAAAAAGGGAAAACGCACGAGTGGATTAAGATTTGGCTTCTTAAGGCTCAAGATATGCACTAATGGAGTGTTCTTGGTGATTCTGAGTTTGAGTGTGTTTGAGGGTTTGTCAACTTGTGCTTTGGCTTGCAAATGGCCTCTCTATTTATAGATAAAAGGTTTGAGAGTTTGAAGTAACCAAAATTCAAAGATAACAAGTTATGGTTTGGATGCTTAGTTTTGAAGTAACCTTGAAGAACATGGTTCCAATCCAATGTAGGGTGGTTGATAGGCTTAGAGATGAAATGTTTTGAAGTCAAAAGCAACAATGTATGGGTTCAAGGAGTGGACTTTGTGATTAAAGAAACTTTATCAAAATGGCAATGTTAACTTTGTGCCAAAAATGGAAAATGGGATTGGATAATGCTTGAATCGAATGGACCATAGCTCAAAAGCTTGTGCAATATTCTAATTAGAGACAAATTTACAAGTTTAGAGGCCTGTAAAGTAAGATTTTGCAGCATGGTTATGAGATTTTGCCATAAGGTTTTCACAAGAATGACTTAAAATTCAAGTTTGTCATGCCATCTTCATGTCTTTGAATCTCCTAGCTAAAAAATGATCTCTTTGTGTTTTGGGACATTTTGGAAAGCTTGAATCAAGATCTACAACTCGCATGTTGATCATTTTGGCTAAATCAAATGGGAACTTAGTGAAAATTGGCCAAGAAGTTGGGATAAAAAATTGATCAAAACTTGTTAAAAAAATTTCTAAGTGTTGGATAAAAAATATCACAACCTCATGGGCTCATATCTCTTAATCCAAGCACTTTTTGAGGATCATCCAACATTAAAAAAGTTGTAGAATTAATCAATCCCTACAACTTTCATGTTAAAAGTTTTCTTTGAATCAACTTAGATCTTAGTGAGAAATGACCATGAAGTAGTGATTTTGTTAAGGACATAACACTTAAAAATTTTCTAAGTGTTGGAAAATTTTCCAAATTTTGACTTTTGTTGACTTTTTTTTATTCTTGATGATCAAGTTTGATAGTTTTGAATGTCTTGATGATTCTTGATTTTTGAATTCCAAAGTTGACCAAAAAAGTCAAAGTTTGACTTTTGTGTGATTGTTGACTTTTCATCAATTGATTCAATTTTTCAACTATCAATCACTTGTATCTTTAGAAATGTATTGAGACATGTAATTATGTCAATATGTTGTATTTGAGCTCTTGAGATCATGCTTCAAGCCATTAGGTCATGCACTAGGCCAACAGTCAATGATCAGTCATCTCCAATCAAAACCCTAATTTTGGCAATTTTTGACCTTTGATGATCTGATGGATTTCCTTGAGGAATCATGATCAACCCTTGATCCAATGATGAATATCACCTCAAAATGTTTACGTTGACAAAAAAATCTTGAAGTTTGACTATATGTTGACCACTATTGACTTTTTACTCAATATAGTTGATTTTCAATCATCTGAGCCATTGACTGAGCAAACATGTGATGCAAGACTTGAAACTTGACATAAGAATTATTGAGGACCTATTATGAACCATGAAATTCATTTGAGACCATTTCAACCCAATCTTCCTTGAGAAGTACAAAACCCTAATTGAAGACCCTTGCTTAGGAGGAGGTTTGACCAGTCAATTCTTGAGTGGCTTTGAGTATTTGAGACCTTTTGTGACCATGTTTTGAAGAAAACGGGAGGGAAAATTTGGGGGTACAATACTTGTGTAGAATATTTTTTCTCGACAGAGACAAGGAAATTTCGAAAAGATTTGATTTGATTTAGAAGTGTAGAAACAGTTTGTTACACACATATTTGATTTTAGATTTAGATAGATTTGATTTACATTTAAAATAGAATAGATTTGATTTAGTTCCAAAATAGGTGTTTTGGGTTTTATAATTTTGGGCTTTTAGCTTAGGGAGCAAGCTAACCTAAATATATAAATAGAGGGAGTAACCCATATTTTTGTAATCAAGTCAATTCATTGTAGTCACAAGATTTGTAGTTGCAAGTGATTAATAAAGTTTTTTCCACAGTTTGTGGGTAGAGAGAAACTCTGCAGAAATTAATTGTCTTCTTTCTTTCTTTATTTCTTTTCTTTTCATATAATTCATTATCGTTGTGTGGTGATATCAATCTTGTTCGTCAAGATTGGTAGAAATTCATCATAGATATTTGGTGGATTTCCAACAATAACATTCATTCAACATAATTCAAAGAAGTTACATAAATAATTATACAGAAAATTAAAGTTACATATTGTTATAAACGGGTAGTTGAGTACGTCGCAACATCTTGATAACATCTTCTTCCGATCTTTGAAGCTTCGCATCTATCTCAATCGGACCCTTAGAAGAGTATTGTTGAAAGGTACCCCACATAACCTCTCAATCGTCGTTGTTCTTGAGCTCAAATGGGGTGAACTTTATGTTTTCTTCAGTGTCAATTAAAGGTGGACGATACTTAAGCTTGACCACCTTTCGATTCTCTGGATATTGCAAGAGAGAATGGAGTATGGTAATGAGCTCGGGGAACGACGTGTCTTGCGAGAACCTGAATTGAAGTTGCGACTGCACACAACTGAAGTAGACAAAAGTAAGGTGTGGATATGTTTGTGTCATTTCTGGTCGTGGTATGTGAATGGTAAAGAAATGGTATGAAAGACCCAATTTATAGCCTTTTTGGAGCAATATGGACTAAAGAAATCATATCAAGACATAATTCGAATATGCAGATCTGAATTAACCTTTTTTTAATCAAAATTAGGGGTATTCAATAATACACATCCGAAACACCATGTTCTTTTAATAAAAATAAGAGGTGAATTCAGATGTTCATATTCGAATAATGCCCTGTGTTTTTTTTTTTTAAGTTTAAGGTCATTTCAGAAGTGCACTTCCGAATTATGTCGAACCAAAACTCAGAATCAATATTTATACCAAAGTGACATGTAAAAATAAACAATTGTAAAACAAAAGATATATAATATGTTATATATGTATTGAAACGTATATATTTTACAATGTGTACGATAATATATTCAAAAAATGGTTTGATTATATTCTAAAATGCACCGAACAAATTGTCATCACTTAAATCTAAAAATGGTTCTTTCTTCGACTTCTCCCTATTTGATTCTCTCTCAAGCTCCATCAAATTGGTGAACTCTACCATCCTATCTAAAAACTCATTCGGCCAAGTTTTCGCGTCTTTTTTATGATATGTCGTCCATTCCACGAATGTAGCCGGTATAGGGCAACCCGAATTCAAATAAACCTGAACAAAATGGCGTGATCTAAGGTACCCAATACGTATGATGTAGCCGGATGGATCTTTATGCGGGGGAGTCCAAAGAGGAAAAAATGTCTCTGAAAACCCATACCTCTTCAAGTCGATACACAACCTCTCGTATGCACTTGCTATAAGTTGAGCCATTTCAGGGAAGCTCGTCCACTTAGAAATGGGTGCGCAAACGGTAACACTTGGAGCAAGAGCATGATAAACTTTATTAAATTTTTCAGTAGTCACATATAGGCGAGTGTAGAGTTCTTTATGCGCCGTCAACTCGGAAATAAGTGTTTGGCGCACAAGAGTGTGATTTTCCTCTCTATCACCAAGTAACCCGGCACGGCACGATAACCGCAATTATCATCACTCCCCACATCCATGATTAGTTCAATGTGTTTGTGCATAAAAATCGGCATATCATCAATGTAGATAATAGGAGGCGGTTGTGGTTGTTTTATAATAGTCGGTGTACGAGGTTGTGGTTGTTATTGAATCAAGAACTTCATAATAAGAAGGAGTCCACTTTGTTGAACCGTCACCTTGAGAACTTTTCTCTTTTTTAGGCGCACCTTTTGTTTTTACTGATTGCGAAGGGGGTTTCAAAGCGGTTGTTTCCGGAAATGCGGCTTTTCTCAGTTGTTCTTTAATGTGCAACTCCGTAGCATCATCTGCTTTAGAAAATCTATCCATTATCACTTCTAACTCGGATGTAATAGTTATGTTGGATTTACCTTCCTTTGTCGGCTCGTAGTCATCAAATCGAAGTCTTTTCCAACGAGTGCAAACCTTATCCATATGTATGGGGGAACTGAACTTAATTTTTTTAGAAATAACACAAGCACATGGAAGCCCGTAATTCGTCCTTATTGTACATCCACATTTCAAACTATTCGGTCTCGTCGTTTCCGCTTGTTTCACTTCATAAAAAATGAAATTCAATCTCGCCCGGGATATGTTGTGAGCCAACTGCGAATAAAGAGTGTTGTCTTTGAATTGATGTTCTAATACAATTTTGCTCCTACAAAATGTTTGAATTTCATTATGTTGGTTTTGGATCATTTGGTCCACCGTGTCCCATTCTCTACAAATGTCTCCCTTACTATCACCCAACCACTTCTTCAACGCTGCATGTGCAGATTCCACTCTATTAGTTGTTGCGTTCCCCAAATGTATAACACAATCCGTCCAAGCACATACAACTTTCTCTTTCACCTGATCAAGGATACTAGACTCAACGTATTTCAAGAAATTAGGATATTCCCCACACAAGTTCCTGAAGTGTACCGTATTCTCAGTATACAACTCTTCTATAGCAGAGTTAAGAATATCAGTCCATGCACCCATTATCTTCTCAACCACAACACTGGATTTGACCATGTTTCCGTCTTCACCCTTTTTTTCTTTGGTGTTAACTGCAGGTTTGATTCGTGCTCTCACATTTTTTGTTATATGATATCGACAAAGTATTGCGGTTGACGAAGGAAACACAGTGCCAACCGCATTCATAAGAGTGTTATCTCGATCGGTAACAATGACATTAGGCATATTTTGTGGATCCTTAAACAAAGTCTTGCATATACTAAACTCCCAAGTGACGTTGTCTTCTTTCTCACATTCCAAAAAACCAAATCCAACCGAATATGTCTTGTCCGTAGAGGTGACGCTGAAAATTTCTAAAAGCGGAAGCCTATACTTGTTGGTCTTTTACGTCGAATCAATCATAAGGACAATTGGAAATGTATTGAACAAATTGATGCTTTCTAGATAATTCCAAAAAATGTCACGAATACTGACTTTGTCCTCACAAACTATGTACCTCGAAACATAGTGGTTATCGTCCAAACATTTTAATAAATGTTGCATTTAGGACCTCAGACCTCTTTGCGCAATTCGTTGTTTATAACGGTGATTGTAAACTCACTTGATATTTGAATCACATTCTGGTTTATTTCGTTTCAAACCGGAAAGTATGTTTCTCGACGCAACTTTGATCAATGATAATTCCGAAATAAATTCCTTCTCTACCGTCTTAAACCGACATACAATTGGATGCCCGTGTAGCTTGATGTCCAATGCATGATTATGCATACCGGACATGACACTATATCGTCATAAACCATCCACTCTACAATAACCATGCAATTTAAACGGGCACTCACATTTCCTCGATCTCGTGTCATCACGTTTTAGCTTGCAAATTTTTGGAACATATTTCCCATTTCTCTCGCACGTCATCACAATAAAAGGTTGCCTTTCAATAGTCCCATTGTCAAACCTTTCAATCACAATGTCAAACCCAAATTTGCTAGCTTTCATTCGAACCCATTCAAGCATATGTTGACGAGATGTGAAACTTTTATCGTTTTGAAATTGTTGTCCATAATTTATCACAATATTATCGTTTTATCAACTTCCTTCACCATAATCGGCTTATCATCTTCGTTGACCTTGTCCGGACCCTAACATTAACATGTTAAAAAACATGAATTATGTTAAAATAAAATTATGGTTTTATAATAGACATTATTTCGGATATGCACATCTGAATTATAGTAGGTTGAATTCAGAAGTGCATATCCGAAGTGGTGTTGTTTTCTTCTTTCACAAATCAACTTCAATGCATAAAATGTATAATGAAATAATGGAAGTTTACCTCAAATTGCAGCTTTTTATGCTCTCTTTGATATAGTCAAACACTTGAAACTTGATTTGGAGACGAAAAATCTATTGAAAATGATTGAAGGTTTATGAGAGTTTTGATTATGGAAGAATAGAAAATGAATGGAATAGTTGGAATAGGTGACCATGCAACATTCTAATATGTTAAGGGTGATTTCGGAAATACACTTCCGAACCTATCTATCAACATGTTTCAGATGTGCATATCCGAAACAACCTAAGGATTTTAAATCAAACGTTTTAGTATTAAAACGTGGAAATATTGTGTCTTCGGAAATGCACTTCTGAAACATACTGATATGTGAGTTCGGAAGTGCATTTTCGAAGAATATTTTTGGGTTTTCAGTGGTGAGAATCACAACTATTAGGTTGGAAAAGAAATTTTCATATGTTGATCTAGGGCTGGACAACGGGCCAAATTGGACGGTTTCGGGCCTAAAAGCCTCACCCAACCGAACCCGCAGTTGACTAATATAAACTTATTTTCATCCATTTTCTCAATTGATTTAATCGAATTGGATTATGACAAATTGCGGGTTATTAGAACCAGTATAATCGGATTATTGGGTTGATTTTTTTTTAGAACCCAATAACACATTTTAATAACACATTTTGAACTATAAATTACTAACTTAAATTTAACATAAATCCAAATATATCACTATTGTAAGCCTTGTCACTGATGATTGGAGTAATTTGAGGATTAATTTAAGAGTTAAGCCAAAATAGAAACAATAGTTTAATACTTTTAATTTATTTAAAGAACTATTGTGATCTTTAGCATCTTCTTGACTAGGTCTTTAGCACTGGCTGATATTGATGACCATGGTTCACTAACAAAGTCAAAATATGGCATTAAATATCCCTTTTCAGTTTCTGCAAAGAAAAATAACCATTACCACATTGTTAATTTTTCAATCAGAATCTCAACCAAAAACTATAAATATGGTATCACATTTTGAAACTACAAGTTGATCTTACCACCCAAAAATGGGGTACACCACTATGGAGTAACTCCAAGCAATTAATACCAAGAATGATAAAAGACTTAATCCTAATCAAATTAACAACCGACCACAACCATAAGCAATTAAACTATTCTATTGCATAATGAGTTTACTGCTATTTGTGTGTCAATAGTTGTTTACTGCTATTTTGTAGTTTCAATTCAACGAAGGTGTCACCATAACTTTGTCAACTAAATAAGACTAAAGTCATTCAAAATTATTTGAGAGAGTAAAAGAAAGAATGATATTTTGGTGTTTTTATGAATGACATTGTAATATGGCTTTTCGATCGGGCGGGGGCGGATTCCGACGGTTGTTTTTCCAGAAACCGAACCGTCCACTACAATCCGTCCAGGGCCGCACTGTTGAACCCGTTCAACCGTTAATCCGTTTGAAACCATACATTTCGGTTTTTTTCTTTCGGTTTTTGTAGTTTGAGCCGATTACCGGGTCCTTGTCCAGCCATAGTTGATCAATGATGAATTTGTGAGAACACATGTCTTGAGGACAATATGTTGATAAACAAAGGCTCCATATTCAAATTTATTATTTTAATCCTAAAATTTCTCCGTTATGACATTTACCAATTTAGTGTCAGAATGTTTGTAGATATTCATGTCGTCGACTCAATGCTTGAAAAGTATTTCAACAAAAATCGTTATTAAATCATAATTCATTTCCATTAAAGGGACCAAAAGGTCCATTATAGATCATATGACCTTTTTTTTTTTTGTGAAATTTGTTCTCTAATGTTTTCACTCACCTCACTTTGATGGTGAATTTTTGTGACACACTAGTTAGGGAAGCACATTAAAGAATCCTCTATTTTTGATTGGGATCTTCAATTAGTGAGATGATATTCACACTCTAGGTATGTGTTGCATAACAACTTTACATGTCTTGAACGAATAAACATTTTGGCGAATTGTAGAGCATAAAATTAGTGTTAATCACTCGTCATTTTAGGGGGTCTTCCCTCGTTTAGAAGAAGTAATATGCATACCTCCTTTGTTTTTTTACAATGAAAAGTTTATCAACGACGCGCCTAACCACGACGTCGGACTGCTGCAAGGGAGCATATGACTAGTTTCAACATTCCTCATGTGTTGGTGGACCAGTGCAAGTTCTTGCGACATCATGTAAGTGGAAATGTACAATACATTAGGACTTGAGCGAATTTTGGAGCATTTTCGTTGTGTCGACCTCTAGGGGTATGGTGGTTTTGACACAAAACTTGAGGTGTGTCGAATTACCAATTGTGTTTGAAACAAACAAATAAAGAAGAATCATTAGGATAAAGATTCATGTCATCAGATGTAAATTCGTCAACAATTGCATTGTGGGTAGACCGACTCTAGCAGATATGTGCGATGTGTCATCAGTGATTCACCTAAATTTAAAGTTTCACATTATTTATGATAAGTTAAATGTACTCATACATACTTAGAAGCATCTTCCACTTGTTTTTAGCCTTGTATGCAAAGTATCAATCAGTCTAACAGAGTGTCAACCCTATTGACATAACACCACTTGAACTAGATGTTTATATAGAAATGCAACCCTTCAAAGATAAAGAAGACAACGAAGAAACACCTCCTTTAGATGCAAGAAAAATTCAAATGACCAAAACCCATTAGAGAGTTTGTCGAGATTACAATATGGAGCAACCTAAGAAAGGTAATAAGATTGGGGTCAACTTGTCGAAGATTGTGCAAGACCAACTTATCAAATGCAAACATGTTAAGTCTAAATTGTTTGTCTAATATGGAATCAATTTCGATATCACCTACTAGTTGTTTCCTTTGTGACAAAATGTCTACTATGTGGCCAAACATCATAAAAAATAATCGCCAGAGAAAGCAAAGGTGACCAAGAGTTTCGTTGAGGACCTCTTAAAGGTCATATTTAAAAACCTCCAAAGGGTTACTAGTTGGGTTTTCTGGGGGAGAAAGTATAAGTAAACAGATACATAATGATGAAGACCATCTTCAGAATGAGAGAACATGCCAAGAAGATAAAGGTCACGTATCTGGTCATAAACGCCCCCTCTTCCTATAATATGATGACAGTGTGACCCACTTTCAAACAATTGGGTGTTGTCTTGTCTACTTTTATATGTGCGTGAAATACCCGCTTTTTGAAGAGCGGGTTAAAGTCATCCAAGAGACCAAAAATTTGACAGGAAATACTACATGGAAAGTCTCAGACTGAAAAAGAAGTAGGATTCTATGCGTGAACACCAAAAGCATGGGTCGGGGAATCAAGCCACCAGAAGTGATGCTGAAAGTTAAGGGGATCCCCTTCAAAAGAGTGAGAAGATATAAGACTGAAGCCCCAATTGAAATCTCTTGAGCTACTATATTTTTATCATTGTTTATTTTGTTTGTTATTATTTTGGTTTTAGGCGAGTATTACATCTATCTGTCGTTTGTAAGGATAAATTATCTTTATGGGGAATCATTATTTTCCCTTACGCCTAGTGTGGAGGCAAGGGTTTTTAATGAGGCTCCTCATGTTGTCATTTTTGAATTATTTGAATGGTCATATCCTTTTTTTGTAGGAAACAAGAGGAATAAAATTTGTACGAAGCTGCTCCTCGTGATGGCTAAAACATGTTGGATCCTCATGGAGGAAACCTTGTCACCCTTGGAGGAAATACAATGTTAGATCCCTATGGATGAATCCTCGTCTCCCTTGGAGGATATAAATTGTGGATCCTCATGGAGGATTCCTCTCTGCTCTTGGAGGCAATAAAATGTTATATCCTCATGGAGGAACCCTCTTCTCCCTTTGAGACGATAAAACGTTGGATCATCATGGAGGAATTCTTGCCGCCCTTGAAGGCGACAAAATGCTGGATACTCATAGAGGAATCTTTTCCACCCTTGGAAGCGATAAAATATTGGATCCTTATGGAGAAATCCTTGACATCCTTAGAGAAAATAAAATATTGGATCCTTGTGGAGGAATCCTATCCGCTCTTGGAAGAAATAAAATGTTGGATCCTCATGGAAGAATCCTTTATGCCCTCTGAGACGATAAGAAACACTTTATTCTTATAAATAATCATTGCGGCCCTCTAAAGCGATAACTGGATCTCTATGAGGAATCTTTATCGCCCTTTGAGGAAATAAAACATGTTGGATTGTTTGAAAGAATACTTTCAGCCCTTTGAGACGATGAACCATGTTGGGGGTTTTTAAGAAATCCTTGCCTCCCTTCAAGGCGATGAGACACGCTAGATTTTCATAAGGGATTCTCGCCACCTTAGGGGGCAGTATTAGCTAAGGGCCCAAATTGGTCTCCCGAGTAATTAAATAGAGTCTCTTAAAGTATAACTCAGAGCAAATAACACATGAGAAACAATAACGAAGGTAAAAATATCTAAAGCAAATATGTTTAAAAGGTGTAGGAATCATGTATAACCTTGAAGATATCCAACATACCCAGATTTAATGTAGGGTAGAAGAAGGACATTTATTCTTTCGCATGCCTGAAATAGGTATCAGAGGTCATCACCAAGTTATCCTTAAGCTTCGACCCCTTTCCCTTCAATTCCTTCTTTCAGTGAATAACATCTTCCAAGGATGACTTCAGTTTCTCCTCCGAGGCGGTCAACTCCATGGCTTTAGTCTTTGTCGTGCCCAACTTAGTCGCCTATAAATCTTTATTCATTTGCAATGACTCAGGCAGCTTCTAGTCCTTGGCATAACTCTCCTCATAATGTTTAAGTTTTTCCCTCATCTCATTTTTAATCTGGTATCACCTCTCCATATAGACACATTTCAGCATCAAACCCCTCAATAGGTGGTTTTCATTCATGTTAGATAACTTTGGGTACATCTTGGTGTTGAAAACCTTGTAGTCACCCATAAACTCTTTAGAGAAATAAAGGTGTGTTGGCTCCTAAATTCGACACCTTTGTTTTGATTGATGTCAGCCATTGAAGCTGAAGGATGCTTTCGACTGGCTAAGTCTGTCGAAGTGCCCGTCGAAAGATGGCAAAATACTTAGAAGATTTCTTCCAAGGAAGAAGGCTGGTTGCCTTCGACGTCGAAGGAGTTTCTCGTCGAAGATGTCTCTTGACGAAAGTGTTCGACGGTTCAGGGTGGAGCAGTTTGAAATTCAAAGCTTTTGGAGGGAAAACGGTTTCCAGCAGTTACTACGTGCAAACGTGCAAGGATCTGGGGCGTCGAGCATGGAGAACGTGCCAAGTGGATTGATCTCGAAACAGTGTAACTGCCCGACGGTTACTTGGGATGTTTTAGTATAAATAGGAGTAGACATGTAGTTTCTCGCGTGTGTTCACAATTCTATACAAAGTCACTCATATAGATTCGAGTACCCAGCGTGTGAGAAAGAATTGTTGAGAAATATATGTGTGAAACACCAATTTTATCAATTAAAGTCATTTACTTTTCCAGAAATTTACTTGCTTTCCTCTTTACATTCTTGTCGAACCTTTTACTTTAAAGCCTTGTTTATTTTACCAAGTCTTTCCTTTATGCAATTCATTTAAAGCCAATTTATTTAAAGCCTTATCCAATTCAATCAAACTTCAAAATCAACCTATGTCCTAGGATCAATCTGATCGATCCTGCGAGTAACCAAATAAGTAACCATTTGGAGGATCAGCGGTTGTTTACCAAAACCCGAGGTAAACAAATTGGCACACCCGGTGGGACTGTGTGTTGATTGTTGAAAATAATCTCATCTTTTCGAGTTGTATGTTATTGAGAAGTGGTAGAATATACACTAACGATAACAATACTGCCAGAAGGAGGGAAGAGATGGCGAATCCGCCAAACAATAACGAAATCCCACAAACGAGTGTGGGAGCAACGGTTAGTATGACCGTAAGTGAAGCGACAAACGTTGGTTCGACACCAGCAGTGTCGGTCACAACCACGGGGCCAATACCTTCGTTAACATGCCCCAGGATACCTTTGGGAACTCCCCCACCAAGGGGAAATTTAGGCACAAGGCCTTTGGTTCCCCCAGGATTTATTCCATTCTATGGTATGCCAACTTCTGAAGTGGCAAGCCTGACGAATGCTGCGTCCACTTTTTCAGACCCTTTCGTGAGTGCCTCTTCGCCACTCCAAGGCTCTGGAGTAGGCATGGCGAATAGAAATAGGACCCAACTCTTAGGAGGAACGTCCCAAGTAGCCCATGGCCTCACAAACGCCTCGACCTCAATACATACTTGCATAAAAGTGTTAATAAAATCATGGAAGATAGTATTCATTGCTCGCTGGTATGTTGCCCCAGCGTTCTTTAGGCCAAAAGGCATCACTACCCATTCGTAAGTGCCTAAGGCCCCAGGGCATCGAAAAGCTGTTTTCGACACATCCTCTTCAGCAATGAATATTTGATTATATCCTGAATAACCATCGAGCATACTCAGGTATTCATAACCAGCGGCAGAATCGACTAGCATTTCCGCCACAGGCATAGGATATTCATCTTTGGGGGTGGCAGCATTCAAATCTCTGAAATCTATGCACACCCTTAACGTACCATTTTTCTTAATTACTGGCACGATATTTGCAATCCATTCGACATACATTGTAACACGGATGAATTTGCATTTCAGAAGTCTTTCGACCTCCGTTTTGATCTTCGACAGTATTTCTGGAGCGAAGCGCCTTGGATTTTGCTTGATTGGCTTCTTCCCAGGTTTGATTGGCAACTGAAGTTCTACCAATCCTCTGTCGAGACCAGGCATTTCGTCATAATCCCATGCAAAATAGTCTTTAAACTCTTTCAGCAATTGGATTACTTCCAACCTAAGTTCTGGATCGATTTTGGCGCTGATGTAAGTTGGCCTTTTCTCTGATCCTTCGCCTAAGTTGATTTCTTCTAAAGGGTCTTGCGCTTACATTTTAATGTTGTTCGCCAAGGGATCCTTTTCGAAGCCCAAAGGCTCATCGTCATAGATGGCGTCGAGCCTCTGTTCCTGCATTTCTTCTGGCATGATATCAGGAGGTTTTGGATCGAAATCCTTTCCTGGGCCTACAGTAGATAATTGTTGATCATTGGCCTGTGTGGCCATGTACTTTACTTCGGCTTCGAGAGCCGTTATCATCTTGGTTTCGGCCACATAAGCCGAAATTCGCTTCAAAGATTGTGACTCAGTCATCATCACTGAATTCACTTCCCCAACCAGTTGGTTAGATATCAGTTAACCCACTGAAGTCTATGTGGGACAAGTCTTCTCTGTCCCATTGGAAACCATGCTCAGGATGCAGGTATAGGGAACAAAAGGTGTTTGGCGCTGGCGCCATGTCGAAGTCAGGTGTTGGACATGGCCCTATGTGAGCCAAATTTTTGTCGAAATCTGCCAAACCCAGGTGATTTACTTCGCCAAGGTAGTAGCTTTGATCTGCCTCTATGTTTTCGACCATCCCATCTGGACGCCATAGCAGCAGCCTTTGGTGCATCGATGAAGGCACAGCGCCAACACCATGAATCCATTCACGGCCTAACAAAAGATTGTAGTTAGGTTTGGCCGATATGACCATGAACATCGTTGGTCGAAGGATAGACCCAACTTTGATATCTAGCTGGATCACTCCCATAGTGGTCCCTATGCCGCCCTCATAGTTCGACAAGACCATGTTGTGAGGTTTAATTTCCTCATCCCTTTTGCCAATTTTCCTTAGCATAGAGTGAGGGATAATATTGATGGTTGCCCCACAATCGACCAATATTTTATTCACAGTAGTTTCTTCGAGCTTAGCCCTTATGAACAAAGGCTTGAGGTGATTCTTCATTGCCTCTGTAGGTGGCTCGAAGAAGCCATTTTATTCCTCAGTAGTGCCATTGTCCATGACAAAATAGCACACTGGCCTATGTTTGGCCATTTCTTGCTCCACTTCCCAGTCACTTACTTCTACCTGTCGATTGAATTCCCTGGGCAGCACTGAAACTATATTCACCATTATATCCAAAGTATCGTCAGACTCAGCATCGTCTTCGACTTCACTTTGGTTAGGCCAAACTAGCCTGTTGGTAACTGGCTCCCTCTCTAGAGGCTTCCTTTGTTTCCTTTGAGGAACATTCGAACTAGTTTCTGCCTTAGGTTCATTGGCAGCCTCCCTTTCTGCTTTTCGTCTCCTTTGATATCTCCTCCATTGAGATCGAGACATGGGATTTTTACCCTTGTAGTTGCTGGACACTTGTGCAACCCTAGGTGCAGCAACTTGAGGCTCTTTCTTTTGAGTCAAAGAGGAACCTCTTGGCACATCGAAAGAATGTCATTTCTCCTCACTTGGCCTTTTCCGGCCAGAGGTTTTGTACCAAGTGTCTATTGGCACATTTGTCGGAGGCCTAAAAGTCAATGGCCTCTTGTCTTGGTTAGAACCCCTTATGGGATCATGTCGAAGGTCAGCATTCTCCCTTCTCTTATTCGCTGCTCTTACGCCCTGAATGTGCTCAACAGCTTTTTTATCAAAGATCGAACTGCATCTTGGACACAGCATCACCTCTGATTTCTTTTTCTGGCATCTTTGTAGAAAATCTGCCAAGTTTTCATTTTCCCGAGGGAAAGCAGTCTTATTAGCCTGTTCTTGCCTCATGGCCTCTTCTGATGCTTTTGGGTCAGAGAGTTCGACCATGTTGATATTCATTGTATCTTTGTTAGCAAGAGTTAACTGCTTCATTTGTATCTCCAGATTCTCCGTCTGGCCTTGAACGGTGGCCAAGTGGGAACTGGGCTTTGATCCAGTTTTTTGTGTTTCAGCAGTCTCCGATTTCGGGTTCTCGACCGCTTTCTGGACAACTTCAATTGTCTTCCTGGATAAATTTCCAGAAAAACTGCCAAAGATTGGCATGTTGATGTGGTCCTTTGAGACTTCGACCATGGTAATTCCTGGCTTCTTCGACTGGATCCTGGTTGCCTCTATCATGTTCACCTCAGAGGGTTCAGCATAGTGGGCTTCAGCCTTCAGTGGATTGGAGTCGATAGCCATGGGGGATTTGTCTGCAAACTTTAATCTCCCTTCCTCAATAGCGTCTTGCACAAGATTCCTGAAAAGAAAACATTGAGAAGTTTTATGGCCCAAAAAATTATGATATTTGCAAAAACCTCTCTTCTTTCTTTGATCAAGAGGAGGCACTTTTACCCCTGGGGGTACTATCATTTGGCCATCTTTAACTAGCAAGTCGAATATTTCATCACATTTTGTAATGTCAAAACTATAAGTCTTTTTTGGGAACCTATCGTTGGTCCTTTCTGGACCAATGGGATTTTTCCCATTTGAGGGGACTAACAGTTTACAAGAGTATGGTGGCCCTTGTTTTAGTTCTGCTAAATCGACTTCTCCTTCTTCGACAGTTAAAGTATCGTCGAAGGATTCTAGATCTTCGTCATCCATCTCAACGTACGCTATTCTCTCTCTCTTGTGAGTTTTCGTTGCCTTAGCTTTTTCAGCTTTGAGGCGTTCTACCTGTCGAACTCTATCGGCCAGTTGGGCCATGTCTCTTAGGTATTGGGTGTCTAGCTTCTTCCTAATGGAATAATCTAAACCGCCTGCGGCTATTTCGACCAACTCATGTTCTGGCACTTGGGTAAAACATCTCGCCTTGAGCAACCTAAACCTATTCAGATATTCGTCTATAGGTTCAGTGAAACGTCTCTTCACACTGGCCAGTTCTTTCAGGCTTATCTTGGTCTGCCCCATGTAGAATTGTTCATGGAACAATCTTTCCAACTGGGTCCAATGATGGATCGAATTGGGGGGAAGAGTCGTAAACCAAGTAAAAGCGTTCTTGGTTAAAGAACTTGGGAAGTATTTGATCCTTAGGTTTTCGTTATTCGAAATGTCTCCTGCTTCGATCAAATATCTCGCCACATGCTCGACAGTAGATTCTGTCGTGTCCCCAGAGAACTTAGTAAATTTGGGGACTTTGCATCTAGGAGGTAAGTCCGTTTGTAACACGTATTCTGACAATGGAGATGTAAAGTTGGGCCTTCGAAAGCCCATGTTCATCCCATTCTGAGTCATGATCCTTTCGATCATGGTTGCCAGATTGTTTTCCAAACCCATGTTTTGGTATTGGATATGCTGAACCACTTCGTCAGCATTTTGGTTTCTGTTAACTAACCTTACCTCTGGGGCTATTACCCTAGGTTCTTCGACAGGTTGTTCCAATCGTGCCCTAAGGTTTTCTTCGACAGGCTGTTGAGCCTGGTTAATGGTGGTTTCTTCCTCTAAATATATCTCCTGATTTCCCCTTATTTGCGCCCTTTGGGGCTGTCGAACAGGTTGGGGTACTCCAAAGAAGTCAGCCAAACGCGTCATTTGCGCTGTCACTTGCTGATTCGATTGAGTAGTGTTTTGTATTAGAGGGTTTAGCACTGTACTCAAAGTTTGTGCCAACATTTGCACCATATCATGGTTGCTTTCGTCCATCTGTTGCCTCAAGACTGCGGTCGAGGCGTTTGTGAGGCCATGGGCTACTTGGGACGTTCCTCCTAAGAGTTGGGTCCTATTTCTATTCGCCATGCCTACTCCAGAGCCTTGGAGTGGCGAAGAGGCACTCACGAAAGGGTCTGAAAAAGTGGACGCAGCATTCGTCAGGCTTGCCACTTCAGAAGTTGGCATACCATAGAATGGAATAAATCCTGGGGGAACCAAAGGCCTTGTGCCTAAATTTCCCCTTGGTGGGGGAGTTCCCAAAGGTATCCTGGGGCATGTTAACGAAGGTATTGGCCCCGTGGTTGTGACCGACACTGCTGGTGTCGAACCAACGTTTGTCGCTTCACTTACGGTCATACTAACCGTTGCTCCCACACTCGTTTGTGGGATTTCGTTATTGTTTGGCGGATTCGCCATCTCTTCCCTCCTTCTGGCAGTATTGTTATCGTTAGTGTATATTCTACCACTCCTCAATAACATACAACTCGAAAAGATGAGATTATTTTCAACAATCAACACACAGTCCCACCGGGTGTGCCAATTTGTTTACCTTGGGTTTTGGTAAACAACCGCTGATCCTCCAAATGGTTACTTATTTGGTTACTCGCAGGATCGATCAGATTGATCCTAGGACATAGGTTGATTTTGAAGTTTGATTGAATTGGATAAGGCTTTAAATAAATTGGCTTTAAATGAATTGCATTAAGGAAACACTTGGTAAAATAAACAAGGCTTTAAAGTAAAAGGTTCGACAAGAATGTAAAGAGGAAAGCAAGTAAATTTCTGGAAAAGTAAATGACTTTAATTGATAAAATTGGTGTTTCACACATACATTTCTCAACAATTCTTTCTCACACGCTGGGTACTCGAATCTATATGAGTGACTTTGTATAGAATTGTGAACACACGCGAGAAACTACATGTCTACTACTATTTATACTAAAACATCCCAAGTAACCGTCGGGCAGTTACACTGCTTCGAGATCAATCCACTTGGCACGTTCTCCATGCTCGACGCTCCAGATCCTTGCACGTTTGCACGTAGTAACTGCTGGAAACCGTTTTCCCTCCAAAAGCTTTGAATTTCAAACCGCTCCACCCTAAACCGTCGAACACTTTCGTCAAGAGACATCTTCGACGAGAAACTCCTTCGACGTCGAAGGCAACCAGCCTTCTTCCTTGAAAGAAATCTTCTAAGTACTTTGCCATCTTTCGACGGGCATTTCGACAGACTTAGCCAGTCGAAAGCATTTTTCAGCTTTTAATGGTTGACATTGATAAAACAGGAGTGTCGAATTTAAGAGCCAACAAATTGCCCCCCAAGAATGCCTTATTTCGACTCTGAAAGAAAAAGGCATTCTTTGAAACGCCATTCGACACCTGTCTTTCCACGCTTAGTCACAAAGTAACTTGTGCACTTTTTGTTGCTTTTTACCAACTATTGGCAATCCCAAGAAAACCATCATTGTTCCGTACCTAGGACGGCACTTTCAGTACGGCGTGCAGTACCAAACGTCATTTCAGAATTTGTCATTATGACAATTCTCAAAAACGAGGACGCACGCTGCGTCCCTCTATTTCTGCAGAAACGGCCAAAACAACAGGGGGCTGCCACGCGTCCCACTAACTCTTGCAGCATTAAATGGCATTTAATGTCCTCGTTTTTGGGGATTTTTCCCACTACTATAAATAGCAGTGAATATCCCATTGTGGGACTTTTTACGCCATCTAACCTTTCAAACTTCTCCGTTTTCATACAAGCTTGTTATCTTTGCAGAAACTCTTCCTCTTTCACTCCGTCTTCAACCTTATTTCAAACTCCACACTAATCCATGGCATCTGGTTCTACTGCTCCCAGTGCTAACGCACCCACTGAACATGCTAAACCCAAGGTTTTCGTCACTACTCCGGTAGTAAATTCTACAGGAAAACGAAGGGTTCCTGAACCTTCTGACATCGCCGTTCGCGATGCTTACTCGCGCCACTTGATGATCCCGGTTGGATATTCCAACCAGATCTTTGCAATGTCTGGCCCCATGAATCCAAGTATCTCTGAGGCTCTGAAGATCAAGAGCTATTTCCCGATAGTCGAGAAACTCAAACCAGTCGCATGCGCCAAGAAAGACGCAGAAGACAATGAAGACCCAACACGTGAAAAAATCGACCTCCGCTTCTTCAACAGAGGTGTTAGGGTCTTCAGGTCTTGCCCTAACCTTACCTCCGATTATGTTGCTTGGCTAACAAAGTTGGAGAAGCACCAAACTTCGATCTGGAAGGATATGGGAATCTTCGACCTAGTGATGCTGTCGAAGACGGGTTTGAACTACTCCCCGGAGATGCTGATAGCTTCACTGTTGTTCTGGGACTACTCCCACTTCACTTTTCATCTTCCCTGTGGGATGCTAACCCCCACACTCTTCGATGTGGCCGCTATTACTGGCCTTCGACCCACCGGGGATTACTTCGATCCGGAGGAGATGTCGGAGGACCAAATTGGCTTCTCTGAGACCAAACCAACATACACCACTTTCATCAACCATTATCACGACAGGTCGACAGATGCTGTGTCGGATGTCGAACACATAGCGTTTCTAGCCTTATGGCTGACTCGCTTTGTGTTTTGCTCGAAGTCTCTACAAGTGACCAAAAAGATGGTCACTCTTGCTACTCAACTGCATCACCGCCAAAACATCTGTTTGGCAGAACTGATTCTGGCTAGCCTCTATGATTCGATCAGCAATGGGGCAACTCTTCTGAAACATATCGAAGACAGGGCCAGTTTGCTACTTGCTGGACCCTTTTGGCTGCTCCAACTGTGGCTCAACGCCACTTTCGAATCTTTCTTGCCCAAGAAGGTTCAGGTAAATGAACAGGCTCCAGCGATAGCGAATAGACGCGTCGAAGGAACCAGGCTGGCTCTGCTGACACCTACGGACGATGGACTGGAGTTTCAGCAAACCTTCACCAACTTCGTTCTGATGTTCGCTCGAAGGAAGGAATTTGTTTCAACTATGGCTCCATTTGCTCGACGACAGGTAGGCCCAGCATGGTTCACAAGGCCACATCCAAGGGCGTCGAGTGGTCCCAATGTCGATGAGCATACAATACTTTGGGAGGCGTTCCTTACACCAAGGATCATGCCTCTTCGATTCAAGAGTTCTAAGACTCATCTGAGTCTGATTGCATACCAACCAAACCTGGTGTCTCGCCAGTTTGGTATTATCCAAACCCTACCTTCTCCGATTTTTCAAAGAGAGAAGTCAATGTTGTACTTCTACAATGATTATACAGAAGAAGCTGCCATCAAGCATATCGGAAGATATGCTGGTCGAACAATCCTCTCGCTGTTTGACTACCAGCTCAATTTCCTTTGCTCACCATCCTTCGAGGAGTGGTGGAAAAGCTATTATGCTGAGTACTTCTTCGACGAGAAGGACTTCATGGATGAGCTGCAGAAGTCTTTTGTCCTTGTGTTGGACAAAATAAAGAAATGTAAGTTCATGTTCTCACATTACTTTTTGTCTTTCTTTCGACTACTAGCCTGTTAACTTTTTATTTGCTTTCAGTTGTTCGAAAGCCTGTAGCTAAGAAAGCTACAGAAGGCCAACAAGGAGGAGGCCCTTCAACAAAACCTCCACCGCCGGCGAAGACTACAGCGCCGACGAAGACCACAAGCAACCAACAGGGGGAAGGCTCTTCGAAGAAGCCTTCTATATCGGTAACCAGACTTTCTTCATCTTTCTTCTGGCTTTCGATTTTTGATTCTCGATTTAATTATTAAATCGAATTCCCATTGGTTTTCTAGGCACCTTCGCCCAAGAAACGGCCAGGACTGGTGGTCGAATCTGGGAGTGATGAAGAAAGTGATTCCCCTCCTGCCCCTCTAAAGAGGCGAAAGTTGACGAAGGATGCTTCTGTTCCTGCTCCTGCTCCCGAAGGTCGAACTGTCATAATAAAGGTTGCTGTGAGAAAGCTTAGGCCACCTCCAGTGATCATCGAGGAGCCAACTGAGGAGGAACTAAACATTCTTCTTAACAAGCCTGTCGAAAGTGACAATTCCAGCCCTGGGGCTGAAGCTAATCCACAGGTAATCCCTTAGACCTTTTTATAATTTAGGTATAGATACCCATATTCGATCGTGTCTCTTTCGATCTCTGAAGATTTGTCTTCTTTCCTTTTTCAGGACACTACTGAAAGTTCTCCGCCAAGGACCTCAGAAACGCTGGAATCTGCTGAACTTAGCAGGCCTCAGGAAAAGGGCTTGGGCAATGACGAAGCCCATACTGAGAATGAGGCCAATGCTGAAACGGTAGAGAAACCGACAGAGGAACCTCTGGTGGAGGAACAACAGCCAGAAACGGTTCAGGTGGTGGATCTGTCAGAAGAGAATCATGAAGAAAGGGACCAAGGCAATGATGGCGAAGAAAATCAAAATGCTGCCGACGAAGAGAACCAAGGTGGCACTGGCGAAGGACACCAGGGTGACGCTAGCGAAGAACACCAAGATGACGCTGGCGAAGGGCCCCAGGGTGATGCTAGCGAAGAACCACAAGTCGACGCTGGTACTGCCCCAGTCCGAGTCGAAGAGCAACCAGTCGAGGCACCTAACACTCAAGACAACCAGAAGAGAAACCAAAATGCTGACGAAGTGGTTCAGCATATCCAATACCAAAACATGGGTTTGGAAAACAATCTGGCAACCATGATCGAAAGGATCATGACTCAGAATGGGATGAACATGGGCTTTCGAAGGCCCAACTTTACATCTCCATTGTCAGAATACGTGTTACAAACGGACTTACCTCCTAGATGCAAAGTCCCCAAATTTACTAAGTTCTCTGGGGACACGACAGAATCTACTGTCGAGCATGTGGCGAGATATTTGATCGAAGCGGGAGACATTTCGAATAACGAAAACCTAAGGATCAAGTACTTCCCAAGTTCTTTAACCAAGAACGCTTTTACTTGGTTTACGACTCTTCCCCCCAATTCGATCCATCATTGGACCCAGTTGGAAAGATTGTTCCATGAACAATTCTACATGGGGCAGACCAAGATAAGCCTGAAAGAACTGGCCAGTGTGAAGAGACGTTTCACTGAACCTATAGACGAATATCTGAATAGGTTTAGGTTGCTCAAGGCGAGATGTTTTACACAAGTGCCAGAACATGAGTTGGTCGAAATAGCCGCAGGCGGTTTAGATTATTCCATTAGGAAGAAGCCAGACACCCAATACCTAAGAGACATGGCCCAACTGGCCGATAGAGTTCGACAGGTAGAACGCCTCAAAGCTGAAAAAGCTAAGGCAACGAAAACTCACAAGAGAGAGAGAATAGCGTACGTTGAGATGGATGACGAAGATCTAGAATCCTTCGACGATACTTTAACTGTCGAAGAAGGAGAAGTCGATTTAGCAGAACTAAAACAAGGGCCACCATACTCTTGTAAACTGCTAGTCCCCTCAAATGGGAAAAATCCCATTGGTCCAGAAAGGACCAACGATAGGTTCCCAAAAAAGACTTATAGTTTTGACATCACAAAATGTGATGAAATATTCGACTTGCTAGTTAAAGATGGCCAAATGATAGTACCCCCAGGGGTAAAAGTGCCTCCTCTTGATCAAAGAAAGAAGAGAGGTTTTTGCAAATATCATAATTTTTTGGGCCATAAAACTTCTCAATGTTTTCTTTTCAGGAATCTTGTGCAAGACGCTATTGAGGAAGGGAGATTAAAGTTTGCAGACAAATCCCCCATGGCTATCGACTCCAATCCACTGAAGGCTGAAGCCCACTATGCTGAACCCTCTGAGGTGAACATGATAGAGGCAACCAGGATCCAGTCGAAGAAGCCAGGAGTTACCATGGTCGAAGTCTCAAAGGACCATATCAACATGCCAATCTTTGGCAGTTTTTCCGGAAATTTATCCAGGAAGACAATTGAAGTTGTCCAGAAAGCGGTCGAGAACCCGAAGTCGGAGACTGCTGAAGCACAAAAAACTGGATCAAAGCCCAGTTCCCACTTGGCCACCGTTCAAGGCCAGACGGAGAATCTGGAGATACAAATGAAGCAGTTAACTCTTGCTAACAAAGATACAATGAATATCAACATGGTCGAACTCTCTGACCCAAAAGCATCAGAAGAGGCCATGAGGCAAGAACAGGCTAATAAGACTGCTTTCCCTCGGGAAAATGAAAACTTGGCAGATTTTCTACAAAGATGCCAGAAAAAGAAATCAGAGGTGATGCTGTGTCCAAGATGCAGTTCGATCTTTGATAAAAAAGCTGCTGAGCACATTCAGGGCGTAAGAGCAGCGAATAAGAGAAGGGAGAATGCTGACCTTCGACATGATCCCAGAAGGGGTTCTAACCAAGACAAGAGGCCATTGACTTTTAGGCCTCCGACAAATGTGCCAGTAGACACTTGGTACAAAACCTCTGGCCGGAAAAGGCCAAGTGAGGAGAAATGGCATTCTTTCGATGTGCCAAGAGGTTCCTCTTTGACTCAAAAGAAAGAGCCTCAAGTTGCTGCACCTAGGGTTGCACAAGTGTCCAGCAACTACAAGGGTAAAAATCCCATGTCTCGATCTCAATGGAGGAGATATCAAAGGAGACGAAAAGCAGAAAGGGAGGCTGCCAATGAACCTAAGGCAGAAACTAGTTCGAATGTTCCTCAAAGGAAACAAAGGAAGCCTCTAGAGAGGGAGCCAGTTACCAACAGGCTAGTTTGGCCTAACCAAAGTGAAGTCGAAGACGAAGACGATGCTGAGTCTGACGATACTTTGGATATAATGGTGAATATAGTTTCAGTGCTGCCCAGGGAATTCAATCGACAGGTAGAAGTCGAAGTAAGTGACTGGGAAGTGGAGCAAGAAATGGCCAAACATAGGCCAGTGTGCTATTTTGTCATGGGCAATGGCACTACTGAGGAACAAAATGGCTTCTTCGAGCCACCTACAGAGGCAATGAAGAATCACCTCAAGCCTTTGTTCATAAGGGCTAAGCTCGAAGAAACTACTGTGAATAAAATATTGGTCGATTGTGGGGCAACCATCAATATTATCCCTCACTCTATGCTAAGGAAAATTGGCAAAAGGGATGAGGAAATTAAACCTCACAACATGGTCTTGTCGAACTATGAGGGCGGCATAGGGACCACTATGGGAGTGATCCAGCTAGATATCAAAGTTGGGTCTATCCTTCGACCAACGATGTTCATGGTCATATCGGCCAAACCTAACTACAATCTTTTGTTAGGCCGTGAATGGATTCATGGTGTTGGCGCTGTGCCTTCATCGATGCACCAAAGGCTGCTGCTATGGCGTCCAGATGGGATGGTCGAAAACATAGAGGCAGATCAAAGCTACTACCTTGGCGAAGTAAATCACCTGGGTTTGGCAGATTTCGACAAAAATTTGGCTCACATAGGGCCATGTCCAACACCTGACTTCGACATGGCGCTAGCGCCAAACACCTTTTGTTCCCTATACCTGCATCCTGAGCATGGTTTCCAATGGGACAGAGAAGACTTGTCCCACATAGACTTCAGTGGGTTAACTGATATCCAACCAACTGGTTGGGGAAGTGAATTCAGTGATGATGACTGAGTCACAATCTTTGAAGCGAATTTCGGCTTATGTGGCCGAAACCAAGATGATAACGGCTCTCGAAGCCGAAGTAAAGTACATGGCCACACAGGCCAATGATCAACAATTATCTGCTGTAGGCCCAGGAAAGGATTTCGATCCAAAACCTCCTGATATCATGCCAGAAGAAATGCAGGAACAGAGGCTCGACGCCATCTATGACGATGAGCCTTTGGGCTTCGAAAAGGATCCCTTGGCGAACAACATTAAAATGTTAGCGCAAGACCCTTTAGAAGAAATCAACTTAGGCGAAGGATCAGAGAAAAGGCCAACTTACATCAGCGCCAAAATCGATCCAGAACTTAGGTTGGAAGTAATCCAATTGCTGAAAGAGTTTAAAGACTGTTTTGCATGGGATTATGACGAAATGCCTGGTCTCGACAGAGGATTGGTAGAACTTCAGTTGCCAATCAAACCTGGGAAGAAGCCAATCAAGCAAAATCCAAGGCGCTTCGCTCCAGAAATACTGTCGAAGATCAAAACGGAGGTCGAAAGACTTCTGAAATGCAAATTCATCCGTGTTACAAGGTATGTCGAATGGATTGCAAATATCGTGCCAGTAATTAAGAAAAATGGTACGTTAAGGGTGTGCATAGATTTCAGAGATTTGAATGCTGCCACCCCCAAAGATGAATATCCTATGCCTGTGGCGGAAATGCTAGTCGATTCTGCCGCTGGTTATGAATACCTGAGTATGCTCGATGGTTATTCAGGATATAATCAAATATTCATTGCTGAAGAGGATGTGTCGAAAACAGCTTTTCGATGCCCTGGGGCCTTAGGCACTTACGAATGGGTAGTGATGCCTTTTGGCCTAAAGAACGCTGGGGCAACATACCAGCGAGCAATGAATACTATCTTCCATGATTTTATTAACACTTTTATGCAAGTATATATTGATGATATTGTTATAAAATCTGTTTCCAGGAAGAACCATATTGACCACCTTCGACAATCATTCGAAAGAATGAGAGAACATGGTCTGAAGATGAACCCTTTGAAGTGTGCGTTCTGTGTGAAAGCTGGAGATTTCTTGGGCTTCGTTGTCCACAAGAAAGGAATCGAAATCAACCAGAACAAGACGAAGGCAATTCTGGAAGCGAAAGCGCCATCGAATAAGAAGGAATTGCAATCTCTCTTAGGCAAGATAAATTTCTTAAGGAGGTTTATATCTAATCTAAGTGGGAAAGCTCAGGCCTTTTCACCCTTACTTCGACTGAATAAAGAGGGGTTCGAATGGGGGCAGGAGCAACAAGAAGCCTTCGACAAAATCAAAGGGTACCTCACTAAGCCACCTATTTTGGTGCCTCCTTGTAGCAATAGGAGTATGAGATTGTACATAGCTGCATCTGACAAAACTCTGGGAAGTATGTTAGCCCAAGAGGATGAGAATGGAGTCGAAAGACCCATTTACTATCTCAGTCGAGTTTTGAATGATGCAGAAACTAGATATAGCGAAGTTGAAAAATTGTGTCTATGTCTGTATTTTTCTTGTACAAAACTCAAGCAATATATAAAACCAGTTGATGTTTATGTTTCGTCTCATTTTGATGTTTTCAAATATATGTTGTCGAAACCTATCTTGCATAGTCGAATTGGCAAGTGGGCATTAGCATTAACTGAATACTCCTTGACCTTTATGCCTCTTAAGGCAGTAAAAGGACAAGTGGTTGCAGATTTCATAGTCGACCACTCAATTCAAGTCGAGGATATTAATTATGTGGAGATAGAACCTTGGAAATTCTACTTTGATGGTTCCAGCCATAAAGATGGACCAGGAGTAGGAGTCTTGATTATTTCTCCAGATAAAATTCCAACAACATTCAAGTACAAAATATCAGGTTCTTGTTCGAACAATGAGGCTGAGTATGAAGCTCTAATTACTGGCCTTGAGATATTGTTGGAATTGGGGGCAACTCGAGTCGAAATAATGGGAGACTCAGAGTTAGTCATTAAGCAAGTCACAAAGGAATATAAATGCATAAGAGAGAATCTCATTATGTACTTTGTGATAGCAAATCGTTTATTGAAACAATTTGAAACGATCAATATTCGACACATACCCAGAGTCGAAAATCAAATAGCTAATGACCTGGCACAAATTGCATCTGGGTATAAGATTTCAAAAACGAAACTACAAAGAGCAATCGAAGTTCGAGAAAAGATAAAGGCAACTTGTCTATCACCATCAGACTTGGAATCGACGAGGCTAGGATATGCTGATCAAAGTAACTTCGAGATTTCGTTCATTGATAATTTGTCAGAGCAAGATTGGAGGAAACCTATTGTGGACTATCTTCAAAATCCAGGAGCTTCGACAGAACGAAAAACGAAATACAGGGCGTTGAGTTTTGTACTCATGGGTAATGAGTTATTCAAGAAGACGCCTGAAGGGGTGTTGCTTAAATGTTTAAGTGAAACTGAAGCATACATAGCCCTTTCGACTACGCATGCTGGGGCATGTGGGGCTCACCAAGCAGGCCATAAGATGAAATGGTTGTTGTTTCGACAAGGACTATATTGGCCCACTATGCTGAAAGATTGTGTTGAGTTCGCCAAGGGTTGTCAAGAGTGTCAAGTCCATACAGGCATCCAACATGTACCAGCAAGCGAACTTCACTCGATAGTGAAGCCCTGGCCTTTTAGAGGATGGGCGTTGGACCTCATTGGAGAGATTCGACCAGCATCATCAAAGAGTCAGAAATACATATTGGTAGGCATTGATTATTTTACTAAGTGGATCGAAGCTGTCCCTTTAGTCAATGTGGACCAAGAAAATGTCATTGAATTTATTCAAAAGAACATTATCTTTAGATATGGAATTCCTGAGACAATAACAACTGATCAAGGGTCAGTTTTCACTGGTCGAAAGATGCAGGAATTTGCTCAGGAAACAGGTTTCAAACTCCTAACATCAACGCCTTATTATGCACAGGCGAATGGTCAAGTTGAAGCAGCTAACAAAGTGGTGATTGGCTTGATAAAGAAACATGTTGGGAAGAAACCAAAGAATTGGCATAAGACGTTAGACCAGATTTTATGGGCTTGTCGAACGTCTCCAAAAGAAGCCACTGGTACAACACCGTATAGGCTAACTTTTTGCCATGATGCAGTGTTGCCAGCAGAAATTTGTCTTCAATCTGCAAGGATTCAGAGGCATTATGATATTCCTTCTGAAGTTTATTGGAACATGATGTTAGATGAACTGGTGGATTTAGACGAAGAGAGATTACACGCTCTCGACCTACTCAGGCTTCAGAAGAAAAGAGTAGAAGACTCTTATAATAGAAAGGTAAAACCTAAGGTATTTTTGCCTAAAGAGCTAGTTTGGAAGGTAATTCTTCCCATGGATCGAAGGGATCGAAGCATGGGGAAATGGTCACCCAAATGGGAAGGACCCTTCAGAGTTATCCAAACTTTTTCTGGTGGAGCCTATGAAGTCGAAGAGTTAAGTGGAGATAAAAGGCTCTTGAGAGTAAATGGTAAATATTTGAAAAAATACAAACCTATACTTCAAGAGATAAAAATAAAATAATAAAAGAACAAGTCTAAATTAACCATAAAAATGCCAAAATAGAAATTTTATTAATTTCAGCCAAGATGGCAATTGTTGTCGAATAACGATTACAGAATATGGTTACAAAAGAGAATCAATCAAAAGGTAAGAGAGTTCTTGAGTCGAAGATACTTGGCTTGCTGCAGCTCCAACCTCTTCTTGCACCAGGAGTTTTCCTGCACTAGTTTGGCAATCTGAGCGTCGAGGCTTTGGGCCCTCTCAGCGAATTCCAGGCCTTGTTTGATCTCAGTTTGGCTCTCGGTGTTTAAGATGGTCGAAAGAAGTTCCTCCTTGAGTACAGTGTTGGCGTTTATCTTCGCCTCTATTTCTGCGATTTGTGCCCGGAAGGAAGCATTCTCTCGATCAATGGCATCGACTTTTTCCTGCGCAGATGCTTTTTGTTTCGACAACTCCGCAATTCGAGAAGTCGAATCTGAGACAGCAGTCCACGCAGAGGAGCTTTTGCCATACAACACCTCAAGCTGACTGTTGAACCCCCTTTGGCGCCTGTAATCTGCTGAGACTTGATCAATCATAGAGTGTAACTCCATGATCAAGTCTGAGACTTCTGGGGCTACAGCTTCAAAGTCGACAGCATTCAAGACCTCTTTCAAGCATGATGGAGCAGTGGGGTCCCCCTCTAAAGCCTTCATCAAGTCCCTCTTGAAAAACTGGGCCTTAACCTTCGCCAAAGCATCATCAAGGGGAGAAGTTTCAGTAGACTTCCCCGACAGGGTAGGAACTTCCTGACTAGCGTCAGACGAACTCTTGCTCTCGATGATTGCGTTGAGGTAGCTAACAGGGTCAGTTTGTTTCAAGAGTTCCAAGTCCTCTTTCGACCTGTGCTTCGTTGAGGTAACCCTTGCAACAGCATTGTCTTGGGTTTGAGGTTCTTGAGTGTTAGGTGCCTCGACTGGTTGCTCTTCGACTCGGACTGGGGCAGTACCAGCGTCGACTTGTGGTTCTTCGCTAGCATCACCCTGGGGCCCTTCGCCAGCGTCATCTTGGTGTTCTTCGCTAGCGTCACCCTGGTGTCCTTCGCCAGTGCCACCTTGGTTCTCTTCGTCGGCAGCATTGCCTTGGTCCCTTTCTTCATGATTCTCTTCTGACAGATCCACCACCTGAACCGTTTCTGGCTGTTGTTCCTCCACCAGAGGTTCCTCTGTCGGTTTCTCTACCGTTTCAGCATTGGCCTCATTCTCAGTATGGGCTTCGTCATTGCCCAAGCCCTTTTCCTGAGGCCTGCTAAGTTCAGCAGATTCCAGCGTTTCTGAGGTCCTTGGCGGAGAACTTTCAGTAGTGTCCTGAAAAAGGAAAGAAGACAAATCTTCAGAGATCGAAAGAGACACGATCGAATATGGGTATCTATACCTAAATTATAAAAAGGTCTAAGGGATTACCTGTGGATTAGCTTCAGCCCCAGGGCTGGAATTGTCACTTTCGACAGGCTTGTTAAGAAGAATGTTTAGTTCCTCCTCAGTTGGCTCCTCGATGATCACTGGAGGTGGCCTAGGCTTTCTCACAGCAACCTTTATTCTGACAGTTCGACCTTCGGGAGCAGGAGCAGGAACAGAAGCATCCTTCGTCAACTTTCGCCTCTTTAGAGGGGCAGGAGGGGAATCACTTTCTTCATCACTCCCAGATTCGACCACCAGTCCTGGCCGTTTCTTGGGCGAAGGTGCCTAGAAAACCAATGGGAATTCGATTTAATAATTACATCGAGAATCAAAAATCGAAAGCCAGAAGAAAGATGAAGAAAGTCTGGTTACCGATATAGAAGGCTTCTTCGAAGAGCCTTCCCCCTGTTGGTTGCTTGTGGTCTTCGCCGGCGCTGTAGTCTTCGCCGGCGGTGGAGGTTTTGTTGAAGGGCCTCCTCCTTGTTGGCCTTCTGTAGCTTTCTTAGCTACAGGCTTTCGAACAACTGAAAGCAAATAAAAAGTTAACAGGCTAGTAGTCGAAAGAAAGACAAAAAGTAATGTGAGAACATGAACTTACATTTCTTTATTTTGTCCAACACAAGGACAAAAGACTTCTGCAGCTCATCCATGAAGTCCTTCTCGTCGAAGAAGTACTCAGCATAATAGCTTTTCCACCACTCCTCGAAGGATGGTGAGCAAAGGAAATTGAGTTGGTAGTCAAACAGCGAGAGGATTGTTCGACCAGCATATCTTCCGATATGCTTGATGGCAGCTTGTTCTGTATAATCATTGCAGAAGTACAACATTGACTTCTCTCTTTGAAAAATCGGAGAAGGTAGGGTTTGGATAATACCAAACTGGCGAGACACCAGGTTTGGTTGGTATGCAATCAGACTCAGATGAGTCTTAGAACTCTTGAATCGAAGAGGCATGATCCTTGGTGTAAGGAACGCCTCCCAAAGTATTGTATGCTCATCGACATTGGGACCACTCGACGCCCTTGGATGTGGCCTTGTGAACCATGCTGGGCCTACCTGTCGTCGAGCAAATGGAGCCATAGTTGAAACAAATTCCTTCCTTCGAGCGAACATCAGAACGAAGTTGGTGAAGGTTTGCTGAAACTCCAGTCCATCGTCCGTAGGTGTCAGCAGAGCCAGCCTGGTTCCTTCGACGCGTCTATTCGCTATCGCTGGAGCCTGTTCATTTACCTGAACCTTCTTGGGCAAGAAAGATTCGAAAGTGGCGTTGAGCCACAGTTGGAGCAGCCAAAAGGGTCCAGCAAGTAGCAAACTGGCCCTGTCTTCGATGTGTTTCAGAAGAGTTGCCCCATTGCTGATCGAGTCATAGAGGCTAGCCAGAATCAGTTCTGCCAAACAGATGTTTTGGCGGTGATGCAGTTGAGTAGCAAGAGTGACCATCTTTTTGGTCACCTGCAGAGACTTCGAGCAAAACACAAAGCGAGTCAGCCATAAGGCTAGAAACGCTATGTGTTCGACATCCGACACAGCATCTGTCGACCTGTCGTGATAATGGTTGATGAAAGTGGTGTATGTTGGTTTGGTCTCAGAGAAGCCAATTTGGTCCTCCGACATCTCCTCCGGATCGAAGTAATCCCCGGTGGGTCGAAGGCCAGTAATAGCGGCCACATCGAAGAGTGTGGGGGTTAGCATCCCACAGGGAAGATGAAAAGTGAAGTGGGAGTAGTCCCAGAACAACAGTGAAGTTATCAGCATCTCCGGGGAGTAGTTCAAACCCGTCTTCGACAGCATCACTAGGTCGAAGATTCCCATATCCTTCCAGATCGAAGTTTGGTGCTTCTCCAACTTTGTTAGCCAAGCAACATAATCGGAGGTAAGGTTAGGGCAAGACCTAAAGACCCTAACACCTCTGTTGAAGAAGCGGAGGTCGATTTTTTCACGTGCTGGGTCTTCATTGTCTTCTGCGTCTTTCTTGGCGCATGCGACTGGTTTGAGTTTCTCGACTATCGGGAAATAGCTCTTGATCTTCAGAGCCTCAGATACTTGGATTCATGGGGCCAGACATTGCAAAGATCTGGTTGGAATATCCAACCGGGATCATCAAGTGGCGCGAGTAAGCATCGCGAACGGCGATGTCAGAAGGTTCAGGAACCCTTCGTTTTCCTGTAGAATTTACTACCGGAGTAGTGACGAAAACCTTGGGTTTAGCATGTTCAGTGGGTGCGTTAGCACTGGGAGCAGTAGAACCAGATGCCATGGATTAGTGTGGAGTTTGAAATAAGGTTGAAGACGGAGTGAAAGAGGAAGAGTTTCTGCAAAGATAACAAGCTTGTATGAAAACGGAGAAGTTTGAAAGGTTAGATGGCGTAAAAAGTCCCACAATGGGATATTCACTGCTATTTATAGTAGTGGGAAAAATCCCCAAAAACGAGGACATTAAATGCCATTTAATGCTGCAAGAGTTAGTGGGACGCGTGGCAGCCCCCTGTTGTTTTGGCCGTTTCTGCAGAAATAGAGGGACGCAGCGTGCGTCCTCGTTTTTGAGAATTGTCATAATGACAAATTCTGAAATGACGTTTGGTACTGCACGCCGTACTGAAAGTGACGTCCTAGGTACGGAACAATGATGGTTTTCTTGGGATTGCCAATAGTTGGTAAAAAGCAACAAAAAGTGCACAAGTTACTTTGTGACTAAGCGTGGAAAGACAGGTGTCGAATGGCGTTTCAAAGAATGCCTTTTTCTTTCAGAGTCGAAATAAGGCATTCTTGGGGGGCAATTTGTTGGCTCTTAAATTCGACACTCCTGTTTTATCAATGTCAACCATTAAAAGCTGAAAAATGCTTTCGACTGGCTAAGTCTGTCGAAATGCCCGTCGAAAGATGGCAAAGTATTTAGAAGATTTCTTCCAAGGAAGAAGGCTGGTTGCCTTCGACGTCGAAGGAGTTTCTCGTCGAAGATGTCTCTTGACGAAAGTGTTCGACGGTTTAGGGTGGAGCGGTTTGAAATTCAAAGCTTTTGGAGGGAAAACGGTTTCCAGCAGTTACTACGTGCAAACGTGCAAGGATCTGGAGCGTCGAGCATGGAGAACGTGCCAAGTGGATTGATCTCGAAGCAGTGTAACTGCCCGACGGTTACTTGGGATGTTTTAGTATAAATAGTAGTAGACATGTAGTTTCTCGCGTGTGTTCACAATTCTATACAAAGTCACTCATATAGATTCGAGTACCCAGCGTGTGAGAAAGAATTGTTGAGAAATGTATGTGTGAAACACCAATTTTATCAATTAAAGTCATTTACTTTTCCAGAAATTTACTTGCTTTCCTCTTTACATTCTTGTCGAACCTTTTACTTTAAAGCCTTGTTTATTTTACCAAGTGTTTCCTTAATGCAATTCATTTAAAGCCAATTTATTTAAAGCCTTATCCAATTCAATCAAACTTCAAAATCAACCTATGTCCTAGGATCAATCTGATCGATCCTGCGAGTAACCAAATAAGTAACCATTTGGAGGATCAGCGGTTGTTTACCAAAACCCAAGGTAAACAGCGTTGGACCTCATTGGAGAGATTCGACCAGCATCATCAAAGAGTCAGAAATACATATTGGTAGGCATTGATTATTTTACTAAGTGGATCGAAGCTGTCCCTTTAGTCAATGTGGACCAAGAAAATGTCATTGAATTTATTCAAAAGAACATTATCTTTAGATATGGAATTCCTGAGACAATAACAACTGATCAAGGGTCAGTTTTCACTGGTCGAAAGATGCAGGAATTTGCTCAGGAAACAGGTTTCAAACTCCTAACATCAACGCCTTATTATGCACAGGCGAATGGTCAAGTCGAAGCAGCTAACAAAGTGGTGATTGGCTTGATAAAGAAACATGTTGGGAAGAAACCAAAGAATTGGCATAAGACGTTAGACCAGATTCTGTGGGCTTGTCGAACGTCCCCAAAAGAAGCCACTGGTACAACACCGTATAAGCTAACTTTTGGCCATGATGCAGTGTTGCCAGCAGAAATTTGTCTTCAATCTGCAAGGGTTCAGAGGCATTATGATATTCCTTCTGAAGTTTATTGGAACATGATGTTAGATGAACTGGTGGATTTAGACGAAGAGAGATTACACGCTCTCGACCTACTCAGACTTCAGAAGAAAAGAGTAGAAGACTCTTATAATAAAAAGGTAAAACCTAAGGTTTTTTTGCCTGAAGAACTAGTTTGGAAGGTAATTCTTCCCATGGATCGGAGAGATCGAAGCATGGGGAAATGGTCACCCAAATGGAAAGGACCCTTCAGAGTTATCCAAACTTTTTCTGGTGGAGCCTATGAAGTCGAAGAGTTAAGTGGAGATAAAAGGCTCTTGAGAGTAAATGGTAAATATTTGAAAAAATACAAACCTATACTTCAAGAGATAAAAATAAAATAATAAAAGAACAAGTCTAAACTAACCATAAAAATGCCAAAATAGAAATTTTATAAATTTCAGCCAAGATGGCAATTGTTGTCGAATAACGATTACAGAATATGGTTACAAAAGAGAATCAATCAAAAGGTAAGAGAGTTCTTGAGTCGAAGATACTTGGCTTGCTGCAGCTCCAACCTCTTCTTGCACCAGGAGTTTTCCTGCACTAGTTTGGCAATCTGAGCGTCGAGGCTTTGGGCCCTCTCAGCGAATTCCAGGCCTTGTTTGATTTCAGTTTGGCTCTCGGTGTCTAAGATGGTCGAAAGAAGTTCCTCCTTGAGTACAGTGTTGGCGTTTATCTTCGCCTCTATTTCTGCGATTTGTGCCCGAAAGGAAGCATTCTCTCGATCAATGGCATCGACTTTTTCCTGCGCAGATGCTTTTTGTTTCGACAACTCCGCAATTCGAGAAGTCGAATCTGAGACAGCAGTCCACGCAGAGGAGCTTTTGCCATACAACACCTCAAGCTGACTGTTAAACCCCCTTTGGCGCCTGTAATCTGCTGAGACTTGATCAATCATAGAGTGTAACTCCATGATCAAGTCTGAGACTTCTGGGGCTACAGCTTCAAAGTCGACAGCATTCAAGACCTCTTTCAAGCATGATGGAGCAGTGGGGTCCCCCTCTAAAGCCTTCATCAAGTCCCTCTTGAAGAACTGGGCCTTAACCTTCGCCAAAGCATCATCAAGGGGAGAAGTTTCAGTGGACTTCCCCGACAGGGTAGGAACCTCCTGACTAGCGTCAGACGAACTCTTGCTCTCGATGATTGCGTTGAGGTAGCTAACAGGGTCAGTTTGTTTCAAGAGTTCCAAGTCCTCTTTCGACCTGTGCTTCGTTGAGGTAACCCTTGCAACAGCATTGTCTTGGGTTTGAGGTTCTTGAGTGTTAGGTGCCTCGACTGGTTGCTCTTCGACTCGGAATGGGGCAGTACCAGCGTCGACTTGTGGTTCTTCGCTAGCATCACCCTGGGGCCCTTCGCCAGCGTCATCTTGGTGTTCTTCGCTAGCGTCACCCTGGTGTCCTTCGCCAGTACCGCCTTGGTTCTCTTCGTCAGCAGCATCGTGATTCCCTTCGCCAGCATTGCCTTGGTCCCTTTCTTCATGATTCTCTTCTGACAGATCCACCACCTGAACCGTTTCTGGCTGTTGTTCCTCCACCAGAGGTTCTTCTATTGATTTTTCTACCGTTTCAGCATTGGCCTCATTCTCAGTATGGGCTTCGTCATTTCCCAAGCCTTTTTCCTGAGGCCTGCTAAGTTCAGCCGATTCCAGCGTTTCGGAGGTCCTTGGCGGAGAACTTTCAGTAGTGGCCTGAAAAAGGAAAGAAGACGAATCTTCAGAGATCGAAAGAGACACAATCGAATATGGGTATCTATACCTAAATTATAAAAAGGTCTAAGGGATTACCTGTGGATTAGCTTCAGCCCCAGGGCTGGAATTGTCACTTTCGACAGGTTTGTTAAGAAGAATGTTTAGTTCCTCCTCAGTTGGCTCCTCAATGATCACTGGAGGTGGCCTAGGCTTTCTCACAGCAACCTTGATTCTGACGGTTCGACCTTCAGGAGCAGGAGCAGGAACAGAAGCATCCTTCGTCAACTTTCGCCTCTTTAGAGGGGCAGGAGGGGAATCACTTTCTTCATCACTCCCAGATTCGACCACCAGTCCTGGCCGTTTCTTGGGCGAAGGTGCCTAGAAAACCAATAGGAATTCGATTGAATAATTGCATCGAAAATCAAAAATCGAAAGCCAGAAGGAAAATGAAGAAAGTCTGGTTACCGATATAGAAGGCTTCTTCGAAGAGCCTTCCCCCTGTTGGTTGCTTGTGGTCTTCGTCGGCGCTGTAGTTTTCGCTGGCGGTGGAGGTTTTGTTGAAGGGCCTCCTCCCTGTTGGCTTTCTGTAGCCTTCTTGGCTACAGGCTTTCGAACAACTGAAAGCAAATAAAAAGTTAACAGGCTAGTAGTTGAAAGAAAGACAAAAAGTAATGTGAGAACATGAACTTACATTTCTTTATTTTGTCCAACACAAGGACAAAAGACTTCTGCAGCTCATCCATGAAGTCCTTCTCGTCGAAGAAGTACTCAGCATAATAGCTTTTCCACCACTCCTCGAAGGATGGTGAACAAAGAAAATTGAGCTGGTAGTCAAACAACGAGAGGACTGTTCGACCAGCATATCTTCCGATATGCTTGATGACAGCTTCTTCTGTATAATCATTGCAGAAGTACAACATTGACTTCTCTCTTTGAAAAATCGGAGAAGGAAGGGTTTGGATAATACCAAACTGGCGAGATACCAGGTTTGGTTGGTATGCAATCAGACTCAAATGAGTCTTTGAGCTCTTGAATCGAAGAGGCATGATCCTTGGTGTAAGGAACGCCTCCCAAAGTATTGTATGCTCATCGACATTGGGACCACTCGACGCCCTTGGATGTGGCCTTGTGAACCATGCTGGGCCTACCTGCCGTCGAGCAAATGGGGCCATAGTTGAAACAAACTCCTTCCTTCGAGCAAACATTAGAACGAAGTTGGTGAAGGTTTGCTGAAACTCCAGTCCATCTTCCATAGGTGTCAGCAGAGCCAGCCTGGTTCCTTCGACGCGTCTATTCGCTATCGCTGGAGCCTGTTCATTTATCTGAACCTTCTTGGGCAAGAAAGATTCGAAAGTGGCGTTGAGCCACAGTTGGAGCAGCCAAAAGGGCCCAGCAAGTAGCAAACTGGCCCTGTCCTCGATATGTTTCAGAAGAGTTGCCCCATTGCTGATCGAATCATAGAGGCTAGCCAGAATCAGTTCTGCCAAACAGATGTTTTGGCGGTGATGCAGTTGAGTAGCAAGTGTGACCATCTTTTTGGTCACCTGTAGAGACTTCGAGCAAAACACAAAGCGAGTTAGCCATAAGGCTAGAAACGCTATGTGTTCGACATCCGACACAGCATCTGTCGACCTGTCATGATAATGGTTGATGAAAGTGGTGTATGTTGGTTTGGTCTCAGAGAAGCCAATTTGGTCCTCCGACATCTCCTCCGGATCGAAGTAATCCCCGGTGGGTTGAAGGCCAGTAATAGCGGCCACATCGAAGAGTGTGGGGGTTAGCATCCCACAGGGAAGATGAAAAGTAAAGTGGGAGTAGTCCCAGAACAACAGTGAAGCTATCAGCATCTCCGGGGAGTAGTTCAAACCCGTCTTCGACAGCATCACTAGGTCGAAGATTCCCATATCCTTCCAGATCGAAGTTTGGTGCTTCTCCAACTTTGTTAGCCAAGCAACATAATCTGAGGTAAGGTTAGGGCAAGACCTGAAGACCCTAACACCTCTGTTGAAGAAGCGGAGGTCGATTTTTTCACGTGCAGGGTCTTCATTGTCTTCTGCGTCTTTCTTGGCGCATGAGACTGGTTTGAGTTTCTCGACTATCGGGAAATAGCTCTTGATCTTCAGAGCCTCAGAGATACTTGGATTCATGGGGCCAGACATTGCAAAGATCTGGTTGGAATATCCAACCGGGATCATCAAGTGGCGCGAGTAAGCATCGCGAACGGCGATGTCAGAAGGTTCAGGAACCCTTCGTTTGCCTGTAGAATTTACTATCGGAGCAGTGACGAAAACCTTGGGTTTAGCATGTTCAGTTGGTGCGTTAGCACTAGGAGCAGTAGAACCAGATGCCATGGATTAGTGTTGAGTTTGAAATAAGGTTGAAGACGAAGTGAAAGAGGAAGAGTTTCTGCAAAGATAACAAGCTTGTATGAAAACAGAGAAGTTTGAAAGGCTAGATGGCGTAAAAAGTCCCACAATGGGGTACTTACTACTATTTATAGTAGTGGGAAAAATCCCCAATAACGAGGACATTAAATGCCATTTAATGCTGCAGGAGTTAGTGGGACGCGTGGCAGCCCCCTGTTGTTTTGGCCGTTTCTGCAGAAATAGAGGGACGCAGCGTGCGTCCTCGTTTTTGGGAATTGTCATAATGACAAATTCTGAAACGACGTTTGGTACTGCACGCCGTACTGAAAGTGACGTCCTAGGATCAAATCAATGATGGTTTTCTTGGGATTGCCAATAGTTGGTAAAAAGCAACAAAAAGTGCACAAGTTAATTTGTGACTAAGCGTGGAAAGACAGGTGTCGAATGGCGTTTCAAAGAATGCCTTTTTCTTTCAGAGTCGAAATAAGGCATTCTTGGGGGGCAATTTGTTGGCTCCTAAATTCGACACCTTTGTTTTGATTGATGTCAGCCATTGAAGCTGAAGGATGCTTTCGACTGGCTAAGTCTGTCGAAGTGCCCGTCGAAAGATGGCAAAATACTTAGAAGATTTCTTCCAAGGAAGAAGGCTGGTTGCCTTCGACGTCGAAGGAGTTTCTCGTCGAAGATGTCTCTTGACGAAAGTGTTCGACGGTTCAGGGTGGAGCAGTTTGAAATTCAAAGCTTTTGGAGGGAAAACGGTTTCCAGCAGTTACTACGTGCAAACGTGCAAGGATCTGGGGCGTCGAGCATGGAGAACGTGCCAAGTGGATTGATCTCGAAGCAGTGTAACTGCCCGACGGTTACTTGGGATGTTTTAGTATAAATAGGAGTAGACATGTAGTTTCTCGCGTGTGTTCACAATTCTATACAAAGTCACTCATATAGATTCGAGTACCCAGCGTGTGAGAAAGAATTGTTGAGAAATGTATGTGTGAAACACCAATTTTATCAATTAAAGTCATTTACTTTTCCAGAAATTTACTTGCTTTCCTCTTTACATTCTTGTCGAACCTCTTACTTTAAAGCCTTGTTTATTTTACCAAGTCTTTCCTTTATGCAATTCATTTAAAGCCAATTTATTTAAAGCCTTATCCAATTCAATCAAACTTCAAAATCAACCTATGTCCTAGGATCAATCTGATCGATCCTGCGAGTAACCAAATAAGTAACCATTTGGAGGATCAGCGATTGTTTACCAAAACCCGAGGTAAACAAGGTGGGACCCTATAAACTCGAAAACATCAAAGTCAGGGTCATTCCACAAGGAAGACTTAAGAGGCAAAACCTCACTACCAAGAGACTTCTTGACGTCCGCCTCTACTAGAGTAGGCAAAACATCGTTGGTCCCAACAGCACGAGAATAATCCCCATCAAACTTTTGGGCCTTTTCACTTGGTGAGTCATAGGGTGGCCTTCGACCTACCTCTTTACGCCCTTGATAATCACAACCTCGAGATGGTTATGAGGACTATCAATTTCCCTGTGCACCACCTTGATTTTGTCCAATCACTTCCTCCTTTATTCCAAGGAAATATTGGTCATTTAATATACAAAATAATAAATAAAGATCATACATCACCAAATGAAACCTATAAAAGTATCAAAATATCTAATCTTACTCAAGTATTAATTTAGAGGGTCATTTCCCTCTTGCAACCTTTCAACCACCACGCAAGACTCCATGAGGTCTAATTTCTATAAAAGGCGAACCATCTTGGTTTTGCAATGAAAGGTAATTATAGTCATATATGTCGACCACCACAGGGTTGTCCGTTCAGACCAAAGGGAAGATAGGGGCGCCATCAACCCCTAAAACAATTTGGGAACCCTCTCACTTTTTCAATAGTACAAACCTATATTTCCATGTCTTGTAATGATTGGAGTAGGATTTGAACAAATGTTTTTCCAATGGGGCACCTAGGGTTATCCATCCTCTTTATTTAGAAGATATTATGGCATGGATGAAAAGAATATCCCCACGGTGAGAGATACTGTTAGATTCATGGTTTTAGGATTGACAACAATTTTGCTAAAATATGGTTCATGACAAATGCTGAGCAAGATGTCATAACATCGTGATCTGACTGCTACAGTAAAGTGTGAAGGTTACATTAAAGACAAATATTCTGCCAGATGTTGTGACATGTTGTACCAATACAATAATACAAGCTGTTTTAAATCTTGACATATTTGATTTGATTTTGTCATATTTTCTTTGGATATATCTCAGTATATTTTGCAGGTCAAGAAGATTTAATCTGGAACAAGTGAATTAAATCTCTAACAGCACTAAAGTTTCTTAAATTGAATGTTGAGACAATTTTAGGATACTTGAAGATTTGTTCCAAGATTTAAGGAGATTTTCTTGCATAATTGGTGCAACCCTCAACTTGTGGATCAATGAATAATTTGGTGAAGATTTCGAAGCCCGTGGACTGTTGAGGAGTATTTAAAGAGAACCCTAGACCTAATATAATTTAACTTTCACGCATGTAAAATTAAGGGAGGTCTAAGTCTTATGTTTTGAGAGTCTCTTGTGTTCTTTGTAAGTCATCCACGTATCTTTTGATACAGTGTGGTAGACATTTTGTTACTTGATAGTTTATTAAGTTATTATTACTTGAATGATTATCAAGTTATTGTTACTTGATTGTTTATCAAGTTATTGTTCTTGGTTGAAGATTTTAAGCAAGACTACGTATTGTTCTCACTCATGAGCTTTTAAGAAAAGAGTTGAGTATTGTTTATTTGAGGTGTAATCTTCTTTTGGTTTCTAATCTAGTCATAAGGTTTGTGGTTGTAGGTATCACTGCGGCGATTGGAAGTGAGAAGGGGATCTCATATCTAGATGGTGATTTCTAGGTAGAAGTTGAACAAGGTAGTGATTCGGCGAGAAGTTGTAAATTGGGGTTGTTTAGGCTTTGAACTAGTATTATCATAGTGAATTTCCTTCCTGGCTTGGTAGCCCTCAGAGTAGGTGACGTTGCACCGAACTGGATTAACAATCTGATGTGTTATTTATCATTCAGCAATGTATTTTACAGTTTGATTTTATTTTGTCTCAGGAATAAACGTCTTAACATATGTCTTGACATCGTGTTCTGATGTTAAGTCATCAGTATTATCATGTGTTGCAAGTTCCAGAATTCAGATACTTCAAACTCTCTCCTTACAATCCTAAATTCCCTATCAAAGCCCCAATTGTTAGGTGTCAGCTAAGAGGGTGCAATGTTGGAAACTCTCATAACTTCTGCCTCAAAAGGGGAAAAGGGGATAAGAACCCTCGTGTCCTTAATATGGAGAGGTAGAAGTAGAAGGGAAGGAGGAATCAGGGGAGACATCAGTGTTGACCCTCTCTATTGGCGAAGAAGTCTCCAAAATAACCATATCTTTGTCATCCAAAGAAGTGATATCAACTTGTTGCCAAAATGAGATTATATTCTCCTTAGCAGTACAAGAGGACCTAATATCTTCAGCCTCCTTGGACACAACAACGAGGGAAACCATTATCTCTTTGTTTCTTGAGAACTACTATAGCATGTGAAAAGACCAAGTTCCATCAATCTATAATATGTTCCACAAGACTAAGGGCTCTACACCATTCAAGAGCTCTATGAAGTTTTCCCCTATTTTCTTATCTAAATATCTAATACATTACTGTGAAAAAGAAAGAATGAAGAAATCGATACCTGAAAAGGGTTTAAGAAGAAGAAAGCTAGAAAAAACTTCCAGATGGTTAAGCAAAGACATGTAAAGAAAATAAAAAAGAAGACAAAGAAATCCTTTTATTGGGGAGTTGAAGATACAGGAACTGAAAGAGCTTTTAGGCTTACTCTCAAACATTAAAGAGCTCTACACATCTCTAACATGTGTGAAGGACAAAACTATTTAGAGTCTCAATAATACATAATCATTACTTACATTAAATGAAATTAAAGTATTTCATCAATTGACGGATACTTGATATCCTTTAGTTAGCGTACAAACAGGACAAGGAAAACCTAGAAAGGACTTGGTGACTCTCCTCTAATTGAGAGACTCGCCTCTAACTGTGGGACTCACCCCTAACTGAGGGACTCACCCCTAACATAGAGACTCGTCCCTAAATATGAGATTCTCCCAAAAGGAATGAAAGACTTCAAACTACATAGATGATGAGCTTAACCACTTCGTCATTTACAAGTCCTCGTGTTTGAGATACTGTATAGTGATATATTTATAAAGACCCGCAACTAAACAATACAAGGACTAGTTCTTATTCGACTGCCACAGAATATGTCGCATAGGCACGATCCTCACTCATTAGATGGTTTTCCCTAATAAGAAGGCATGAACGGTGTCATGTATGTAGTCCATAACCACATGGGGAAGTAGTTATGATCGTGATTCCCTAAGAAATAGGCAGTTAACGAGTCTCACGATCAAGGAGAGACGATTGTTACTTATTAAAAACCCTTGAATCCAGGCCCATAAGACTCTATAAAAATATCCACCTTAGGATTATGGAGAAAAATCTCATATTCATAGAGAATACCCCCCTAAAATAGAACTTCTTACCCTCGTGAGCCATCCCACAGAATCACTAAAGCATCTAGCAACTCCTACCAACTTAAGGTTGCTAAGCATATGTACTTTTTTTTAGAAGGTACATAAGTCACTCTAGATAAACAAATGGTTGTGATTGACATGGCGGCCCCAAAATCTAAAGAGGAATTCAACGGCTGAATAGAATGTTAATTGCATTGTCAAGGTTCATATCAAAGTATGTATATCCCACCTTACTATTCTACAAAGTGTTAAGTAAATAGGCAACCTTTGGGAGGGATTAGGAGTGTGACACCGCATTCACTACACTCTAATCATGATTGTTTCAAACCCCTATTCTAATACACCCAAAGGACGGTGACACTCGTTTGTTTATTTATTGACATCGATGGAAGTCATCGGAACGATTCTAGGGCAAGGAGATAAGGACTCTTAGAAGCCATTACATTTCACTAGTTTTTCTTATCTATGGTCCCATTTGTACCTTATTATTGTTGTTTTTAATTATTCGCAATTTAATTGTTGATATTTGACAAGTAACATACTGGATTTCATATGAATTAATGTAGTGTTTATATTCATTGTGTTTACTTATGGGTGTAATACTTTAGGATTATATAGAGTTCTCAATACTGTCAAATTCATGATGCTACCAATTGATCTAGAAATTGCTAGCTCCAGAAAAAACCTAGCTTGGCATAACTTTGACCCTGTATTATCTCTGCAACGTTTGACTTGTCAAGTTAGTTTGAAGCATTGGATCAACAGGTGTGTTGTGCTTTAGTGATTATGATTGCTAGGCCTCTGCAACTTAATCAAATACACTTCTATGCTCCTATCATTCAATCCATTTGGGTTATGATTGATCTCAAATGAAAAGTGGAAGTGTCTTAGAGCAGGAAATAATAGTGTTGTGTTGATTATATAGCAAAGATTAGAGCTTCTCAGTAGAGATGAAAAACTTCATTTGTCAAAGATGAAGGAAAGTTGCAACAACAAATACTTGAAATACATAAGAAAATGACAATTCAATAGCAGATATCTGTCAATAATACAAATAATAGAGAAAAGTAGGAGGAAGTTCATACCAGATCAATACAGGATGAATTAGTTTCCAATTTGTAATAAAAAATTCCAACGACATTAGTAATGCTTGACTCGAATAATCAATTAGAACTGATTAGTACCCAAAAAAAATCAGAGTATATTGGCTATATGTTGAATCAAATGGTCCTTAAGATATTACCTCCAACACCATGAGAGTAATCAATCAAGTTTCTTCGATCATCAACCACACCATCCAACGGTCTTATTAACTGTGAACCCTGTTTGAGACTGCTGAGATTCTGATTGCTGAGGAGGTCGAGGTTCTCTTGGTTTGGCCGGATCAACAAATATAACCCATCCATCCAAAAATTTAGCATTCATTCCTTCTCTTGCCTTCTCAGCTTCTTCTACAGTTGCATACGATACAAAAGCAAACCCCTTCGATCTTCCAGAGACTCTGTCAATTATCACCTTAGCTGTATAATCAAAATGGTTGATTGTCAAACACAACACATGAAGCAAAATAAGGGTATTATTATAACGGAGTACTGCCAACATAATGAAATAAAAATGCTCATTATTACCTTCCATGAGCTGCCCAAAAGGAGAAAATGCTTCAGTAAGCTTTTCATTCGTTGTCAATCTCGAAAGACCTGTTCAAAATTTAAAATACAAGAAAATGCATGTTAATCAAAATTTAAAATGTTCTAACACATAATTAGGTATTTTGCACATGCCAAATCAACCAAAAAAACAGGTTTGTTCTAAGTTCACATAAGTGAAAACTAGCCAGATATAAGAGTAACAACAACAACAACAACAACGGAGTTTTATCCCTCGAAGTGAAGTTGGATACATGATCAAACTACGCCATAATCTCATCAAACTATTACGTATTTGATCCATGTCATAGAAATTCAACAAAATTTTACATTGACGCAGAATGCCTAACACCATGGTTTTAAATTGCGGACTGCATCACGTGATGCGGCCGCAATATTGCGGTTGCGGTAGTGTCTGCATCTGCATTAGGCCACAATTGCGGTGTGATCCTAAATCACACAAAAATCCACATCATAACGCCGCAATGGCCGCATCATAACGCCGCAACGGCCGCATCAAGCCTCATTAGACCGCATTAGATTATGCATCGCTTGCAAAATTTATTTGATCTACCTTCCCTTCTACTTATATAACAGATTTAAGATATGTTTTAAAGAATTAGAGATATTCAAAGTGATGGTGAATTGTTAATGAGATATATGTGAAAATTTAGAGATGAAATGGAAGAGATGTGAAATATAAAATAAGTAAGAAAGTATAATATTTTATGTTCATAAAAAATAAATTCACGCTGCAATGATCTCAATCCGCATGGCAGTACCCGCATAGCCGCAACCGCAGTGGCTGCAACCGCAATTTAAAACCACGCCTAACACAACTCTCATAGAATTTTACATTGACGACATAATGCCTAATACAACTCTCTCCTTTTATCCAGGCCTGAAACCAACTATGCATAGCAAAACTATAGCCGGATATAATAATTTATTAGCTGCAGAAATCAAAGGAGGAATTCACAAAACCTATGAAGCATGGACACTGGAAATACAACACCGACACTAACACATTGACACAAGTAACAGTTTGAATAAATGAATAAATTAAATGAAATCACAAGTGTTGGTGTCGGTTTCGGACATACATTTTTCAGAGGTGTTGGATCTCCATAGCACAAAATACACTCTTAGATGACTGCTATGACTAAGAACTTGATTAAATTAGCATTGTTATTGACAGAAATTTCAGGTAAAACCAAGTTAAAGTATACCAAATTAGACATGTAGATTATATTTGACCTAAAGAGTTTCATGTACAATTTTTTCTCTCTCCAATTTAACAATTTCCAGTTTCCCAGTATTTTACATCCCAATCAACATGCCTTCCACAACTTCTTTTCAATTAAAAGATAGAGTTTCATTATATTGAAATTATGATGCAAAGAAAAGATGATAAAACATTCTACTCAAACAAAATAACAAGTATTTGGTTACTCACCGCTGACGAAAAGCTTGGGGGAAGTGAGAGTTGAATTGAAACGAATCGAAGTGACGTGGGAGTGGGAATGGCGAAGTAACCGCTGAAATCCAGAGACAAATGCCATCGGACAAGGTGGATTCGACAGAAGGAGATTTTGAGGTTTTACGGTGACGAGGATGTTAAAACCCTTCAAGTTTCAAAATGATCGTAAGACTTAATATCATAAATTATTCTTAATTAAAAATTAAAATTTGAGTGAGCCAGCTCAGTTAATACATCATAGAAAATTTGAATTTGTGATATTATGACTAATGTTATTTAAACTCTCAAATATTTATATTGTATTCTAACACTATTTACTAATACATCATTTATAATTGGCGATACCTAAAACTTGGTTGAATACCTAAAAAATATCCAAATAACTTTTCTCTAATTATTTAATATAGGTTTAGAAAAATCTGATAAATTAATGTATGAGTTGGAATTTCAATTATCTATTTTTCGCTATTTAATGTATTATGAGTGTGATTCTTTTGAGAGAGATGTAGAAGAGCGAAAGAGAAGAGAAGAATTACACTTCTCTTGATTAGAAAATTTGATTGGCAAAGAGACCACGCTTCATTGGGCCTTACAATCTTTTTATTTCCTCTCAATTGATAGAAAAAATGGAAGAACTTTAATTAATTATTTTCGTTCGTTAAAAAAAAAAATAGAAGAGAAGTGTGATGAAAAGGGGAAAAAAGACATTTATTTCCGTGATAATTGTAGGACACATTGAGACAATATTAAGATTAACACTTTTTTCACTAACCAACTAAAAAATTGTATGGGTGAGTGAAACTATTCTTTTTCATATTTTTTAAATAAAACCAGTTAGATTTTATTTCTCTTTTGAAAAATTGATTACGTGATGAATAACAATGGGTCTTGGGCACATTATTCATCTAAAATCTTAATTGTATCGAGCATCTTTTCATTTTTCTCTTGATCTATGTGATAAAACACTATCTCCTTGAACCATTTGCTTTTTCTAATAATAGAGTTGCACATAACTTCAAATGTGTTTCTGGGCGTGTTGGTCACTCCACCATTTACCGTGTTCACCAGCCTTTTGTTGTCAGACACACACACATAATCTTCTCAAATTTGCTTTCATTTGTTGGCTTAATAGCAAGATTCATTGTCATCGCCTCTGCAACCAATGGATCTTTATCACTTGATTTGTTGCACCTGATTTCTGCGATGATATCACCTTCAGCGTTCCGGAATATTACGCCTAGTCCCCATCTACCTTCAATTCTGAGGCTCGCGTCAATATTGCAGCAGGTGTGTTGTTAATGCTTGAGGTAATTATCATCTATCATATGATCTTTTCCTTTGCTTTTTGAAAACATTTTTCTGGTTCTATCCAGTTTGTTATTACTTTCAGAATCATGGAGATCAACTTCTCTAATAGTCTCTTTTTGATTCTTTTACATCTCCTTCAACTGAGCAATCGTGGCCTTTTGCATGTTGTGATTCCATGTACCTTGTAGTGTGGTCTCGGTGGCTTGGGATATATGGTGCTTGTCCTTCATATTGACGCACCCTTGGATGTTAGATCTTTTAGCGTTGTCGAGAAGGTGCTCATTATTGTTTCTATCTCTCAAATTATTCTTCATAGATATTGCAACTTTTTAATTGCTGGAATCTGGAAAGTTACTTTTCTGATTGTTATGCCTAGGTTTACTATCCCTGATTTTGTTGGAAAGGTTATTGTTTCTAATTGCTGGAATCTGGAAGGTTCTCTTTTATTTCTATGTGATATTGTTGAGTATTCCTTTGATGATTCTTATTGTTCAGGTCCTTTTTCATGATGTTGTATAAAGTCATATGGGTCTGCATCGCTTGTTGGATAGTTTCCTTGGCTGGTATGTTTTTATTTTTAAAGTTTGCTCTATTTCTAGCCATCTAAATTCAGTCAATCATTTTTATAAATATTGATAGTGTAGTATGATCCATGGTGATGTTATTCTTCATCCAATATGTGAAGCATTTTGTTTGATTGTTAGTGAAGTTGAGGTGTAGTTGGAACCCATAGCAAACATGGTTAGCCCAGTTGCAATTTTTTAGACAGTGGTTAATGGTTTCATACCTAATATGATACCTAGGGCAAGAAGGGTCACAATTGATACCTCTGTAGTTTTGGTTTTTCTTGCTACGAAAATAGTCAATAAGAATCCTCCAAATAAGGATTTGTTGCCTTGGTGGCACCTTACTGATCCAGAGTCTTTTCCAAATCTACTTATGTGGGTTTCTATTAGAGTTGTCCCTATTATTTTATTTCTTTTCACACAATAGTATCCCGACTTCATATTATAGTTACCATTCTTATTAGCTTCCAAGTAGATATTATCTTCCTCTTCAAGATTATAAAGAGGGATATTTAGAATCTCTTCCCTGTCTATAGGTAAAAACGTATTATTAATTATGGTTATATCCCAACAACTTTTTCCTTATCAATAAGGTCCCTAACTCCAAATACTCATGTTTCCTAGAGTTTTTGTGTTAGGATTTTAAACCTACATTAATTTGGAATCCAGTTGTCATCCCAAACTTCAGTAGTATTATCATTTCTTACATTCTAGTAGTTATCTTTCTTTATGATCCATATACAGTTGCGGAGGCTTCTCCATAAGAAATTAGGATTTCTCCTAATTTTAGCATCAAGAATATCAGTGTTGGGGTGGTATTTAGATTTGAGTACTTTGGCCACAAGGGAGTAAGGATTTGTGTGTAGTCTCCATATCTGCTTGGCCAATATAGCCTTGTTAAAATCTTCAATAGATTTAAACCCTAGACCCCCCTTCATGATTATGGGTGCATAGGTTCTTCCATTTCTTCTAGTAAATTTAATTATCACCCCACCATAAATTAGTAGTTAGGCTATCTATCTTCTTGCATATACCTTTAGGTAAAAGAAACGAACTCATTACATAAGATAAGTTGGAATAACTTGATCTACAACCTTGATCAAGATGGCTATACATGTATAAGAGAGACATTTTTCCTTCCAAAGTTTAAGCTTATTTCAGACTTTATCAACTAGGAACCTGACACATTAGTTTTTTTGAGTATCCAACTCTAGTAGAGAGTCCTAGATAAGAGTGAATATTAGGGATAATAGGTATTTTGATGATGCTAGAAAACTTCTCCTTTTTAGTCTAACTGGTGTTCTTGCTAAACAATGTCTCAAACTTATGAAAGTTGATCTTTTGTCCAGAGTTGTCATGATAGATGTTGATTAGATTGAGGAGGGTTTTGGCATCTTTCTCCTCTGCTTTACAAAACATCAAAATGTCATCTACAAACAGCGGATGGGTGATGTTAGGTGCCTTTTTAGATATATTTATGCTTGAGAGGTCTTTACTTACCTAGTCCTGATTAATTAGGTTTGAAAAAACAGCAACATACAGTATAAAAAGATAAGAAGATAAGGGATCCCTTTGATAGATTTCCCTAGTAGGGTTAATGTCACCAATAGGAAATCCATTAATGATGATGTCAAAAGTCATTGTAGTCACACAATTCACAATGTTATTGATAATATTAGAAGGGAACCCAATGTTAGTGACAGTCTTCTTGATGAAGCACTATTCCAACCAATCATAAGCCTTCTTCATATCAATCTTGATCCCTACATATCTATGCCTACTTATGGATTTCAGAAGCTTCATCGGAGCTCCGCCGCAGACCACCATGGAATCTTGATTTCTCTATACAGACTAGAAGTTTTCGCCATATAGGTAACTTCCCCTAAGGCGTCGAGGTCGTACCTTTAACCATGTTGATTTAATTTCAACTTTTCTGTGGTTAGGGTTTACTATTTCTTGTAGATCTAGGCTTTGTTTGTGTTTTGTTTTGATTTTTAGGTTCATATTCATGGAGAGGGGGAGAGATGAACATATTGAGGTAAGAATTTTTTAATTTAGTGGCGCTCCGCCGGTGGTGCGATTTCTAGCGCGGCAGAGACGCCATCGGAATTTGGGTCCCTTCTAAAAGTGAGAGAGATAGAGGATGAAGAAAGAGAGAGGAGAAGTTTGGATTTGATTCACTCTATTTTGATTTCATTTTGTTTTATTGGTTAGTTGTCGATCCGTTGCATTGGTGAAAAGTGTCGTCACCATGGACACTTGTCACCATTTAGGTGATCTTCCCCAATGCATCCCACACACGCGTCTGCACACTCTTGCCATGCATCCACTCGATCCAGTATTTTTTTTGGAAGTAGTCAGATTTGATGCACTACAACGCTCCTAGAAAATTAAGGTTAACTGAAGGCCCATCATAGATCCCTCATGCAGCGCGAGATCTTCTTTGTTCCGGGGCTTATAGCTCAGATTTACACCCCCTTTTCACTCTTAATTCTGGCCCATGTACTCTCTTTCTTTTATATTTTCCTATTCGTTTAATTATTTGTTTTATTTTATATATTAAAATTCATAAAAATGTGTTTAACCAATTAATTATCTTAAATATTTTTATTTAATATAATTAATAACTTTTTTAATTAATTTTATTAAATAAGTTTATTTAATTTAGTTCATTGTTTTATTTGTTTGTGAGGTTTAAATTTGATTGTGTCTTTGAATCATTTAAATTGTGCTTGATTGTATGTTTGTCTTGATTGATCTCATCCCCATTCAATAAGTTGTATCTCCATCCACATGTGATGTAAATAATTTTTACCGCTTTCTTTTATTGTTCTCTTTACTTTATTATTTATATATCATCAAGCACTTCATGCATTAAGTCTTTTCAAAGAACTAATACTCGATCGCGAGCCATTTTCTATCATAAGTTGATCATTTTTAAGCATCACAATCAACAACACATAGCTTATTCTTGGGCTTTCATATAATGACCCCTTGTGGCACACACTTGATATCTTATTCTTGGGCTTTCTTAAAATGAGACTCATGCATTTTAATTAGTTAATTGGATGTTTATTCAAGTGGTTAATTCATTTATATATGCTTATTTGTGTGGGCTTGTGTTTATTGCCTATTTCACCCCCATTAAAAATGTGTACCTCCGTTCCCATGGGCTCTTGTGGTTGAACAACTTCTATATGACGTATATGAAGTATTTGAATGGTTTGTTTGGGCAAAACTTACAAGGGGTGAGAGGTTCAAAGATTGGGACTTCAAAGCTCAAAAGTGGAGGTTTTATGGACAATTCTAGTTTTTTCAGAGTCTATCAGTTTTTGAGGGCTTGTTCATCTCTTTTTATATCTTGCAGATGATCTCTCTATTTATAGGCATTAGGTTTTAAGACAAGGGTTGATCAGATTTCTGAATCACATGTTGTGGCTAGGTTGGGTTGTAAGTGGGAGTTCATGACTTTTCATAGTTCCAATGTGGGCATGACCTGTTTTTTAGGAGTGATTTGCAGGTTATAGATGGTTTCTTCTTGCTTTTACATTGTGTATATGAAGAAGGAACCATTGAGAGGCTCAAGGAGTTGACATTGTGATTAAAGCATGCTTTTCTAGAATGGCAATTATGCCTCTGTGCCAAAAATGGAAAGATCACTTGGACAATGCTTAAACCAAATAGACCATAGCTCAAAAGTTTATGTAAGCATTAAATTATGGTGAGATTTGCAAGTTAGAAGCCCTTTAACACAAGATTATGCATCATAGCATGTAGATTGGATTATGTGTTCTTCACCAAAATGGCTTGTAATTCAATAATGGATGCCCAATTTCATGCCTTTGAATCTCCTAGCTCAAGTATGATAAATTCATGCTCTTGAATGTTTTATAAAGCTTGAAACATTGTCTACAACTTTCATGTTGACCATTTTGGCTAAATAAAACTGGAACTTGGTGAAAATTGGCCAAGAAGTTAAGATAAAAACTGACCAAAACCTGTTTAAAATTTCTCTAAGTGTTAGATGAAAATGTCATGACTTCATGAGCCTGTATCTTCAAATCTAAGAATTTTTTGGACATCAACCCTCAAATACAAAGTTGTAGAATTAATCAAGATCTACAACTTTCATGTTTAAAGTTTTCTTTGAATCCTCTTGCATCTTGGTGAAAAAATGTCATGAAGTAATGAAATTATCAAGTGTAAAAACACTTAGAAAATTTCTAAGTATTGGAAATTTTGATTTTTTGTTGGCTTTCTTGACTTTCTTGATTCTTGATGATCAAGTTTGATATTTTTGTAGGTCTTGATGAATTTTTATCTTTGAAATTTAATATTGACCGAAAAGTCAAAGTTTGACTTTTTGTGTATCGGTTGACTATTCGTCAATTGATCCAAATTTCAACTATTAAACCTTTGATCCTGAGAAATGGTTCGTAGCATGAAATTAGGTCAACATGTTGTGTTTGAGTCCTTGAGACTATCCTTCAATTCATTAGATCATGTATTAGGCCAAAAGTCGGTGATCAGTCATTCTTAGCCAAAATCTTAATTTAGAGTCTCAGTGCTTAGGAGATGATCTGACTTAGTCAACACTTGTGCAAGCTTGAGTCATTGAAGAGTTTTTGGTGAGAAATGTCTTGAGAAAAGAGAGGGAAAATTTTGGGGTACAATACTTAGTTATAAGACGATAGATATATTTCTTTGGTATATCGTTCCTTGAGGGTGGCAGTACCAAAAGTATGAAAGGTAAATAAATCTAGTGCGTCGTTCATTGAGGGTATCAACCTCGAAATAGGAAAGATGTATATATTTGTATAGACTCAGTACACCGTTCTTTAAGGGTGGCATCCCAATAGTAGGAAAGGTGTTAAATTCGGTATACCATACCTTAAAGGTGGTAGTCCCAAAAGTAGGCTGGTAGTAAACTGGTATACTCTTCCTTGAGGGTAGCAGCCCTAAAATTAAGAAGAACTATGTAAGTTGGAATGTCCATTCTTTGAGGGTAGCAACCCAAAAAGCAAGAAGTCGGGTAATCAAAAGGCTATTAATTCCTAGAGTTTATCATTATTATAAATCCCAACAAATCGAGACTCATATGAGTAGTAATGTGATTGTATTTTTATTTTACAATGTGTGTGTGTGAAATAAAATTAATTAAGGTGAACAACCCTAGAATAATAATTAGGTAAAACCTTATGACCGAGAGGAATCCTAAGATATAATAACTCCACTGAGATAGTTTATTCTCACTCATATTATTGTCATATATTTTTTACACGAGAACAATCTACAATTAAAGGTAAAGAATAAATGGTGTGACGAAATTGTCTGAAAGACTTTACCTTAGCTTGTTTAGTTTGTTTCTGATGTATTGGGATGACCATGGGTTAAATTTTGTACTCTTAGGCGCATACGATGTAGCATAGGTGAGATTTATGTACTTATGTATCTCTTTTGCTATTGTATTACACTTCTATACCAAAAATTTAATAGAGTAATGTATGTGATTCTAAACACACATAAATTAGATTATTACAGTTGGTATCAGAGCAGGTCGATCCTCGACCCAACTGAGAAACATCAATAGCTAAATTCTTTCTCGTGTGTGTGATACCGTCATGATGTCTACTATCATATTATGTAGGATTGGGCATGATCAACCTAATGTCTATATATGTGACTGGTGGAAATATTGGCTGAGCAACCAAGAGACTATAAAAGGCTGAAGGTGGCTCGGACTAGAACGTGGAGGTCAACCATAAGTAAGAGTTAATGAGAACCATTGGAAGTAATTTCGTTGTTAGATAAGTATTCTCCTTGAAAGTTGAGATCCCAACAAGAGTAAGAATTTTAGCATCTTCGTCAAGGATAGATGACCATGATTGAGTTGTAGAGCATTTAAGGTTTCAAATCTTATGTGAATGTTAAGGCTTACACACTATGTATGACCGTAAACACACGTGAGTCTTACCATGTTGTAGTGGGAATCAAAGATCCCTCGTACTAGACTTGGTGAGAAAGATTTGGTAGTTTGAGTCTTACCATGTGGTAGTGGGAATCAAAGATCCCTCGTACTAGACTTGGTGAGAAAGATTTGGTAGTTTGAGTCTTACCATGTGGTAGTGGGAATCAAAGATCCCTCGTACTAGACTTGGTGAGAAAGATTTGATAGTTTGTCAATCATCTTGTAATGCTATACTTAACTCGCGGAGTATCGAAAAATGGAGTACATACAGGGGAAAATTGGGCGTGAGATCCAGTTTGGGCAAATCCTATGTACTAATTTAGTGGGATTGACTATTGTATCCCTTTATTTATTTTGGCCTGTCTAAGTCTTAGAACTATGCTAGGCAGTAGTTAAGGTGAATGGATATACAAGGTGCAAAGATCATATTCCAAGCTAATTATTGTAACATCCCAATATTTTTATATAAAATACATTTATCTTTTTAATAAATTTTATTATTTACTAAATAATTAATTTTATGTGTATAGATATGTTTTTAATTATTTATTTTTATCGTCTTATTTAAGTTATTTGTTTCTATCTCTCTAGTTTAATTATTTATTTTATAAATAATTATTTTGATAAGTTAGTAACATCAAAATTATTTGTCTTTACTTTTATACTTGCTATGTTTTGTTAATTTTATAAACATAAGCATATTTATTATATTTAATAATTAAGATTAAAATATATTATTATACTTGTCATTTTTTTATTTTAATAGTTTAATAAACTTTAATAATTTTATAAATATAATAGTATTTTAATATGAATATATTAATAAATATTATTTAAGTTATAAGTGAGCAAAACAAATAAGTAAATATTTATATATTTTAATTTAACAAAATGTTAGAAATAAAAGAGTGAGTAACTAAACAAAGGGTCAAGCCCATTATTCAATTAACAAATAAATGAAAAAGCTACATCGCAAATCTCTCTTGTATTCATCAACAATAACTGTTTGAGAGAGAAGAAAGTTCAATTTCGATGTCAAATCAATAGTGCATAAAATTTTTTTGTTTCGTCCCAAATTTTAGTATGTTATTTCTATCAATTAATTTGTTAGATTGTCATGTCTCATTCATTTTCCAGTCTTCTTTTACCTTGTTTAAAATATCGTTTTCCCAATCTGATTAGTGTCACTATTTTATTCATATCTTCATCAATGTAACTCTGATTTACGTTAAACAAATGCCAAAATGACCGGGTGAACATAAGTGATATGGTCATCAAATTTGGATTCTGTTTTAGGGTAATTTTCAATAACCTAATTAAGAATTTTAGGGTATTTTAATAGTATATTTTTAAATGTTTATTCATTAATGATCGAAGACGAAAAGAGTGAAGGATGGGAAGTCAAGAGAGTGAAAAGTATTCAGGCGGACTTGAATCTATATGTGAAAACATGATAAAGATAGGATCTTGCTTTTGGTAATCTTTAAGTGCGGCTGTGAAGAAAATGTCTAAGGTAAGAGTGCTTCCCCATACTAATTATAATAAAACTAATAGTTAGATATTATGGAATAAATTATATAATATGTAATTATTCTAAAGAGAATACTCAAATTATGAATAATAGTTTTATATATTGTAGTTTGTTTTGTTTGTGGATAAATCTTTGTTATGATTATGTGATGTGGATGAATCTTTATTTTGTTTGTGATTGTCATTATTATGTGTGGTTGTGATGTAAATCGACTAATTTTAGAGATGAATGATTATGTGAAATAAATTTTAAGATGATGTGCTTGATAAAGTGATACTATATGGTTATATGATTGTCTAGGTGGAGGGAGTTGCCTAAGTGGTGGAATTTGAATTGCGTAATCATTTCATGGTGTTGTACTCCAAAATTTGCCCTCTCATTTTTACCAAGATTTTCCCCACAAGACTCTTTGGACTCAAAGACAGAATTAGGGTTTGCTCTGCTCAAGACCTCCTCTTGCACTGTTGACCTGAAACTAGAGTTTGAGTTTGCACAGGGATTTTTGGACTTCCAATGCTCAATGTACTTTAATACTTCATGTTGGACTTATAAGATTGCCCATACCATGTTTCAAGCCTTGAATCAAATTTTTGCCCAGTCAATTGGACAGTTGACCTAAAAGTCAACTGTATTGGAGAAAAAGTCAACTGTGGCCAATTTACAGTCAAACCTCATAATTTTTGATACACATCAACATTATAGACTCACATGAACCATTTGATCAAGTTTGGACCACAACTCCTCAAGAAATAAGATCAAAACATCAAAGGGGCAAAATGGTCATTTTTAGGGTTTTAACTGTAGAAGGGCAATTTCTGATTTTTAACCTAGCCAATGGAAAATTGGGTTCAAGCATGGTTTCAAGTACTCAATGGCATCATCTTGACCTAATCACAAGGTTTAAAAGATCTCAAAAGCATTGGATTGACATATGAATTTTCCAGTCAACTGATCAAAAATCAACTGTACACTGAAAACTCAAACTTTGACTTTTTGGTCAAAATCAAGTGCCAAGGGTCATTTTTCATCAAGATGTGTCAAAACATGAAACTTTTTCACCAAGAAACCTAATTTTGGAAATTAGGGTTTAAAATAGAAAATTTTCATAACTTAGAAATTTTCTAAGTTATGAATATTTCTTATTTTTTCCCAACTTTTCCCAATTTTTTCTCCATGATGCAATTGGATTCAAAGAAAACTTCCAACATGAAAGTTGTAGTCCTCCACAAAATCTATAACTTTTATTCACAAAGTTTTCCCAAAAGATGCTTGGATCTCAAGTTATGATTTTGTGAATAAGGGTCCATGAAACTTTTAACTTAGTGAAATTTTGCCCTAGCTTAGGCAAGATTTTGACCTATCTTCATGGAAACTTTTCACCTAGTTACAAGTGTAATCTCAAAATGCATTTCAAATATGGATTGTAGAGCATGTTACAAGCTTTCTAAAATGTCCAAGAACTCTCCAAAATCATTTGTTGTTAGGGAGAATCAAAAGTTTGAAAATGGCAAATTATCACTTTTGGCCAAGGCATTTTGCACATTGCTACAACTTGCAAATTTTTCCAAATCTTGCTTGTACTTGGTTTAAAGGTTCTAATCCTTTCTACACTCATAAATTGAATGCAAATACAATGGTTAATGGCATTGTTTTTGTCTTGGAAGCTTTGTACAAAGGTTTAATCCAAAAATGGCAAAAAGATAACATTGCTACTTTGATAAAGTTCACTTTATGTAACTTTGTTTATCTTGAGCCATGGACCTAGCCTTTTGCTGCAAACAAAGTCCATGAATATCAGGCAAAGTTCACAAACTATGTGCAGACCCTGAGCTAGCAAGTACAGTCTTGGCATTGTCAATTCCAACTTTTCTTCAAAAGCAAGCAATTGTGCAAAAGTCCACACAACTGGTGCATCTGTTAAAACCAAGTCTTGTGAACATTTAAAACAATCTCAACACATTGTAGCAAGCAGGATAAACGAGTTAAAAGCCTCTCAAACACCCAAATACACCAAAAACTCCATTTCTGCCCAAAACAGGGCAAGCCCTGCAGAACCACTTCCAAAACATATTCCACTCGTGTGTTTTTACCTTGAACCACTTCAAATACATTGCATACATCCCATCTGAACTATCCAAGCCCTTCTTAAGCAACTGTAACTTCATTTCAAGCTTCACCATTTTCAATTTCTGAGTTTGTAGGTTGAGTTCTACAGGGAATTTCAGACCATTTCAAAGCAAGCTAAGCATTGGGAAAGGTCAAAGGAACTTCAAGTAAGCTCAAAAGACCTTCAGGCCTCACTCACAACTCCTACATTTCCATATTCGAACTTGACTGAAACAGGTAATTTTCAAACTTCTATCTCCTTATTTAGGAATCATTAGGCTTAGATTTGTGAAGCAAAAATGTAGCCCTTAATGTCCTTGAACTGTACATATGCATAGCTTGTATTTATATTAACTGAGCTAGGAGAATTTATATGATAAACATGCTGAATTTTTTAGGTCAGAAATTAGGGCCAACGAAATTCTCTCTGGTCTTTGAGAGTTAGATCAAGTTTTTTATATCATTAGAATCGTGTGATGATGAGTTATAACTTTCATGTTGCAAGATTTTGTTTTTAAGCACGTATGCAAGAGTTGCAGTTTGAACAAGAAGCACGCGTTTTTTCTGTCTCAAGGACAAGGATGAAGGGACATTGGGCTGGGCCTGGCTTTGTCTGACTTTTGACACCCCTTTGCTTGCTTTCTGCACCCCCTTGGCCCATTTGTTATATTTTGTATATTTTCTCATTTTATTTATATTTTCTGACTTTATTTATTTTTTCTAAATATTAAAAATTACCAAAAATATTTTCTTAATTTTTGCATTTTTATTTTATTATTTTTATTATTTTTTGGACATAAAAATAGTTTATTAAATAACAATACTTTTATTTTCTTAAATAAACTTATAAATAATATAAAGATATTATACATTTTATTTTTATACTTAAAATATTATTTTCTCATAAATATTATTTTTTAACATTTATATATATATATATATATATATATATATATATATATATATATATATATATATATATATATATATATATATATATATATATATATATATATATATATATATATATATATATATATATATATATATATATATATATATATATATATATATATATATATATATATTTATTTTCTTATACATAAATGAATAAATAATTAATATAAAGCACATTTTCTTTTAAAACAAAATTAGGGTTTCCACCCTTTCCAAAAATAATCATTTTTTTATTTTCTTATTTTTAAGACATTAAGCAAATTCATTTTTTTACATACATAAAAATTAATACCAAAAATATTTTGTGCATATTTATATTTTTGCATATTTAAATATTTGTGCAATATTTCAATTTGGTTGTAATAATAGTTTTAGGGTTTTATTTTGAGCAATATCCCCCTATTCAAAACTTGTATCCCCCTCCCCATAATAATGGTGTAATAGTCTTAGATTTACTTTTACGCATTTTATCGCTTTCAAATGCCATGATAGTAAATTAGGGTTTTGTATGCAAATACCAAAATCAAACAAATAGCATGACTTAAAACAAGACAAAAATACATGAAAAATGATAACACAATGCACACAAGCACCCCTAGGGTTTCATCCACTTTGTTGCCTTAAAATGACCATGGTATGCATGCTAGGTATCTTGGCAAAACAAAAATCAAAATAAAAAGATCATAGTCCCTCGATGACGCTATCTTGGTTGCCTATACAAAAATGATCTAGTCCCTAAAAAAACTTGCTAAGATACTTGGCAATATTGTTATCATGGTCATACGATGACACACGCCTGTCCCGTTTAACATCCAAAGATAAGGTTGTTTACCAAATACAATGGTAAAACAACAATGTCAAAGGGTTAAAAATGTGTAGGAAATACTTTTTAGTAGGTAGGTAGATGCTCCTAGTTACTTGATCAAACTTGCAAACATCCTTGTTATTTTCAAACAAACACACACACAATTTCAAAATAGTTTCCAAACAAACTTTCAAACATTGAAACATTTTTCAAAAGACAAACACCTTTGTATATATTCAAACAAGAATCATTACAAAGGTTGCCTAGACAAATGCCTCATTTCAAAATACTTTCAAAACCATACACAAAAGCACCATTTCAAACAATTGAAAAGCAAAAGCAAGTGATCTAAACAAGTAACTAAGAGCTCATGGAAAACCATGTATGAAAAGGGTGATAGCACCTTTCCTTTTCATAATCTACCCCCCGAATCCAAGAAAACATTTCAAAGGTCTTTCCTGTTCTTTTTGACCTTTCCTTTGGATAAAATAAAAGTCGGTGGCGACTCTTGCTAAACCGAAACATTTGCGAACAAAAAATGCAAAACCTCAAGTCAGTTCTCCCACCGTATCACAGAACTGAAGACTCTGCTAGGGATCAATCTAAAAGTGGGGTTACCTTAGGGTTTTAGATCACCTTTACATGCTTATCTTGTTTGCCTTGATTGATTTACAATTGGTTCTATTATTTGGGTTTGAATCCTCTACCCGGATTTGGGAAAACATTCATAGGTAAATAGCAATACATTGTAGAAACTGTGCGGGGTATACTGATATGGTTGAAGCAATAACTATATTAGTGCGACATATTTATAGGTACCTGTAGCCTTTGAGTCAATCAAAGAGAATACGGGGCCGCTGAGTGATGTCATGAAGCACTAATGGACTTTTAGAACCTTTACTTGACCAACTTGGCCTTTTTAGGGGTAGTGAGATGACTGGCTTTGGTACAGTCCAAAGTTGGTAGATACTCGATACTACACTCATTGAGAGTTGTTTTCTTGGAATATTTCGATCGCCAGTAAAGTGGCTAAACTGAAACAATGAATACAGAAAATAATCCAGTGATATTGAGCTCCTTAGAACCCGATTACTATTTATAGGACAGGTTGAGCTAACTAAACTTCAAGAGGGTACTTACCTATGAAACTCCACGCAAGCCTGAAACTAGGAACTTGTGTGATTTGTTTATACATATATACTTGTGCATAACATCATGGACATCATGAAGCATCATATGCATTCACTAACCATTTCAAGGATTTGGATCTTCATCTTTGTTCCTATTTTGTAGGTAATGGATTCACTCCGCAGAAAAACTATTCAGGTCAACCTTGTGAGAATTCCTCCTCAACTCAATGAGCTTGCTTCTAGGATTCCAGAGTATTCTCCATTCACCGAGAGGCATGGTCGTCTTCTCAACTTAGTCAACACCAACACTGAGGAGGACATGGTGAAAGTTCTCTTCCAGTTCTTTGACCCCCTACACCATTGCTTCACATTCCCTGATTACCAGCTAGTGCCTACTTTGGAGGAATTTTCTCAACTCCTGAGGATTCCTATTCTCCATCAACTACCTTTCAATGGTACGGAAAGAGATCCAAAGCCTAAAGATGTTGCTCAAGCCCTACACTTGCAACCATCTGATGTCACAGGTCATTGGGAAACCAGAAGTGGTGTCAAGGGTTTTCTGGAAAAGTTTCTGTTTGAGAAAGCTCAAGAATGCTGGAATTCTTTGGATTTACAAGCTTTTGAGGAGATTATAGCTCTTCTCATCTATGGGTTGGTCTTGTTCCCTAACCTTGACCAGCTTATAGATGTCAATGCTGTCAAGATTTTCATGGCTCGCAACCCAGTGCCTACATTGCTTGGGGATATCCTCCACTCATTTCACACTCGAACAATGAAGAAAAGCGGTGTTCTCATGTGCTGTACTCCTCTACTGGCAAGTTGGTTTATTTCTCATCTTCCCCAATCATTTTTGAAGAATGAGCAAGGTTTGAGGTGGTCACAACGATTGATGATTCTTACACACTCAGATGTTTATTGGTTTTCTCGATCCCGAGAAAATGTTATCATCATTGATCGTTATGGGGAATTTCCTAATGTCCCTCTACTAGGCATTAGGGGAGGCATTACCTACAACCCCTTCTTGGCTCTGAGACAGTTTGGGTATGCCCGAAAGGATGGCCCATATGACATGCTGATTCCAGACTTGGTTTTTGACTTCGACAACGACGATCAAGGACTTTGACAAAGGTTCATCCGAGCTTGGAGGATGCCCAACAAGGTGGACAATAAGACCTTGGGACACAAGAATTCCATCCCCCTTGAGCCTTACCTCAAGTGGGTACGAACCCGCGCCCAAAGTATTATGATGCATTACCCTTACATTCTACTTGTGATTATAGAGCCTGTTATGGAAGGAGAGGTTCCATACACCCTCCTACATCTTGACATGCTAACATCACTAGAAGATTTGCAAAGGAGTTGGATACAACTCAAGGGAGAACGCGATACTTTTGAAGCCCAATTCTACGCAAGTGAGAAGAAGGTTTTGGAACTTACTCGTCAACTTCACGAAGAGCAGACTCTCAACACCTACATTGCACCAAAGAGGATGCGCAACGTCTTTTTACCTTATAATTTTATATTATTTTGCCCATGGGGCATTGGTGTACTAACAAATTTTATCTTATTAATATGACGTGTGTTCCTTTTTTGTTTAAAACAAATTTGAATTTATGAATCCTTGAATGAATTACATGAATACATATCATTCATCATATGCATAAACAGGTCTTCACACCAGGTTTCCTTATCTCTCTGCTGTTTATTTTAGCAAGATGGATATTGAGCAGACGGTCAAAGACTTGCAAGCGCAGAATTCACAGTTCCAACAGTTACTCATGACTTTGGCAAAGGGTCAGGAGGAGCTCAAAACTCTGTTGGAAAAGGAAAAAGAAAAATAAGAGAGTTGGTGTGGCTACTTTGGGTAAAAGATTTGAAGGTCAAGTCAGAAGGGTCTTGGATTTCCCCTGAACATCTGATGAAGGGGTAGGAAAAGGAAAGGGAGCTGCAGTGCCATCTGAGTCTGAGGAAGAAGAAGAAGAAGAGGGTGAAGACTATTCTTAACAGCAGTACCCTCCTGCAGATGACAAATACAAGAACTTGGAAGAATGTCTGGCAGCTATGGAGGTACAGAGAGTGTCTGGGCTGGATTTTGAGGATCTAGGGTTGGTTTCTGGAATTGTCATTCCCCCTAAGTTTAAAGCACCTCTGTTTGCTAAATACGATGGGTTGTCTTGTCCCAAGATGCACCTACGATCTTATGTCAGGAAAATCCAAACACATTCTTCTGAAAAAGACCTGTGGGTACATTTCTTCTAGGACAGTCTATCGGGGACGCAGCTAGATTGGTTCTACCAGCTAGAGAGATCTGATGTGCATAATTGGGAAGATTTGGCGGCCGCCTTCTACAGACAATATCAATATAATGCGGACTTAGCACCAACTCGTACTCAATTACAGAGTATGGGCATGGTCTCAAATGAAGGTTTCAAAGAGTATGCCCAGAAATGGAGAGACTTGGCGGGACGAGTACAACCACCTCTATCTGAGAGGGAGCTAGTAGATATGTTCTTGGGGACTCTGTCAGGGCCTTTCTTTAATCACCTGATTGGAAGTTCATTTGCAGGGTTCACCGAGTTGATTCTAACTGGTGAAAGAGTTGAAGCCGAAATCAAGAGCGGGAAAATTCAAAAGGATGCATCTGCTTCCACTGCCATCAAAAAGACCTTTCCAGCAAAGAAAGAAGTATCAGTTGTCTACTCCCAAATAGGTCAAGGAAGAGTTGAGTGCCGGCCAGTGGTGGGGGCCGTAATAATTCAGAAGTCTACAGCTGATCAACCCAGAAACAATCAACTCAGAACCAACCAAATAAGGGTGGAAAGGCCTGCTTGACAATTCACCCAGATAAACATGACTCCTGCTCAGGTTCTCCCCCATCTCTTGAAGTTAAACCTTGCCAGTTTGAAAGAGGCTCTGAAGAATCCGAATACATCTTCTCCATTCTACCATGCAAATTCCAAGTGTGCTTATCATTCAGACAGCCTGGGGCATGACACCAACAGTTGTTGGGCCTTCAAGAATAAGATTCAGGATTTGATAGATGCTAAAGAAGTTGAATTCGACGCCCCTGAAAAACCGAATGTGATCTCTGCTCCAATGCCAAAACATGGACATAATGCCCATGCTGTTGAAGAGGATATTTTTGTTGCTACTGTTGATGATTTGATGACTCCTCTACCGATAATCAAGTTGAATTTGCTGAAGGCTGGGATTTCCCCAAGTTGTGAAGAAGATTGATGCCTTTGTTCATCCTTACCAAACGACTGTCCATTGTTGAAGTTAGGCATCCAACGCCTAATGGATAACCAAGAAATCCTTTTTGAAAAGACTCCTGTTACATCGACTCCTGTCAATGATATCTCAATAATTACCATATCCGCCAATCTTTCCAAGGTCTCCAAAAGACCTGTTAAGATTACATCCGATCCGAAGATTGCACCTTTGAAGATAACCATGTCGGGGCCCGTCCCGTACAAGTCCAACAAATCAATACCGTGGAATTATGGGGGAGATATCTTTTACCACGGTATTAAACAAATTGAATCAACTGAAGAGAGTTCTGATGAAGAGACTTCCGACATTGGAAACATTGCTGGAACGAGTAAAATAACCCGGAGTGGAAGAATTTTCTCTCCGGAGATTGTGCCTCCAAAGGCAATCTTCGGACCCTCAGCTGCTCCTAAGGTTACTCCTGTACCAGTCAACATATCTGCGAGAACTCCAGTTATTGAGGAAGTTGTAACTCCTGTGGTTGTCCCCTCTACTGCAGCTGATGATAGAGGGAAAGGAATCCAAGAAGAGCCCGTCAGGACGAGGGCTCAGCTGTTGATCATCCCTGAAACCTCTCAAAAATAAATGGAAAAGATTTTGAAAATAATCAAGAAAAGCGATTATAATATTGTGGAACAGCTGGGGCAAACCCCCTCAAAAATCTCTATGTTGGCCTTACTACTTTGTTCGGAAGCTCATGCTAAAGCTTTGATCAGATTCTTGAGGACGACCCATGTGCCACAGGAAACCTCCGCGGATCAGTTCCAGGAATGTGTAGCTATCCTAACAGCTGACAATGGTTTAGGATTCTCCGATGTCGATTTAACATCCAAAGAGAGAAAACATAATGAAGCTTTGCATGTCTCGGTGGAATGCAAAGGGACTACTCTAGCACACGTCCTGGTAGACACTGGTTCTTCGCTGAATGTCTTGTCGAAGAAGGCCTTGGATAGGTTGAATTGTGAAGGCCTAACCCTGAAACCCAGCAATATCATTATCAGAGCCTTTGACGGTTCTAAAAGGATGGTCCACAGGGAGGTGGACATTCCGATTAAAGTGGGAACTGAAACCTTCAACTCCATATTCTATGTGATGGACATCCGTCCTTCCTATTCTTGCTTGTTAGGAAGACCCTGGATTCACCATGCTGGAGCTGTTACCTCCATTCTGCATCAAAAGCTCAAGTACCCTGTCCGGGGAAAATTATAATTGTTCACGGCGAAGAGGAATACATGATAAGCCATCTAAATTCTTTCCGCTATGTATAATTGGATGGTGAATTCATCGAAACCCCCTTTCAGCATTTTGAAGAGGTAGCTCAGGAGATTGCGGCAACCAAGACAGTGGATTTTGTACCCATGATTACCAGACCTCCGCCTTGGATGTCGTCTCTCAAAGATGCAAAGGCTGTGATTGAAGAAGGAGGAAGCACAATCTGGGGGCAGCTTCCCGACTTTCCTTTCAAGGCAGATAAATTCGGCTTGGGTTTCACTTCGGCTAGTCAAAAGGTTGTGCGCCGCGCCCGGGCTGGGGAACCACCAGTGAAGATCACCCATCATGGAGTCAATGCTTTGGAGGATAGTGAAGAGGAATGCAACTTGGAAGACTGGATTTTCCCTACTGTTGAAGGAGGACTATGCAACTGGAAGGCAAAGGACTTTGTTCCCATTACTTTCATGAATCAGTAATTTATCTTTCAAACATTTCTGTTGGTTTGTAATAATTCTCAGACAATTCGTACACTTTTTATCTTGTGCCTTACCCGAGGCATATAGGTCCATTTGTAAGGGTTTGATTTTTCATCTTCATATGCCATTTTAATGAATCATGGACGTTTTCACATATAAAATTTTGTGTTCATTGTCTTTCTTTTTACATTTTATTTGTTTAAAGGTGACTATCCCTTACACACACCCACACTTACAAATGCAGACACCCTTCTATTCCGGATTCCATGGGTAACAATTCTTCTATGGCCTTCAGTGACTCTGAAGATCTGGTCTACCATGCCGAATACGAAGGTGATGAATATTGTGAGGTGCCGGGAGAATTGGCTAGACTGCTACAACAGGAGGAAAGGGCTATTCTACCTCATGAGGAGATGTTAGAGATAATCAACTTGGGTACTGAGGAATACAAAAAGAAATCAGAGTGGGTGCCAACCTAGGGTAAAATGTCAAAGAGCGCTTAATTCAACTGTTGCATGAATATGTTGAGATCTTCGCTTGGTCATACGAAGACATGCCGGGACTTGATACAGATATTATGGTTCACTGTCTCCCTACAAGAGAAGACTGTCCACCAGTTAAACAGAAAGTCTACCGCATGAGGCCCGACATGTCAGAAAAGATCAAAGCAGAAGTTATGAAGCAGTTCAATGCTGGATTTCTTGTTGTTACTTCCTATCCACAATGGGTTGCTAACATTGTGCCCGTACCTAAGAAGGACGGAAAAGTCAGAATGTGCATGGATTACAAAGATTTAAACAGGGCCATCCCTAAAGATGACTTTCCACTACCGCACATTGACATCTTGGTTGACAACACAGCTCAGCACAAGGTATTTTCTTTCATGGATGGATTTTTAGGTTACAACCAGATCAAAATGGCGCCTGAAGACATGGAGAAAACTACTTTTGTTACACAGTGGGGTACATTCTGCTATAAAGTGATGCCATTCGGACTGAAGAATACCGGGGCAACCTATCAATGCGCCATGGTAGCTTTGTTTCATGATATGATACATCATGAGATAGAAGTCTACGTAAACGACATGATAGCCCGTTCACAAACCGAAGAAGAACACCTCGACCATTTGCAAAAGCTGTTTGTCAGGTTGAAGGAGTACAAGCTCAGACTGAATCCTAACAAGTGCACTTTCGGAGTCAGGTCCGGTAAACTCTTGGGTTTCATCGCCAGCAACAAAGGCATCAAGGTTGATCCTGCCAAAGTCAAAGCTATACAAGAAATGCCTGTTCCTCGCACTGAGAAGGAGGTCAGAGGTTTCTTGGGACGCCTAAACTACATTGCAAGGTTCATGTCTCACCTAACATCTACATGTGAACCAATCTTCAAGCTATTGAAGAAAGATCAGGTGGTTAATTGGAATGATGACTGTCAAGTTGCTTTCGATAAAATCAAGGAGTATCTGCTAAAACCTCCTATCTTGATGCCACTCGTTGAAGGAAGGCCGCTAATCATGTATCTGACTATCCTAGAGAATTCAATGGGGTGCGTACTGGGCCAACATGACGAGTCTGGCCGAAAAGAGCATGCCATTTATTACGTTAGCAAAAAGTTTACCGACTGTGAGACCCGATACTCACTGCTCGATAAAACTTGATGCATTTTGGTATGGGCTGATCGCTGGCTAAGGCGGTATATGTTGACTCATACCACTTTGCTGATATCTAAGATGGATCCGATCAAGTACATCTTTGAGAAGCCTGCTTTATCTGGAAGAATAACAAGGTGGCAGATGATCCTCACAGAGTATGATATACAATACACGACCCAAAAAGCTATAAAGGGGAGTGTGCTAGCCGATCATCTGGCCCATCAAGCTGTCGAAGATTACTAATCCATGAGGTTCGACTTCCCCGATGAAGACATTATGACCTTGGACAACATTGAAGATTAGACCATATGACGGACCTGAACAAGGACCCCGATGGACCTTGTACTTTGATGGTGCCTCCAATGCACTTGGAAACGGTATCGGCGCGGTACTTATCTCTCCAGAAGGTTTCCATACACCTTTCACAGCCAGACTCTGCTTTAACTGCACCAACAACATGTCCGAGTATGAAGCTTGTATCTTTAGTCTCAAGGCTGCCATAGACTTGGGAATCAAATCCTTGATTGTATTTGGGGACTCCACTTTGGTCATCAGTCAGATCAAAGGAGAGTGGGATACTAAACATCCAAACCTCATCCCTTACAAAGAACATGTCCTGACATTGTTACCATATTTCGAGCAGATTACCTTCGAGCACTTCCCGCGAGAAGAAAATCAGCTAGCAGATGCTCTAGCTACAATGTCATCCATGTTTAAACTTAACTGGGATAATGAGGCTCCCCAAATCATCAATGAGCGGATGGACGAACCTGCACATTGTCACGAGATTAATACCAAAGAAGTAGTGGACCGACCTTGGTTTCACGAAGTCAAAAGGTATCTCGAGGCGCAAGAATACCCTGAAGGAGCTTCAGTCAACGACAAAAAGTTCTTAAGGAGATTCTATGCCAAGTTCTTCCTGAGCAATGGAATCCTGTACAAGCGCAATCATGATTGCATTCTGCTCTATTGTGTGGACAAGGTTGAAGCTGAACAGATTATGGATGAACTGCACAATGGTACCTTTGGCACTCACTCTAGCGGACATACGATGGCTAAGAAGATCCTACGGGCAGGTTATTACTGGTCTACCATGGAAGCTGACTGCTATCAACACTCCAGTACTTGTCACAAATGTCAAATCTATGCGGACAAGGTACATATACCTCCGGTTCCCCTCAATGTCTTAACAGCTCCTTGGCCATTCGCTATGTGGGGAATCAACATGATTGGAGAGATCAAGCCTACAGCATTCAATGGACACCGCTTTATCCTGGTGGCCATTGATTACTTTACCAAGTGGGTCGAGGCAACTTCCTTTGCATCCATTACAAAGAATGTTGTTGCCCGCTTCATCAAACCTGAACAACACTATGATCACCGCCTTGTGCGAGCAGTTCCAGATTCAACATCATAATTCATCTCCCTATCGACCAAAGATGAACGGTGCTGTCGAAGCTGCTAACAAAAATATCAAGAAAATCATATAAAAGATGACAGTCACCTACAAGGACTGACATGATATGTTACCGTTTTCTCTGCACGGGTACCGTACCACGGCACGCACTTCAACTGGGGCAACACCTTATTCTTTGGTATATGGCATGCAGGCTATTTTACCTATCGAGGTTCAGATTCCCTCCTTGAGAATCATGAAGGATGCTGGTTTGAGTGAAGACGATTGGATTCAGAACCGACTTGATCAACTTAACTTGATTGACGAAAAGCGACTTACTGCTGTTTGCCATGGCCAGGCGTATCAAAAACGGATGATCAAGGCATTCAACAAGAAAGTCAGATGCCAGATATATCAAGTCGGGGATCTTGTAATCAAGCGGATCATCTTGCCGCAAAGTGATCCCAGGGGCAAATGGACTCCTACCTACGAAGGACCATTTGTGATCAAAAACATCTTTTCTGGTGGGGCAATGATCTTAACCACCATGGACAGCGACGACTTGCCGCACCCTGCGAATGCAGACATAGTCAAAAGATACTACGCATAAATGACCCGACAAGTTGAAAACCCGAAAGGGCGACTTGGACAAAAAAAAGGCATCCCGGTGAATCGAAAACCCGAAAGGGCGGTTCAGGTAAAATTTAGGGATAAATGAAAAAAAATCTATACACCCGGCAAGTTGAAAACCCGAAAGGGAGACTTGGGCAAAAAAGGGTTTCCCGGTGGATCGAAAACCCAAAAGGGCGGTCCAGGCAAAAGTTAGGGAATTAAAGCGTATGACTATGTCTCGTCGGATCACTTTAAGGACAATATCTTCATAGACAAGTTCCGGGTTTCTGATCAATTCGATCATCTTCGGACGAAGCAACGAATGGACAAGATATTCAGAGTTACAAAGGCTATAGCAGAATGGGAACCCCATGGAATTTTCACACATAGCCATATTTCTTGGTATAAATTTTTCTCATTTTTATGACAACATTCTCTTACTAGGATGTATGTCTCCTTTGTACAAAATACTTACACAAAGTTAATACAAAGATACTTCAAAGTGCAGAAAACTATTTGTCTTTTCCTCTTTTTTTTATACTTGTGTTTTATTTGAAAACGTCCAATGATTTATTAAATTAGCATATGCATTTGAATATAATCACATGTTTACAAATGAACAAAATGGGAAAGAATAATTACTGACAAGTTGAAAGTATAAGAAAATGTCTTTAGGCTATTCCAAGAGAAATCCCCTGTAGTACATCATCTAAATCCCCAACGGAGCTAAAACCTTGAAATACATATCCCCAGCGGAATTAAAATTCAAAATCCCCGCCAGAGTCAAAACTTCAAACTCCTAATCCCCACCGGAGCCAAAACTTTGAACTACAGACCCTCAGCGGAGATGAAATCTTCTTCCCCAACGGAGTCAAATTTCCAACTATCAATCTACAACGGAAACCATTCAGTTTTCCCCCAGGAAGTTGTCTTAAAGTCTGAGAGTCAACCAAATAACAATTAACTTTTGTCTTATCCCCAAACTAGGATGATTCCACAGTAGAATGACATACAAACCAAACTCCTAAACTTTTTCCAAACAGGAATAAGCTTTTCCCAGAGTCCTGAACTTACTCTCCAGCAGGATAACTACTCCCCGGCAGTATAGCTATTCCCCACAGAGTTTTTACTCCCCAACAGAATGAAGATTCTCATTCTTGATTCCCCAGTGAAGTTTCCTGAGTCTTCATTACTCCCCAGCATGAACTTGTCAAAATTTTTAATCCCCCACAGATCGAAGATTCTCATTCGTAGCTCCCCAAGGATTCAAATTCCCCAGGAGATCGAAGATTCTCATTCTTAATTCCCCGCGGAAGCCATCAGAGTCCTCCTTATTCTCCAACAGATCAAGGTTTTCCTTTGTTTAATCCCCGGTAGAGATCGCCATAGTTTTCCCTATTCCCCAGCCGAGTAAGGATTCCCTTTGTGTAATCTCCAGCCATAGTCATCAAAGTTCTCGGGATTCCCCAAGCAGGTTTCTCAAACAACACTTGGCTTTATTCTCACAACGTAATGTTTATCATCCTCCAACTCCAAAAACTTGAAGGATCCCTATATTCCCAGGAAAGTCGTGAAGGATTCTCACATCCCCACAGAAGTTGTCAAAGTTTTTGATGATCCCCGCGAGTTGCCAATGATTTTCTATCCCCAACAGTGGTCCAAGGATTTCTCATCCTCAACAATCAAAGATTTTGAGTCTCCAACAACGGTCAAAGATTTATTTTCCCCGACAACAGTCAAGGATTTTATTATCTCCAGCTAACAAGGATTTATTTTCCTCAGCAAGACAGCAAATCAGCTTACATGCGCATACATTACATTCATATATCATAAACATTGATAAAACACATTTATTGCATCGTACATTTCATGCAACATAACTTTGTGTTTCAGCTAACATTTTACCCTTTTCAGGATAAGATTAACAGCTATCTTTAACAAATATTCAAAGATTTCAGATACAGTATGGATACACTCCAAACACGGAAGTCATTCTGTTACTTATTCAGAATTCAACAATCAGATACAGTACGGATACACTCCAGACACGGAAGTCATTCTGTTACTCATTCAGAATTCAATAATCAGATACAGTACGGATACACTCCAGACACGAAAGTCATTCTGTTACTCATTCAGAATTCAACAATCAGATACAAATTGGATACGCTCCAGATACGGAAGCCATTCTATTTCTCATTCAGATTCAACTATCAATTTCAAGTTCAGATACACTCCAGACACGGAAGTCATTCTGTCACTTATTCAGATCCCAGTTACAGTTCAGATACACTCCAGACACGGAAGTCATTCTGCTACTCATACAGATCTCAACCTCAAGATACAGTCCAGATAAGCTCCATACACGGTTGCCATTTTGTCACTTATTCTGACTTTTTCCCCAGCCCAGAGGTGCTCCAGACACAGATGCTATTCTGTCGCTTATTCAGATCCTAGTTACAATTCAGATACACTTCAGACACAACAGTCATTCTGTTATTCATTCAAGTTAAAATACAGTTACAACTCGGATTCACTCCAGACACGGACACCATTCCATTGCTCATACAAATTCAGTCTCCAGATACAGTTCAGATACGTTCTAGACACATATACCATTATGATACTCATTCTTTTGACTTACAACATGCAGCTCAACAAACATTCTTGATGGCATCTTTAAGCCCATCTCCGACAAGATTCTGTCACCTTTCCAAATGGCATCTTTAAGCCAATTTCCTCAACTACACTTTGACGAGTGCAAATTTACGAGCACTCTAGTGTCCAATCATCTTTTACCTTCGAGTCACGAACGATAAACTCGCCAATCTAACTCTTCAGGTTCAAGAAGATTGAACAGGGGCAGATGTTGTACCCCAAAATTTTCCCTCTCATTTTTACCAAGATTTTCCCCACAAGACTCTTTGGACTCAAAGACATAATTAGGGTTTGCTCTGCTCAAGACCTCCTCTTGCATTGTTGACCTGAAATTAGGGTTTGAGTTTGCACAGAGATTTTTGGACTTCCAATGCTCAATGTGACTTTCATACTTCATGTTGGACTTATAAGATTGCTCATACCAAGTTTCAAGCCTTGAATCAAATTTTTGCCCAGTCAATTGGACAGTTGACCTAAAAGTCAACTGTATTGGGGAAAAAGTCAACTGTGGCCAATTTATAGTCAAACCTCATAATTTTTGATCCAAATCAACATTATAGACTCATACGAACCATTTGATCAAGTTTGGACCACAACTCAAGAAATTTGATCAAAACATCAAAGGGGCAAAATGGTCATTTTTAGGGTTTTGACTGTAGAAGGGCAATTTCTGATTTTTAACCTAGCCAATGGAAAATTGGGTTCAAGCATGGTTTCAAGGACTAAATAGCATCATCTTGACCTAATCAAAAGGTTCAAAAGATCTCAAAAGCATTGGATTGACAGATGAATTTTCTAGTCAACTGATCAAAAATCAACTGTACACTGAAAACTCAAACTTTGACTTTTTGGTCAAAATCAAGTGCCAAGGGTCATTTTTCATCAAGATGTGTAAAAACATGAAATTTGTTCACCAAGAAACCTAATTTTGGAAATTAGGGTTTAAAATGGAAAATTTTCATAACTTAGAAATTTTCTAAGTTATGAAAATTTCTTATTTTTTCCCAACTTTTCCTAACTTTTTCTCCATGATGAAATTGGATTCAAAGAAAACTTCCAACATGAAAGTTGTATTCCTCCAAAAAATCTACAACTTTGATTCACAAAGGTTTCCCAAAAGATGCTTGGATCTCAAGTTATGATTTTGTGAATAAGGGTCCATGAAACTTTTAACTTAGTGAAATTTTGCCCTAGTTTAGGCAGGATTTTGACCTATCTTCATGGCCACTTTTAACCTAGTTCCATGTGTAATCTCAAAATGAATTTCAAAGATGGATTGTAGATCATGTTACAAGCTTTCCAAAATATCCAAGAACTCTCCAAAATCATTTGTGGTTAGGGAGAATCGAAAGTTTGAAAATGGAAAATTATCACTTTTGGCCAAGGCATTTTGCACATTGCTACAACTTGCAAATCTGTCCAAAGCTTGCTTGTACTTGGTTTACAGGTTCTAATCCTTTCTACACTCATAAATTGAATGCAAATACAATGGTTAATGGTATTGTTTTTGTCTTGGAAGCTTTGTATAAAGGTTTAATCCAAAAATGGCAAAAAGATAACATTGCTACTTTGATAAAGTTCACTTTATGTAACTTTGTTTATCTTGAGCCATGGACCTAGCCTTTTGCTGCAAACAAAGTTCATGAATATCAGGCAAAGTTCACCAACTATGTGCAGGCCCTGAGCTAGCAAGTACAGTCTTGGCATTGTCAATTCCAACTTTTCTTCAAAAGCAAGCAATTGTGCAAAAGTCCACACAACTGGTGCATCTGTTAAAACCAAGTCTTGTGAACATTTAAAACAATCTCAGCACATTGTAGCAAGCAGGATACACGAGTTACAAGCCTCTCAAACACCCAAATACACCAAAAACTCCATTTCTGCCCAAAACAGGGCAAGCCCTGCAGAACCACTTCCAAAACATATTTCACTCGTGTGTTTTACCTTGAACCACTTCAAACACATTGCATACATCCCATCTGAACTATCAAAGCCCTTATCAAGCAACTGTAACTTCATTTTCAAGCTTCACCATTTTCAATTTCTGAGTTTGCAGGTTGAGTTCTACAGGGAATTTCAGACCATTTCAAAGCAAGCTAAGCATTGGGAAAGGTCAAAGGAACTTCAAGCAAGCTCAAAAGACCTTCAGACCTCACTCACAACTCCTACATTGCCATATTCGAACTTGACTGAAACATGTAATTTTCAAACTTCTATCTCCTTATTTAGGAATCATTAGGCTTAGGTTTGTGAAACAAAAATGTAGCCCTTAATGTCCTTGAACTGTACATATGCATAGCTTGTATTTATATTAACCGAGCTAGGAGAATTTAGATGATGATCATGCTGAATTTTTTAGGTCAGAAATTAGGGCCAACAAAATTCTCTCTGGTCTTTGAGAGTTAGATCAAGTTTTTATATCATTAGAATCGTGTGATGATGAGCTATAACTTTCATGTTGCAAGATTTTGTTTTTAAGCACGTATGTAGGAGTTACAGTTTGAACAAGAAGCGCACGTTTTTTCTGTCTCAAGGACAGGGATGAAGGGACATTGGGTTGGGTCTGGCTTTGTCTGACTTTTGACACCCCCCTACTTGCTTTCTGCACCCCCTTGGCCCATTTGTTATATTTTGTATATTTTCTCATTTTATTTATATTTTCTGACTTTATTTATTTTTTCTAAATATTAAAAATCACCAAAAATATTTTCTTAATTTTTGCATTTTTATTTTATTATTTTTATTATTTTTTGGACATAAAAATAGTTTATTAAATAACAATACTTTTATTTTCTTAAATAAACTTATAAATAATATATAAATATTATACATTTTATTTTTATACTTAAAATATTATTTTCTCACAAATATTATTTTTTAACATTTATATATATATTTATATTTATTTTCTTATACATAAATGAATAAATAATTAATATAAAGCACATTTTCTTTTAAAACAAAATTAGGGTTTCCAACCTTTCCAAAAATAATCATTTTTTTATTTTCTTATTTTTAAGACATTAAGCAAATTCATTTTTTTACATACATAAAAATTAATACCAAAAACATTTTGTGCATATTTATATTTTTGCATATTTAAATATTTGTTCATTTATTTATTTGTGCAATATTTCAATTTGGTTGTAATAATAGTTTTAGGGTTTTATTTTGAGCAATATCCCCCTATTCAAAACTTGTATCCCCCTCCCCATAATAATGTTGTAATAGTCTTAGATTTACTTTTACGCATTTTATCGCTTTCAAATGCCATGATAGTAAATTAGGGTTTTGTATGCAAAGACCAAAATCAAACAAATAGAATAACTTAAAACAAGACAAAAATGCATGAAAAATGACAACACAATGCACACAAGCACCCCTAGGGTTTCATCCACTTTGTTGCCTTAAAATGGCCATGGTATGCATGCTAGGTAACTTTGCAAAACAAAAATCAAAACAAAAAGATCATAATCCATCGATGACGCTATCTTGGTTGCCTATACAAAAATGATTTAGTCCCTCAAAAAACTGGCTAAGATACTTGACAATATTGTTATCATGGTCATACGATGACCCACGTCCGTCCCGTTTAACATCCAAAGATAAGGTTGTTTACCAAATACAATGGTAAAACAACAATGTCAAAGGGTTAAAAATGTGTAGGAAAGACTTTTGAGTAGGTAGGTAGATGCTCCTAGTTACTTGATCAAACTTGCAAACATCCTTGCTATTTTCAAACAAACACACACACAATTTCAAAACAGTTTCCAAATAAACTTTCAAACATTGAAACATTTTTCAAAAGACAAACACCTTTGTATATATTCAAACAAGAATCATTACAAAGGTTGCCTAGACAAAGGCCTCTTTTCAAAATACTTTCAAAACCATACACAAAAGTACCGTTTCAAACAATTGAAAAGCAAAAGCAAGTGATCTAAACAAGTAACTAAGATCCTATGGAAAACCATGGATGAAAAGGGTGCTAGCACCTTCCCTTTTCATAATCTACCCCCCGAACCCAAGAAAACATCTCAAAGGTCTTTCCTGTGCTTTTTGACCTTTCCTTTGGATAAAATAAAAGTCGGTGGCGACTCTTGCTTAACCGAAACATTTGCAAACAAAAAACGCAAAACCTCAAGTCAGTTCTCCCACCGTATCACACATGGCATATGCATTGGCTGCCTTAGTAGCAGGTTACCTTAGTGGCAGATTGCCTTAGTGACATATTATTTTCCTATTGATATGAGTTACATTATGTGTGGTACCTTAGTGGCGGGCTGATTATATCCTGATCATTTAGATTTAGGAGGATGCATATTCACACATTAATATATTTGTAAAATAAGGATTTTTATGGATTTGATTTCCCTTAAGCCGTTATGTTTTGTATGATTTGTTTTATAATATTGTATTATATGTTTTATTTGATTTGATATGGATGATGGAAGATTTATCCCTTACAAATAACATATTAGGTACTAATGATTTTAGGATGTGAAGCTACAAAGATAAAATATGGTGTGCGATCATGGAATTCAAATAAGGGTTTTGAACTTCTCATTTTATTTGTAATATGATTTATTTTACTATCAAAATTATAGAGACCAAGATTTGTAATATTTTGAATAGCTTATTTTGATAATTTTTATTTGATTATGGTCTTAGAGTTTATCATGGATTACTTTGTAAAAAAATTCACATTTTTAAAAGTAAATGAAACCTTTAAAGTAATGTCTTATATTAAAATTCGGAGTGTTACAATATGATATCAGAGAGTAATAATCCTCAGACAAATATTTTCGCATTTTCATAATGCTATGAGATATCCATGTCATTAGTAGAAAATAGAGAATTTTTAAAGTAAATTATAAGCTATAAAGTTATTTACTCGACTTTGATATCATTTAAAGTCCTTGAGTTCGGTGTTGAATATATCTAATGAATAAATATTGTGAGAAATATATGTTTGACATTTGTAATATAAGAATTGTGAATGTTGGTATGAATCATATGTGTAAAAGTTATCACATAAATGACGTATTTATGAACTTGTGTTTATTTGTAGTTCACTTAAGTTAGAGAGTGTTTCATTGTAAATTAAAAGTAATTGGATCTAACAAATATACAAACACTTTTTATGAAATATGATAGTGTTTTATTTTCCTTAATCAACTACATAGTATTTTAATGTGCGGTAATTATTATTTTTAAAATTGGAGATAAAATTAATGATATATATATATATATATATATATATATATATATAATTTTTTTTGTGGGAGTATCTAATACGGTGGGAGAACTGACTTGGGTGTTTTGTGTTTTATCGTAATTGTTGCGGATAACAAGAGTCACCATCGACTTTTAGGAGATGGGGGTACAAATTACAAATGGGAATGATAAGATAGCACGAGTCTTCATACAAACCCTAATTACTAGCAATAATATAGAAAGCGATAAATTGCAAAAATTAAAAGTCCTACGCTATTACATCACTTTTAGGAGATGAGGGTACAAATTACAAATGGGGATTGTTGTACCCCAAAATTTTCCCTCTCATTTCATCAATATTTTTCATCACAAGACTCTTGGAACTCAAGATCAAGTTAGGGTTTGCTCTGCTCAAGACACCTCCTTGCACTGTTGACCTAAATTAGGGTTTGAGTTTGCACATTGATGTTTTGACCAACAATGCCCAAATTGACTTTCATACTTCATGTTGGACTCACAATTTTGTCCATACCAAGTTTCAAGCCTTGATTCAAATTTTTGCCCAATTAATTGGACAATTGACCTAGAAATCAGCTGTATTGGGGAAATAGTCAATTATGGCCAATTGACAGTCAAACCTCATGAAATTTGACCCACATCAACATTATGAACTCATATGAACCATTTGATCAAGTTTGGATCACAATTCCACAAGAAATTTGATCAGAACATCAAAAGGGCAAAATGGTCATTTTTAGGGTTTTGACTGTACAAAGGCAATTCTTGACTGTTTGACCTAGCCAATGGAAAATCAAGCTCAACCATGGACTCAAGGACTCAATGACATTGTCTTGACCCATTCAACAAGTTCAAAAGATCTCAAATATATAGGATTGACAGATGAATTTTTCAATCAACTAATCAAAATTTGACTATACACTGAAAAGTCAAACTTTGACTTTTTGGTCAAAATCAAGTGCCAAGAGTTATTTTTCATCAAGACATGTCAAATTATGAAACTTGTTCATCAAGAAACCCAAAAATGCAAATTAGGGTTTAAAATGGAAAAATTTCATAACTTAGAAATTTTCTAAGTTATGAAATTTTCTTATTTTTTCCTAACTTTGTCCCATTTTTTCACCAAGATGCAAATGGATTAAAACAAAACTTGCAAAATGAAAGTTGTAGTACATCACAAAGTCTACAACTTTTATTCACAAAGTTTTCTCAAAAGAAGCTTGTATCTCAAGTTATGAATTTTGGAACAAGGGTATCTAAAACTTTTAACTTAGAGAAATTTTGCCCTAGTTTAGGCAGGATTTTGACCCATCTTCTTGGCCATTTTTCACATAGTTCCACTTGGAGTTTCAAGTTGCATTTCAAATATGAATTATATTAAATGTTGCAAGCTTTCCAAATTTTCCAAGAACTCCTCAAACACCTTTGTGGTTAGGGAGAATCGAATGCTTGAAGTTGGCAAAAACTCACTTTGATCAATGGCCAATACATGTTCATACCACTTGTCAAATCTGATCTAGCTAGCTTGGTTCACAATTATAGGCCTCAAAACCAGTTGGTACTCCATAATTTAATGCAAACCCATTGAGCTAATGCATTGTCTTGGTCATTAGAGTATTATACACAAGTTTAATCCCTAAATGGTAAAAGGTATTTTGCCATTTTTGAAAAGTTACACTTTATGTCAAACCAAGATCCTTGAGGCATGGGGACATATCTCTGAGGCAAGATAAAATCCACAAATTTCAAGTATCAAGGGCAAGATATGCAGCTTATAATATATAGTGTACATGCCTGCATTGACAAGTAACACACTCTTGCTTCTAGAAGAAGAAAATTGTCCAAAATCTTCCCAACTAAAAAACCAGCCATAGTCAGCTTACCAAAGCATTGCAAACACATTTCACATATCCTCACAAGTCAGAAGCACGAGCCTTTCACCCCTAAAGCACCCTCATACTCCAAATCACCATTTTTCTGCAAAACAGGGCAAGCCCTGCAGAACCATCTCCATCTCCACTTTCCCTCGTGCGTTTTGCCTCAAACTTGTTCCAATACCTTCCACTCAACTCCCCTGAACTATCCCAGACCTCTATTGCTAGCTGTAACACCATTAACACACATTGCCATTTTTGTTTCAAAGCTTTGCAGGTTGAGTTCTGTAGCACGATTCAGGCTACTACAAAACAAGCCAAGTATTGGGAAAGCTTCATTGGACCTCAAGCAAGCTCAAAAGAACCTCAAGCACTATTGGAAGTTGCTGCATTGTCCAGCTCGAAGTCAATTGAAACAGGTATTTCATGAACTTCTATCTCTCTATTTAGGAATAGTTAGACTTAGGTTTGTGAATGAAAGATGCTGTATTCATAGCCCTGAAACCATACATGTGCATAGTTTTCATTTATATTAATCGTGCTAGGAGAATTTTGTTCATGAACTTTCTGAAAAAACTAGGTTAAGAATTAGGGCCAGAGAAATTCTCTCTGGTCTTTGAGAGTTAGCTTGAGTTTTTTATATGGTTAGATTCGTTGTTTGATGCTCTACAAGTTTCATGTTATGAGTTTTGTCAAAAAAGAAAGGAATCAGGAGATAGCATTTGATGTACAGAACGCGCGTGTTTTGAACTGAGGAAGAAGATGAAGTTGATTCTGGGCTGGGCCTGAACTTCTTTGCTTTTGACACCCCCCAGTTCACTTTCAGCACCCCTTGGCCCATTGCTTTGTATTTTCATTATTTTTGCATTTTTATTTTTTCTCTGACTTTGATATTTTATTTGCAAACATAAAAAATATCCCAAAAATATTTTCATATTTTTTTTCATTTATTAGATATTTTATTCTAATTTTTCCTAATGTAAACATATTAAATATCTTATTTTCTTTTGTTAAAACTGAAAAATAATACTAATAATACTTAAATAATTTATTTTATTTTTATATACATATTTGAAAATATTTTCTTGAAATATATACAGTTTGTAAATAATTTATTTTATTTTGTACACACTTAATATATTTAATATATATACATACATATTTTATTAAATAATTAGGACAAAAAAATACAAAAATAATACATTCTTATTTTTATTAATATTTTATACTAAAAATACCATTTTTTAATATGCTTATATTTTTGTACAAATTAATACATTATTGTATATAAATAATAAATAATACTATTTATTTTAGAAATTAGGGTTTTGCCCTAAAAAACATAATAATTGAAATTAATTTATTTATTTATTTACACTTCACATTTAAAAATACTTTTTACATACATAAAAATCTTTTTTGCATAACACATTTTATTTAATATTTATTTATTGTATTTATTTAAATATTGTACATTTAATTATTATGTCTTACCCATTCAATATGGTTGTAATAATTTAGGATTTAATTTCTTGCAAAATAATCCCCAATTCAAACTTGTACCCCCTCCCTATATCATGTTGTAATAGTGTAGAATTTAAATTCTCGCACCTTTAATCGCTTTCAATTATGCCATGATTAGACCTAGGGTTTGTATGCAAAATAAAATCAACAATTAGTTTGACCTAATCCAAGATAACAATGCATGAAAACAAACACAATGCACACTTGCACCCCCAGGGTTACAATCCACTGGTTGCCTTCAAAAATGGGCCATGTTTGCATGTCAAGTACTTTGGCAAAACAAAAACAAAGCAAAAGATCATAGTCCCTCGATGACGCTATCTGAGTTGCCTAAACAAAATGATCAAGTCCCTCAAGAAAATTGCCAAAAATACTTGACACAATTGCTATCATGGTCTATACGATGACCCGCGCCTGTCCCGTTTAACATCCTAACACAAGGTTGTTCACCAAATACAATGGTGAAACAACACTGTTAAAAGGGTTAAAGACATAGGAAAGACCTTTAAGTAAAATAGGGTAGACAACTCTTAGTTACTTGGTCAAAGCTTGCAAAAACATCCTTGCTATTTTCAAAACATACTTCACAACACAATTTCAAAACCCTACTTTCAGACATTGAAAACTTTTCAAAAGATAAAAACACCTTTGTATACATTCAAACAAGAATCATTACAAAGGTTGCCACAACGATGGCCTCTTTTTAAAACATCTTTCAAAACCACACACAAAGCACCATTTCAAACAATTGAAGAGCACCATTTCAAACAATTGAAAAGCAAAGCAAGTGATCTAAGCAAGTAACTAAGAGCCCATGGATAACCATGGATAGAAAGGGTGCTAATACCTTCACTTTCTATAATCTACTCCCCGAACCCAAGAAAACATCTCAAAGGTATTTCTTGTGCTTTTTGACCTTTCCTTAGGATAAAATAAAAAGTCGGTGGCGACTCTTGCTAAACCGAAACATTTGCAAACACAAACGCAAAATCCCAAGTCAGTTCTCCCACCGTATCACAGGACTGGCGACTCTGTTGGGGAATACTTTAAAAGTGGAGTAACCTTAGGGCTTAGATCACCCTTTGCATGATTATATTGTTTGCTTTGATTGCTTTACATTTGGTTCTCTTGTTTGGGCTTGAAATCCTCTACCCAGATTTGGGAAACATTCATAGGTAAATAGCAATACGTTGTGGAAACTGTGCGGGGTATATCGACATGGTTGAAGCAATAGCTATATTAGTGCGACATATTTGTGAGTACCGGTAGCCTTTGAGTCAATCAAAGAGAATTCAGGGCCGCTGAGTGATGTCATAAAGCACTAATGAACTCTTAGAACCTTACTTGACCATCTTGGCCTTTTATTAGGAGTAGTGAGATGACCGACTTTGGTGCAGTCCGAAGTTGGTAGATACTTGATACTACACTCATTGAGGGTTGTTTTCTTGGAATATTTTGGTCGCTAGTTAAGTGGCTAAACCAAAACAATGAACACAGAAAATAATCCAGTGATATTGAGCTCCTTAGAACCCGGTTACTATTTATAGGAAAGGTTTAAGCCAACTAAACTCAAGAGGGTATCTACCTTTGAAACCTCATGCAAGCCTGAAATTAGGGTTTTGTGTGACTTGCTTGTACATGTGTTTGTGCATACATCATGAACATCATAAAGCATCATATGCATCCACTAACCATTTCAAGGGTTTGGATCTTCATATTTGTTCTTGTTTTGTAGGTCATGGAATCTCTTCGCAGGAAAACAATTCAATTCAACCTTGTAAGAATCCCTCCTCAACTCAAGGAGCTTACATCACGGATTCCAGAGAATTCTCTCTTCAGTGAAAGACATGGTAGACTCCTCAATTTGGTCAACTCCAACATTGAAGAAGACATGGTGAAGGTTCTCTTCCAGCTCTTTGACCCCCTACACCACTGTTTCACATTCCCTGATTACCAACTAGTACCTACTTTGGAGGAATTTTCTCAACTCCTGAGAATTCCTATTCTTCATCAACTACCCTACAACGGTATGGAAAAAGAACCAAAGCCTGAGGATGTTGCTCAAGCATTACACTTGCAACCATCTGATATCAAGGGGCATTGGGAAACCAGAAGTGGTGTCAAGGGATTCTTGGCAAAGTTTCTGTTTGAGAAGGCACAAGACTGCTGGAATTGTCTAGATCTACAAGCCTTTGAAGAGATTGTGGCACTCCTTATCTATGGGTTGGTCCTGTTCCCAAATCTTGACCAACTTATAGATGTGAACGCTGTCAAAATTTTCATATCCAAGAATCCTATACCTACATTGCTTGGGGACATCCTACACTCATTTTACGCACGAACAATGAGGAAAAGAGGTGTTCTCATGTACTGTACTCCTCTCCTAGTAAGGTGGTTTATTTCTCACCTTCCATAATCAGTTTTGAAGAATGAGCAGGGTTTAAGGTGGTCACAACGGTTGATGACCCTCACACATTCTGATGTACATTGGTGTTCTCGGTCCAGAGAAAATGTCATCATCATTGATCGTTGTGGAGAATTCCCTAATGTCCCACTACTCGGCATTAGGGGAGGCATTACCTACAACCCCTGTTTAGCTCTAAGACAGTTTGGATATGCTCGGAGGGACGGCCCTCATGACATGCTGATTCCTGACCTAGTTTTTGACTTCGACAACGATGCACAAGGACTTCGAAAAAGGTTCATCAGAGCTTGGAGGATGCCCAACAAAGTGGATAGTAAGACATTGGGGCACAAGAACTCCATCCCCCTTGAGCCTTATCTCAAGTGGATGCGAACCCGCGCCCAGAATCTTATGATGCCATACCCTCACATTCTCCCCTTGATCAAAGAGCCTGTTATGGAAGTAGAGGTTCCATACACCATCCTACATCCTGACATGTCAACATCATGGGAAGAAATGCAAAAGAGTTGGATCCAACTCAAAGAAGAACGGAACACTTTTGAAGCCAACTTCTATGCCAGTGAGAAGAAGGTTTTGGAACTTACCCGCCGACTTCATGAGGAGGAAACTCTCAACACTTACATCCCACCAAAGAGGATGCGCAATGTCTTTTTACATTAAGAATTTTGTAATATTTGGCCCATGGGGCACTTATGTACTAACAATTTCTTCTTAATATGACGTGTGTTCCTTTTTGTTTGCAACAAATTTGAATTTCTGAATCCTTGAATGCATTACATGAATAACATATCATTCATCATATGCATAAACAGATCTTCACACCAGGTTTCCTTATCTTTCTGCTGTTTATTTCAGCAAGATGGATTTGGAGCAAACGGTAGAGGATCTGCAGGCACAAAATTCACAATTCCAGCAACTCCTCATGACCTTGGCAAAGGGTCAAGAGGACCTCAAAGCTCTGTTGGAGAAGAATAAAGAGAAAAATAAAAAGAGACTTGGGGTAGACACTTTTGGAAGAAGGTTTGAAAGCAATGCCAGAAAGGTTCTTGAGTTCCCTTCAATGTCTGACGAAAGGGCCGGTAAAGGGAAAGGGACCGATGTTCCGTCTGAATCTGAAGTTGAAGAGGAGGAAGAGGAAGAAGACGAAGACTACTCCGAACAACAATATCCACCAGCGGATGATAAATATAAGAATCTTGAGGATAGACTGGAAGCCATGGAGTTGCAGAGGGTCTCTGGTTTGGATTTTGAAGAACTAGGGCTGGTAGCTGGGATTGTTATCCCTCCCAAATTCAAGGTGCCAACATTTTCCAAGTATGACGGTCTGTCGTGCCCAAAGATGCACCTGAGATCGTATGTCAGAAAAATCCAACCCCATTCATCTGATAAAGACCTTTGGGTGCACTTTTTTCAAGACAACTTGTCAGGAACGCAGTTAGACTGGTTTTATCAGCTCGAGAGATCAGAGGTTCACAATTGGGAAGACTTAGCTGCCACTTTTTATCGTCAATATCAATACAATGCTCATTTGGCGCCCACTCGTATTCAGTTACAAAGTATGGGGATGGCTTCCAATGAGGGTTTTAAAGAGTACGCACAGAAGTGGCATGATCTGGATGGAAGGGTGCAGCCGCCGTTGTCAGATAGGGAGTTAGTTGACATATTTCTGGGGACCCTGTCTGGCCCCTTCTTCAATCATCTAATCGGGAGTTCTTCCGCGGGATTTACTGAACTAATTTTGACCGGCGAGAGGGTCGAGGCCGGTATTAAAAGTGGAAAGATTCAAAAGGATGCTTCTGCATCCACAACTGTTAAGAAACCCTTCCCGGCTAAGAAGGAAGCCTTTGCTGTGTATTCTCAAAAGGGTCAGGGAAGAACCGAGCACCGACCGACTGTAGGGGATGTGATGGTTCAAAACTCGTCAAATGATCAACCTCGTAACAATCAGTCGAGACCTAATCAACAACGGGTAGAAAGGCCACAACGGCAGTTCACCCGCATCAACATGACGCCAGCTCAGGTACTCCCCCATTTGTTGAAACTGAATCTTACCGGTTTAAAGGAAGCGCCAAAAAACCCTAACACCTCCTCTCCATACTACCACTCCAATTCCAAATGTGCTTACCATTACGATAGTGTTGGGCACGATACCAATAATTGTTGGGCGCTTAAGAACAAAATCCAGGACTTGATTTATGCTAAAGAAGTAGAATTCGATGCGCCTGAGAAGCCCAATGTGATTTCTGCTCCGATGCCCAAACACGGTAATAATGTTCATGCTGTTATGGAGGGCCTTCATGTTACTGATGTGGTTGACCTATTGACACTGTTACTTGTGATTAAAGAGAATTTGATGAGAGCCAGGATCTTTCCTGGTTGTGGTAAGGACTGCTATTTTTGTTTGAACATACAAGGTGATTGCCCAATGTTGAAGTCAGGTGTCCAACGCCTGATGGATACCCAAGAGATACTTTTCCAGAAAACCCCTGTTGATACCTTCAATCCTGTTACTCCCGATACTTTTGCTACTTCAACCAACGATATTGCAATCATAACCATTTCCGACAATCCTCCCAAGGCTTGCAAAAGGCCTGTTAGGATTACGCCCAACTCTAAATGTGTACCATTAAAGATCACCATGCTGGGACCTGTCCCGTACCAATCAAGCAAAACGATACCATGGAACTATGGAGGAGAAATCTTCTATCATGGTATCAAACAAATTGAGGCAGTCCAAGATATTTCTAAAGAAGAAGACCCTGATATAGGGAACATTGCAGGTACAAGCAAGATAACCTGCAGTGGCCGGATCTTTTCTCCAGAGATTGCTCCCCCTCGAGCAGTTTTCGGACCCTTGAAAGCTTCTGTACCTGTTGGACCATCTGTGCAAGGCCCAATGATTGAAGAATTGGATACTCCTGAAGTAAGACCATCTGCTGATATTACCAATAAGGGTAAGAGGATACTAGAAGTGCCTATCAGGACGAAGGCTCATGCTGTGGTTATCCCCGAAACCACTCAGAAAGAAATGGATGAAATCTTGAAAATAATCAGAAAAAGTGACTACGACGTTGTGGAACAGTTAGGGCAGACCCCTTCTAAAATTTCAATGTTGGCTCTTCTACTCTGCTCTGAGGCCCATGCTAAGGCCCTGATAAAATTCTTGAAGGCGGCACATGTACCCCAAGAGACTTCGAATGACCAGTTTCAGGAATGTGTGGCCAGTCTTACTGTTGATAATGGCCTTGGATTTTCCGATGCTGACTTAACTCCCAAAGGAAGGAAACACAACGACACGCTACATGTCTCAGTTGAATGCAAGGGAACCACCCTCTCCCATGTCTTAGTTGATACTGGTTCTTCGTTGAATATGTTGCCGAAGAAAGCCTTAGACCGTTTGGACTGCAAAGGATTGATCCTCAAACCTAGTAACATCGTTGTTAGGGCTTTTGATGGTTCCAAAAGAATGGTTCATGGAGAGGTTGATATTCCTATCAAAGTAGGCACAGAGGTTTTCAACTCCACCTTTTACGTGATGGACATCAGTCCGTCATATTCGTGTTTGTTAGGAAGACCGTGGATCCATTATGCCGGGGCAGTTACCTCCTCTTTGCACCAAATGTTGAAGTATCCTGTTAAGGGTAAAATTATAACGGTGCACAGCGAGGAAGAGTACATGATAAGTCACCTCAACTCCTTCCGTTATGTGGAGTTGGATGGCGAGTTCATCGAAACGCCTTTTCAACATTTTGAGGAAGTATCTCCTGAGGTAGCAGTTGCGAAGACAATGGTTGAGGTACCTATCATTCCCAAGCATGTGCCTAGGATGGCATCTCTCAAGGACACATAGGCGGTGATCAAAGAAGGGAAGAGTACAGTATGGGGGCAATTTCCTGATTTTCCCCATAAGACGGACAAATTTGGACTAGGGTTTACAGCTGCAGGACAGAAGGCTATGCGCCGTTCCAAGACTGGAGGGCCACCTGTAAGGATTACCCATCACGAAATTAATATTGTTGAAGATGAAGATGAAGAGAACAACTTCGAAGATTGGATCTTTTCAACCGCCGAAGGGGGTCTAAGCAACTGGGAAGCAAAGGATTTTATTCCCATCACCTTTATCAACCAGTAATTTTATCTTTGAACAATTTCCTATTTTTCGGTCTATAATAACTAGAACAATTCGTACACTATTTTCACCTCATGCCTTGCCCGGGGCATGTAGGTCCATTTGTAAGGGCTTGATTTTCTTCATTATCATATGCCATGTTTTAATGAATCATTGGACGTTTTCATAAACTGTTGTGTTCACTTTCTTTCCTTTTGCATTTCTGTTTTGTTTAAGGATGGCTATCCCTTACACACACCCACACTCACAAATGCAGGTACCCATCCACTCCGGATTCCATGGGCAACTATTCTGTTTCAGCCTTCGATAACTCTGAAGATTTGGTCAATCACGCTGAGTACGAATTTGACGAGGATTGTGAAGTGCCGGGAGAGTTAGCCAGACTTCTACAACAAGAAGAGAGGGCTATTCTGCCTCATGAAGAGTTGCTAGAAACCATCAACTTGGGGACAGAGGAGGACAAGAAAGAATTAAAAGTGGGTGCCAACCTGGAACCAAATGTCAAGGAGCACTTAGTGCAGTTGTTGAACGAATATGTTGAAATCTTCGGCTGGTCTTATGAAGACATGTCGGGACTAGACACAAATATCGTGGTTCACCGTCTCCCTACAAGAGAAGACTGTCCACCGATCAAGCAAAAGGTTCGCCGAATGAGGCATGACATGTCTGAGAAGATCAAAGCTGAAGTAATTAAGCAATTCAACGTTGGCTTTCTGGCTGTTACATCCTATCCATAATGGGTTGCTAACATTATGCACGTGCCTAAGAAGGACGGCAAAGTCAGAATGTGCGTAGACTATCGGGATTTGAACAGGGCTAGCCCCAAGGATGATTTTCCACTGCCACACATCGACATTTTGGTTGACAATACAACTCAGCACAAAGTATTTTCCTTCATGGATGGATTCTCGGGATACAACCAGATCAAAATAGCCCCCGAGGACATGGAGAAAACTACTTTTGTCACGCAATGGGGTACCTTCTGCTACAAAGTGATGCCGTCCGGACTGAAGAACGCAAGGGCAACCTATCAACGCGCCATGATAGCTTTGTTTCATGATATGATACATCATGAGATCTAAGTTTACATAGAAGACATGATAGCTCGATCACAGATAGAAGAAGAACACCTTAATCATTTGCAAAAGCTGTTTGCTAGGTTGAAGGAGTATAAACTCAGACTGAACCCAAGCAAGTGCACTTTTGGAGTTAGGTCTGGTAAACTTCTGAGATTTATTGTCAGCAACAAAGGCATTAAGGTTGATCCAGCTAAAGTGAAGGCTATACAAGAAATGCTTGCCCCCCGCACTGAAAAGGAGGTTAGAGGATTCTTGGGACGCTTAAACTATACCTCGAGGTTCATCTCTCACCTGATATCTACATGTGAGCCAATTTTTAAACTGCTGAAGAAAGATCAGGTAGTTGAATGGAATAATGATTATCAAGTTGCTTTTGATAAGATCAAAGAGTACTTACTAGAACCTCCTATTCTGATGCCACCCGTCGAAGGAAGGCCGTTAATCATGTATCTTACTGTGATACGGTGGGAGAACTGACTATGGTTTTGCGTTTGTTTTCGCAAATGTTTCGGTTGAGCAAGAGTCGCCACCGACTTTTTATTTTATCCTAAGGAAAGGTTTAAAAAGCACAACAAAAACCTTTGAGATTTTTTTCTTGGGTTCGGGGAGTAGATTATAGAAAGGGAAGGTATTAGCACCCTTTCTATCCATGGTTATCCATGGGCTCTTAGGTACTTGCTTAGATCAACTTGCCTTGGTTTTCAATTGTTTGAAATGGTGCTTTGTGTGTGGTTTTGAAAAGGTTTTGAAAAAGATGCCTTGTTTAGGCTACCCTTGTAACAATTCTTTACTCGAATGTTTTACAAAAGGTGTTTGTCTTTTTGAAAAGATGTTTCAAGGTTTTTTGAAAGTTTGTTTTGAAAGTGTTTGTGAAGTGTGGTTTGAAAGATAGGCAAGTGTTTTTATTTTGCAAGTTGACAAGTACTTAAGAGCTATCTACCCTAAAGTTCTCAAAGATTTTTTCTATGTTTTAACCCTTCTAACAATTTTGTTCCACCATTGCATTTGGTGGACAATCTTGTGTTAGGATGTTAACGGGACGGGCGCGGGTCATCGTTTAGACCATAATTGCAATGGTGCCAAGTATCTTTGGGCAATTTTCCTTTAAGGGACTTGATCATTTTAGGCAACTTTTCGAAAGCGTCATCGAGGGACTATGATCATTTGAATTGTTTGTTTTGTTTTTGCCCAAAGAAACCTAACATACAATATGGCCCATTTATTAAAGGCAACAAGTGGAATACCCTAGGGGTGCAAGTGTGATTAGTGTTGTCCATTTTCATGCTTGATTATCTTGAAATTAGGTCAAACTATTTTGTTGTTTTTATTCGCATACAAACCCTAATTCTATCATGGTATAATTAGAAAGCATTAAAGTGCGAAATTTAAAGTTCCTAAGCTATTACAACACAATATGGGAAGGGGGGTACAAATGTTCAAATGGGGGGATTTGACAAGAAATTTAAACCTAGCTATTACATCAATTTGGAATTATTTACAAGATATTTAATTGCACAAATTAAATAGAAATAAAATAAATATGCAAAATGTAAAAAGGGTTTTTATATGTATGGAAAAAGGTGTTTTTTATGTCAAATAAATAAAATAAAAAAAAGTATTATTTTTGGAGCTTTTGTATGTTTAGGGCAAAACCCTAATTTTATTAAATAAAAGGTATTATTTATTTAATGTGTACCATATTTATTTATTATATACAAAATAAAATGAAAATGAAGTATATTTATAAAAAAAGTATTTTTTTGAGGTCAAATATTAATAAAAGAAAAATGTATGTATTTTTGTATTTTTTGTCCTAAATATTCTAATAAATATATATATATATATATATTTGTATTATTTTCTAAATATGTATTATATATATAAAAATGATAATATTTAATATTTATAAAAAAAGTATATTTTATATAAAATATTTTAAGAAGATAAAACAAAATAAAAATGAAAATAAAATGTGTTTACATTATTTTTTAGTATTTTAAGTAAAAAGTGTTTATTTATTTATTTATGTACAAATATCAATATAAACAATTAAATGCCTAAAAAATTCAAAAATGGTTTAAAAAATTATTTTTATATTTTTAATATCATGAGGAAAAATAAATAAGTCAGGAATAAAAAACAAAAGTAAAAAAATCATAAAAATAAACCAAATGGGCCTCAGAGGTGTAAAAGCAAAAATGGGGTGTGAAAAGAAATACAAAAACAGGCCCAACCCACCAAGTCCTTCTTCAACCTCCAGCCAGAAATTGTTCAAAAAACGCGCGCCTGTACACTGATTCAAACATCTGGATTCCTTGACTTTTTGCACAAACTTACAACACCAAAAATGTTAAGCATTGAATCACGATTCTGAATATGTAAAGAACTCCTCCTAACTCTCAGAAATGAGAGAGAATTTTATCATTCCCAAATCTTAACCTAACTTTTTATCAATATTCAGACCTTAAATTCTCACAGCATATGCAAAATAAATGAAAAGTAAAGGTATGTACAGTTTCAGGGGCATGAGTAGAACACTTCTTATTCACAAACTTAGAGCTAATGATGCCTACATTGGGAGATAGAAGTTCAAGAATATACCTGTTCAGTTGAAGTTGTATCTGATGATGGAGGTACTTTCAGAGCAAGGTGATGATTGGTACAACTTCCTTGATGTCCAGGGATGCTATTCCAAGTTTTACTTTGCTTTGAAACTAGCTGAATCGAGTTGTAGCACTCCACCTGCAATACAAGAAAATGAAAATGGCCAAACTGATTAGAGGAGTTACAATCCACTTCTAATGCTTTGGATAGTTTGGATAGATGGTAGGGAAGGTGTTTGAACTGGTTTGGGCAAGAATGCATGATGGAAATGAGTTGTGGGATTCAAACTGCAGCAGGTGCTTTGTTTGGACAGTTTGAAGGTGATTCTGGGAATGGTATGGTATGAGGGATGCTAGGCTCGTGTTTCAGCTTAGGATGAATGTTTAGGATATGTTTGACAAGTTTGCTTAAGGGTTTTTCAGCTGAGATGGAAGTTGGTGTACAAAATGCTATGTTTCTTACACTTTAAGCAAGAGATGTCCAAGTTGGTTTTTAGACAGGTAGAGGCCCCCCTAATGTGCTGTAAATCTTGGCATTGATCAGTGTAATTAGTTCCTAAACTTGTGCCAAGGGGATTTGAACTGTACTTCTTGGATTTGCATTTTGACATAAAGCTCACTTTTGCAAAAATGGTTAAAGTGCTTTATCTATTTTGGGATTAAACCATTATGCAATGCTTGAACACATAGAATATGGTCTTGGCACAAAGAGTTTGCATTAAATTTATGAGTGTTGTATGGTTTAGAGGCCTGTAATCAAGGGAAGCATGCTGATTTGAAAATTGCCTAAGTGTATGAACATGGAAATTGGCCATAACAAAAGTGAGTTTTTCCCATATTGCAAAATTCGATTCTCCCTAACCATGAGGTTGTTTGATGAGTTCTTGGACATTTTGGAAAGCTTGGAATGTGTACTACAATACATCTTTGAAGTGAAAATTGAAATTCCAAGTGGAAGTATATGAAAAATGGTCTTGAAGTCAGGTAAAAACCTTGCCTAAAATAGGTCAAATTTTCTCTAAGTTAAGAATGGTTTGGTACCCTTGTTCCAAAAATTGTAACTTGAGATACAAGCTTCTTTTGGGAAAACTTTGTATATCAAAGTTGTAGATTATCCAATAGGCTACAACTTTCATGTTTTGACTTTTGCTTGAATCCAAAGGAATCTTGGTGAGAAAGTGGGGCAAAGTTAGAAAAAAAATTAGGGTTTTTCATAACTTAGAAAAATTCTAAGTTATGAAAAATCTTCATTTCAAACCCTAATTTGCAATTCTTGATTTCTTGATGAACAAGTTTCATGATTTGGCATGTTTTGATGAAAAATGAATCTTGACACTTGATTTTGACCAAAAAGTCAAAGTTTGACTTTTCAGTATACAGTCAAAATTGATCAATTGACTGGGAAATTCAACTGTCAATCTTGTGCATTTGGGATCTTTTGAACTTGTTGAGCATGTCAAGATAATTCCATGGGGTCCTTGAGTCCATATGTGAGCTTGGTTTGCCATTGGCTAGGTCAAACAGTCAAAAATTGCCTTTGTGCAGTCAAAACCCTAAAAATGACCATTTTGCCCTTTTGGTGATATGATCAAATTTCTTATGGAATTGTGATCCAAACTTGATCAAATGGTCCATGTGAGTTCATAATGTTGATGTGGGTCAATTTTCATGAGATTTGACTGTCAATTGGCCATAGTTGACTTTTTCCCCAATACAGTTGATTTCTAGGCCAACTGTCCAATTGACTGGGCAAAATTTGGAATCAAGACTTGAAACTTGGTATGGATAAACTTGGGAGTCCAATATGAAGCATGAAAGTCATCTTAGGCATTTTAGGTCAAAACATCTTTGTGCAAACACAAACCCTAATTTGGGTCAACAGTGCAAGGAGAAGTCTTGAGCAGATGAAACCCTAACTGGATCTTGAGTTCCAATGGCTTTGTGATGAGGAATTATTGAGAAATGGAAGGGCAAATTTTGGGGTACAACAGTTGCCCCTGTTCAATCTTCTTGAATCCGAAGAGTTAGATTGGCAAGTTTGCCTTTCGCGACTCGAGGGTAAAAGGAGATTGGACACTAGAGTGCCCGGAAATTTGCACTCGTCACAGCAATGGATGCGGGAATGGGCTTAGAGATGCCATTTGGAGATGGGCTTAACGATGCCATCGGGAAGAGTGACAGAAACTTGTTGGGGATGGGCTTAAAGATGCCATCTGGAATGAGTATCAGAAAGGTGTCCATGTTTTGGACCATCTCTGAACTGGGGGTCTGAACAAGCAATAGATTGTCATCCGTATCTGGAGGCATCCGTAAACTGTTTTCAGGAGTTGAGATTGAATAAGCAATAGAGCAGCATCCGTTGTTGGGGAGCGTCCGTAAACTGTTTTCAAAAATTGCATCTGAACAAGCTGATAGATTAACATCCGTTGTTGGGAAGAATCCATAAACTGTTTTCAGAAGTTTGAGAAGAGTCTGAACAAGTGATAGGTTAACATCCGTTACTTGGAGAACCCGTGAACTGTTTTCAGAAATCTTGAAGTTGAATAAGCAATAGAGCAGCATCCGTTGTTGGGAAGCGTCCGTAAACTGTTTTCAAAAGTTGCATCTGAACAAGCGATAGATTAACATCCGTTGTTGGGAAGAATCCATAAACTGTTTTCAGAAGTCTTGAGAAGAAACTGAACAAGTGATAGGTTAACATCCGTTACTTGGAGAACCCGTGAACTATTTTCAGAAATCTTGAAGTTGAATAAGCAATAGAGCAGCATCCGTTGTTGGGAAGCGTCCGTAAACTGTTTTCAAAAGTTGCATCTGAACAGGCGATAGATTAACATCTGTTGTTGGGAAGAATCCATAAACTGTTTTCAGAAGTCTTGAGAAGAATCTGAACAAGTGATAGGTTAACATCCGTTACTTGGAGAACTTGTGAACTGTTTTCAGAAATCTTGAAGGTGGAGGAAGAACCGGTGTAGGGTTCCCTGATGATGAGCTCGTATAAAACTGCATCTGGATGAATCTGGAATAAGCATCAGGATGTTGTCATGTCTTGATCACATCTGAACTATCCCTGGAAAGAATCTCGGAAGATAATGATTTTGTCTGTCGACTGATCTTACCTGAAAAGGTAGAGAGTTAGTTATATGCAATGTCATGATGTATGATGCAATGTATGTCATATGATATGAATGTAAATGAATGCGCATGTAAGCTGGATAACTGTCTTGCAAAGGATAGATGAATCCGAGATGGCTGAAGATAGAAACATCTTGACTGCGGCCGGGAAGAATAATTCCTGGTTGTTGCTGGGGAATAAGGAGCTTGGGTTGTATACCAGACTACTGGGGAATTCCTGTCTTGAAGAGATCTTCATTGGAGAATCTTGAATATACAGTGAGGAACTGAGAACTGAGAGTCTTCAAATTTGCTTGGGGAATACCAGACCTTCAATCATCGAGGGGCCTTAGAACCACTTGCGGGGACTTGGAATTTCCTTGGTGACTTGCAGGGTAAAATAAATTTTGATGATTTCTACTAGGGATTTTAGAACCTGGTAGACCCATGCTGGGGAAGTATGATCTGAGAATCTTCAGCTTGGTGGGAAGCATCTCAGTGGGGAGAAGGTTCACTAGTCTGGTTCCGCTGGGGATACTGAAACTTAGTTTTGAGGGGAATTGAGTTCTGGAGGATTCTCTGGCTGGGGATTGTATTGATAAGCTATGTTGGGGAACTCTGATGAACTCCGCTGGGGATAGGAAGAATTTTGGCGAGTGCGATCTTCCGTGGCAATAAGCTGAGGATAACCCAGTTATAAGCCCTTGTGAGGAATAACTTTGAATAAGGCTCGGGAGAGACGTCCGTCCTATGCAGGGGATAAGCTTCCAGAATCTACTGGGGATAAGCTTCAAGACTTGCTGGGGATATGGATTCCAAATCTCCTGGGGGTTTCCTTTGAAGGGGTATCAAGATATCCAACTGCACTTTCAACCTATCAGTAGTCCTCTTTCTTGATTCATAAGGAAATGATTATGTTCAAATGCATATGCCTATTTAACAAAACATTGGACGTTTCTCAAAATAAAACAATTAGTGCAAGAGAAAAAGAACAAGGAAAATACACAAATTTCTGGGAAAAGTATTTGTATTAACTTTCTCTGAGTATATTTGTACAAAGGAGACAATCATCCTAGTAAGAGGATTTTGTCGTAAATATTGAAAGATTTATACAAAATAAAGATGGCTATGTGAAATAATTCCGTGGGATTCCATTCCGCTATAGCCTTCACAACTCTGAATATCTGTCCATCCAATGCTCCGTTTGCCGATGACTGGATTGATCAGAAACCTGGAACTGGTTGATGAAGAGATTGTCTTTGAAGTGATCCGACGAGCCATAGTCATACGCTTCAATTCCCTAACTTTTGCCTGAATCGCCCTTTCGGGTTTTCGATCCACCGGGAAACCGCTTTTTGCCCAAGCCGCCCTTTCGAGTTTTCAACTTGCCGGGTGTACAGATTTTTTTTGTTTTATCCCTAATTTTTGCCTGAACCGTCCTTTCGGGTTTTCGGTTCACCGGGATGCCCATTTTTGCCCAAGCCGCCCTTTCGGGTTTTCGACTTGTCGGGTTATTTTATGCGTAGTATCTTTTGACTATGTCTGCGTTCGCAGGGTGAGGCAAATCGTCGCCGTCCATGGTGGTTAGAATCATCGCACCACCAGAAAATATGCTCTTGATCACAAATGGTCCTTCATATGTAGGAGTCCATTTGCCCCTGGGATCACTTTGCGGCAAGATAATCCGCTTGATTACGAGATCTCCGACTTGATACACCTGACGCCTGACTTTCTTATTAAAGGCCTTGATCATCCGTTTTTGATACGTCTGACCGTGGCATATAGCAGTGAGTCACTTCTCGTCGATCAGATTGAGTTGATCAAGTCGGGTCTGAATCCAATCATCTTCATTCAGACCTGTATCCTTCATGATCCTTAGAGAAGGAATCTGAACCTCCATAGGCAGGACAGCTTCCATGCCATATACCAATGAAAATGGGGTTACCCTGGTTGAAGTACGTGCCGTCGTACGGTATCCATGCAGAGCAAACGGTAACATCTCATGCCAGTCTTTGTAAGTGACTGTCATTTTCTGAATGATCTTCTTAATGTTTTTGTTCGCAGCTTCAACAGCACTGTTCATCTTCGGCCGATAGGGAGATGAATTGTGATGATAAATCTTGAACTGTTCGCACAATGCGGTGATCATCGTGTTATTCAGATTTGTACCGTTGTCTGTGATGATCCTGTCTGGAACACATACCGGCATATGAGATTTTGTTTGATGAAGCAGGCAACCACATTTTTAGTAACAGAGGCGAAGGAAGCTGCTTCGACCCACTTGGTGAAATAGTCAATGGCAACTAGGATGAAACAATGTCCGTTGGAAGCCGTGGGCTTGATATCTCCAATCATGTCAATGCCCCACATTGCAAATGGCCACGGAGCAGTCAGGACGTTGAGAGGAACCGGAGGGATATGAACTTTGTCGGCATAGACTTGACATTTGTGGCAGGTACGGGAATGTTGATGGCAGTCAGCCTCCATGATAGACCAGTAATAGCCTGCCCTTAGGATCTTCTTAGCCATTGTATGCCCGCTCAAGTGAGTGCTAAATGTTCCGCTGTGTATCTCAGTCATGATCAACTCTGCTTCAGCTTTGTCCACGCATCAGAGTAATACACAATCATGGCTTCTTTTGTAAAGGATGCCGTTGCTCAGGAAGAATTTAGCCGCGAATTTCCTTAAGAACTTCTTGTCATTTATGGAAGCTCCTTCGGGATAATCTCTAGTCTCGAGATACCTTTTGATTTCATGGAACCAAGGTTGTTCCACTACTTCTTCGGTATTAATCTCGTGACAATGTGCCGGTTCATCCATTCGCTCGATGGTGATTTGGGGAGCCTCGTTATCCCAGTTGAGTTTAAACATGGAGGACATTGTAGCTAGAGCATCTGCTAGCTGATTCTCTTCTCGCGGGAAATGCTCGAAGGTAATTTGCTCGAAATGAGGCAACAATGTCAAGACATGTTCTTTGTATGGGATAAGATTAGGATGCTTGGTATCCCACTCTCCTTTGATTTGACTGATAACCAAAGCCGAGTCCCTAAATACGATCAAAGATTTGATCCCCAAGTCTATAGCAGCCTTGAGGCCGAAGATGCAAGCTTTATACTCAGCCATGTTGTTTGTGCAGCTGAAGCAAAGTCGAGCCGTGAAAGGGGTGTGACAACCTTCCGGAGAAATGAGTACTGCGCCGATACCGTTTCCAAGTGCATTTGAAGCACCATCAAAGTACAGGGTCCATCGGGATCCCTTTTCAGGTCCGTCATACGGTCCGTTACCTTCAATGTTGTCCAAATTCATGATGTCCTCGTCTGGAAAGTCAAATCTCATGGGTTGATAATCTTCGATAGCTTGATGAGCCAGATGGTCAGCTAGTACACTCCCTTTTATAGCTTTTTGAGTGGTGTACTGGATGTCATACTCAGTTAGGATCATCTGCCATCTGGCTATTCTTCCAGATAAAGCGGGCTTTTCGAAGATATACTTGATAGGATCCATTTTGGAAATTAACAAGGTAGTATGAGTCAACATATACTGCCTTAGTCGGCGAGCAGCCCATACCAAAGCGCAACAAGTTTTCTCGAGCAGTGAGTAGCGAGTCTCACAGTCGGTAAACTTTTTGCTAAGGTAATAAATAGCATGCTCTTTTCGACCAGACTCGTCATGCTGGCCCAAAACACACCCCATTGAGTTATCCAAGACGGTTAAATACATGATCAGTGGTCTTCCTTCGACGGGTGGCATCAGAATAGGAGGTTCTAGCAAATACTCCTTGATTTTATCAAAAGCAGCTTGGCAATCGTCGTTCCATTCGACTACCTGATCTTTCTTCAAGAGTTTGAAAATTGGCTCGCAGGTAGAAGTCAGATGAGAGATGAATCTGGTAATATAGTTCAAGCGCCCCAAGAACCCTCTAACCTCCTTTTCAGTACAGGGAGCAGGCATCTCTTGTATTTCTTTTACTTTTGCTGGATCGACTTTAATGCCTTTGTTGCTTACAATGAATCCTAGAAGTTTACCAGATCTAACTCCAAAAATGCACTTACTTGGATTCAGCCTGAGCTTGTATTCTTTCAACCTGGAAAACAGCTTTTCTAGATGTCCAAGGTGCTCCTCCTCTGTTTGCGACCGAGCTATCATATCGTCTACGTAAACTTCAATCTCATGATGTATCGTATCATGAAACAAAGCTACCATGGCGCGTTGATAAGTTGCCCCTGCGTTCTTCAGCCCGAACGACATCACCTTGTAACAGAAAGTGCCCCATTGTGTGACTAAAGTTGTTTTCTCCATATCCTCGGGGGCCATTTTGATTTGATTGTAGCCCGAGAATCCATCCATGAAGGAAAACACTTTGTGCTGAGCTGTATTGTCGATCAAAATGTCAATGTGTGGAAGTGGAAAATCATCTTTGGGGCTGGCCCTATTCAAATCCCGGTAGTCCACACACATCCTGACTTTGCCATATTTCTTAGGTACTGGCACGATGTTAGCGACCCATTGAGGATAGGACGTAACATCCAGAAAGCCAGCGTCGAATTGCTTCATCACTTCTGCTTTGATCTTTTCAGACATGTCAGGCCTCATTCGGCGGACTTTTTGCTTGATCGGTGGACAATCCTCTCTTGTGGGGAGACGGTGAATCATAATGTCTGTGTCTAAACCCGGCATGTCTTCATAAGACCAAGCGAAGATTTCAACATACTCATTCAACAATTGTATCAGGCGCTCCTTGACACTTGGTTCCAGATTGGCACCCACTTGTACCTCCTTCCGGTCTTCCTCGGTCCCTAAGTTGACAGTTTCCAAGGACTCTTCGTGCGGTAAGATGGCTCTTTCCTCTTGCTGTAGAAGTCTGGCTAGTTCCCCTGGTACTTCACAACCTTCGTCATCTTCATACTCGGCTTGATTGACCAGATCTTCAGAGTTATTGAAGGATATAGCAGAATAGTCACCCATGGAATCCGGAGTGGATGGGTACCTGCATTTGTGAGTGTGGGTGTGTGTAAGGGATAGCCATCCTTAAACAAAAAATGCAAAAGGAAAGAAAATGAACACAAGCAGTTTATCAAATGAAAAACGTCCAATGAATCATTAAACATGGCATATGGATATGAAAAATAATCAAAACCCTTACAAATAGACCTACATGCCCCGAGCAAGGCATGAGGTGAAAGATAGTGTACGGATTGTTTGAAAATAGATATTACAGACCAAATAGGAAATGTTTGACAGATAAATTACTGATGAATAAAAGTGATGGGGACAAAGTCTTTGGCCTCCCAGTTGCACAATCCTCCTTTGACAGTTGGGTAAATCCACTCTTCGATGTTGCTCTCTTTGTCTTCATCCTCCAAAGCGTTGATTCCGTAGGGAGAAATTTTGACTGGCGCTCTCTCAATCTTCGAACGACGCATAGCTTTCTGGCCCGCGGTAGTGAACCCTAATCCAAATTTGTCTGTCTTATGTGGAATATCAGGCAACTGCCCCCATGCTGAATTCTTCCCCTCCTTTATTGCGGCCCTTGCGTCTTCCAGAGATGCCATCCTGGCCATCTGCCTTGGTACTTCAGCTGCCAACTTTGCTACTGTTATTTCAGGAAGGACTTCTTCAAAATGCTGGAAAGGCGTCTCAATGAACTCCCCCTCTACCTCCACATACCGGAAGGAATTCAAGTGGCTGATAATGTACTCCTCTTCGCCATGGACGGTTATAATCTTTCCCTTGACAGGATACTTCAACATCTGATGTAAGGACGAGGTGACTGCCCCAGCATGGTGTATCCAAGGCCTACCCAACAAGCAAGAGTATGACGGACGGATGTCCATCACATAGAAAGTAGATTTAAACACCTCAGTGCCTATCTTGATGGGAATTTCAACCTCCCCATGGACCATTCTCTTCGAACCATCGAAAGCTCTGACAACAATATCACTCGGCTTCAACTCCAACCCTTCACAATCTAGTCGGTCCAAGGCCTTCTTAGGCAGTACATTCAGCGACGAACCAGTGTCGACCAAGACATGTGCGAGAGTAGTTCCCCGGAACTCGATTGAAATGTGCAAAGCATCATTGTGGTTTCTACCTTTAGGAGTTAGGTCGGCATCAGAGAAACCTAATCCATTGTCCGCAGTAAGGCTAGCCACGCAATTTTGAAATTGATCTGCAGAGGTTTTCTGGGGCACATGGGCTGCCTTCAGGAATTTTATCAGAGCCTTAGCGTGCGCTTCCGAGCAAAGTAGTAGTGCCAGCATGGAGATTTTTGAGGGGGTTTGCCCCAGTTGTTCTACCACATCGTAATCACTCCTTTTGATTATCTTCAAGATCTCATCCATTTCTTTCTTGGAAGTCTCCGGGATGACCAAGGGTTGAGCCCTCGTCCTGACGAGCTCATCTTGGATTCCCTTACCTTTATCAACAGCGGTAGGAGGGACAATACTAGGAACAACAACATATTCAATCAATGGGGTTCTAGCGGAGAGTTTTATTGGTGCAGGGATGACCTTGTCGGCAGATGAGGGTCCAAAGATTTCTCTTGGAGGGGCAATCTCTGGAGAAAATATTCTCCCGCTCCGGGTGATTTTGCTCGTGCCTGCAATGTTACCAATGCTGGCTTCTTCATCATCCGAACTTTCTTCAGTTATTTCGATTTGTTTAATACCATGGTAGTAGACGTCACCGCCATAGTTCCATGGTATCGACTTCTCAGAAATATAGGGGACAGGCCCTGGCATTGTTATCTTCAAAGGAACAGATTTCGTAACTGGTGTAATCTTAACAAGCTTTTTGACGGCCTTGGAAAGATTGGCGTGAATGGTTATGATTGAGACATCTTCAGTATGGGTTGGAACAGCAGAAACTTTTTCAAACATAATTTGTCGACTGTCCATTAGGCCTTGGATGCCTTTTTTCAGTAACGGACAATCAAATGGCAGAGAGTAACAACAATAGCAGTCTTCTTTACATCCCGGGAAGATCCCGACCTTTAACAGATTCAACTTGATGGTTAACAATGGAGTTATCAGATCATTAACATCAGCAACATACAAATCTTCTTCAATGGAATTGACATTTCGGCCGTGCTTCGGCATGGGAGCAGATATCACATTAGGCTTCTCCGGAGCGTCGAACTCCACTTCCTTCGCCTCTATCAGGTCTTGGATTTTATGCTTGAGTGCCCAACAATCATTGGTGTCGTGCCCGACACTGTCAGAATGGTAGGCGCATTTAGCATTAGGATGATAATGCGGAGAGGACGTATTCACATTTTTTGGTGCCTCTTTGATAGTGGCGAGATTCAATTTCAACAGATAGGGAAGCACTTGCGCTGGTCTTTGACTGTTTACTCGAGATCCATCCTACTGAAATAAACAGCAGACAGATAAGGAAACCTGGAGTGAGACCTGCTTATGCACATGATGAATGGTATGCTTATGTATGCAATGCATTCAAGGATTTAGAACATTCAAAATTGTTGCAGACAAAGAAGAACGCACGTCATATTAATAAGAAGAAATTTGTTAGTACATAAATGCCCATGGGCCAAATATTACAAAAACAACTTCTCAAGGTAAAAAGACATTGCGCATCCTCTTTGGTGCGATGTAGGTGTTGAGGGCCTCTTGCTCATGGAGTCGGCGGGTAAGCTCTAGAACCTTCTTCTCGCTAGCGTAGAAGCTAGCTTCAAAAGTGTTCCGTTCCTCCTTGAGCTGAATCCAGCTCTTCTGCATTTCCTCCCACGATGTAGGCATGTCAGGATGTAGGATGGTGTAGGGAACCTCTCCTTCCTTAACAGGCTCTTTAATCACAGGGAGAACATGAGGATAAGGCATCATTAGACTTTGGGCTCGGGCTCGTACCCACTTGAGATAAGGCTCAAGAGGGATGGAGTTCCTGTGTCCCAGAGTCTTGCTATCAACCTTGTTGGGCCTTCCCCAACCTCTGATGAATCTTTGGCGAAGTCCTTGCGCATTGTTATCGAAGTCAAAAACTAGGTCAGGAATCAACATGTCGTGAGGGCCATCCCTCCGTGCATATCCAAATTGCCTCAAAGCTAGGCAAGGGTTGTAGGTGATACCTCCTCTGATTCCAAGTAAAGGAACATTAGGAAACTCTCCACAACGATCGACGATGATGACATTTTCTCTGGACCGAGAACACCAATGTACATCAGAGTGAGTAAGAGTCATCAACCGTTGGGACCACCTTGAGCCTTGATCATTCTTTAAGACAGATTGTGGAAGGTGCGAAATAAACCACCTTGCAAGGAGAGGAGTACAACACATGAGAACACCCCTCTTTCTCATTGTTCGTGTGTAAAATGAGTGAAGGATGTCCCCAAGCAATATTGGTATTGGATTTCTGGACAAGAAGATTTTGACGGCATTGACATCCACCAATTGGTCAGAATTTGGGAACAAGACCAACCCATAGATAAGGAGTGCCACAATCTCTTCAAAGGCTTGTAGGTCCAATGAATTCCAACACTCTTGTGCCTTCTCAAACAAGAATTTTGCTAAGAATCCTTTGACGCCGCTTCTAGTTTCCCAATGCCCCTTGATGTCGGATGGTTGTAGATGTAATGCTCGAGCAACATCTTCCGGCTTTGGTTCCTTTTCTGTACCATTGAAAGGTAGTTGATTAAGGATAGGGATTCTTAGGAGTTGAGAAAACTCCTCCAAAGTGGGCACCAGCTGATAGTCAGGGAAAGTGAAACAGTGGTGAAGAGGGTCAAAGAACTAGAATAGCACTTTCATCATGTCTTCTTCAATGTTGGTGTTGACTAAGCTGAGCAGTCTACCATGTCTTTCACTGAAGGATGAGCTTTCCGGAATTCTTGAGGTGAGCTCCTTGAGTTGAGGAGAGATTCTCACGAGGTTGACTTGGATGGTTTTTCTGCGAGGAATTTCCATGACCTACAAAACAAGAACAAAGATGAAGATCCAAACCCTTGAAATGGTTAGTGAATGCATATGATGCTTTATGATGTTTATGATGTATGCACAAACATATGTACAAGCAAATCACACCAAACCCTAGTTTCAGGCTTGCATGGGGTTTCATAGGTAAGTACCCTCTTGAGTGTAGTTGGCTTAAAAAACCTGTCCTATAAATAGTAACCGGGTCCTAAGGAGCTCAATATCATTGGATTGTTTTCAATGTTCATTGTTTTGGTTTAGCCACTTAACTAGCGACCAAAATATTCCAAGAAATCAACCCTCAATGAGTGTAGTATCGAGTATCTACCAACTTCGGACTGCACCAAAGCCGGTCATCTAACTACCCCTAATGAAAGGCCAAGATGGTCAAGTAAGGTTCTAGGTCATTAGTGCTTAGTGACATCACTCAGCGGCCCCGTACTCTCCTTGATTGAGCTCAAGGGTTACCGGTACTCACAAATATGTCGCACTAATATAGCTATTGCTTCGACCGTGTCGGTATACCCCGCACAGTTTCCACAACGTATTGCTATCTATGAATGTTTCCCAAAATCCGGGTGTAGGATTGCAAACCCAAAAAAGAGAACCAAAATATAAAGCAATCAAATCAAACAATTAGTCATGCAAAAGGGTGATCTAAGCCCTAAGGTTACTCCACTTTTAAATTTTCCCCAGCAGAGTCGCCAGTTCTGTGATACGGTGGGAGAACTGACTATGGTTTTGCGTTTGTTTTCGCAAATGTTTCGGTTGAGCAAGAGTCGCCACCGACTTTTTATTTTATCCTAAGGAAAGGTTTAAAAAGCACAGCAAAAACCTTTGAGATTTTTTTCTTGGGTTCGGGGAGTAGATTATAGAAAGGGAAGGTATTAGCACCCTTTCTATCCATGGTTATCCATGGGCTCTTAGGTACTTGCTTAGATCAACTTGCCTTGGTTTTCAATTGTTTGAAATGGTGCTTTGTGTGTGGTTTTGAAAAGGTTTTGAAAAAGATGCCTTGTTTAGGCTACCCTTGTAACAATTCTTTACTCGAATGTTTTACAAAAGGTGTTTGTCTTTTTGAAAAGATGTTTCAAGGTTTTTTGAAAGTTTGTTTTGAAAGTGTTTGTGAAGTGTGGTTTGAAAGATAGGCAAGTGTTTTTATTTTGCAAGTTGACAAGTACTTAAGAGCTATCTACCCTAAAGTTCTCAAAGATTTTTGCTATGTTTTAACCCTTCTAACAATTTTGTTCCACCATTGCATTTGGTGGACAATCTTGTGTTAGGATGTTAACGGGACGGGCGCGGGTCATCGTTTAGACTATAATTGCAATGGTGCCAAGTATCTTTGGGCAATTTTCCTTTAAGGGACTTGATCATTTTAGGCAACTTTTCGAAAGCGTCATCGAGGGACTATGATCATTTGAATTGTTTGTTTTGTTTTTGCCCAAAGAAACCTAACATACAATATGGCCCATTTATTGAAGGCAACAAGTGGAATACCCTAGGGGTGCAAGTGTGATTAGTGTTGTCCATTTCCATGCTTGATTATCTTGAAATTATGTCAAACTATTTTGTTGTTTTTATTCGCATACAAACTCTAATTCTATCATGGTATAATTAGAAAGCATTAAAGTGCGAAATTTAAAGTTCCTAAGCTATTACAACACAATATGGGAAGGGGGTACAAATGTTCAAATGGGGGGATTTGACAAGAAATTTAAACCTAGCTATTACATCAATTTGGAATTATTTACAAGATATTTAATTGCACAAATTAAATAGAAATAAAATAAATATGCAAAATGCAAAAAGGGTTTTTATATGTATGGAAAAAGGTGTTTTTTATGTCAAATAAATAAAATAAAATAAAGTATTATTTTTGGAGCTTTTGTATGTTTAGGGCAAAACCCTAATTTTATTAAATAAAAGGTATTATTTATTTAATGTGTACCATATTTATTTATTATATACAAAATAAAATGAAAATGAAGTATATTTATAAAAAAGTATTTTTTTGAGGTCAAATATTAATAAAAGAAAAATGTATGTATTTTTGTATTTTTTGTCCTAAATATTCTAATATATATATATATATATATATATATATATATATATATATATATATATATATATATATATATATATATATATATATATATATATATATATATATATATATATATATATATATATATATATATATATATATATATATATATATATATATATATATATATATATATATATATATATATATATATATATATATATATATATATATATATATATATATATATATATATATATATATATATATATATATATATATATATATATATATATATATATTTTCTAAATATGTATTATATATATAAAAATGATAATATTTAATATTTATAAAAAAAGTATATTTTATATAAAATATTTTAAGAAGATAAAACAAAATAAAAATGAAAATAAAATGTGTTTACATTATTTTTTAGTATTTTAAGTAAAAAGTGTTTATTTATTTATTTATGTACAAATATCAATATAAACAAATAAATGCCTAAAAAATTCAAACAAATAAATGCCTAAAAAATTCAAAAATGGTTTAAAAAATTATTTTTATATTTTTAATATCATGAGGAAAAATAAATAAGTCAGGAATAAAAAACAAAAGTCAAAAAATCATAAAAATAAACCAAATGGGCCTCAGAGGTGTAAAAGCAAAAATGGGGTGTGAAAAGAAATACAAAAACAGGCCCAGCCTACCAAGTCCTTCTTCAACCTCCAGCCAGAAATTGTTCAAAAAACACGCGCTTGTACACTGATTCAAACATCTGGATTCCTTGACTTTTTGCACAAACTTACAACACCAAAAATGTTAAGCATTGAATCACGATTCTGAATATGTAAAGAACTCCTCCTAACTCTCAGAAATGAGAGAGAATTTTATCATTCCCAAATCTTAACCTAACTTTTTATCAATATTCAGACCTTAAATTCTCACAGCATATGCAAAATAAATGAAAAGTAAAGGTATGTACAGTTTCAGGGGCATGAGTAGAACACTTCTTATTCACAAACTTAGAGCTAATGATGCCTACATTGGGAGATAGAAGTTCAAGAATATACCTGTTCAGTTGAAGTTGTATCTGATGATGGAGGTACTTTCAGAGCAAGGTGATGATTGGTACAACTTCCTTGATGTCCAGAGATGCTATTCCAAGTTTTACTTTGCTTTGAAACTAGCTGAATCGAGTTGTAGCACTCCACCTGCAATACAAGAAAATGAAAATGGCCAAACTGATTAGAGGAGTTACAGTCCACTTCTAATGCTTTGGATAGTTTGGATAGATGGTAGGGAAGGTGTTTGAACTGGTTTGGGCAAGAATGCACGATGGAAATGAGTTGTGGGATTCAAACTGCAGCTGGTGCTCTGTTTGGACAGTTTGAAGGTGATTCTGGGAATGGTGTGGTATGAGGGATGCTAGGCTCGTGTTTCAGCTTAGGATGAATGTTTAGGATATGTTTGACAAGTTTGCTTAAGGGTTTTTCAGCTGAGATGGAAGTTGGTGTACAAAATGCTATGTTTCTTACACTTTAAGCAAGAGATGTCCAAGTTGGTTTTTAGACAGGTAGAGGCCCCCCTAATGTGCTGAAAATCTTGGCATTGATCAGTGTAATTAGTTCCTAAACTTGTGCCAAGGGGATTTGAACTGTACTTCTTGGATTTGCATTTTGACATAAAGCTCACTTTTGCAAAAATGGTTAAAGTGCTTTATCTATTTTGGGATTAAACCATTATGCAATGCTTGAACACATAGAATATGGTCTTGGCACAAAGAGTTTGCATTAAATTTATGAGTGTTGTATGGTTTAGAGGCCTGTAATCAATGGAAGCATGCTGATTTGAAAATTGCCTAAGTGTATGAACATGGAAATTGGCCATAACAAAAGTGAGTTTTTCCCATATTGCAAAATTCGATTCTCCCTAACCATGAGGTTGTTTGATGAGTTCTTGGACATTTTGGAAAGCTTGGAATGTGTACTACAATCCATATTTGAAGTTAAAATTGAAATGCCAAGTGGAAGTATATGAAAAATGGTCTTGAAGTCAGGTAAAAACCTTGCCTAAAATAGGTCAAATTTTCTCTAAGTTAAGAATGGTTTGGTACCCTTGTTCGAAAAATTGTAACTTGAGATACAAGCTTCTTTTGGGAAAACTTTGTGAATCAAAGTTGTAGATTATGCAATAGGCTACAACTTTAATGTTTTGACTTTTGCTTGAATCCAAAGGAATCTTGGTGAGAAAGTGGGGCAAAGTTAGAAAAAAAATTAGGGTTTTTCATAACTTAGAAAAATTCTAAGTTATGAAAAATCTTCATTTCAAACCCTAATTTGCAATTCTTGATTTCTTGATGAACAAGTTTCATGATTTGGCATGTTTTGATGAAAAATGAATCTTGACACTTGATTTTGACCAAAAAGTCAAAGTTTGACTTTTCAGTATACAGTCAAAATTGATCAATTGACTGGGAAATTCAACTGTCAATCTTGTGCATTTGGGATCTTTTGAACTTGTTGAGCATGTCAAGATAATTCCATGGGGTCATTGAGTCCATATGTGAGCTTGGTTTGCCATTGGCTAGGTCAAACAGTCAAAAATTGCCTTTGTGCAGTCAAAACCCTAAAAATGACCATTTTGCCCTTTTGGTGATCTGATCAAATTTCTTTTGGAATTGTGATCCAAACTTGATCAAATGGTCCATGTGAGTTCATAATGTTGATGTGGGTCAATTTTCATGAGATTTGACTGTCAATTGGCCATAGTTGACTTTTTCCCCAATACAGTTGATTTCTAGGCCAACTGTCCAATTGACTGGGCAAAATTTGGAATCAAGACTTGAAACTTGGTATGAATAAACTTGGGAGTCCAATATGAAGCATGAAAGTCATCTTAGGAATTTTAGGTCAAAACATCTTTGTGCAAACACAAACCCTAATTTGGGTCAACAGTGCAAGGAGAAGTCTTGAGCAGATGAAACCCTAATTGGATCTTGAGTTCCAATGGCTTTGTGATGAGGAATTATTGAGAAATGGGAGGGCAAATTTTGGGGTACAACACTTACTGTTTTGGATAACTCAATGGGGTGCGTGCTGGGCCAACATGACGAGTCTGGCTGAAAAGAGCATGCCACTTATTACCTTAGCAAAAAGTTCACCGACTGTGAGACTCGCTACTCACTGCTCGAGAAAACTTGCTGCGCTTTGGTATGAGCTGCCCGCCGACTAAGGCAGTATATGTTGACTCATACCACTCTGCTGATTTCTAAGATGGATCTGATCAAGTATATCTTCGAGAAGCCTGCTTTATCTGGAAGAATCGCTAGATGGAAAATGATTTTGACTGAATATGATATCCAGTATACTACCCAAAAGCTATAAAGGGGAGTGTACTAGCTGACCATCTAGCTCATCAAGCCGTCGAAGATTACCAATCTATGAGATTCGACTTCCCCGACGAGGACATCATGACATTGGACAACATCGAAGGTAACGGACCGTATGAAGGACCTGAACAAGGATCCCGATGGACCCTGTACTTTGATGGTGCTTCAAATGCACTTGGTAACGGCATCGGTGTGGTACTCATTTCTCCGGAAGGTTTCCATAACTGCCCGACTTTGCTTCAGCTGTACCAACAACATGGCTGAATATGAAGCTTGCATCTTTGGTCTCAAGGCTGCTATAGACTTGGGAATCAAATCTTTGGTCGTATTTGGGGAGTCGGCTTTGGTCATCAGTCAGGTCAAAGGAGAGTTGGACACCAAACATCCTAATCTTATCCCATACAAAGAAAATGTCTTAACATTGTTGCCTCATTTCGAGCAGATCACCTTCGAGCATTTCCCACGAGAAGAAAATCAGCTAGCAGATGCTCTGGCTACAATGTCTTCCATGTTTAAACTCAACTGGGATAACGAGGCTCCCCAAATTACCATCGAGCGAATGGACGAACCTGCACACTATCATGAGGTTAATACCGAAGAAGTAGTGGAACAACCCTTGTTTCATGAAATCAAAAAGTATCTCCAGACTCGAGAATACCCTGAAGGAGCTTCCGTCAATGACAAAAAGTTTTTAAGGAGATTTGCTGCCAAGGTCTTCCTAAGCAATGGCATTCTTTATAAGCGCAACCATGATTGTGTTCTACTTCGTTGTGTGGACAAGGTTGAAGCAGACTTGATCATGACCGGAATACACAGCGGAACATTTGGCACCCACTTGAGCGGACATACGATGGCTAAGAAGATTCTAAGGGCAGGCTACTACTGGTCTACCATGGAAGCTGATTGTCACCAACATTCCCGTACCTGCCACAAATGCCAAGTCTACACCGGCAAGGTACATATTCCTCCTGTTCCTCTCAACGTTCTGACAGCTCCTTGGCCATTCACGATGTGGGGCATTGACATGATTGGAGAGATCAAGCCCACGGAATCCAATGGACATAGCTTCATCCTGGTGGCTATTGATTACTTCACCAAGTGGGTCGAAGCAGCTTCCTATGCCTCTGTTACAAATAATGTGGTTGCCTGCTTTATCAAGCAGAACCTCATATGCCGGTATGGTGTCCCCGACAGGATCATCACAGACAACGGTACAAATTTGAACAACACTATGATCACTGCTCTATGCGAACAGTTCAAGATTTATCATCACAATTCATCTCCCTATCGGCCGAAGATGAACGGTGCTGTTGAAGCCGCGAACAAAAATATCAAGAAGATCGTTCAAAAAATGACAGTCACCTACAAGGACTGACATGAGATGTTACCATTTGCTCTACATGGGTATCGTACCATGGCACGTAATTCAACTGGGGCAACTCCCTTTTCTTTGGTGTATGGCATGGAAGCTGTTCTACCCATGGAAGTTCAGATTCCTTCCTTAAGGATTATGAAGGACGCTGGTTTGAGTGAAGACGATTGGATTCATACCCGGCTGGATCAACTTAATTTGATTGACGAGAAGCGACTTACTGTTGTTTGTCATGGTCAGACGTATCAAAAACAGATGATCAAGGCTTTCAACAAGAAAGTCAGGCGTCAAGTATATCAAGTCGGAGATCTTGTAATCAAGCGGATCATCTTACCGCAAAGTGATCCCAGGGGCAAGTGGACTCCTACCTACGAAGGACCATTTGTGATCAAGAGCATATTTTCTGGTGGGGCAATGATTCTGACCACCATGGACGACGACGACTTGCCGCACCCTGCGAATGCAGACATAGTCAAAAGATACTACGCATAAAATAACCCGACAAGTTGAAAATCCGAAAGGGCGACTTAGGCAAAAATGGGCATCCCGGTGAATCGAAAACCCGAAAGGGCGGTTCAGGAAAAAATTAGGGATAAAACAAAAATCTGTACACCCGACAAGTTGAAAACCCGAAAGGGCGACTTGGGCAAAAAGGGGTTTCCTGGTGGATCAAAAACCCGAAAGGGAGGTCCAGGCAAAAGTTAGGGAATTAAAGCGTATGACTATGTCTCGTCGGATCACTTTAAGAAAAATCTCTTCACCAACAAGCTCCAAGCTTCGGATCAATCCAATCATCTACGGACAAAGCAGCGAATGGACAAATACTCAGAGTTGTGAAGGCTATAGCAGAATGGGAACCCCATGGAATTGTTACACATAGCCATCTTTCTTTTTGTATAAATTATTTCTCAATTGTCATGGCAACATTCTCTTACTAGGATGTCTGTCTCCTTTGTACTAAGATACTCACAAAAATTAATACAAAGATACTTCAAAGTGCAAAAATTTGCTTGCCTTCTTTCTTTTTTTACACTTATGTTTTATTTGAAGACGTCCAATATTTCGTTAAATAGGCATATGCATTTGAATATAATCACTGCTTACAAATTAATCACTGCTTACAAATAAAACGAAATTGAAAAAGGATAATTACTGATAGGTTGAAGGTGTAGGAAGATATATTTGTGACATTCCAGAAGAAATCCCCTGCATTACTTTGTTCAAATCCTCAACAAAGCTAAAACCTAGAAGTATATGTCCCCAGCGGAGTTAAGCTTCAAGATCCCCGGCGGAGCCATTGCACTCTAAACTTGATTCCCCAGCTGAGTTAAGTTTCAAAGTTCCCATCAGAGTTCAAACTTCCGACCCCCAGTGGAGCCCGAAGACCCTGAAAAACCTATCCCCCAGCGGAGCTAGAATATTCTAAACCTTCTTCCCCGGTGAAGTCAAATGACCAAACTGTTCAACTTCCCCCAATTTCCCCACAGAGTTATCTCCCAGCAAGATCGAAGATTCTCGGTCTCATTTCCCCAAGCAGAAGCCTTCTAGGTTTTAACTCCCCAGTAGAGATTTTCAGAATTTTCCTTATTTCCCAGGAAAGTCTTGAAGGATCCTCATTCCCCGCAGAAGTCGTCAGAACCCTTGTGAACTCCCACAAGTCACCAGAGACTTTTAATACCCAAGCAGTCAGCAAGGATTTCTCATTCTCAATAATCAAAGAGCCTTAATCCTCAAGCAGTCAACAAGGAGTTCTCATCTTCAATAATCAAAGATTTTTGGGATCCCCAGCTTCGGTCAAGGACTCACTTTCCCTGGCAGCAGTCAAAGATTTCATTATCTCCAGCTATCAAGGATTTATTTTCCTCAGCAAGACGGCTATTCAGCTTACATGCATAACCATTACATTCATATATCATAAACATTGATGAAACGCAGTTCATTGCATCATGCATATCATGCAACATAACTGTGTGTTTTAGCTAACATTTTACCCTTTTCAGGATAAGATTAAAAGGCTATCATTAACAATTATTTAGATACAGTATGGATACACCCCAGACACGACGGTCATTCTATTACTCATTCAGAACTTCAAGTCAAACTACAGTATGGATACACCCCAAACACGGCGGTCATTCTACTACTCATTCAGACTTCAGCAATCTGATACAAACTAGATACGCTCCAGACACCGTTGCCATTCTATCTCTCATTCAGATTCAACTATCAAGTTCAAATTCATATATGCTCCAAACACGGATGCCATTCTGACCTTTACACTAGCAGTTTGATTTTCCCCAGTGCAGTCGCCACGGAAGTCATTCTATCACTTATTCAGATCTCAGTTATAGTCTCAGATACACTCCATACACGGAAGTCATTCTGCTACTCATACAGACCTTAACTTCAGATACAGTCCAGATACGCTCCAGACACGGTTGCCATTCTATCACTCATTCAGAGTTTATCCCCAACACACAGTTGCTCCATACACAGATGTTTCTCTGTCGCCCATTCAGAATTCAGATACAATACAGATACACTCCAGACACGACAATCATTATGATATTCATTCAAAGTTCAAATACAATTACAACTCAGATACGCTCCAGACACGGACGCCATTCTTTTGCTCATACAGACTCAATCTCCAGATATAGTTCAAATGCATTCCAGACACGGATACCATTTTGATGCCCATTCTTCTGACCTACCATATTGCAATTCAACAAACATTCTTGGATGGAATCTTTAAGCCCATCACCAGCAAGATTCTACCATCTCTAAATGGCATCTTTAAGCCCATTTCTTCAGCTATATTCTGACGAGTGCAAATTTACGGGCACTCTAGTGTCCAATCCTCTTTTACCTTCGAGTCGCGAAAGGCAAACTTGCCAATCTAACTCTTAAGGTTCAAGAAGATTGAACAAGGGAAACTGTTGTACCCCAAAATTTGCTCTCTCGTTTCATCAACATTTTTCATCACAAGACTCTTGGAACTCAAGATCAAGTTAGGGTTTGCTCTGCTCAAGACACCTCCTTGCATTGTTGACCTAAATTAGGGTTTGAGTTTGCACAGTGATGTTTTGACCAACAATTCCAAAATTGACTTTCATACTTCATGTTGGATTCACAAGTTTGTCCATACCAAGTTTCAATCCTTGATTCAAATTTTTGCCCAGTCAATTGGACAGTTGACCTAGAAATCAGCTGTATTAGAGAAATAGTCAACTATGGCCAATTGACAGTCAAACCTCATGAAATTTGACACACATCAACATTATGAACTCATATGAACCATTCGATCAAGTTTGGATCACAATTCCACAAGAAATTTGATCAGAACATCAAAAGGGCAAAATGGTCATTTTTAGGGTTTTGACTGTACAAAGGCAATTTTTGACTGTTTGACCTAGCCAGTGGCAAATCAATCTCAACCATGGACTCAAGGACTCAATGACATTGTCTTGACCCATTCAACAAGTTCAAAAGATCTCAAATGTATAGGATTGGCAGATGAATTTTTCAATCAACTGATCAAAATTTGACTGTACACTGAAAAGTCAAACTTTGACTTTTTGGTCAAAATCAAGTGCCAAGAGTTATTTTTCATCAAGATATGTCAAATTATGAAACTTGTTCATCAAGAAACCCAAAAATGCAAATTAGGGTTTAAAATGGAAAATTTTCATAACTTAGAAATTTTCTAAGTTATGAAATTTTCTTATTTTTTCCTAACTTTGTCCAATTTTTTCACCAAGATGCAAATGGATTCAAACAAAACTTGAAACATGAAAGTTGTAGTACATCACAAAGTCTACAAATTTTATTCACAAAGTTTTCTCAAAAGAAGCTTGTATCTCAAGTTATGATTTTTGGAACAAGGGTATCTAAAACTTTTAACTTAGAGAAATTTTGCCCTAGTTTAGGCAGGATTTTGACCCATCTTCTTGGCCATTTTTCACATAGTTCCACTTGGAGTTTCAAGTTGCATTTAAAATATGGATTATAGTACATGTTTTAAGCTTTCTAAATTGTCTAAGAACTCCTCAAACACCTTTGTGGTTAGGGAGATTCGAATGCTTGAAGTTGGCAAAAACTCACTTTGATCCATGGCCAATACATGTTCATACCACTTGCCAAATCTGATCTAGCTAGCTTGATTCACAATTACAGGCCTCAAAACCAGTTTGTACTCCATAATTTAATGCAAACACATTGAGCTAATACATTGTCTTGGTCATTAGGATATATAACACAAGTTTAATCCCTAAATGGTAAAAGGTATTTTGCCATTTTTGAAAAGTTACACTTTATGTCAAACCAAGATCCTTGAGGCATGGGGCCATATCTCTGAGGCAAGATCAAATCCACAAATTGCAAGTATCAAGGGCAAGATATGCAGCTTACAAGATATAGTGTACATGCCTGCATTGACAAGTAACACACTCTTGCTTCAAGAAGAAGAAATTTGTCCAAAATCTTCCCAACTCAAAAACCAGCCATAGTCAGCTTACCAGAGCATTGCAAACACATTTCACATATCCTCACAAGTCAGAAGCACGAGCCTTTCACCCCTAAAGCACCCTCATACTCCAAATCACCATTTTTCTGCAAAACAGGGCAAGTCCTGCAGAACCATCTCCATCTCCACTTTCGCTCGTGCGTTTTGCCTCAAACTTATTCCAATACCTTCCACTCAACTCCCCTGAACTATCCCAGACCTCCATTGCTAGCTGTAACACCATTAACACACATTGCCATTTTTGTTTCAAAGCTTTGCAGGTTGAGTTCTGTAGCACGATTCAGGCTACTACAAAACAAGCCAAGTATTGGGAAAGTTTCATTGGACCTCAGGCAAGCTCAAAAGAACCTCAAGCACTCTTGGAAGTTGCTGCATTGTCCAGCTCGAAGTCAACTGAAACAGGTATTTCATGAACTTCTATCTCTCTATTTAGGAATAGTTAGAGTTAGGTTTGTGAATGAAAGATGTTGTATTCATAGCCCTGAAACCATACATGTGCTTAGTTTTCATTTATATTAATCGTGCTAGGAGAATTTTGTTCATGAACTTTCTGAAAAAACTAGGTTAAGAATTAGGGCCAGAGAAATTCTCTCTGGTCTTTGAGAGTTAGCTTGAGTTTTCTATATGGTTAGATTCGTTGTTTGATGCTCTACAAGTTTCATGTTATGAGTTTTGTCAAAAAAGCAAGGAATCAGGAGATAGCATTTGATGTACAGAACGCGCGTGTTTTGAACTGAGGAAGAAGATGAAGTTGATTCTGGGCTGGGCCTGGACTTCTTTGCTTTTGACACCCCCCAGTTCACTTTCAACACCCCTTGGCCCATTGCTTTGTATTTTCATTATTTTTGCATTTTTATTTTTTCTCTGACTTTGATATTTTATTTGCAAACATAAAAAATATCCCAAAATTATTTTCATATTTTTTTCATTTATTAGATATTTTATTCTAATTTTTCCTAATGTAAACATATTAAATATCTTATTTTCTTTTGTTAAAACTGAAAAATAATACAAATAATACTTAAATAATTTATTTTATTTTTATATACATATTTGAAAATATTTTCTTGAAATATATACATTTTGTAAATAATTTATTTTATTTTGTACACACTTAATATATTTAATATATATACATACATATTTTATTAAATAATTAGGACAAAAAAATACAAAAATAATACATTTTTATTTTTATTAATATTTTATACTAAAAATACCATTTTTTTAATATACTTATATTTTTGTACAAATTAATACATTATTATATATAAATAATAAATAATTTTATTTAAGAAATTAGGGTTTTGCCCTAAAAAACATAATAATTGAAATTAATTTTTTTATTTATTTACACTTCACATTTAAAAATACTTTTTACATACATAAAAATCTTTTTTGCATAACACGTTTTATTTAATATTTATTTATTGTATTTATTTAAATATTGTACATTTAATTATTATGTCTTACCCATTCAATATGGTTGTAATAATTTAGGATTTAATTTCTTGCAAAATAATCCCCAATTCAAACTTGTACCCCCTCCATATATCATGTTGTAATAGTGTAGAATTTAAATTCTCGCACCTTTAATCGCTTTCAATTATGCCATGATTAGACCTAGGGTTTGTATGCAAAATAAAATCAACAATTAGTTTGACCTAATCCAAGATAACAATGCATGAAAACAAACACAATGCACACTTGCATCCCTAGGGTTACAATCCACTTGTTGCCTTCAAAAATGGGCCATGGTTGCATGTCAAGTACTTTGGCAAAACAAAAACAAAGCAAAAGATCATAGTCCCTCGATGACGCTATCTGAGTTGCCTAAACAAAATGATCAAGTCCCTCAAGAAAATTGCTAAAAATACTTGACACAATTGCTATCATGGTCTATAAGATGACCCGCGCCTGTCCCGTTTAACATCCTAACACAAGGTTGTTCACCAAATACAATGGTGAAACAACACTGTTAAAAGGGTTAAAGACATAGGAAAGACCTTTGAGTAAAATAGGGTAGACAACTCTTAGTTACTTGGTCAAAGCTTGCAAAAACATCCTTGCTATTTTCAAAACATACTTCACAACATAATTTCAAAACCCTACTTTCAAACATTGAAAACTTTTCAAAAGATAAAAACACCTTTGTATACATTCAAACAAGAATCATTACAAAGGTTGCCACAACGATGGCCTCTTTTCAAAACATCTTTCAAAACCACACACAAAGCACCATTTCAAACAATTGAAGAGCACCATTTCAAATAATTGAAAAGCAAAGCAAGTGATCTAAGCAAGTCACTAAGAGCCCATGGATAACCATGGATAGAAAGGGTGCTAATACCTTCCCTTTCTATAATCTACTCCCCGAACCCAAGAAAATATCTCAAAGGTCTTTCCTGTGCTTTTTGACCTTTCCTTAGGATAAAATAAAAAGTCAGTGGCGAGTCTTGCTAAACCGAAACATTTGCAAACACAAACGCAAAATCCCAAGTCAGTTCTCCCACCGTATCACAGGGATGATAAGAGAAAATAAACCCTAACTATTACAAGACTTTAACAATTACATTATAAGTTGCAAAATAATAAAATGTGCAAATAAAAATAGAGAAAAGAAATTAAAGAGAAAATTGTTTTTATGTCTTTTTGTAGAAAAAGATTAGTTTAACTAAATTAGATGGAAAGAAATTACTTAATTAAATTCATAAATTCTAGGTTAATTTAATTAGAAAAAAATTAAAATAAAGCTAAGTCTAAATTAATTTTAATCAATTTAAGAAAGAAAATGTTTTTTAGGATTTTTGTTTAAAAGAAATGAAATAGAGTGAAAATAATAATTTTTAATCTAAGTATTTAATAAAATATTTTTTTGGTATTTTAATTTAAAAATAATAATAATGAGATAAAATAAAATAAAGAAAATAAAATATTAAAAAATAGAAAATAAAAGTATAAAAATTTGGGTCAGGGGTGTTTGAAAGTGAAAATGATGTTAGAAAGTAAAAAAAACAGTTTTTGTTTGTTCTAGGCCCAAACCCTTTTTGTAATAAAAAATAAAAACAAAATAAAATAAAAAGGTAGGCTGCGTGTTATATATAAAATGGGGGGTGATGTTGAAGAAAATGAAACAAGCCCAGTGTTGAAGAGCCCAATACGCTGCCAAACAAAAAAAGAACTAGAAAAATGTAAAAGGTCTCGCTGGGGCTTGAACCTAGGACCTTATAGAGGTATATTTGTATTGATAATTTGCCTAAAAACAGGCATTTTTGTACAGGGAGACAAAAATCCTAGTAAGAGGAAGTCATCGAAAAAATGAAAAGAATACAAAGTGAAAATAAAAATTGTATAACCATGTGGAAGTGGTCTCATTGGGTTCCGACTGCTATTGCCCATATGTCTTCGAACATCATCCCTTGCCGTCAAAAGAAGTTGATTGAATTGATCTCGTACCATTTGAACTTTTGACATTGGTAATAAATCTGGTTGTTAGTGATGCAACGGGACATAGTCATACTCTTTAATCCTTAACTTTTGTCTGGACCGTCCCTTCGGGTTTTCGGTCCACTAGGATACCCTTTTTTGCCCAAGCCGCTCTTTCAGGTTTTTGACTTGTCGGGTATACAATCTTTTGTATATATCCCTAATTTTTTCCCGAACCTTTTTTGGTTCGCCAGGATGCCCTTATTTTTGCCTAGGTATGTCAACCTAGCGGGTCGTTCTTTATGCGTAGTATTTTTTGAATATGTTCGCGTTCATAGGATGCGGGAAATATTCGTCGTCCATATTGGTTAGAATCATAGAACTGTCAGAGAATACTTTCTTGACAACAAATTACCCTTCCTAAGTGGGAATCCATTTGTTCATGGGATCTCCTTATGGTAAAATGATGCGCTTTATTACCAAGTCGCCAGCCTGGTATACTCGAGGTTTGATCTTCTTGTTGAACTTCTTGATCATACACTTTTGATGCATCTGACCATGACAGACAGCAACCAGTCTCTTCTCATCAATCAAATTTAACTGATCCAATCTAGTATGAATCCATTCGTCTTCACCTAAGTTTTCTTCTTTCATAATCCTTAAGGAAGGTATCTGAACTTCAACAGATAGGACATCTTCCATGCCATAGACTAAAGAGAATGGGGTTTCCCCAGTTGATGTTCGTGCCGAGGTAAGATAGACATGAAGAGCAAACGGTAGCATCTCATGCCAGTCTTTATAGGTCACCATCATCTTTTGCACAATCTTATTTATGTTCTTGTTGGCAGCTTCCACTATACCATTCATCTTATGTCTGTATGGAGAAGAGTTGTGATGCTTGATTTTGAACTGTGTGCAGATTTCAATGATCATAGCATTATTGAGGTTAGTTCCACTATTGGTGATGATCCTTTCAGGCATGTCATACCGGTAGATGAGGTTATGCTTGATAAATCGGGCTACAACATTCTTAGTAACTGAGGCAAATGAAGCAACTTCAACCCATTTGGTGAAGTAGTCAATGGCGAAGAGGATGAAATGATGTTCGTTGGAGGCAGTGGGCTTGATTTCTCCGATCATGTCAATGTCCCACATTACAAATGGCCACAGAGCAGTCATGATGTTTAAAGGTGTTAGAGGTACATGAACCTTATCAGCATAGATTTGGCACTTGTGGCAAGTCCTCGAGTCGTGGTGACAATCAATTTCCATTGTCGACCAATATTAACCATCCCTCAGAATATTCTTGGCCATAGTATGTCCACTAGAATGAGTTCCAAAGATACCCTCATGCATATTGTGATACGGTGAGAGAAATGACTTGATTGTTTTGCGTTTTATTGCAAATGTTGCGGTTAGCAAGAGTCGCCACCGACTTTTCTTTTATCCAAAAGGAAAGGTGAAAAAGCACAGGAAAGACCTTTGAGATTGTTTCTTGAGTTCGGGGGGTAGATTATGAAAAGGGAAGGTGTTAGCACCCTTTTCATCCATGGTTTTCCATGGGCTCTTAGTTACCTTCTAGATCACTTGCTTTTGTTGTTTGAAATTATGCTTGGTGTGGTTTTGAAAGTATTTTGTAAAAGAGGCCATTGTTTTAGGTAATCTTTGTAATGATTCTCGTTCGTAAGAATGTATACAAAGATGTTTGTCTTTTTGAAAATGTTTTCAATGTTTGTAAGATGTTTGAAAGTGTGTGTTTGTTTTGAAAATAGCAAGGATATTTGTTTTGAAATGGAGCAAGTAACTAAAAGTGATCTACCTACTCAAATGTCTTTCTTGTTCATTTTCTTTTCCTTTGACATCGTTGTCTTACCATTAATTTGGTAAGTAACCCTATCTTTGGATGTAAATGGGACGGGCGTGGGTCATCGTATAGTCATGATTAACAATGTTGCAAAGTATCTTAGCATTTTTTTAGGGACTAAGATCATTTTGTAAGGCAACTTTGAATAGCGTCATCGAGGGACTATGATCTTGTATTTGTTTGTTTTTGCTAAGACACTTTACATGCGTAATATGGTCATTTTGTATAAGACAACCAAGTGGGATAACCCTAGGGGTGTCTTGTATGCAAGTGTGTAATTTTAATGCTTGATTTTATCTTGGATTAGGGTTTTCTATTTGATTGGTTTTATCTTGCCATACAAATCCTAATTACTAACATGTTATGTAAAGCGATAAATTGCGAAATTTAAAGATTACTACGCTATTACAACATTTTTTGTGGGAGGGGGGAATACAATTTATGAATGGGGATTTGCAATAATAAACCTAATTGAACTATTACAACCAAATTGAATTATATACAAATATTGGAATAAATGATGTACAAGATAAATCAAATATGTAAATGTGTATGAATGCAAAGAAGGTTTTGTTTTGTTCTTTTTATGTAAAAAAGTTTTAACCTAAGCCTAATAAACAAATCAAGATTAAACTTAAATTAATTAAGGAAGGGAATTATTTTTAGAAAGGATTTTGATTAAAACCCTAATTCTAATTTATCAAAAGGAAATAAATTTCTTTAAGTATTTTTGTATTTTTGTATTTTTATATGTTAAAATAAATATTTAATAGGTGTGAAGAAAAATAAATATTTAACCTAATTCTACTTCAATTTACAAGTTTATTAAAAAGATAGTATATAACTTAAATAAAAAAAATTATTTTTTATAAGAAAATAAAATAAAACAAAACAAAAATATAATTTTTATCATTTTTACATTTTTATGATTAAGAAAATATATTTTGGTAAAATAAAAATAAAATAAAATAAGTAAATAAAATATTTGGGCCAGGGGTGTTGAAAGCAAATGGGAGGCAGAAAGTTAGCAAAAAACATAGGACCCAATGAAACTAAATCCCAAGCTGCAAGAGGACAAAAAATGAAGCAAAATGTGAGAAAAAATGCAAAAGGCAGCGCCAAGGCTCGAACCCGTGACCTAGGGCATTTTTGCGCGCTGCCTTACCATTGGGGTGGCTGTACATCCATTAGTTTAAGTGAAAACACAAATACATAACACAAAACATTGTCTTGCCCTGTACTTCATCTTCAACTTCTAGCCAGCCGGACCCCCTTGTAACTTTTTCATTTCTCAACAAAAATGGCAAGTGATAACATGAACATTATAGCATTTTACCTCACGATTCTAACCATGTGCATAACTAAAACTATAAGTCCAAGATTAGAGAGAATTTTGTTGGCCCTAATTCTTAACCTAATTTTTTTAGAAACTTCAAACTTAAAATTCTCTAAACTCAAGCCAAATAAATGCAAGCTATGGATATGTACAACTTTGTAGCAATGATGTCTACATTCTATATTCACAAATGGAAAGCTAACTATGCCTGTATTAAGAGTTAGAAAAACAGAAAACTCACCTTGAAAATGGAAATCATGTTTTGAAAATGAGCTTACTTTAGGATGCTGTGATGATCAGGTTAACTTCCTTGAACCTCTAGGAAGCTAATGCAATGCTTAACTTGTCTTGAGGATGGCTGGAATGGTATGGAGAAGTCCACCTGGGTTGCTCTGTTTTTGAACTTCAACAATTGGGAAGATTGAGTTACAGTGATGTTTCAGGGTGTGGGATGGTTTACTTGTAAGGTAAGGAAGCTTGGGAAAGCAAAAGGCCTGAAAACGCACGAGTGAAATGGAAGATTCAGTTCACAAGTCAGAAATGGCAAGTTTGGAGGCTTGGTATGCAACTTCTGAGTCTAAGGTGTTTCAAGGCTTGGGCATGCATGGTTTCAGTTGCAAAATGACGGCTTTATATAGAGCAAAAGATTGGAGGACCTATGCTTTCTCAGAAGTACAAGATCACATGTCTTGCTACATTTCTTGTTTTTGAAGCAAGTGTGAGAAGTGACTTCTTAAGGCATGAATCTGATCTTATATGGTGGCTTAAAGCTTTAAACATGTTTTGTTCAGGTTTAGAGACTTGGTTTGTACAGAAAGAACAAGTCCAAGGCTCAAGAAATGGAAAAATGTAAAAAGCATGCTTTTCCAAAATGGCAATGTTGCCTTTCTTTCAAAAATGGCTATTTTCTTGTACAATGCATTGAATGCTTGACTTTAGGGCATGAAACCTTGTGCAATCCATTAATGGTGGAGTGAAAAACTAGTTTGAGGCCTAAAAAGTGAAGATTGTACATCCAATTTGCAAATTTGAAAACTTGTTCTTCATAACAATGGCCTATAATCAAAGTGATAAAACCCTAACTTCATCTCTTCGATTCTCCCTACTCAAGAATGATCTCAAGGAGTTATTGGATATTTTGGAAAGCTTGTAATGTTATCTACAACCCATCTTTGAAATGATTTTGAAAATTACTCTTGGAACTAGGTGAAAAGTTGCCATGAAGTTAGGTCAAAAACCTGCCTAACTAGGGCAAAATTTCACTAAGTTATTTTAGTTCATGAGCATGTATTCACAAAATTATATCTTGAGATCCAAGCATCTTTAGGAGAAATTGTGTGACGCAAAGTTGTAGATTTCATGGATATCTACAACTTTCATGTTGGGAACTTCCTTTTAATCATCTTGTATCATGGTGATAATTTGGCTTAAAGTTGGGAAAAAATAAGAAATTTTCTATTCTTAGAAAATTTTCTAAGTCAGAATTTTTCAACTTTTCAAATCCAAATCTTAAATATTTAGTTTCTTGATGAACAAGTTTCACATTTTGACATGTTTTGATGAATCATTATCCTTGGCACTTGAATTTGACCAAAAAGTCAAAGTTTGACTTTTCAGTGCACAATTGACTTTTGATCAGTTGATTGAAAAATTCATATGTCAATCCAATGGATTTGCAATGTTTTGAACCATGTCATTAGGTCAAGATGATGCAATTGAACTCTTGAGATCATGCTTTAAACCAATTAACTATTTGCTAGGTCAAAAATCAGAAATTGCCCTTCCTCAATCAAAACCCTAATTTTGACCATTTTGCCCTTTTGATGATTTGATCAAATTTCTTGGGGAATTATGGTCCAAACTTGATCAAGTGATACATATGAGTCTAAGATGTTGATATGGATAAAAAATTATGAAGTTTGACTGAAAGTTAGCCATCGTTGACTTTTTCCCCAATACAACTGATCTTCTGGTCAATTATCCAATTGACTGATCAAAAATGTGATTTAGAGCTTGAAACTTGACATGAGTAATCTTGGGGGTCCATGATGATCCTTGAAAGTAATATGAAGCATTGATAGTCCAAAAATCCTTGTGCAAACTCAAACCCTAATTTTGGTCATCAGTGCATGAGGAGGTGCTTTGAGCTGGTCAAACCCTAATGCAGTCTTGAGTCAAAGAGATCTTATGAGAAAATTCTTGATAAGTGAGAGGGAAAATTTAGGGGTACAACATCTGCCCCTGTTCAATCTTCTTAAACCTGAAGAGTTAGATTGGCGAGTTTTGCCATTTGTGACTCGAAGGTGGAAGATGATTGGACACTAGAGTGCCCAAAAATTTGCACTCGGCGATGCGATGATAGAAGGAATGGGCTTAAAGATGTCATTTAGAGAAGTGATAGAAATCTGTAGGAGATGGGCTTAAAGATGCCATATAAAAGTGATTGTTGAATTATAATTTGTAAGTTGGAAGAATGAGTATCAGAATGGCGTTTGTGTCTAGAGCATATCTGTACTGTATCTGAAAGTCGAATCCGAATGAATATCATAATGGCATCCGTATTTGGAGCGTATCTGTATTGTATCTGATAGTTGAATGAGTTTTAGAATGGTATTCGCGTCTGGAGTGTATCTGAACTATATCAAAAGTTTGAATCTGAATGAGTATCAGAATGGCATCCGTTATGGAGCATATATGAACTATATCAAAAGGTTGAATTTGAATGAGTATCAGGATGGAATCCGTATTTGGAGCGTATCTGTATTGTATCAAAAGTTTGAATCTGAATGAGTATCAGGATGGCATCCGTATTTGGAGCATACCTGTATTGTATCAAAAGGTTGAATCTGAATGAGTATCAGGATGGCATCCGTATTTGGAGCATATATGTACTGTATCAAAAGGTTGAATCTGAATGAGTATCAAGATGGCATCCGTATTTAGAGCATATATGTACTGTATCTGAAAGTTGAATATTGAATGAGTATCATAATGTCATCCATTTCTGGAGCGTATCTGTACTGTATCTGAGAAGTTGAATACGAATGAATATCAGAACGTCATCCGTGTTTGAAGCGTATCTGTATTGTATCTGAAAAATCTGAACATTATTAATGATAGCTGTTAATCTTATCCTGAAAAGGGTAAAATGTTAGCTTAAAATGCCAAGTCATGATACATGAAATGTATGCATAATGGGATTATGTTGTATGCATTCGTGTTTATCAATATTTATGATATATGAATGCGATGTATGCGTATGTGAGTTGATTTGCTGCATTGCTGTTTGATTTAGGGAAAATAAATCCCTGACTGTTGCTGAGGATATGGAGTGTAAGTCTTCATGTTGTGAAGTTGAAGTGTTTATAAATTTCTTTTTAGAGAAATAAATTCTGTTGTAAGGGCCATGCCATGTACTGTTTGTAAAATCCTATTGGGGAATCCTGAGAAATTTGACGACTTCTACTGGGGATCAATATTTTGAAACTTTGTTCTGTTGGGGATTTAAATAGCGTACTGTAGGGGATTACTTATGGAATAGCCTAGAGAAATTTTCCTATTCTTTTAACCTATCAGTAATTGTCTTTCCCATTTTGTTTTATTTGTAAACAATAATTATTTTCAAATGCATTTGCTCAACAATGAATCATTGGACGTTTCTGTAAACAAAACACAAGTGTAAAGAAAAGACAAATAGTTTTTGCACTTTCAAAGGAATATTTTGTATTGACTTTGAGTAAGTATTTTTTGTACAAGGAGACAAACATTCTAGTAAGGGAATGTTGTCGTAAAAAATGAAAATTTTGATACAAAGAAAAGATAGCTATGTGTATAAAAAATCCCACGGGGTTTCCATTCTTCTATAGCCTTCGTATCTCTGAGCATCTTGTCTAATTGTTGCCTTGTCCGAAGCTGATTGAATTGATCAGAACCTCTGAGTTTGTCAATGGAAGCCAAAGGTTGTTTGTAAAGTGATTCGAGGGAACATAGTCATACGCTTTAATTCCCTAACTTTTGCCTGGACCGCCCTTTCGGGTTTTCAGTCCACCGGAAAACCCTTTTTTGCCCAAGTCGCCCTTTCGGGTTTTTAACTTGCCGGGTGTACAAATTTTTTTTATCCCTAACTTTTGCCCGAACCTTTTGGTTCGTCGGGATGCCCTTGTTTTGCCTAGGTATGTCAACCTAGCGGGTCTCTTATGCGTAGTATCTTTTGACTATGTCCGTGTTTGCAGGGTGTGGCAGGTCGTCGCCATCCATGGTGGTCAAGATCATTGCACCACCGGAGAATATATTTTTGATCACAAATGTCCCTTCATAGGTAGGAGTCCATTTGCCCCTGGGATAACTTTGTGGCAAGATGATGCGTTTGATCACTAGGTCTCCAACTTGACACACTTGGCGTCTGGCCTTCTTGTTGAAAGCCTTGGTCATCCGCTTTTGATACATTTGACCATGGCAAATAGCAGTAAGTCTTTTCTCATCAATCAAGTTCAGTTGATCAAGTCGAGTCTGGATCCAATCGTCTTCACTTAACCCTTCATCCTTCATAATCCTCAGAGAGGGGATCTGGACCTCGATAGGCAAGACAACCTCCATGCCGTAAACCAAGTAATAGGGTGTTGCCCCGGTTGATGTGCGAGCCGTGGTACGATATCCGTGGAGAGCCCCGGTTGATCTTTTTAATATTTTATTTGCAGCTTCGACAACACCATTCATCTTTGACCGATAGGGAGAAGAATTGTGATTTTGAATCTTGAATTGCTCGCACAATGCGGTGATCATAGTGTTGTTGATATTTGTACCATTGTCAGTGATGATCCTTTCCGGGATACCGTATCGGCAAATGAGATTTTGCTTGATGAAGCGGGCAACAACGTTCTTGGTGACGGAAGAGAAGGAAGCTGCCTCCACCCACTTTGTAAAATAATCAATGGCCACTAAGATGAAGCGGTGTCCATTGGAGGCTGTTGGCTTGATTTCCCTAATCATATCAATTCCCCACATAGAAAAGGGCCAAGGAGCCGTCAAGACATTCAAAGGAACCGGAGGTACATGCACCTTGTCAGCATAAATTTGACACTTATGGTAGGTTTGAGAGTGTTGATAACAATTTGCTTCCATGGTAGACCAATAATAGCCTGCCTGTAGGATTTTCTTTGCCATCGTATGCCCACTAGAATGGGTTCCAAAAGTGTCTTCATGTAATTCATCCATGATCCTTTCAGCTTCAACCTTATCTACGCACCGAAGTAACACAGAGTCGTGATTGCGTTTGTATAGAATGCCATTACTAAGGAAGAACTTAGCAGAGGATCTCCTTAAGAACTTTTTATCATTGATTGAAGCTCCTTTTGGATATTCTTGAGCCTCGAGATACCTCTTGACTTCATGAAACCAAGGCTGGTCCACTACTTCTTCAGTATTAATCTCGTGACAGTGTGTTGGTTCATCCATTCGTTCAATGGTGATCTGGGGAGCCTCGTTATCCCAATTAAGTTTAAACATAGATGACATTGTGGCTAGAGCGTCTGCTAGCTGATTTTCTTCTCGCGAGAAGTGCTCGAAGGTAATCTCCTCAAAATGTGGTAGCAATGTCAAAACATGTTCTTTGTAGGGGATAAGGTTAGGGTGTTTGGTGTATCATTCCCCTTTGATCTAACTGATGACCAAGGCTGAGTCTCTGAATACATCCAATGATTTAATCCCCAAGTCTATGGCATCTCTGAGACCAAAGATGCACGCTTCGTATTCCACCATGTTATTCGTACAATTGAAGCAAAGTCTGACAGTAAAGGGAGTATGATACCCCTCCAAAGATATGAGTACAACACCGATACCATTCCCAAGTGCATTGGATGCTCCATCAAAGAACAGGGTCCATCGGGATCCTTGTTCAGGTCCATCATATGGCCTGATTTCTTCGCAGTTGTCTAATGTCATGATGTCTTCATCCAGGAATTCAAACTTCATGGACTGATAGTCTTCCACATCTTAGTGAGAAAGGTGATCAGCTAGCACACTGCCCTTTATAGCTTTCTGGGTAGTATACTATATGTCGTACTCTGTCAGGATCATCTGTCATCTAGCTATTTTCCCAGAAAGAGCAGGCTTCTAGAAGATGTATTTTATTGGATCCATTTTAGATATCAACAAGGTAGTATGAGTTAGCATGTACTGTCTTAGCCAGCGAGCAGCCCGTGCCAGAGCGCAGCAAGTTTTCTCGAGCAGTGAATATTTGGTTTCACAGTCGGTAAACTTTTTGCTCAGGTAGTAAATAGCGTGCTCTTTTCGGCCAGACTCATCATGCTGCCCCAATACACACCCCATTGAATTTTCTAAAATAGCCAGATACATGATCAATGGTCTTACCTCGACTGGTGGCATCAACACAGGAGGTTTTTGCAAGTATTCTTTGATTTTGTCAAAAGCAACTTGGCACTCTTCATTCCATTTGACTACCTTATCTTTCTTCAACAATTTGAAGATTGGTTCACAAGTAGTTGTCAGGTGAGAGATGAATCTGGCAATGTAGTTCAAACGCCCCAAGAATCCTCTGACTTCCTTCTCAGTACGAGGAGCAAGCATCTCTTGTATTGCTTTTACCTTGGCAGGATCTACTTCAATACCTTTGTTGCTGATGATAAAACCTAGGAGTTTACCAGACCGTACCCCAAATGTGCATTTGTTTGGATTCAACCTCAGCTTGTACTTCTTCATTCTCTCAAACAACTTTTGTAAGTGGTCAAGATGCTCTCCTTCTGTTTGCAATCTGGCTATCATATTGTCTATGTATACCTCTATCTCATGATGTATCATGTCATGAAATAAAGCTAGCATGGCGTGTTGATAAGTTTCCCTAGTGTTCTTCAATCCGAATGACATTACCTTGTAGCAGAATGTGCCCCACTGTGTGACAAATGTTGTTTTCTCCATGTCCTCAGGCGCCATTTTGATTTGGTTGTAACCTAAGAATCCATCCATAAAGGAAAACACTTTGTGTTATGCCGTATTGTCAACTAGGATATCAATGTGGGGGAGTGGAAAATAATCTTTAGGGCTCGCCCTATTCAAATCTATGTAGTCCACACACATTCATACTTTGCCGTCTTTTTTAGGTACGTGAACAACATTGGCAACCCATTGGGGGTAAGAGGTGACAGACAAGAATCCAACGTTGAATTGCTTCATAACCTCTGTTTTAATCTTTTCTGACATATCATGCCTCATGCGATGTACCTTTTGCTTTACTGGCGGACAACCTTCTCTTGTAGGCAGACGATGTACCACCATATCTTCATCAATTCCTGGCATGTCTTCATATGACCAGGCAAAGACTTCGACATAATCATAAAACAGCTGAATCAGACGCTCCTTGACACTGGGTTCCAAATTGGCACCCACCTTGACCTCTTTTTTATCTTCTTCGGTACCTAGGTTGATTGTATCCACGGGTTCCTTATGAGGCTGAATGGTTCTTTCTTCTTGTTGTAGCAGTCTGGACAGTTCCCCTGGTACTTCACAATCTTCCTCACCTTCGTCTTCGGCTTGGTAGATCAGATTCTCAGAGTCACGAAAGGCCATAGCATTATCGTTACCCATGGGATCCAGAATGGATGGATACCTGCATTGTGAGTGTGAGTGTGTGTAAGGGTATAGCTATCTTTGAAAGAAAATAAAATGTAAAAGAAAAATAATAAGCACAAAAGTTTGTATGCGAAAACGTTCATGATTCATTGATGTCATATGAAGATGAAATAATAACCCTTACAAATGGACCATTGTGCCTCGGGTAAGACACAAGGTTTTAAGAGTGCGAATTGTTTTTGAATATTATAGATCCAACAAAATGTAAAGATAAATTACTGAGGGATGAAAGTGATTTGGGTGAAGTCTCTAGCCTCCCAATTGTTGAGCCCTCCATTGACAGTCGGGAAGATCCAATCCTCCAGGTTACAATCATCTTCACCATCTTCTACCGCGTTGACCTCACGCTTGCTAATCTTCAAGGGTGGCCCTCCAGCACGGGCATGACGTAACGCCTCTTGAGCACTTGAAGTGAAACCTAGGCCAAACTTTTTAGACTTATACGGGATATCCGGAAGTTGCCCCCAGATGGTGCATCCACCTTCTTCTACTACTGCTTTAGCATCTTTCAGTGGCGACATCCGGAGTAGAGGTCTTGTAATCTTGGGAGCAGCCTTGGTCACCGCCACCTCTTGGGGGACCTCTTCGAAGTTTTGAAATGGAGTTTCAATGAATTCACTGTCCAATTCCACATATCTGAAGGAATTGAGATGGCTGATCATGTATTCTTCCTCTCCATGTACGGTGATGACCTTCCCTTGAACCAGATACTTCAGCATCTGGTGTAGTGTAGAGGTAACAGCGCCAGCATTATGGATCCATGGTCGGCCTAGCAAGCAGGAGTAAGAAGCGCAAATATCCATTACATAAAAGGTTGAATTGAAAGTTTGAGTCCCAACCTTTATAGGGATATCCACATCCCCGTGCACCATCCTCTTCGAGCCATCAAATGCCCTTACTACTATGTTGCTTGGCTTTAACGTTAGCCCCTCGCAGTCAAGTCTGTCAAGAGCTTTTTTAGGTAATACATTCAGGGATGAGCCAGTATCCACCAAAACATGTGCCAGAGTTGTGCCCATACATTCCACAGAGACATGCAAGGCCTCATTGTGCTTTCTTCCTCTTGGTGTCAAATCAGCATCCGAGAAGCCTAGGTCGTTATCCGCTGTCAAGCTGGCCACGCAGTCTTGGAATTGATCAGCAGACGTCTCTTGAGGCACATGGGCTGTTTTTAGGAACTTTACCAAGGATTTTACATGTGCCTCGGAACACAGTAGTAAAGCCAACATGGAGATCTTGGAGGGAGTTTTCCCCAATTGTTCAACTACATCGTAGTCGCTCCTCTTTATAATTTTTAGGATCTCCTCCATTTCTTTCTTGGAAGCCTCAGGGATAGTCAGTGATTGAGCCTTCGTTTGGACAGGCTCCACTTGAATACTGAAAAAGTGAAAAACACAAGAAGGGGGGTTGAATTGTAAAAACTTGAAATCAATTGCAGTCAACACAGTATTTTTATCCTGGTTCGTTTGATCTCAAACTATTCCAGTCCACCCGTCAAGGTGATTTCGCCTCTCTCCAACGAGGTCTTAATCCACTATATTCAACTGAATATTACAACTGCTTTAACAACTGCTAAAGCCTTCTTGAGTCAAACCATAAACCGGTTTCTCAAGGAAATACTTTCTTATAGATAAATGAAATCTAAGTGTGTTGAAAGTTTTCTACAAAAAACTGTTTATCACAACTGTGATACTACACAATTTAAGCTTATGAGAACTAGAGTGCTAAAATAATTGAGTAGAGAATTTGAGAGCTTTAGCAAACTGAGAGTGAGGAAGATGATGAATAGCTTTAGGCGTGTAGAGTGTTGTAGAGCATTAGCCAATTCAATCTTCACTGACTTGTTTATATAGCATTGGAATAAGGTATGTTGGAGTCAGTAAATACGTTTCAATGCCAATAACATTCTTTCCCATATTAAGCAGATCTTTGTCTGGAATAATGCCGTTGATAATAAATAGTCTTGAATGCACAGTACCGTTGCCACTAAAGCGTGTTCTGGCTTTGGCTTATTCTGACGCTGCTAGATGCTGATGAATTGTTGTTGTCTGGATCAGAGTTCAGATTGTTACGCGCAGATCTGTTCATCAAGCTTCAGCGTAAGCACATGTTGATCTTCTGATTCTGGTATCATCCTCTGATGCTGATGTTGATATTTCATCTTCTGATGCTGATGATGATATTATCTTGCTGATACCCATCAGAGTTTCTGTAAAACAGAATTTAATTTTTTAGGCAGCATATATGTCTTACATGAATTATACAATTAATATATCTTTGCATTTTGTTATCATCAAAACTTAAACTTAGGGTAGTAGATTCAAACTTTGTTCTAACAAATACTCTTTCCTCGAGTCTCGGTAGCAGGAGTGTTGGTAGGAATGATAACAGGAGTTATAACATCTTTGTCAATAGGAGCACTTGCAGAGATGATTATGGGTACAAAAGTAACCTTTGGAACAGCCACAGGGATGATCACGGGTCCAAAAACTACTTTTGGGGGAGCAATTTCTGGAGAAAAGATCCTACCGCTTCGGGTAGTTTTGCTAGTTCCGGCAATATTGCTGATGTCAGAATCTTCTTCTTCATAATTTAACTCTTCGGCGGCCGGCCAGTCTTGCTTAATACCATGGTATTAAATGTCCCCTCCGTAATTCCACGGCACGATCTTGTCTGTTTTTTATGGGACTGGCCCATGCATTGTGATTATTAAAGGAGTTGCTTTCGGAACCGATGTAATTCTAACGGTTCTTTTGGTGGAGACCCTGGAAGAATTGGCGGAAATGGTAATGATTGAAACATCTTCAACAGAAATAGGTGAAACAAGAGTACTTTCAAACAAAATCTCTTTGTTATCTATCAGGCGCTGAATGCCTACTTTCAACAAAGGGCAACCAGTTGGTGAGGACAAGCAGAGATGGCAAACTTCATTACAGCCCGGAAACACACAAACTTTCAACAAGTTTATCTTAATGGTTGGTAGTGGAGTCATGAGTTCATCAACTGTGGTAACAAACAAATCTTCTTCAATAGCATTGGTATTGTGACCATGTCTGGGCATAGGAGCAGAAATGACATTTGGCTTCTCGGGCGCATCAAACTCAATTTATTTTGCTTCAATGAGGTCTTGTATTTTGTTCTTCAAGGCCCAACAATTATTAGTATCATGACCAGGACTTTCAGAGTGATATACGCAACAGGCATTGGGGTGATAATGAGGGGATGTTGTATTGGGGTTTTTCGGAGCTTCTTTCAAGGTTGCCAAGTTGGACCTCAGAAGATGCGGTAATACTTAAGACAGAGTCATGTTAATTCTGGTGAATTGCTTGACTGGCCTTTCCACCCTTAGTTGATTACTTCTTTGTTGATCAGATGTAGGCTTGGGAATCATAACAGCCCCCACCATTGGTCGGCGTTCAGCCTTATCTTGGTTCCTTTACGGATATACAACAACTACCTCTTTCTTCCCGATGAAAGGCTTCCTTACATCTGTAGAAGAAGATGAATCCTTCTGAATCTTTCCACTTTTTATGCCAGCTTCCAACCTCTCTCCGATTAATATTAGTTCGGTAAAGCCTGCAGATGAACTTCCGATTAAATGGTTGAAGAAAGGGCCAGATAAGGTGCCTAAAAACATGTCTACCAATTCACTTTCAGACAGAGGGGGTTGAACTCTTCCAGCCAAATCTCTCAATTTTTGTGTGTAATCCTTGAAACCTTCATTGGAAGCCATGGCCATACTTTGGAGTTGAGTACGGGTAGGCGCCAAATCAGCATTGTATTGATATTTCTTGTAGAAATCTGCGGCAAGATCTTCCCAATTGTGGACATTGGCTCTTTCTAGTTGGTAAAACCAGTCGAGTTGTGTTCCAGACAGACTGTCTTGGAAAAAGTGCACCCATAAGTCTTTATCAGCGGCATGGGGTTGGATTTTTCTCACATATGACCGGAGATGCATTTTAGGGCATGTCACTCCATCATATTTTGCAAACATAGGCACTTTGAATTTTTGAGGAATCACAATCCCCGACACTAGTCCAAATTCCTCAAAGTCTAAGCCCGACACCTTTTGTATTTCCATCGTGCTTAAACGCTCTTCGAGATGTCTGTACTTGTCATCAGCTGGAGGATACTGTTCCTCAGAGTAGTCTTCCTCTTCTTCCTCCTCTTCTTCTGATTCTGACGGGACAGCTGTTTCCTCGCCTTTCTCTTCTCCTTCACCGGATGTTGTTGCAAATTTCCAAGTCCTTCTTATCTTCCCTTGAAATCTTCTCCCCATGTTTAGGACTCCGGTTACCTTCTTTGTTTTCTTTTTCCTCTCTTCAGCTAGCAGAGTCTTCAATTCTTCTTGCCCCTTGGCTAGGGTCATGAGCAATTGTTGAAACTGTATATTCTGGGCTTGGAGATCTTTCACTGTTTGTTCGAGATCCATCTTACTGAAATAAACAGTAGAGAGATGAGGAGATTTGTTGCAAAAGACCTGTTTATGCTATGATGAATGATATGTGTATATGCAATGTTTTCAAGGATTTCAAAGATTCAAATTTGCTTTAGAGAAAAAAGGAAACACACGTTATATTAATAAGATAAAGTTTGGGTACATCTATGCCCCTTGGGCAAAATAATACAAAACTCTAAGATAGAAAAGTAGTGTGCATCCTCTTTGGTGCAATGTAGGCATTTAGAGTCCGCTCCTAATGAAGTAGCCTAGTGAGTTCCAAAACATTCTTCTCGCTTGCGTAGAATATGGTTTCAAAAGTATCTCGCTCTCCTTTGAGTTGTATCCAATCCCTTTGGAGGTCTTCAAGAGATGTGGGCATGTCAGGATGTAGGATAGTGTATGGAACGTCTCCCTCCTTGACAAGCTCAATGGTTACCGGGAGAATGGAAGGGTGTGATACAGTGGGAGAACTTACTTGAGGTTTTTTTTTGCGTTGGTGTTTGCAAATGTTGCGGTTTAGCAAGAGTCGCCACCGACTTTTCTTTTATCCAATAAGGAAAGGTGAAAAAGCACAGGAAAGACCTTTAGAGATGTTTTCTTGAGTTTGGAGGGTAGATTATGAAAAGGAAAGGTATTAGCACCCTTTTCATCCATAGTTTTCCATGGGCTCTTAGTTACTCGCTAGATCACTTGCTTTTCTTTGAAAAATGTGCTTTGTGTGTTTTTTTTGAAATTATTTTGAAAATGTGACTTTGTAATGATTCTCGTTTCTATAAGAATGCATACAAAGTGTTTGTCTTTTGAAAATGTTTCAAAGTGAGAGTGTTGGTGCATAAAATGTTTTTGTTGTGAGCAAGCGAGTAACTGAGAGCGAATCTACCTACTCAAAAGGTCTTAAATGTGCTTTTCCTCCTCCTTTAGATGTTGCTATCTTACCATTGATTTGGTAAGAAGCCTCATCCTTGGATGTGAAGGGATGGGCGTTGGGTCATCGTATGACCATGATAGCAATGTTGTGAGATGACTTAACATTTTTTCTTTAGGGACTAAGATCATTTCGAAAGGCAACTTTGATAGCATCATCGAGGGACCATGATCTTGTATTTTTGATTTGTTTATGCCAAGACATCCCAAGTGCATAACATGGCCATTTTTAGGCAACAAGTGAGATTACCCTAGGGGTGCTAGTGTGCAAAGTGTGTTTGGTTGCATGCCTTTTAGTCTTGATTAGGGTGATCTATTTGTTGGTTTTATCTTTCCATACACGCCTAATTACTATACAGTATAAGGAAAAATAGAAAATTGCGGAAAATGAAATTCTACGCTATTACAATATTTAGGGGATAGGGGAACATATGTACGAATGCAGATTGCAAGTAAAAATAAGTCCTAAGTTACTATTACAACCATATTGAAATGTACAATATAAGAAAGAAATAGACTTATTTAGAAAATGTTTTTGTCTTAAGGAAATAAATTAAGAGGAAATATTTTTATGTTTTTTATGTTGATATTAAAAGAAGGTTAATATTAAAATGATGAAAAGGAAAATAAATGCAAAATAGAAACAACGTGATGCTGCTAGAAGAACAACTAGGATCAGAAGTTCTGAAGCCAGGCGCGTGATGACTCAGAAAGGAACATCAGTAGGCATCAGAAGTTCTGGATTGGCATACTCTGAGATCCTGCAAGACACGTTAGAGGGAAAACACAGAGGTTCTGGATGGTATGCAACCAGTGAACCAAAAGTCAGAAGTTTTGTATTACACTAAAACAGTGAGCAAACGTCAGCAGTTCAGTACATTGTCAGCATGTGAAAGTCATAAACTCTAAGTGTTTGAAAACAGCTGATGGAAAAATCATAAGTTCAGTGTATTTGACATGTGAGGAGAACTCAGAAGTTCTGTGCTGTGTTAGAACAGTGAGTGAATCTTAGAAGTTCTGCGTGTTAAACTGGTGAGTGAAAAATATAAGTTTTGTGTTACGTTTCAACTCTTAATTAGCACACCAGTAATTTATTCAGTTCAGCAAATCAGAATGATCACAACATAACAAATCATAGAAGTTCCAATCCTAAGTATGAGCCTAGCATTATTCTAGAAGTTCTGATCCATAGTTTTTCTATTCATACAATGATATGTACAACATTAATACTATGATATTTACATGTTAATGATGTTCAGAATGAAAAGCAATTAAAGTCAGAAAGACTTACCTGGAGCGTGCTTGGAGCTTTGAGTGGCTGCCTTTGGATGTTCTGAGTCAGCGAGAGAACAGAGGAGTGGTGGTGCCATGTTCTTTGGTTAAAAAGGAAGAACAAAGGTTTGTTTTTGTGTATGAGAAATCTGGATTTTTATGAAGGTTTCACAACTTCCTTTTTCTCTCTTTTTGGCCAATCTCTCTCTCCAAAATCCAGCCCCTTGAACGTGTGACGGAGCCAAGTATTCATAGATGGATTTGTTGTGATTTTGGGGAGAAAAACAAATGGGATTTAAACCTTTTTGGTATACTGTTCCATTGCTTTTTAGTCACAGTTTTCGTATGCCAATTTGGTGCAATTATGGGATACAGGCGTAGGCTGAACCAGCTGTTGGTCACAAGTCTGCAGTAGGTTGTATAAATAAGGTTTTGGGATTTGGTCAAGTTCTGACCAAAGCGTTGAATATAGCCTTCATGTGCTGAAGCGCTGCCTTGTCTTTGAAGCAAGCATGGTGGTTGTCAGCAGGAATTAAGGAAAAGAAAAAAGAAAAGCATGGACTTAGTAGCAAAGTTGCTATCCCAAGACAGTAGAGGTACACGTGGTGAAAATCCTTTGGATAAAGACTCGGAAGGCGGTTGTGAGCATTAAATGAGCATTAAATGATGATGAGACTTATCACAACCAGAAATCCTGCAACGTGAAACTCTACACCAAGGCTTAGTTCTGGATCAGAAGTTCTGAGCATGCGTAACATCTAATCTTTTGGTCCTCTTATCTTCTGGCTCCAGCCTATTCTGAAGGAGCTTCAGACTTTCTCGAAAGTTTGCAGCACGCTTCTTAACCTTCTTTGAATTACTCTGGCAAACTCTAACTGAAGCCTTTGTGAAAACTTGCCCAAAAGTTTTGACCAAACTCTACCTTGAGAGTGTCCAGAATTTGCTGAGTGTTTTGGTGATAATATGGTCAGAAGTTCTGAGCTTGTCATATTTTCTTAAACGCTTAGAAAAATTCTAAGTATTTAGAATTTGACTTTTCCAAGGTAAAATTTGATTTTTGAATTTCTTGATGAAACAAACTTCATATTCCAACATGTCTTGGTGAAATATGATTTTTGAGATTTGATTTTGATCCAAAAGTCAAAGTTTGACTTCTCAGCATGTAAATGACCATTTTGCCCTTGTGAGTGATTTTCTTGGAAAATTGCAGTTCAAGGCTTGGAATTGGATGGAAGCAACCTTGAGAATCCAGGGTGATTCTTTGAGAAAAGAGAGGGCAAATTTTGGGGTACAACAGTTGCCCCTGTTCAATCTTCTTACACCTGAAGAGTTAGATTGGTAATTCTGCCATTCGTGACTTGAAGGTGGAAGATGATTGAACACTAGAGTGCCTATAAAATTTGCACTCAAAGATGTGTTAGTTGATTATGTGGGGAATGGGCTTAAATATGCCACTTGGAGAGGTAATGGATATTTGTTGGAGATGGGCTTAAAGATGTCATCCGAAGGTGATTGTATCTGGACTCAGCGGGATGATGAAGGAATCTTGGATGATTACTACCACAGCAGGATGATGAAGGAATCTTTGGGCGATTACTACCTCAGCAGGATGATGAAGAAATCTTTGGGCGACTTCTACCTCAGTAGGATGATGAAGGAATCTTGGACGATTACTACCTCAGCAGGATGATGAAGGAATCTTTGGGAGATTACTACCTCAGCAGGATGATAAAGGAATCTTTGGGCGACTCCTACCTCAGCAGGGTGATGAAGGAATCTTGGATGGCTGCTACTCCAAACAGATGATGAAGGAATCTTGTACGACTGCTACTCCAAACAGATGATGAAGGAATCTTGGAGGATTACTACCTCAGTAGATGATGAAGGAATCTTGGACGATTACTACCTCAAACAGATGATGAAGGAATCTTGGATGATTGCTACTCCAAATAGATGATGAAGGAATCTTGGACGACTGCTACTCCAAACAGGATGATGAAGGAATCTTGGTTGACTACTACCTCAGTAGGATGATGAAGGAATCTTTGGGCGACTACTACCTCAGCAGGATGATGAAGGAATCTTTGGGCGATTACTACCTCAGCAGGATGATGAAGGAATCTTTGGGCGACTCCTACCTCAGTAGGATGATGAAGGAATCTTGGATGACTGCTACTCCAAATAGATGATGAAGGAATCTTGGATGATTGCTACTCCAAACAGATGATGAAGGAATCTTGGACGATTACTACCTCAATAGATGATGAAGGAATCTTAGATGATTACTATCTCAAACAGATGATGAAGGAATCTTGGACGACTGCTACTCCAAACAGATGATGAAGGAATCTTGGATGACTGCTACTCCAAACAGGATGATGAAGGAATCTTGGATGACTACTACCTCAGCAGGATGATGAATGAATCTTGGACGATTACTATCTCAGCAGGATGATGAAGGAATCTTGGATGACTGCTACTCCAAAAGGTAATGAAGGAATCTTTGACGACTACTACTCCAAAAGGTAATGAAGGAATCTTTGATGACTGCTACTCCAAAAGATAATGAAGGAATCTTTGACGATTGCTACTCCAAAAGGTAATGAAGGAATTTTTGACGACTGCTACTCCAAAAGGATGATAACCTTTATCTGTCGATCGATCTTTCCTAAAAAGGTAAAGAGTTAGTTGTATGCAATGTCATGATGTATGCATTGTGTGATGATGTTCTCAAAATAAATGAGATTTATGTTATATGTATTTTGTATGCATATGTTATGAATGTAATTGAGATGTAAGTGTGTCTTCAAACTTTTCTCAGAATGTTTCCACCGGGGATCCCTGCTTTGTTGAGGAGAACTCCGTTGGGGAAAGTTGAAAACTCTGTGGAGAGTGTTGATTCATGCTTGGGGAAAAAAGTTTAGGAGTCTCGGTTATCCATTGCTCTACTGGGGAGTCGAAGTTGAACTGATATCTGGTCGGGTCCAGGTTTCACAGTAACTTGCTGGGGATTGTAGAGTAGTCTACTGGGGAAGAAGAGTTGTGGTCCTTTGATTTGTAGTAGTCGGAGAGGCCCACTCAATCTGGGGAATCCTACCGTTTGTCGGGGAAATAAACTTTGTTTCTGGTCTGCTTGAGAGGTGACGAATTTGTTGGGGAAAGTCCTCGAGGATTCTTGAGGTTGTCTCAGATGGGGAAAGGTTTTTAGAGGTTAAACTCTTGCTGAGAAATTATCCTATGAGAAGGATTTTGGGGAGATTTGTCACTGCCCATAGTAGCGAGTGTTTGTGGCACTTCCAGGAAATGTTTGACTGTACGTAACCCTTTGCTGAGTGTTGTACCCCAAAATTTTCCCTCTCATTTCTCAAGAAATTACCCTGGATTCCCAAAGTTTTCTCTTAAACAAATCCAAGCCTTGAATTATCATTTCATTCCAAGAAAGCCATTTACAAGGGAAAAAGGGTCATTTACACGCTGAGAAGTCAAACTTTGGCTATTGGATCAAAATCAAATCACAAAAATCACATTTCATCAAAACATGTTGAAACAGGAAGTTTGTCCCATCCAAAGTTCAAAAGTCAAATTTACTATGGAAAAGCCAAATTTCTAAATACTTGGGATTTTTCTAAGTATTTAAGAAAAACTGACACTTCAGAACTTCTGAACCAACCTCCAGGCAGGAGCAGTCAGAAGATGCAAACTTAGCTCAACACATAACATTCAGTCAAAATGTAGCTCTTCAACACCTACGCCAGCTCAGTCAGAAGTTGCTAGAAGATTATAAAACGTGATGAAAAAATTTGAATGCTCCTTCAGAGCATGCTGGAACCAGAAGGTAAGAGGGTCAAAAGATTGGGTGCTATATTAAAGAAGAATCTCTAAGTTCAGATTTTTTAGAGGCAAATCAAAGAAATTTACTGGAAAGCCTGGGGATCCCTCAGAACTTGCTAAGGCAACAGGATATCAAGATCAGAACTTGAGTACTTTGTTCTAGACTATGTTGAAATGGAACTTCTGGCCTAGATTTAGGCAATGATGGAAATCTCATATTGCAAGATTTCTTATTTTGACAAATCTCATCACCATTTAATGCTCATTAATGCTCACAACCACTTTTGAGTCTTTGTCTAAAGGGTCTCCCCACGTGTAGCATAGAAATATCTTTGTACAGATTTAGGTATGGGTTCGTGCGCTACTTTTAGGTCATGGGTGTCACTTTTCCTTAATCCTTGCTTACTAACCCAGCCTAGGCTAAAAGCTGTCAATCATCACAACCTTTTTTTAACTTTCTTCAAGAGTAAGTCAGCATCTAGTGCATGATATTGGCGCCACTTGACATTTTAAAACCCACAAAGCTTTGCCTATAAATAGAATACCTTTGGTCACTGAGAAGAGGCCAGCAAAATTTGTGGAAGATCAAAATTTTGAAAAAAAAAGTCTTGAACCTCTGCCCAAAATTCTTAGAGTTTCAAAAAACTGTAAACACGTCATACAAACCATTAACTTTGGATCCCTTGCTTTCAAACTCCATTTGTTCTCAAAATATTTCTTGACTAAAAAACACCCATACAGTTTCTGACCCACACGTTGGAAACTGCCATAACTTCTGTATTCATACTACTATATATCCTCCATCCATCCATTCAAAGAAGCTGTTCAGAACGTCATCAGAGTTAAGGCTAACTCCAGTTCACGGAACTTCTTACAGCTGTAAGGTAAACACTTGCTGACTCTCACCACATTGCTTAAGCATCACCAGATTTGCATGCTCAAAAACACATTGTAAATATCATGCTTCTGATGTTGTACATGTTCTAAGATTTTCACGCATCTGTATGCTTAAGTAGAGAATGAACCAGTTCAAAACTTGCCTCTGATTTTTGGTTCTGATTTCTGAAACGCTATGACACCTGCTGAAACTGTCCTAGGCATATCTTCTGTTTTGTGGAGAAATAACCAAATTGGAGATGTTCTGACTAGCATAGGGAGAGACCAAGTTCTGACATTGGCACCAACGCTTCTGGAGTCTGTTTTGTTATCATTAATATCAGAACTTCTGAAAATTACTGTGTTCCCAGCAGGGTCAGAACCTCTGACCTCATACATTTTCACTAACAGGTTTCTGTTTTACAACGTGTCAGGGTCAGAACCTCTGACCTATACATTTTCACTAACAGGTTTCTGTTCTGCAGTAGGCCAGGGTCAGAACCTCTGACTTCCTTTCAGCAACACGTTGATCCTCTTTTCTTCTTCCCCTTGTTATTTTCTTTTTCTTTATTTTTCTCGCTGGCACTCCCCATTTTCATTAATCAGCAAAACACCAAAAATATTTTGTTCACACTTTATTTTCCTTAAAACAAACAAAAATATTTTCTTAAAACAAAACAAGTTCATTTAATATTTTCTTGTATGTATTTCAATATGGTTGTAATAGTAATTTAGGACTTTATTTTCATTTGCAATCCCCATTCATAAATTTGTACCCCTACCCCCTAAATATTGTAATAGCGTAGAACTTTACATTTATGCAATTTATCTCTTTCAAATGTAAATGCAAGATAAAATCAATAAATAGACCACCAAAAAATCAAAGACAAAAGCATGCAATCAAACACACTTGCACACAAACACCCTTAGGGTTTCTCCACTTGGTTGCCTTATACAAAAATAGCCATATTACGCATGCAAAGTATCTTGGTAAAACAAACAAAATCAAAAGATCATAGTCCCTCGATGACGCTATTCTAAGTTGCCTTATAAAATGATCTTAGTCCCTCGAAAATGCTAAGATACTTTGCAACATTGCTAATCATGGTTATACGATGACCCACACCCGTCCCGTTTACATCCAAAGATAGGGTTGTTTACCAAATCGGTGGTAAGACAACAATGTCAAAGGAATAGAGAATGAATAAGAAAGACATTTGAGTAGGTAGATTGCTTCTAGTTACTTGCTCTATTTTTCAAACAAATATACTTGCTGTGATCGGTGGATCTGGAACTGACCGTTTAACGCTGGTTCGCGAAATGTCGCGGAAGCAAGAGTCGCCACCGTCTTTTATTTTCTCCAAATGGAAAGGACAAAAGCATAGAAAAATTCCTTATAGAGATTGCTCTCGGTTCGGGAGGTGGATTATAGAAAGGGAAGGTGTTAGCACCCTTTCTATCCATGGTTATCCATGGGCTCTTAGATACTTGCTCATTTGTGTTTTCAAAATGGTTTGTTTGCTTTTCAACTGTGGGTTTTAAAAAGTTTCTTTGAAAATTTCAGTTCGACTCTTGTATCGGTCCTCAAGAGTGTTTGAAAAATTACTTTCGAAAGCTTTTTGAAAAGGTGTCGGTGTGAAAAGTATTTTTGATTTGTTTTTGAAATTAGAGCAAGTATTTAGAGTCGTCTACCTACCCTAAGGAATTCGTCTGTGTAGATGTCCTTTAAAGTAGTGCCATCCCACCATTGAGAGATAGGTAGCACCACCGTTGGAGGTGTTCGGGTCAATTCGAGGTTCGGGACATGGTGATCACCAGAGCAATAGGAAGATACCTTAGAAGCCACCCTCATGCCAGGTTCCCGGATCATGAGGACTTACTAAGACATCCTCTACTCGACGATCACCTTTCGAGGCAAGGCAACAGTGAGGCGTACCCTAGGGGTGGTGTGTGCGATTCGCGTGTCGTTTTCATTTGCATTTATCTTGTCATGTTATTGGTGTTCTACGCTTGATTTTATTTCGTCCATACATTCTTTCATGCTTTTGATTAACAGTTAAAGTATTTGCGAGAAAAGTAAATTCTAAGCTATTACAAATGGCGCGGGTCCACATCGCCAAAATTAACCAGGACCCGATTTGACAGAAAAATAAAGAAATTAAAAGAATTAAAAGTGCGAGAAGTAATTACAAGGCTTCGGGAGAGATACATAATTATTTAAGCAAAATAAAATAAATATGCGAAATTAAATCGAAACGAGGGCGTTGGACCCTTTTGCAAAAATCAAATTAATGATGAAGTTAATTAATTAAAAAAAGATGTTTTTGGTATTTTTAATATTTTAGGATTTAATAGAAAAAATTAATTGCAATTAAACGCTAACCCTAATTCTATTTTATTTTAATTTATTAAGAAAAACATTAGAATTTAACCTAAATTAAACCTAATTTTTACATGCAAATTTAAATATGAAAATAAATAAAATAAATAATATTATTGTGAAAAAGAAAAATCAAAAGGAATAAAACATTTATTAAACCTAGTTCTATATTTTTTAGATTTTGGTTATGAAAGGAATTAAAATTAAAACCCTATTTTAAACTAATTAATTTACATGCATTTATTTACAAGAAAAATTAAAATAAAATATTTATTATATTTTTTTATCTTTTCTGATTTTTATGATATTTTGTATTTTATAAAAATAATTAATTGATTTAAACAAAAAATAATTAAAAGTAAAAGATTTAAATAAATAAAGAAAAAAAAAAAGAGAAAAATTTGCAAACCTAGGGGGGTGGTAGTCCCCAAAGTGGAGGTCTGGCCTTAGTAATCTGGCCCATTTAGCAAGGCCTGGTGGACTTTTACTGGGCACGTGCAGAGGCATTGACTTAAGCCTATGGTGCTCATCAATTCTCAGCCTTTGATAGTTGGATTAAGAAGTGTATCATGATCCTCAACATAAGCGCTGCACGTGAACGTTAAAGGAAAAATAACATGGAAATTATTGAAGACCTGGGGCTCGAACCCAGGTCTTGGATGTGAACACACTCAACGCTTGCCAGCTGAACCACTGAAACCTTTTGTTAAATAAATGAACAATAAATAATATAATATGAAATAACGCGTTAATGGATTATTGCGCGCGAATTTTAAACCAGCCAGTCGTTGCCTGCCACGAATTCGTCTTCTTCGTTATCCCTGAAATACAAAACATTTAGGCCACGGTTTTACACGCGTTCTGTTAGGTAGCTTTCCAGAAAATAACGATTAGCCCTCAGACGCTCATAAATTGAGCGCGAGGGTTGGTTCTTGTTCGTCCAGCCATGTGGATTCTAATGGTGGTGGTCTTGAGTCTCAATTTTTCCTTGGGTGAAAAACCCCAATCTGAAGCTTGCAAAACCCTAAAACTTGGCAATGGTGAAATCGTGTATACAGCATAAAAACATAATTAAATATATTGGTTAGCTTCAGAACAAGGTAATAATCATGAATCAATGAATAAAAGTTACAAAAGATGCGTAAATCATGATGCACGATTATGAATTTTCCATGGAATATCTTGAATGCTGTATACCAATTCCTTGAGCCTTGATGAAGGTTTTTGATTGGAATATGTTCAGGGATCTCCAAGGAAGCTAATGGAACAAGAATTAGGTCTTGAATCGCCCTGGAAGGATGTTTTCAGAATTGACTTTTTTGCAATTTTTTTCAAGTTTGATAATGGCTTTCTGGAGCAGTTGTGCGTGTATTCTGATTAGGGTTGTGATCCTAGCATATGTAGTAGTGAATTAGGTCAAGAAAAATCAATCAAATCCATTGCATTCATTGATTTTGGAAATTTGATTTTCTAGGATTTTTTCATATCTTTTCCCATGCAATTTTGTATCAATTAGGATCCAATCAAACCAAATCTTCCCATATCTGAATGTGCACGAATTATTGAGACTAAAACATGTACAAAAAGATTTATTAGGTTAAGTTAAGTATTTTTCACATATTTAATTGATTTAAGTGAATTAATATAAATAAAAATTCAAATAAATAAATAAAAAATGAATAAAAACTTCCCTTTGGGCCAAGTGGTCGTGCATATGTCATGGATGATGAATCATGGAAGAAAAATGGGCCCATTAGCAATTTTAGGTCATTTGAATCAATGTTGACTTTTCAAAATATCCAAAAATTTCCCAACTTCCACAAGGCATAACTTGCTCAATTTTTAAGCTTTTCTCATGTTCTTGGACATTTTGGAAAGGTCTTTGAGTCCTCTAACCAATGTCTGTGGTCCCATGTCATTTTGATTTACCAATCTCAAGTTATGGCCTTTGACTTAAAGTCCCTTTTTGTTGACTTTTGAAAATGACCTATAATGTTGAAATTGATAACTTTTTATGAGAGCATTTCTTGGACTTGGAGTATGAAGATGAGTTGTAGGAAATGTCTTTCTCTTCAAAATGAGCTTTGGATGGAATTTTTCTGATAATCCATGTGAAAGTTATGCCCTGGTCAATTTCAGTTGACTTTTTCAGCTGTCCAAATAAGGAAACTTTTGCATTTTGATGATTTTTGAGCCAAACTTTGAGAATCATGATCAAGCATTGATCAAATGATGTTTGTGACTTCAAAATGATATGTTGACCAAAAATTTGAACTTTTGACTGTCAAATGACCATTTTGCCCTTGCAGTTGACTGTAGTGCAATTTAGGGTTTTGACTGTGCAATTTTGTGCTGAAAGTCTTGAAACTTGATATGAGGGTGCTTGACCATATTTGTAGGCATATGAGACTTGATTGGACCTTTGGAAACTTCATTTTCTTGATCAGAACACAAACCCTAATTTTGACTGTATAGGAGATCTTTGACTGTGCAACCCTTGGGGAATTTTGAAGCATGACTTGGCAAATCTTTGAAGAATTATGGGAGGGCAAATTTTGGGGTACAACAGTTGCCCCTGTTCAATCTTCTTAGACCTGAGGATGCAGATTGGCTGACGTGCCTTTCGTAATCCGAGGGTAGAAGATGATTGGACACTAGAGTGCCCAGAAATTTGCGCTCACATAGAAGCAGTGATGGTGGAATGGGCTTATAGATGCCATTTAGAGGTTGCTGGATGGGATGATGGGCTTATAGATGCCATATGGGTGTTGATTACGTAAAAAGATTCCTTAGCGAGAACCTGTGTACCTGCAAAATAGAAAAATGAGTACCTGACACGTTGCAGGAGTTGGTTTTCAGATGCTTGGTATAGATGTGTCCTGACTGGTTACAGGAGCTGAGTCTGGAGCTTCAAAAGATGCTGAATGAACCAGGGATGGTTACTACCTTAGCATGAACGGTAAGAGAACCTTGGGCGACTTAAACTTCAACAACGCTCGTTGAGAAAATCTTGGTGGGAATTACCATCTTTGCAGTATCGGGAAGAGAACCAATAGGCGATTATAATCTGAAAGGGAATTGTCACCTCACTCACCGTCGGAGAGGGAACCATAAGAAAAGGAATTATCGCCTCACTCACCGTCGGAGAGGGAACCATAAGGAGATTATCACCTCACTCGCCGTCGGAGAGGGAAACATCTGAAAAGGACTTACCACCTCACTCACCGTCAGAGAGGGAACCATAGGAGACTATCACCTCACTCACCGTCGGAGAGGGAAACATCTGAAAAGGACTTACCACCTCACTCACCGTCGGAGAGGGAACCATAAGAGACTATCACCTCACTCACCATCAGAGAGGGAAACATCTGAAAAGGACTTACCACCTCACTCACCGTCGGAGAGGGAACCATAGGAGACTATCACCTCACTCACCGTCGGAGAGGGAAACATCTGAAAAGGACTTACCACCTCACTCACCGTCGGAGAGGGAACCATAGGAGACTATCACCTCACTCACCGTCGGAGAGGGAAACATCTGAAAAGGACTTACCACCTCACTCACCGTCGGAGAGGGAACCATAGGAGACTATCACCTCACTCACCGTCGGAGAGGGAAACATCTTGAAAAGGACTTACCACCTCACTCACCGTCGGAGAGGGAACCATAGGAGACTATCACCTCACTCACCGTCGGAGAGGGAAACATCTTGAAAAGGAATTACCACCTCACTCACCGTCGGAGAGGGAACCATAAAAAAAGGGATTACCACCTCACTCACCGTCGGAGAGGGAACCGTAAAGAAAGGGATTACCACCTCACTCACCGTCGGAGAGGGAACCATAAAGAAAGGGATTACCACCTCACTCACCGTCGGAGAGGGAACCATAAGGAGATTATCACCTCACTCGCCGTCGGAGAGGGAAATATCTGAAAGGGATTACCACCTCACTCACCGTCGGAGAGGGAACCATAAAGAAAGGGAATTTATAATTTGGGATAACTTCTACTGAGTCTTTATCAGAAAAATCTGTTGGGAGTCGATTTAGCTGGACTAGAGAAGGCCTGGGACTGGATAAGAAATCTTCGAAGTCGATTAACTGAACCGATCTAGGTCTTGAAATATGATCGAGAATTTCAACTGCATCTTTCCTGAAAGGTAAAGGTCAGTCATATGCAATGCATGATATGGATCAAGCAATGATGTTCTCAACATAAATGAGATTTGCATGATATAATGCGTCTATGCATGCTATAATGATGTATGTGATGTTTTATGAATGTATGTTTTCGTCTAGGATAGTAAATCCTTGACGGGTGCCGGGAAGTCATATCCTGGGCTGATGTTGAAGAATAGGCTTTTACTTCCGCTGGGGATGATAACTGCAAGAATACCGGTAGGAGAAGATGACTCCGTTGCGGAATAAACTTGGCAAATGGAAGATTCTGTGGGGAGAAAAGATACTCTAGCGACCATGCTGGGGAGCAATACTCTGTGGGGAGAAAGATATCTTTGCTGAAATGTTGATAATGCTTGCTGGGGATACCCTTGTTGTTGGAAGTGTTGATGGACTTCGCTGGGGTAAGAAGACTTCGTCGAGGACGCTCTTTCCGTGGCTTTTGGCTGAGGATAACCCAGTTATATCCTGTTAAGGAAATAACTCTTTGAATAAAGCCGGACGACGCGTTCGTGCTCTGCGAGGATAAGCTTCCAGAATCTACTGGGGATAAGCTTACTGCTTGGGGAGATGACTTTCAACTTTTCTGGGGAACTGGATTGGACTCTCTTGGGGAAGTTTTGATATGCTAGGGAAGTGATTCCTTTGAATGCTGGTATGCCGCCGGGGAACAATCTTTAGACCAAGACTGCCGGGGATGCTTGTACGCTGCTGGGGAAGGTTGAGATCTGCTGGAGGATGCTCAATTTCCTTGAGATTTGATACCTCTGCTTGGAGAGGAATGCACTGACTGCTGACTTACTCTCTGGGGAATTAGGATGTACTGGTCATGTTCTTTAGCTGAACCTACCTTGGTACCTTGGAGGATAGAACAATTAGATTGCTCAGACGACTCTTTATTGCCCCTGTTTCTAGTGTCACCTGCAATAAATTCCTTTGTTTCGTATGCAAATATTTATGAGTTAGCAAACTATTGTCAATGCATATATCACAAATTGAACCTTGGACTTTCTTCGCAAAACAAAACAAAAAAAGAAAAACACTTGGCACGTTTAGTTGAAAATATATTTGTATTGATTTTTGAATGGCCTGAAAATAGGCGTTTTGTGTACAAGAGGCTGACGTCCTAGTAAGAGAACGCCGTCGAACAAAAGAGTTTATACAAATTTTGTACAAGAGAAGATAAAACAGCTGTGTGAAATATGAATGATCCCACTGGGTTTCAGCTCTGCTATTGCCTCTATAACTCTGAGCGTCTCATCACTTGATGACCTTGGTTGAAGGTGAAGCTGACTGATCGATGCCGTCTGAACTTGATGTAGATACCGGATTCTGGATGCAAAGTGATCAATTAGACATAGTATTACGCTTTATCCCTAATTTTTGCCTGGACCGCCCTTTCGGGTTTTCAGTCCACCGGGATACCCATTTTTGTCCAAGCCGCCTTTTCAGGTTTTCGACTTGTCGGGTGTACAGATTTTTTCATTTTCATCCCTTCATTTTGCCCGAACCCTTTTGGTTCGACGGGAAGCCCTAATTTTTGCCTAGGCATGTCAGCCTAGCGGGTCTTTTTTATGCGTAGTATTTTTTTACTATGTCTGCATTGGCGGGGTGAGGAAGGTCGTCACCATCCATATTGGTTAATATCATTGCTCCTCCTGAGAACACCTGTTTAACCACAAATGGCCCTTCGTACGTGGGGGTCCATTTTCCCCTTGGATCACTCTGAGGAAGGATGATTCTCTTGATCACCAGATCCCCGACTTGATATTCCTGTGGTCTGACCTTTTTGTTAAATGCCCTGATCATCCGTTTCTGATACGTCTGACCGTGGCAGATAGCAGCAAGTCTCTTTTCATCAATGAGATTGAGCTGATCAAGTCGTGTCTGGATCCAATCATCTTCGTTCAGATTTGCATCTTTCATTATCCGGAGAGAGGGTATTTGTACTTCGATCGGCAAGACTGCCTCCATACCATAAACCAGAGAGAAAGGAGTTGCCCCGGTTGACGTCCTAGCTGAGGTACGGTACCCATGTAGAGAGAACGGTAACATCTCATGCCAATCCTTATAAGTCACTGTCATCTTCTGCACGATCTTCTTGATGTTCTTATTTGCTGCTTCTACAGCCCCATTCATCTTCGGTCTGTAAGGAGAAGAATTGTGGTGCTGTATCTTGAACTGTTCGCAGAGCTCAGCGATCATCTTGTTGTTCAGATTGGTACCGTTGTCTGTAATAATTCTCTCGGGGACACCGTACCGACAGACCAGGTTATGCCGAATGAACCGTGCCACAACAGTCTTGGTTACCGTAGCATAGGATGCTGCCTCGACCCACTTCGTGAAGTAATCAATCGCCACTAGGATGAAGCGATGCCCATTAGATGCCATAGGTTTGATCTCGCCGATCATGTCTATGCCCCACATTGCAAATGGCCAGGGCGCAGTCAGAACATTCAGGGGAACCGGAGGAACATGCACCTTGTCTGCATAAATCTGGCACTTGTGGCATGTCCTGGAATGTTGGTAGCAGTCAGCTTCCATGGTGGACCAGTAATATCCTGCCCGTAGGATTTTCTTAGCCATTGTATGTCCACTGGAATGTGTACCAAAGGTCCCTTCATGTAGCTCTTCCATGATTCTTTCTGCTTCAGTCTTATCCACACAACGCAGTAGGGTTGAATCATGGTTTCGCTTGTACAAGATGCCGTTGCTAAGGAAGAACTTTGCTGCGAACCTTCTCAGGAACTTCTTATCATTGACAGATGCACCTTCAGGGTATTCCTGAGCTTCCAGATATCTCTTTACCTCATGGTACCAAGGTTTCTCAGTCACCAATTCAGTCTCGAGATCACAACAGTATGCCGGTTCGTCCAGTTTCCAGATGATGATTCGGGGAGCCTCATTATCCCATTTAACTTTGAACATAGAAGACATTGTAGCCAACGCGTCCGCTAACTGATTCTCTTCTCTTGGAAAGTGCTCAAAGGTTATCTCTGTGAAGTGGGGGATCAGGGTCAACACACATTCTCTGTAAGGAATAAGATTCGGATGTTTCGTATCCCACTCTCCTTTGATCTGATTGATCACCAGAGCGGAATCTCCGAAGACACTCAGAAACTTGATCCTTAAGTCGATCGCAACTTGGAGACCCATGATACACGCCTCATACTCCGCCATGTTGTTGGTACAGTTGAAACATAGCCGGGCAGTGAGTGGAGTATGAGTACCTTGAGGTGATATGATGATGGCGCCGATACCGTTTCCCAAAGCATTGGAGGCTCCGTCAAAGTGCATAGACCATCGGGATCCTGGTTCAGGTCCTTCATCCGGTCCAGGTACTTCACAATCAGTCACAATCATGATGCTTTCATCCGGAAACTCGAAGTTCATTGATTGATAATCATCTACAGCTTGATGTGCCAGGTGGTCTGCCAATACACTTCCATTGATGGCTTTCTGGGTCGTGTACTGAATGTCGTATTCCGTCAAGATCATTTGCCATCTTGCAATTCTCCCCGACAGAGCAGGCTTTTCGAATATGTACTTTATAGGATCCATCTTTGAGATCAACAAGGTAGTGTGAGTCAGCATATACTGTCTCAGCCGGCGAGCAGCCCATACCAAAGCGCAGCAAGTTTTCTCAAGCAGTGAGTATCGGGTCTCACAGTCGGTAAACTTTTTGCTAAGGTAATAAATGGCATGCTCTTTTCGGCCAGACTCGTCATGCTTCCCCAGCACACACCCCATTGAGTTATCAAGCACTGTCAGGTATAGTATCAGAGGTCTCCCTTCAACCGGTGGCATAAGGATAGGTTGTTCTTGGAGATACTCTTTGATTCTGTCAAAAGCAGCCTGACATTCATCATCCCAACGTACTACCTGATCTTTCTTCAGCAGCTTGAAGATTAGCTCACAGGTAGCAGTTAGGTGTGAGATGAACCGAGCAATGTAATTCTAGCGTCCTAAAAAGCCTCTGACTTCCTTCTCTGTCCTAGGAACTGGCATCTCTTGAATAGCTTTGACCTTAGCAGGGTCCACTTGAATTCCCTTGTCACTTACCACGAAGCCTAGTAATTTTCCCGATCTTACCCCGAAGGTGCACTTGTTCGGGTTCAATCTCAGCTTGTACAATTTTAACCGGTCGAACAACTTTTGCAGATGATCTAAGTGCTCTTCCTCAGTCTGGGACCTTGCGATCATGTCGTCCACATACACTTCTATCTCATGATGGATCATGTCATGAAATAAGGCAACCATGGCACGTTGATAGGTTGCCCCAGCGTTTTTCAACCCGAATGGCATGACCTTGTAGCAGAAGGTGCCCCACTGAGTAACAAATGTAGTCTTTTCCATGTCTTCAGGCGCCATCTTGATCTGATTGTAACCTGAAAAGCCATCCATGAAAGAGAACACCTTGTGCTGAGCTGTATTGTCAACAAGGACATCAATGTGAGGTAAAGGGAAGTCATCCTTGGGGCTGGCCCTGTTCAGATCCCTGTAGTCGACACACATTCTGACCTTACCGTCCTTCTTAGGTACCGGCACCACATTAGCAACCCACTGAGGGTAAGAAGTCACTGCAAGGAACCCGGCGTCAAACTGTTTCATGACCTCGGCTTTAATCTTTTCAGACATCTCTGGACGCATCCGACAGACCTTTTGCTTTACTGGAGGGCAGTCTTCCTTAGTTGGCAAGTGATGGACCACAATATCGGTATCCAACCCGGGCATGTCTTCGTAGGACCAGGCAAAGATCTCCATATAATCATGCAGCATCTTGGTTAACCGTTGCTTCACGCTGAGCTCTAGGTTGGCACCAATCTTTACCTCTTTCCTGTCTGCCTCGGTACCCAAGTTTATTGTTTCCACTGGCTCTTCATGGGGTTGAATTGCCCTCTCTTCCTGAAGTAACAGTCTTGCAAGCTTGCCAGGCACTTCGCAATCATCTTCACCTTCGTCTTCGGCTAAGTTGATCGGATTTTCGAAGTCATAATTGGCAGTAGCAGAGTTGTTATCAGTGAGATCCAGAGTGGATTGAAACCTGTATGAGTGAGTGTGTGTGTAAATACAGCTGTTTTGAAATATATGTAAAGGAAAGAAAGACAAAAAAGGAGCACAATATTTGCAATGCGGGAAAACGTCCAAGATTTTCATTCATGATATATGAAATGACAATTTATATGCCCTCACAAATAGAACCACGGTGCCTCGGGTAAGACACCGGGCCAAAGAGTTTATTTATTGTTTATTACAAAATAACAAAACATAGGAATTCATTACTCAGTAACAAGAGAAACAGGGAGATTGTCTTTTGCGCTCCAATTGTTAAGTCCACCGTCGGTTGCCGGGTAGATCCAGCTATCAAACTCAGCTTCATCCACTTCTTCCTCGTCCTCAATAGCGTTCACTCCATGAGCAGGCAGGGGAGCTGTCACCACATTAGGCTTCTCAGATGCCTCAAACTGTACCTCCTTGGCGTCAATGAGGTCCTGTAGCTTGTTCCTTAATGCCCAACAGTCATCAGTGGCGTGCCCCGGGCTATCTGAATGGTAAGCACAACGAGCATTCGGGTTGTACTTAGGAGATGCAGTATTGGGGAACTTCGGAGCCTCCCTGACAGTCACCAAATTGGTGGATAGCAACTGTGGCAGGATCTGCGATAGGGTCATGCCTAACCGGGTAAACTCCCTCCGGGGTCTTTCAGCCCTTTGAGGATTGGTCGGCCGAGGAGCGGCAGCAGGCTTAGCAATCATTACCGCACTGACAGATTGGCGGCGCTCAGGTCTCTCTGATTTCCGGGAACCATATACGGCACTAGACTCCTTCTTGAAGGGTTTCTTTTCCGAACTAGACGATGCACCTTTCGCAATCTTCCCAGACTTCAGCCCAGCTTCAATTCTCTCTCCAGTTAGAATCAAATCAGTGAACCCAGCAGACGAATTCCCGATCAGATGGTTGAAAAACGGCCCAGATAAGGTCCCCAAGAACATGTCTACCAACTCTCGATCAGTCAATGGTGGCTGTACTCTTCCAGCTAGATCTCTCCACTTCTGAGCGTACTCCTTGAAACCTTCGCTTGCACCCAACGACATACCCTGGAGTTGGGTACGTGTAGGGGCAAGGTCGGCATTATATTGATACTGCTTGTAGAAAGCAGTAGCCAACTCCTCCCAGTTACGGACCTTGGTTCCATCCAGCTGATAGAACCATTCGAGATGAGTCCCTGAAAGACTCTCCTGGAAGAAGTGGATCCATAAATTCTTATCCGCAAAGTACGGTTGAATTTTCCGAACATAAGACCTTAGATGCAGCTTGGGACAAGACGCCCCGTCATATTTAAAGAAGGAGGGTGCTTTGAACTTGTGAGGGATAATCACACCAGTTGACAAACCCAGATCTCCGAAATCCAGCCCAGGTACCTGTTGAACCTCCATAGCTTTCAACCTGTCCTCCAGTTGCTTGTATTTGTCGTCTGCAGGAGGGTACTGCTCTTCATCAAAATCAGTCTCGTTGTCGGAGACTACCGGACTAGGAACCCTTGCTTCTGCCTGAGGACTACTCTTGCCAACAGAAGAACCAGCCTCTTCCTGCTGCAAGGTATTGCCAAACCTTCGGCCCGAGTTGAACAGAACCGTCCTTCTTTTCTTCTTCTTCTCCTTCTTCAGGAGCGTAGCCTTCAGCTCTTCTTGGCCTTGAGCCAAACCCTTGATTAATTCCTGAAACTGCGCATTCTGCGCCTGAAGAGCCTTGATGGAAGTCTCAGTTGATGAAGATTCGGGGTTCATGATGCTGAAATAAACAGCGAAGAACGGTAAGCAACCTGAAAAGAGGAAAAACCTGCTATGCACATGATGTATGAAATGCGTATGAATTATGTTTTCAAAGACAATCGGGAATCAACTTTGTAAACAAAAAGGAACACACTTCATTAAATTCAACTTTGAAACTGAAATTATTCAACAGGTTGCCTTTAGGCGTTACATGAAAGGAAATACTGAAAAGGAAATAAAACTGTAAAAGCACATATGGCGCTCCTTATTGATCCCATGGTCTCCTCTTTTCAGTACGGATGTAGGCATTCAGAGCTCTCTCATTCTCCAACTGCTTGGTCAGCTTCTGGATCTTTGATTCCTGCTCGTTGAACTTTTCCCGGTAAGAATCCCGCTCTTCTCGCAGTTGCGACCAAGATCTCTTCAATGTCTCATAATCAGTAGGTATCTGAGGAGGGAGGACAGTTGGAGTAACACCATCTTTGTCAGGACACTCAAGAATGACGGGTCTGACCGCTTCATATGGAATGCCTAACTTCTGAGCACGGATGCGAACCCATTTGTAGTAGGCTTCCATGGGTAGAGAAGTCTTTGGCCCTAACTCTTGTGGGTCAGCTTTATGAACTTTGTCCCAAGCTTTGATGAACCTACGACGCAGCTCGTCACTATCCACCTGAAACTCGAAACTGATGTGAGGCACCAACATCTCATGGGGACCTGCCCTTCTTGCTCTTCCAAACTGACGGAGTGCTAGACATGGATTGTAAGAGATCCCTCCTTGGGTACCAATCAGAGGAACATTAGGGTATTCCCCGCATCGATCAATAATAGCCATCTCATCCAAACCTCTGCAAGTCCAAATGATGTCTTTATCAGTGAGAGACATTAACCTGTGAGCCCAACCTCTTCCTTCTTGATTCTTCAGTACGAACTTAGGGAGGTGTGAAATAAACCACCTCACTAACAAAGGGATACAACACCATAGGGTTCCTCGTCTTCGGGTAGTACGGGCATGAAGTTGTTGCAAGATGTCACCCAAGAGAGTGGGCACAGGATTCTGAGACATAAAGATCCTTATGGCAGTGACATTGATGAAATTGTCAGGATTAGGAAACAGGACTAATCCATAGATTAGGAGAGCCAAGATGTCTTCATATGCCCTAAAGTCCAGGTCATTCCAGAAACTGTTAGCTTTACCAATCAGAAATTTGGCCAAGAAACCCTTAACTCCGCTTCTGGTTACCCAGTTGTCTGTTACCTCTTGATGGGTCAAAGGAAGAGCTGCAGCAACATCCTCAAGCCTGAGGGCCTTTTCCCAACCAGTAAAGGGAGTCTGATCCAAGATAGTGATACCAAGCAAATCAGAGAACTCTTCTAGGGTAGGGACCAGCTGGAAGTCTTGAAAGGTGAAGCACTGGTACAAAGGGTCATAGAACTGGGTCAGAACACTCATCAACTGTTGATCCCGCTTTGCAGTGACTAAACTGAGAAGAGAACCATGCCTCTGGATGAAGGAAGTGGTATTTGGAATTCTGCTAACCAACTCATCAAGCAACTCAGGTGAGCGAACAAAGTTGAACCGGATAGTATTCCTTCGCACAGGCATCATAATGTCCTACAAAACAGAGCAAAGGTGAAACCCTCTTGTCTTTGAAATGGTCAGTCCTTATGCAGGATGCATGCAATGCTCATGATGCTATGATGTTATGATAAAGCACACCACAAATAGATACGAAGGCAAACATGGTAAGGCACACAAGTCACACAAGGCAAGCCCCCTAAAGTTTAGGCCAGCATGAGGTCTAGGTACTACCCTCTTTCAGTTTGTTGGTTCATACCTGTCCTAATCAAGAGTAACCGGGTTCTTAGAGGATCCCAATATCATTGACTACCCTCAATCGGTCATAACTCCAGCATCGCAATCTTTTCTTGCGGCCAGAACCATCACGAGAGTTTAGCCTCAATGGGTGTAGCATATTGCTACAATTCTAAAGGCCAAGTTGTGTCAATTAAGGTTCTAAGGTTGTTGGTGCTTAATGACTCCTCAGAAGACCCATATTCTCCTCGTTGCAACACAAGGGATATCGGTACAGACCAAGGTGCCACACCAACGTAGCCACTGTTTCACCCGTGTCGGTCTACGCCGGACAGGTCCCTCACAGCTTATGCTACCTAAACAGGGTATCCCCAGATCCGGGTTAGGATCTATGTAACTCCCATGCAACCCACAAATTTAAAGCAGACAAGTCAATACAATTGAAAACACAGTTATGAACTAACCCTAAGGTACACCTCACTTTAAGTTATGTCCCCAGCAGAGTCGCCAGTTCTGTGATCGGTGGATCTGGAACTGACCGTTTAACGCTGGTTCGCGAAATGTCGCGGAAGCAAGAGTCGCCATCGTCTTTTATTTTCTCCAAATGGAAAGGACAAAAGCACAGAAAAATTCCTTATAGAGATTGCTCTCGGTTCGGGAGGTGGATTATAGAAAGGGAAGGTGTTAGCACCCTTTCTATCCATGGTTATCCATGGGCTCTTAGATACTTGCTCATTTGTGTTTTCAAAATGGTTTGTTTGCTTTTCAACTGTGGGTTTTAAAAAGTTTCTTTGAAAATTTCAGTTCGACTCTTGTATCGGTCCTCAAGAGTGTTTGAAAAATTGCTTTCGAAAGCTTTTTGAAAAGGTGTCGGTGTGAAAAGTATTTTTGATTTGTTTTTGAAATTAGAGCAAGTATTTAGAGTCGTCTACCTACCCTAAGGAATTCGTCTGTGTAGATGTCCTTTAAAGTAGTGCCATCCCACCATTGAGAGATAGGTAGCACCACCGTTGGAGGTGTTCGGGTCAATTCGAGGTTCGGGACATGGTGATCACCAGAGCAATAGGAAGATACCTTAGAAGCCACCCTCATGCCAGGTTCCCGGATCATGAGGACTTACTAAGACATCCTCTACTCGACGATCACCTTTCGAGGCAAGGCAACAGTGAGGCGTACCCTAGGGGTGGTGTGTGCGATTCGCGTGTCGTTTTCATTTGCATTTATCTTGTCATGTTATTGGTGTTCTACGCTTGATTTTATTTCGTCCATACATTCTTTCATGCTTTTGATTAACAGTTAAAGTATTTGCGAGAAAAGTAAATTCTAAGCTATTACAAATGGCGCGGGTCCACATCGCCAAAATTAACCAGGACCCGATTTGACAGAAAAATAAAGAAATTAAAAGAATTAAAAGTGCGAGAAGTAATTACAAGGCTTCGGGAGAGATACATAATTATTTAAGCAAAATAAAATAAATATGCGAAATTAAATCGAAACGAGGGCGTTGGACACTTTTGCAAAAATCAAATTAATGATGAAGTTAATTAATTAAAAAAAGATGTTTTTGGTATTTTTAATATTTTAGGATTTAATAGAAAAAATTAATTGCAATTAAACGCTAACCCTAATTCTATTTTATTTTAATTTATTAAGAAAAACATTAGAATTTAACCTAAATTAAACCTAATTTTTACATGCAAATTTAAATATGAAAATAAATAAAATAAATAATATTATTGTGAAAAAGAAAAATCAAAAGGAATAAAACATTTATTAAACCTAGTTCTATATTTTTTAGATTTTGGTTATGAAAGGAATTAAAATTAAAACCCTATTTTAAACTAATTAATTTACATGCATTTATTTACAAGAAAAATTAAAATAAAATATTTATTATATTTTTTTATCTTTTCTGATTTTTATGATATTTTGTATTTTATAAAAATAATTAATTGATTTAAACAAAAAATAATTAAAAGTAAAAGATTTAAATAAATAAAGAAAATAAAAAAAAAAGAGAAAAATTTGCAAACCTAGGGGGGTGGTAGTCCCCAAAGTGGAGGTCTGGCCTTAGTAATCTGGCCCATTTAGCAAGGCCTGGTGGACTTTTACTGGGCACGTGCAGAGGCGTTGACTTAAGCCTATGGTGCTCATCAATTCTCAGCCTTTGATCTGATCTCCAGGAGCACGTGGATAGCTGGATTAAGAAGTGTATCATGATCCTCAACATAAGCGCTGCACGTGAACGTTAAAGGAAAAATAACATGGAAATTATTGAAGACCTGGGGCTCGAACCCAGGTCTTGGATGTGAAAACACTCAACGCTTGCCAGCTGAACCACAGAAACCTTTTGTTAAATAAATGAACAACAAATAATATAATATGAAATAACGCGTTAATGGATTATTGCGCGCGAATTTTAAACCAGCCAGTCGTTGCCTGCCACGAATTCGTCTTCTTCGTTATCCCTGAAATACAAAACATTTAGGCCACGGTTTTACACGCGTTCTGTTAGGTAGCTTTCCAGAAAATAACGATTAGCCCTCAGACGCTCATAAATTGAGCGCGAGGGTTGGTTCTTGTTCGTCCAGCCATGTGGATTCTAATGGTGGTGGTCTTGAGTCTTAATTTTTCCTTGGGTGAAAAACCCCAATCTGAAGCTTGCAAAACCCTAAAACTTGGCAATGGTGAAATCGTGTATACAGCATAAAAACATAATTAAATGTATTGGTTAGCTTCAGAACAAGGTAATAATCATGAATCAATGAATAAAAGTTACAAAAGATGCGTAAATCATGATGCACGATTATGAATTTTCCATGGAATATCTTGAATGCTGTATACCAATTCCTTGAGCCTTGATGAAGGTTTTTGATTGGAATATGTTCAGGGATCTCCAAGGAAGCTAATGGAACAAGAATTAGGTCTTGAATCGCCCTGGAAGGATGTTTTCAGAATTGACTTTTTTGCAATTTTTTTCAAGTTTGATAATGGCTTTCTGGAGCAGTTGTGCGTGTATTCTGATTAGGGTTGTGGTCCTAGCATATGTAGTAGTGAATTAGGTCAAGAAAAATCAATCAAATCCATTGCATTCATTGATTTTGGAAATTTGATTTTCTAGGATTTTTTCATATCTTTTCCCATGCAATTTTGTATCAATTAGGATCCAATCAAACCAAATCTTCCCATATCTGAATGTGCACGAATTATTGAGACTAAAACATGTACAAAAAGATTTATTAGGTTAAGTTAAGTATTTTTCACATATTTAATTGATTTAAGTGAATTAATATAAATAAAAATTCAAATAAATAAATAAAAAATGAATAAAAACTTCCCTTTGGGCTAAGTGGTCGTGCATATGTCATGGATGATGAATCATGGAAGAAAAATGGACCCATTAGCAATTTTAGGTCATTTGAATCAATGTTGACTTTTCAAAATATCCAAACATTTCCCAACTTCCACAAGGCATAACTTGCTCAATTTTTAAGCTTTTCTCATGTTCTTGGACATTTTGGAAAGGTCTTTGATTCCTCTAACCAATTTCTTTGGTCCCATGTCATTTTGATTTACCAATCTCAAGTTATGGCCTTTGACTTAAAGTCCCTTTTTGTTGACTTTTGAAAATGACCTATAATGTTGAAATTGATAACTTTTTATGAGAGCATTTATTGGACTTGGAGTATGAAGATGAGTTGTAGGAAATGTCTTTCTCTTCAAAATGAGCTTTGGATGGAATTTTTATGATAATCCATGTGAAAGTTATGCCCTGGTCAATTTCAGTTGACTTTTTCAGCTGTCCAAATAAGGAAACTTTTGCATTTTGATGATTTTTGAGCCAAACTTTGAGAATCATGATCAAGCATTGATCAAATGATGTTTGTGACTTCAAAATGATATGTTGACCAAAAATTTGAACTTTTGACTGTCAAATGACCATTTTGCCCTTGCAGTTGACTGTAGTGCAATTTAGGGTTTTGACTGTGCAATTTTGTGCTGAAAGTCTTGAAACTTGATATGAGGGTGCTTGACCATATTTGTAGGCATATGAGACTTGATTGGACCTTTGGAAACTTCATTTTCTTGATCAGAACACAAACCCTAATTTTGACTGTATAGGAGATCTTTGACTGTGCAACCCTTGGGGAATTTTGAAGCATGACTTGGCAAATCTTTGAAGAATTATGAGAGGGCAAATTTTGGGGTACAACACTTGCTATTTTCAAAACAAACACACACATTTTCAAACAACTTACAAACATTGAAGACATTTTCAAAAAGACAAACATCTTTGTATACATTCTTACGAACGAGAATCATTACAAAGATTGCCTAAACGAATGGTCTCTTTTACAAAATACTTTCAAAAACCATACAAAACACAATTTCAAAACAAAAAGCAAGTGATCTAGAAAGTAACTAAGAGCCCATGGAAAACCATGGATGAAAAAGGTGCTAACACCTTCCCTTTTCATAATCTACCCCCCAAACTCAAGAAACAATCTCAAAGGTCTTTCCTGTGCTTTTTCACCTTTCCTTTTGGATAAAAGAAAAGTCGGTGACGACTCTTGCTAACCGCAACATTTGCAAACACAAACGCAAACCCTCAAGTCAGTTCTCCCACCGCATCACAGAATTGGCGACTCTGTTGGGGACTACTCTGAAAAAAAGTGGGGTTACCTTAGGGCTAGATCATATTCACTTGCTTACATTGTTTAATTTGTTTGCTTTACATTATGGTTCTTTGTTTGGGTTTGAATCCTCTACCCGGATTTGGGGATACATTATAGGTAAATAGCAATACATTATGGAAACTGTGCGGGGTATACTGACATGGTCTAAGCAATAGCTATGTTAGTGTGACATATTTGTGGGTACCGGTAGCCTTTGAGTTAATCAAAGAGAACACGGGGCCACTGAGTGATGTCATGAAGCACTAACAAACTTTTAGAACCTTTACTTGACCAACTTGGCCTTTAGGGCGTAGTGAGATGACCGACTTTGGTGCAGTTCGAAGTTGGTAGATACTCCATACTACACTCATTGAGGGTAGGTTTCTTGGAATATTTCGGTCGCCATTAAAGAGGCTTGAGCTGAAACAATGACCAAGGAAACAAACCGGTGATATTGAGCTCCTTAGAACCCGATTACTATTACTAGGACAAGTTGAGCCAACTAAACTTCAAGAGGGTACTTACCTATAAAACCCCATGCAAGCCTAAACTAAGAACTTGTTTGTTTTGCTTGTATATACATACTTGTGCATAACATCATGGACATCATGAACATCATGAACATCATATGCCTCCACTAACCATTTCAAGGATTTTTGGAGATTCATCTTTGTTCTTGTTTTGTAGGATATGGATTCACTTCGCATGAAAACTATCCAAGTCAACCTTGTAAGAATTCCTCCACAACTCAAGGAGCTAGCTTCAAGGATCCCTAAGAATTCTCCATTCACCGAGAGACATGGTCGTCTACTCAACTTGGTCACCTCCAACACAGAGGAGGATATGATGAAGGTGCTCTTTCAGTTCTTTGATCCTTTGCACTGTTGCTTCACATTTCCCGACTATCAGCTTGTGTCTACTTTGGAAGAATTCTATCAACTCTTGAGGATTCCCATTCTCAATAAACTACCTTTCAATGGTACGGAAAGAGACCCAAAGCCAGAAGAGATTGCTCAAGTTCTGCACTTGCACTCATCTGATATCACAACTCATTGTGAAACTAGGAGTGGTGTCAAAGGCTTCCTAGCAAAGTTTCTGTTTGAGAAAGCCCAAAGCTGTTGGAATTCCCTAGACTTGCAAGCTTTTGAAGAAACTGTGGCCCTTCTTATCTATGGAATGGTCTTGTTCCCCAATCCTGACCAACTCATAGATGTAAGTGCCGTCAAAATCTTCATGTCACAAAATTTGGTGCCTACATTACTAGGGGATATCATACACTCTTTTCACACTCGCACAATGAGGAAAAGAGGTGTCCTTATGTGTTGAACTCCCCTCCTGGAAAGATGGTTTATTTCTCATCTTCCCCAATCAGTCTTAAAGAATGAGCAAGCATTAAGGTGGTCACAAAGGTTAATGACGCTCAAACATTCAGATGTTCATTGGTGCTCCCGATCCAAGGAGAATGTTATCATTATTGACCATTGTGGGGAATTCCCTAATGTTCCTCTACTTGGCATTAGGGGAGGCATCACATACAACCCATGCTTAGCTATAAGACAGTTTGGTTATGCCCGAAGGGATGGCCCGCACGAGATACTAATTCAAGGCTTGGTATTCGACTATGACAACGACGATAAGGGTCTTCGCTAGAGATTCATCCGAGCTTGGAGGATGCTAAACAAGGTGGATAGCAGGACTTTGGGACACAATAATTCCATCCCTCTTGAGCCTTACCTCAAGTGGGTATGAGCCCATGCTCAAAGTATTATGATGCCTTATCCTTCCATCCTCCCGGTGATCATTGAGCCTGTTAAGGAGGGAGAAGTTCCATACACTATCCTACATCCTGACATGCCCACATCTCTGGAAGACTTACAAAGGTATTGGATACAGCTCAAAGGAGAGCGTGATACTTTTGAAGCTCAATTCTACGCAAGTGAGAAGAAGGTTTCCGAACTCACTAGGCTACTTCGCGAAGAGCAGACTCTAAATGCCTACATTGCACCGAAGAGGATGCGCACCACTTTTTTTTATCTTAGAGAGTGTATTACTTTGCCCAAGGGGCATTGTTGTATTCAAACTCTATCTTATTAATATAACATGTGTTTCTTTTTCTCTAAAATGAACTTGAATCTTTGAAATCCTTGAAAACATTGCATATGCACATATCATTCATCATAACATAAACAGGTCCTTTTGCGACAAGTTCCCTCATCTCTCTGCTGTTTATTTTAGTAAGATGGATCTCAAACAAACAGTCAAAGATCTTCAAGTTCAAAACACACAGTTTCAACAATTACTCATGACCTTAGCCAAAGGACAGGAGGAATTGAAAACTTTATTGGCCAAAGAGAAGAAAAATAAAGAGAAGAAACCAACCGTTGTTGTAATCATGGGGAGAAGGTTTCAAGGACAGACTAGAAGAACCTTGAATTTTGCAACAACCTCTGGTGAAGGAAAAGCAAAGGAAACAACGGTTTCGTCAGAATCTGAAGAGGAGGAAGAAGAGGAAGACTACTCTGAGGAACAATATCCTCTGGAAGATGATAAGTACAAACATCTTGAGGAACGCTTGAATGCTATGGAAATACAAAGGCTACCAGGTCTAGACTTTGAAGAATTGGGACTAGTGTCGGGAATTGTGATCCCACCGAAGTTCAAATTGTCGTTGTTTGAAAAATATGATGGGGTGTCATGTCCTAAGATGCACCTCCGATCATATGTAAGAAAGATCCATCCGCACTCAGCCGATAAAGACCAGTGGGTGCATTTTTTCCAAGATAGCCTATATGGAGCACAACTCAATTGGTTTTACCAATTGGAAAGGGCAGACGTCCACAACTGGGAAGATCTTGCCGCAGCTTTCTATAAGCAATACCAATATAATGTAGATTTGGCGCCTACCCGTACTCAACTTCAGAGTATGTCTATAGTTTTAAATGAGGGTTTCAAAGATTACGCGCAGAAATAGAGAGATCTAGCTGGGAGAGTTCAACCCCCTCTGTCTGAAAGGGAATTGGTGGATATGTTCTTAGGCACTCTATCAAGCCCTTTCTTCAACCATGTGATTGGAAGCTCATCTGCTGGATTTACTGAGTTAATACTAACCGGAGAGAGGGTGGAAGCTGGCATAAAAAGTGAAAAGATTCAGAAGGATTCATCTGCCCCTACAACTGTGAGAAAGCCTTTCACTGGGAAGAAGGAGGTATCTGCTATTTACCCACAAAGGAACCAAAGGAGAGATGAACGCCGACCAATGGTATGAGATTTTATGATCCCAAAGCCTACATCTGATCAACCAAGAGGTAATCAACCGAGGGTGGAAAGGCCAGTCCGACAATTCACCAAAATCAATATGACTCTAGCCCAGGTTTTACCACATCTTCTGAAATCCAATTTGACAACTCGAAAGGAAGCTCCAAAGAACCCTAACACTGCATCCCATTATTATCACCCAAATGCATGTTGCGCATATCATTCCGAAAGTCTGGGTCATGACACCAACAACTGTTGGGCCCTGAAAAACAAGATTCAAGATCTTATAGATGCAAAAGAGATTGAGTTTGACGCACCCGAGAAACCAAACATCATTTTTGCACATATGCCTAGGCATGGTCACAACACCAATGCAATAGAAGAAGATTTATTTGTTACTACAATTGATGAACTCTTGACTCCCCTCCCAATCATTAAGATAAACTTATTGAAAGCCGGTATATTCCCGGGTTGTAATGAAGACTGCCATCTCTACTTATCCTCACCAACTGCTTGCCCTTTGTTGAAGACAGGCATTCAATGCTTGATAGAAAACAAAGAGATTATGTTTGAAAGTACTCATGTTTTACCTGTTCTTATTAAAGACATTTCAATCATAACCATCTCCGCCAATTCTTCCAGGGACCCCAAAACACCCGTTAGGATTACATCGGTTCCAAAAACTACTCCTCTTATAATCACAATGCCCGGGCCGGTCCCGTATGAATTAGACAAAACAGTGTCGTGGAATTATGGTGGAGACATCTACTACCATGGTATCAAACAAGATGGGCTGGCCACCAAAGAGATCAGCTCCGAAGAAGAAAACTACGACATTAGCAATATTGCTGGAACCAGTAAGATTACCCGTAGCAGTAGAATCTTCTCTCCAGAAATTTCCCTTCCAAAGGCAGTTTTTGGACCCGTAGCTGCTCCAAAGGTTACCTCCGTACCAATAATCATATATGCAAGTGCTCCTATAAACAAAGATGACACAACCCCTACTGTTATCCCTACCAATACCCCTACTGCTGAAATTCGAGGAAAAAATATTCAAGAAGAGCCTGTCCAGACGAAGGTTCAACCACTGGCTATCCCCGAAACCTCCAAAAAGGAAATGGAAGAGATCCTGAGAATAAAAAAGAAGAGCGACTACAACGTAGTTGAACAGTTGGGGCAAACTCCCTCCAAAATCTCCATGATAGCTTTGTTACTGTGCTCTGAGGCACATGCGAAATCCATGATGAAGTTTCTGAAGACAGCCCATGTGCCTCAAGAGACGTCTGCTGACCAATTTCAAGATTGTGTGGCCAGTCTGACAGCAGACAATGGCCTAGGCTTCTCGGATGCTGATCTGACACCAAAGGGAAGAAAGCACAACGAGGCATTGCATGTCTCTGTGGAATGTAGAGGAACAACTCTGGCCCATGTCTTAGTGGACACTTGCTCATCTTTGAATGTTTTACCGAAGAAGGCTCTTGACAGGCTAGACTGCGAAGGACTAACGTTGAAACCCAGTAACATAGTCGTGAGAGCATTTGATGGCTCAAAGAGGATGGTGCACGGGGAAGTGGATATCCCCATAAAGGTTGGGACTCAGACTTTCAACTCAACCTTCTATGTAATGGACATCCTCCCCTCTTAATCCTGTCTGCTAGGATGACCGTGGATCCATAATGTCGGTGCTGTCACCTCTATGCTACACCAGATGATGAAATACCCGGTCCATGGAAAGATTATCACTGTCCACAGAGAGGAAGAATATATGATTAGCCACCTCAATTCCTTCAGGTATGTGGAATTGGATGGCGAATTCATTGAAACTCCTTTTCAACATTTCGAGGAAATCTCTTAAGAGGTAGCGGTAACCAAGACTATGTCCCAAGTTCCCAAGATTACAAAACCTCCACTCCGGATGTCATCTCTGAAGGACGCCAAAGCTGTAGTTGAGCAAGGAGGATGCACCATCTGAGGGAAACTTCCAGACATTCCGTATAAATGTGACAAGTTTGGTTTAGGGTTCACTTCAAGTGCTCAGAAGACTGTGTGACGTGCCCGTGCTGGAGGGCCACCTTTGAGGATTAGCAACCGAGAGGTTAATGCGGTGGAAGATGTTGAAGAGGATTGCAGTTTGGAGGATTGGATCTTTCCTACTATCAACGGAGGACTTCGCAATTGGGAAGCCAGAGACTTTGTCCCAATAACTTTCATCCCTCAATAATTTATCTTTTACATCTCTGTTGGACTTGTAATATTCACAAATAATTTGCACATTTTAAATCTTGTGTCATGCCCGAGGCACAATGGTCCATTTGTAAGGGTTTTCATTTCATCTTCATATGACATTCAATGAATCACAAACTTTTTGCATACAAACTTTTGTGCTCATTGTTCTTCTTTTGCATTTATTTTCCTTTTAAAATATGGCTATACCCTTACACACACCCACACTCACAAATGCAGGTACCCATCCACTCTAGATCCCATGGTTAACGATATTGCTATGGCCTTTCATGACTCTGAGGATCTAATCTACCAAGACGAAGACGAAGGAGAGGAAGATTGTGAAGTACCAGGGGAACTTGCCGGACTACTCCAGTAAGAGGAAAGAGCTATTCAGTCTCATGAGGAACCGGTGGATACGGTCAATCTGGGTACCAAAGAGGACATAAAAGAGGTCAAGGTGGGTGCCAATCTAGAGCTGAGTGTCAAGGAGCGTCTAATTCATCTATTGCATGATTATGTTGAGATATTTGCCTGGTCATATGAAGACATGTCGGGACTTGATACAGACATCGTGGTACATCGTCTGCCAACAAGAGAAGACTGTCCACCAGTAAAACAAAAAGTCCTCCGCATGAGACCTGACATGTCAGAGAAGATCAAAGCGTAAGTAATGAAACAATTCAATGCTGGATTCTTGGCTTTCACTTCCTATCCCCAATGGGTTGCTAACATTGTTCCTGTGCCTAAAAAGGACGACAAAGTACGAATGTGCGTGGATTATAGAGATTTGAATAGGGCCAGCCCTAAATATGATTTTCCACTTCCCCACATAGATATCTTGGTTGACAATACAACCTAGCACAAGATGTTTTCCTTCATGGACGGATTCTCAGGTTACAATCAAATCAAAATGGCACCCGAGGACATGGAGAAAACTACATTTTTCACACAATGGGGGACATTATGCTACAAAGTGATGCCATTCGGACTGAAGAATGTTGGGGCCACCTATCAGCGCGCCATGGTAGCTTTGTTTCATGATTTGATACACCATGAAATAGAGGTCTACGTAGACGATATGACAGCCCGATCACAAACTGAAGAAGAACACCTCGATCACTTGCAAAAGCTTTTTGAGAGACTGAAGAAGTATAAGTTGAGGTTGAATTCGAACAAGTGCACACTTGGAGTACGGTTCGATAAACTCTTAGGTTTTATCGTCAGTAACAAAGGTATCGAGGTCGATCCTGCCAAGGATAAAGCGATACAAGAAATGCCTGCTCCTCGTACTAAGAAGGAAGTCAAAGGATTCTTAGGACACCTGAACTATATTTCCAGATTCATTTCTCACCTAACAGCTACTTGTGAGCCAATCTTCAAACTGCTGAAGAAAGATCAAGTAGTCAAGTGGAATGATGAGTGCCAGACTGCTTTCGACAAAATCAAAGAGTACTTACAAGAGACTCCTGTTTTGATGCCACCGGTCGAGGGAAGACCATTGATCATGTATCTGACCGTTTTAGAAAACTCAATGGGGTGTGTATTGGGGCAGCATGACGAGTTTGGCCGAAAAGAGCACGCTATTTACTACCTGAGCAAAAAGTTTACCGACTGTGAAACCAGATATTCACTGCTCGAGAAAACCTGCTGCGCTCTGGCATGGGATTCTCGCTGACTAAGACAGTATATGCTAACCCATACTACTTTGTTGATATCTAAGATGGATCCGATAAAATACATCTTCGAAAATCCTGCTCTGTCTGGGAGGATATCTAGATGGAAGATGATCCTAACAGAATACGCCATACAGTATACTACCCAAAAGGCTATAAAGGGCAGTGTATTGGCTGATCATCTTGCTCACCAAGCTGTGGAAGACTATCAGTCCATGAAGTTTGATTTCCCGGACGAAGACATCATGATATTAGACAACTGTGAAGAAATCAGACCATATGACAGACCTGAACAAGGACCCCGATGGACCCTATTCTTTGATGGGGCCTCCAATGCACTTGGTAATGGTATCGACACTGTACTCATATCTCCAGAAGGGTGTCATACTCCCTTCACGGCCAGACTTTGCTTCAACTGTACGAACAACATGGCAGAGTACGAAGCATGCATCTTGGGCCTCAAGGCTGCCATAGATATGGGAATCAAATCTTTAGATGTGTTTGGAGATTCAGCTTTGGTCATCAGTCATATCAAAGGAGAGTGGGACACTAAGCACCCAAACCTTATCCCTTACAAAGAACATATTTTAACATTGTTACCACATTTTGAGAAGATTACCTTCGAGCATTTCCCGCGAGAAGAAAATCAGCTAGCAGATGTTCTAGCTACAATGTCATCCATGTTTAAACTTAATTGGGATAATGAGGCTCCCCAGATCGCAATCGAATGAATGGATGAACCAGTACATTGTCACGAGATTAATACTGAAGAGGTAGTGGACCATCCTTGGTTTCATGAAAGCAAGAGATATCTCGAGGCTCAAGAATATCCAGAAGGAGCCTCAATCAATGATAAGAAGTTCTTAAGGAGATTCTCTGCTAAGTTCTTCCTTAGTAATGGAATCCTATACAAACACAATCATGACTCCATTTTGCTTCAGTGTGTGGATAAGGTTAAAGATAAAAAGATCATGGCTAAATTACATAAAGGTACTTTTGGCACTCACTCCAGTGGGCATACGATGACAAAGAAAATCCTACGGGCGGGCTATTATTGGTCTACCATGGAAGCAGATTGCTATCAACACTCTCGGACCTGCCATAAGTGTCAAATTTATGCTGACAAAGTACACGTGCCTCCAGTTCCTCTGAATGTCTTGACGGCTCCTTGGCCCTTTGCTATATGGGGAATTGATATGATTGGAGAGATCAAGCTGACAACCTCCAATGGACACCGCTTCATCCTAGTGGCCATTGACTATTTTACGAAGTGGGTTGAAGCAGCTTCCTTCGCATTCGTTACTAAGAATGTTGTTGCCCGCTTCATCAAGCAAAATCTCATTTTCCGGTACAGTATCCCAGAAAGGATCACGACTGATAATGGTACAAATCTTAACAATACTATGATCATCGCCTTGTGCGAGCAATTCAAAATTCAGCATCACAATTCTTCTCCCTACCGGCCAAAGATGAATGGTGTTGTCGAAGCTACAAATAAAAACATTAAAAAGATCATATAAAAGATGACAGTCACATACAAATACTGGCATGAGATATTACCATTCGCTCTCCACGGGTACCGTACCATGACTCGCACCTCAACCGGGGCAACACCCTATTCTTTGGTATATGGCATGGAAGCTGTTTTACCTATTAAGGTTCAGATCCCCTCTCTGAGAATTATGAAGGATGCAGGTTTGAATGAAGATGTTGGATCCAAACTCGACTTGATCAACTGAACTTAATTGATGAAAAGAGACTTACTGCTGTCTGCCATGGTCAAATGTATCAAAAACGGATGATCAAGGCTTTCAACAAGAAAGTCAGACGCCAAATATATCAAGTTGAGGATCTAGTGATCAAACGTATCATCTTGCCACAAAGTGATCCCAGGGGCAAATTGACTCCTACCTATGAAGGACCATTTGTAATCAAAAACATATTCTCCGGCTGGGCAATGATCTTAACCACCTTGGACGGTGACGACCTGCCACACCCTGCGAACGCAGACATAGTCAAAAGATACTACGCATAAGAGACCCGCTAGGTTGACACACCTAGGCAAAACAAGGGCATCCCGGCGAACCAAAAGGTTCGGGCAAAAATTATGGATAAAATAAAAAATCTGTACACCCGGCAAGTTGAAAACCCGAAAGGGCGACTTGGGCAAAAAAAGGTTTCCCGGTGGACTGAAAACCCGAAAGGGCGGTCCAGGAAAAAGTTAGGGAATAAAAGCGTATGACTATGTCCCGTCAGATCACTTTACGGACAACCTTTGACTTCTACCAACAAACTCAAAGTTTCTGATCAATTCAATCATCTTCAGACAAAGCAACAAGTAGACAAGATGCTCAAATATACGAAGGCTATAGCAGAATGGGAACCCCATGGGATTATTACACATAGCTATCTTTCTTTGCATAAATTTTTCTTGTTTTTATGGCTTCATTATCTTACTATAATGTTTGTCTCCTTTGTACAAAATGTTTATTCAAAGTCAATACAAAGATACCTCTTTGAAAGTACAAAAACTATTTGTCTTTTCTTTACAATTGTGTTTTGTTTGCAAAAACGTCCGATGATTCATTAATGAATATATGCATTTGAACATGATCATTGTTTACAAATAAACAAGATGAGAAAGACAATTACTGATAGGTTGAAAGGATGGGAAAACATTCTTATACCACTCCATATTTCCCACAGAGTTTTCAATTCCTGGTAGAAATCGCCCAATTTCTACCCAACAGAACGAAGCTTCTAGTTTATCAATTCCTGGTAGAAATCGCCCAATTTCTCCAAATTCCCCAGCAGGTTGTTGTGAAGCCTGGAATCCGACCAGATAACAGATAACTTTCGATTCTCTCCAGCCAAGGATAATTCCCCAGTAAAGCAATAGACAATCGAGACTCCTGAATTCTTTTTCCTAAGCAGGAACAAAACTCTTTCCCCACAGAGTTTTCAATGCTCCCCAACGAAACAAAAACTTCCAATGGTTAATCCCCAGTAGAAGTCATCAAGATTATCAGGTTCCCCTAAGCAGACCTCACGAGCATCACAATGGCATTTCCCTTACAACAAGAGTTTATTTCTCTCAGCAGAAATTCATCAACACTTCGACTTCAAGACATGAAGACTTACATATCCTCAGCAGCAGTCAGGGATTTATTTTCCCCAAACCGACAGCAATACAGTAAATCAGCTCACATGCGCATACATTGCATCCATATATCATAAACATCAATAAAACCAATACATTGCATCATACATTTCATGCAACATAACTTGGTGTTTCAACTAACATTTTACCCTTTTCAGGATAAGTTTAACAGCTACCATTAACAATATGCAATTTGATACAGTTCATATACGTTCCAGATATGGAAGCCATTCTGATACTCATTCAAAGACACTCCTGATACAGTGCGGATACGCTCCAGACACGGAAGCCATTCTGGTACTCATTCAGATTCAAAGACACTATCTAATACAGTTCGGATACGCTCCAGATCCAGAAGCCATTCTGATACTCATTCAAATTTCAACACTCCTGATATAGTTCGGATACGCTCCAGACCCAGAAGCCATTCTGATACTCATTCAAAGATGTTCCTGATACAGTGAGGATACGCTCTAGACACGGAAGCCATTCTGGTACTCATTTAGATTCAAAGACAACTTTTGATACAGTTCAGATACGCTCTAGACACGGAAGCCATTCTGATACTCATTCAAGGACACTACCTGATACTCATTCAAAGATGTTCTTGATACAGTGCGGATACGCTCCAGACACAGAAGCCATTCTGGTACTCATTCAGATTCAAAGACAACTTTTGATATAGTTCAGATACGCTCCAGACACGGAAGCCATTCTGATACTCGTTCAAAGACACCTCCTAATAAAGTTCAGATACACTCCAAAACCGGAAGCCATTCTGATACTCATTCAGACTCTACTATCTGATACAGTTCAGATACGCTCCAGACACGGGAGCCATCCTGATACTGCGGATTCAACCTTTTGATACAATACAGATACGCTCCAAATATGGACGCCATTCGGATGTTCAACTTACAGATTACATCTCAACAAGCATTCTTGGATGACATCTACAATCCCATCCCCAACAATATTTTATTACCTCTCCAAATGACATCTTTAAGCCCATTCCTCCTATCGTCGTCGAGTGAAAATTTCTAGGCACTTTAGTGTCCAATAATCTTCCACCTTCGAGTCGCGAATGGCAAATCTTGCCAATCTAACTCCTCAGGTTAAAGAAGATTGAATAAGGGAAGTTGTTGTACCCCAAAATTTGCCCTCTCATTTCTCAAGAAATCACCCTGGATTCCCAAAGTTTTCTCTTAAACAAATCCAAGCCTTGAATTATCATTTCTTTCCAAGAAAGCCATTTACAAGGGCAAAAGGGTCATTTACACGCCGAGAAGTCAAACTTTGGCTTTTGGATCAAAATCAAATCACAAAAATCATATTTCATCAAAACATGTTGAAACAGGAAGTTTGTTCCATCCAAAGTTCAAAAGTCAAATTTACTATGGAAAAGCCAAATTTCTAAATACTTGGGATTTTTCTAAGTATTTAAGAAAAAATGACACTTCAGAACTTCTGAACCAACCTCCAGGCAGGAGCAGTCAGATGATACAAACTTAGCTCAGCACATAACATTCAGTCAGAATGTAGCTCTTCAGCACCTACGCCAGCTCAGTCAGAAGTTTCCAGAAGATTATAAAACATGATGAAAAAATCTGAATGCTCCTTCAGAGCATGCTGGAAACAGAAGGTAAGAGGGTCATAAGATTGGGTGCTATACTGAAGAAGAATCTCTAAGTTCAGATTTTTCAGAGGCAAGTCAAAGAAATTTACTGGAAAGCCTGGGGATCCCTCAGAACTTGCTAAGGCAACAAGATATCAAGATCAGAACTTGAGTACTTTGTTCTAGACTACGTTGAAATGGAACTTCTAGCCTAGATTTAGGCAATGATGCAAATCTCATATTGGAAGATTTCTGATTTTGACAAATCTCATCACCATTTAATGCTCATTAATGCTCACAACCACTTTTGAGTCTTTGTCCAAAGGGTCTCCCCACGTGTAGCATAGAAATATCTTTGTACAAATTTAGGTATGGGTTCGTGCGCTACTTTTAGCTCATGGGTGTCACTTTTCCTTAATCCTTGCTTACTAACCCAGCCTAGGCTAAAAGCTGTCAATCATCACAACCTTTTTAAATACTTTCTTCAAGAGTAAGTCATCATCTAGTGCATGATATTGGCGCCACTTGACATTTTAAAACCCACAAAGCTTTGCCTATAAATAGAATACCTTTGGTCACAGAGAAGAGGCTAGAAAAATTTATGAAAGATCAAAATTTTGAAAAAAAAAAGTCTTGAACCTCTGCCCAAAATTCTTAGAGTTTCAAAAAACTGTAAACACAGCATACAAACCATTAACTTTGGATCCCTTGCTTTTAAACTCCATTTGTTCTCAAAATATTACTTGACTAAAAAACACCCATACAGTTTCTGACCCACACGTTGGAAACTGCCATAACTTCTGTATTCATACAACTATATATCCTCCATCCATCCATTCAAAGAAGCTGTTCAGAATATCATCAGAGTTAAGGCTAACTCCAGTTCATGGAACTTCTTACAGCTGCAAGGTAAGCACTTGCTGACTCTCTCCACATTGCTTAAGCATCACCAGATTTGCATGCTCAAAAACACAATGTAAATATCATGCTTCTGATGTTGTACATGTTCTAAGATTTTCACGCATATGTATGCTTAAGTAGAGAATGAACCAGTTCAGGACTTGCCTCTAATTTTTGGTTCTGATTTCTGAAATGCTATGGGTTTTACCCCAAAATTTTCCCTCCCATTTCTCATTAATTTCTCACCACAAAGCCTTTAAAGCTCAAGATCCAGTTAGGGTTTCATCTGCTCAAGACCTCTCCTTGCACTGTTAACTCAAATTAGGGTTTGTGTTTGCACAAAGATGTTTTGACCCAAAATGCCTAAGATGACTTTCATGCTTCATATTGGACTCCCAAGTTTACCCACATCAAGTTTCAAGTCTTGATTCCAAGTTTTGCCCAGTCAATTGGACAGTTGACCTAGAAATCAACTGTATTGGGGAAAAAAGTCAACTGTGGCCAATTGACAGTCAAACCTCATGAAATTTGACCCACATCAACATTATGAACTCATATGGACCATTTGATCAAGTTTGGATCACAATTCCCCAAGAAATTTGATCAGATCACCAAAAGGGCAAAATGGTCATTTTTAGGGTTTTGACTACACAAAGGCAATTTTTGACTGTTTGACCTAGCCAATGGCAAACCAAGCTCACACATGGACTCAAGGACCCTATGGAATTATCTTGACATGATCAACAAACTCAAAAGATCCCAAGTACACAGGATTGACAGTTGAATTTCCCAGTCAATTGATCAATTTTGACTGTGTACTGAAAAGTCAAACTTTGACTTTTTGGTCAAAATCAAGAGTCAAGATTCATTTTTCATCAAAGCATGCTAAATCATGAAACTTGTTCACCAAGAAATCACAAAATGCAAATTAGGGTTTAAAATGGAATTTTTCATAACTTAGAATTTTTCTAAGTTATGAAAAACCCTAATTTTTTCCCAACTTTGCCCCACTTTTTCACCATGATCCATTTGGATTCAAACAAAAGTCAAAACATGAAAGTTGTAGCTTGTTGCATAATCTACAACCTTGATTCACAAAGTTTTCTCATTTGAAGCTTGTATCTCAAGTTACAAATTTTTGAATAAGGGCACTAAACCATTCTTAACTTAGTGAATTTTTGACCTATTTTGACAAGGTTTTCTACCCCACTTCAAGGCCATTTTCCATACACTTCCACTTGGAATTTCAAATTTCAATTCAAAGATGGATTGTAGTACACATTCCAAGCTTTCCAAAATGTCCAAGAACTTCTCAAACAACCTCATGGTTAGGGAGAATCGAATTTCACAATATAGCAAAAAACCACTTTGTTCATGACCAAGTTACATGTTCATAACCTTGCAATTTGCACTCAGCATGCCTTAGATTAGATTACAGGTCCTTAAACCAAGTTACACTCAATAATTTAATGCTTGTTCATTGTGTCAAGAGGTTATTCTATGAGTTCAAGTATTGTACACAAGCCTAATCCATTTTTAGATAAAGTGAACTATCCATTTTTGCTAAAATTCACTTTATGTCAATTTGGAAATCCAACAAGTACATTGCAAATCTGAATGGCACAAGTTTATGAGCATAACACACTGATCAAGGAGGGATTATGCAGCACATTAGGGGCCCTCTACATGCCTAGAAACACAAGTTGGCTTTTGTTGCTTAAGAAAGAAGAAAAGTGTCATAACAACACACAACATCCATCTCAGCTTAGACACACAAGAACTAAGTTATCAAACACATTACACAGATCATAACCAAGCTGATACACGACCCTTGCACCTCTCAAACACTCCCATTGCCATAATCACCCTCAAACTGCACAAACAGGGCAAAGCCTGCAGTTTGAGTGCTATCTTCCATTTCCTTCAAGCTCTTTTGCCAAAATCAGTTCCTACACATTCCCTAGCACATATGCAAGCTAACCATGCCTTGAAACACGACCTGTAACTCCTCTAACAAGTTCCACCATTTTCACTTTTTCATTTTGCAGTTGAAGTCCTACAGCTCAGTTCAAGGTGTCTCAAGGCAAAGTAGATATTGGAACAGCATCATCACACCTCAAGGAAGCTATACCAATCAGTATCTTGCACTGTAAGCTCCCCATTTGCCAGTTAGAACTCCAGCTGAACAGGTATTTTGATGAACTCGTATCTCTCTTATTATGCATCATTAGTCTTAAGTTTGTGAATAAACAATGTCCTATTCATGCCACTGAACATGTACATTCCTTTACTTTTCATTTCTTTTGCCTGAGTAGAGAGAATTTGGAGTTTGAAAATGGCAGAAAAACTAGGTTAGGATTTGGGGGAGGAAAAATTCTCCCTCATCTTAGAGAGTTAGATCAAGTTATGCATATGGTTAGAATCGTGATTTCATGCTTAACATCTTTTGTGTTGGAAGTTTGTTCAAAAAATCAAAGAATCAGGATTTCAAACACAGCTTGCAGGCGCGCGTTTTTGATTCAGAGGTTGAAGAAGAAGTGGTTTGGGCTGGGCCTGTGTCATTTTTTTTATTCACACCATGTTTTTGATATTGCACCCCCTGAGCCCATTTTGTCCATTTGCTTGATTTTTTGACTTTTCTTTTTTATTTCTGACTTATTTATTTTTGTTAATAATATTAAAAACATAAAAATATTTTTCCTCACTTTTTTTTAATTTATTTGATATTTATTTGATTTTCTTCTAACTTAAACATAAATAAAGAAATATATACCTTTTCTTAAAATATTAAGAAATATGTAAAAACACATTTATTTTCATTTTTATTTTTATTTTGCCTTCTGAAAATATTTATATGAAAAAATACTATTTTCTAAAATATTAAATATTATTATTATTTATATATATAATACATATTTAAAATAGTACATATATACATATACTCATTAATATATTTAGGATAAATATAAAATATATACCCCTTTTATTTTTCTTATTAAAATTTAATATAAAAAATGCATTTTTGACAAATACCTCATTTTATTTTATTTTTGTATATATACATAAATATTTGTTCATAATAAATAAATGGTATGCTTTATTTAATAGAATTAGGGTTTTTGCCCTAAATTCAAAAATACTCCAAAAAATAATATCCCTTTTATTTTCTTTTTTTTATTTCACATAAATAATACTTTTTTTTCATACATATAAAAATTCCTTTTGCATACTTGCATATTTGTTTTATTTACCATTTGAATTATACATTTTTATTTATCTTGTAAATATTCATAAAAATGATGTAATAGTTTTAGGTTTAATTTCTTGTCTAAATATCCCCATTTGAACATTGTACCCCCCTCCCTATATTATTGTGATGTAATAGCGTAGGAATTTAAATTTCGCACTTTATCGCTTTCTAAACATACTATGCTAGAATTAGGGTTTGTATGCAAATAAAGAAATGGACAAAATAGTTGGACCTAATACAAGATAAATGAGCATGAAAAATGGACAACACATTTCACACTTGCACCCCCTAGGGTATTCCACTTGTTGCCTTTTATTATTGGGCCATATTGCATGTTGAACTTCTTTGGGCAAAACAAAACAATCAAATGATCATTGTCCCTCAAAATGTTGCTTAAATGAATGATCAAGTCCCTTTCAAAGAAAATTGCCCAAAGACATTTAACACTATTGTAACTATGGTCTAAACGATGACCCGCGCCCGTCCCTTTCACCTCCTAAGACAAGATTGTCCACCAAATGCAATGGTGGAACAAAATTGTCAAAAGGTTTGAAACATAACAAAAATCTTTGAGAAAACTTTAGGGTAGATAAGCTCTTAAGTACTTGTCAACTTTCCAAGAAAACACTTGCCTAATTTCAAAACCCACTTCACAAACACTTTCAAACAAACTTTCAAAAAAACCTTGAAACATCTTTTCAAAAAGACAAACACCTTTTGTTAAAACATTCGAGTAAAGAATTGTTACAAGGGTAGCCTATACAAGGCATCTTTTTCAAAACACTTTCAAAACCACACATAAAGCACCATTTCAAACAATTGAAAACCAAGGCAAGTTGATCTAAGCAAGTACCTAAGAGCCCATGGATAACCATGGATAGAAGGGGTGCTAATACCTTCCCCTTCTATAATCTACTCCCCGAACCCAAGAAAAATCTCAAAGGTTTTTGCTGTGCTTTTTAAACCTTTCCTTAGGATAAAATAAAAAGTCGGTGGCGACTCTTGCTTAACCGAAACATTTGCGAAAACAAACGCAAAACCCTAGTCAGTTCTCCCACCGTATCACAGAACTGGCGACTCTGCTGGGGATAATTTTAAAGTGGAGTAACCTTAGGGCTTAGATCACCCTCTTGCATGACTAATTGTTTGATTTGGTTGCTTTATACTTTGACTCTATTGTTTGGGTTTACAATCCTCCACCCGGATTTTGGGAAACATTCATAGATAGCAATACGTTGTGGAAACTGTGCGGGGTATACCGACACAGTCTAAGCAATAGCTATATTAGTGCGACATATTTGTGAGTACCGGTAACCCTTGAGTTCAATCAAGGAGAGTACGGGGCCGCTGAGTGATGTCACTAAGCATTAATGACCTAGAGCCTTACTTGACCATCTTGGCCTTTTATTAGGGGTAGTGAGATGACCGGCTTTGGTGCAGTCCGAAGTTGGTAGATACTCGATACTACACTCATTGAGGGTTGTTTTCTTGGAATATTTTGGTCGCTAGTTAAGTGGATAAACCAAAACAATGAACATTGAAAACAATCCAGTGATATTGAGCTCCTTAGAACCCAGTTACTATTCATAGGACAGGTTTTAAGCCAACTACACTCAAGAGGGTACTTACCTATGAAACCCCATGCAAGCCTGAAATTAGGGTTTGGTGTGATTTGCTTGTACAAATGTTTTATGCATACATCATAAACATCATGAAACATCATATGCATTCACTAACCATTTCAAGGGTTTTGGATCTTCATCTTTGTTCTTGTTTTGTAGGACATGGAAATCCCTCGCAGAAATACCATTCAAGTTAGCCTTGTGAGAATCTCTCCTCAGCTCAAGGAGATCACCTCAAGAATTCCGGAAAATTCATCCTTCAGTGAAAGACATGGTAGATTGCTCAGCCTAGTCAACACCAACATTGAAGAAGACATGATGAAAGTGCTATTCCAGTTCTTTGACCCTCTTCACCACTGCTTCACTTTCCCTGATTATCAGTTGGTACCCACTTTGGAGGAGTTTTCTCAACTCCTAAGAATCCCTATCCTTAATCAACTACCCTTCAACGGTACGGAAAATGAACCAAAGCCGGAAGATGTTGCTCGAGCATTACATCTACAACCATCCGATATCAAGGGGCATTGGGAAACCAGAAGCGGCGTCAAAGGATTCTTAGCAAAATTCTTGTTGGAGAAGGCACAAGAATGTTGGAACTCATTGGACCTACAAGCCTTTGAAGAGATTGTGGCACTCCTTATCTACGGGTTGGTCTTGTTCCCAAATCCTGACCAATTGGTAGATGTCAACACCGTCAAAATCTTCTTGTCTGGAAATCTAATACCAACATTGCTTGGGGACATCCTTCACTCATTTTACACGCGAACAATGAGAAAGAGGGGTGTTCTCATGTGCTGTACTCCTATCCTCGCAAGGTGGTTTATTTCGCACCTTCCACAATCTGTCTTGAAGAATGACCAAGGTACAAGGTGGTCCCAACGATTGATGAATCTTACTCATTCTGATGTGCATTGGTGTTCTCGGTCCAGAGAAAATGTCATCATTGTCGATCATTGCGGAGAGTTTCCTAATGTTCCTTTACTTGGAATCAGGGGAGGTATCACCTACAACCCTTGCCTAGCTTTGAGGCAATTTGGATATGCACGGAGGGATGGCCCTCATGACATGTTGATTCCTAGCCTAGTTTTTGACTTTGACAACGATGCGCAAGGACTTCGCCAAAGATTCATCAGAGCTTGGGGAAAACTCAACAAGGTTGATAGCAAGACTCTGGGACACAAGAACTCCATCCCCCTTGAGCCTTATCTCAAGTGGGTACGAGCCCGAGCCCAAAGTCTGATGATGCCTTATCCTCATGTTCTCCCTGTGATTAAAGAGCCCGTCAATGAAGGAGAGGTTCCCTACACCATCCTACATCCAGACATGCCTACATCGTGGGAGGAAATGCAGAAAAGTTGGATTCAACTCAAGGAGGAACAGAACACTTTTGAAGCTAGCTACTACGCCAGTGAAAAGAAGGTTCTAGAGCTTACCCGCCGACTCCACGAGCAAGAGGCCCTCAACACCTACATCGCACCAAAGAGGATGCGCAATGTCTTTCTGCCTTAAGAAGTTTATTTTGTAATATTTGGCCCATGGGGCATTTATGTACTAACAAATTCCTTCTTATTAATATGACGTGCGTTCTTCTTTGTCTGAAACAATTTTGAATGTTCTAGATCCTTGAATGCATTGCATACATCAGCATACCATTCATCATGTGCATAAGCAGGTCTCACTCCAGGTTTCCTTATCTGTCTGCTGTTTATTTCAGCAGGATGGATCTCGAGCAAACAGTCAAAGACCTACAAGCCCAGAATGCACAGTTCCAGCAACTCTTGATGACTTTGGTTAAAAGTCAAGAGGATATCAAGGCTCATCTGGAGAATAAGGACCCAGTAAAGAAGAAAAAGAGGGTCGGGGTGGCTACTTTGGGGAGAAGATTTGACAGAGAAGCTCGGAGAGTGCTTGAATTTCCTCCTACTTCTGATGAAGGGACTAGTAAAAGAGATCGAGTTGCGGTGCCTTCCGAGTCTGATGCAGAGGAGGAAGAGGTTGAAGAGGATGAAGATTATTCTGACCAGCAATATCCTCTAGCTGATGACAAATATAAAGGTTTAGAAGACAGATTGGCTGCCATGGAATTGCAAAGGGTACCGGGTCTGGATTTTGAAGACATGGGCTTGGTTGCCGGAATTGTGATTCCCCCAAAATTCAAAGTGCCAGTGTTTGTGAGGTATGATGGGCTGTCCTGTCCCAAAATGCATCTCAGGTCCTACGTGAGAAAAATTCAACCCTATACGGCAGATAAAAATCTTTGGATTCATTTCTTTCAAGACAGCCTGTCGGGAGCTCGGTTGGAATGGTTTTATCAGTTAGAAGGAACCAGTGTCAGAAATTGGGAAGATTTGGCCACCGCTTTCTACAAACAATATCAGTATAATTCTGATCTTGCTCCTACTCGTACCCAACTTCAGGGTATGTCACTAGGAACAAGTGAGGGATTCAAAGAGTATGCACAAAAATGGAGGGATTTAGCTGGCAGGGTGCAGCCTCCTTTAACCGATCATGAGCTCGTTGATATGTTTCTTGGGACCCTATCTGGGCCATTTTTCAATCATTTAATTGGTAACTCTTCCGCGGGGTTTACCGATTTGATCTTAACAGGCGAAAGAATAGAAGTTGGCATCAAGTCAGGAAAGATTCAGAAGGGTGTTGCTGCAAGTGTTGAGAAGAAGCCGTTTAAGAAGGAGACATCTATGGTATATTCTCAGAGAAGAGCAGGGAAGATGGAGCGTCGGCCAACTGTGGGGGCCGTAATGATTCAAAACACTCCTAGTGAGCAGCCTCGCTATAACCAGTCCAGACCAAATCAGCAACGGGTGGAAAGGCCACAACGGCAGTTCACCCGTATTAATATGACTCCGGCGCAAGTGCTTCCCCATCTATTGAAGTTGAATCTTGCCACCATCAAGGAGGCGCCAAAGAATGTGAACACGTCCTCCCCGCATTATCATGCCAATGCTAAATGCGCCTATCATTCAGACAGTGTTGGACACGACACCAATGATTGTTGGGCACTCAAGCATAAAATCCAAGACCTGATAGAGGCTAAGGAGGTAGAGTTTGACGCTCCAGAGAAGCCTAATGTGATATCTGCACCTATGCCGAAGCACAGCCGAAATATCAATGCCATTGAGGAGGATTTGTATGTTGCTGACGTCAGTGATCTGACTACTCCACTGCTAACCATTAAGTTGAATTTGTTAAGGGCCGGGATCTTCCCGGGATGTAAAGAAGACTGCTACTGTTGCCACTCTCTGCCTTTTGATTGTCCGCTATTAAAGAAAGGCATCCAAGGCCTTATGGATAGCCGACAAATTTTGTTCGAAAAAATTTCTGCTGTTCCAGTTCATGTTGAAAATGTCTCAATCATAACCATTCACGCCAATCTTTCTGAGGCCGTCAAAAAGCCTGTTAAGATTACACCAGCTGCAAAATCTATACCTTTGAAGATAACAATGCCGGGGCCTGTTCCCTATGTTTCTGAGAGGTCGATACCTTGGAACTATGGTGGTGACATCTATTACCATGGTATCAAGCAAGTTGAAATAATTGAAGAAAATTCGGACGATGAAGAAGCCAGCATTAGTAACATTGCGGGCACCAGCAAAATCACCAGGAGCGGGAGAATATTTTCTCCAGAGATTGCCCCTCCAAGAGCAGTCTTTGGACCCTCATCAGCTAAAGAAGTCGTCCCTGCACCAGTAAAACTCTCTGCCAGAACTCCTTTGATCGAAGAGGTTGTTGTTCCTAGTGCTGTCTCTCCTACCATTGCTGATAAAGGAAAGGGAATACAAGATGAGCCCGTCAGGACGAGGGCTCCACCCTTGGTGATTCCAGAGGCCTCCAAGAAAGAAATGGACGAGATTTTGAGGATAATCAAGAGAAGTGATTACGATGTGGTGGAACAGTTGGGGCAAACCCCCTCCAAGATCTCCATGCTGGCACTTTTGCTTTGCTCAGAAGCGCACGCTCAAGCTTTGATTAAGTTTCTGAAGGCAGCTCATGTGCCCCAGGAAACCTCTGCGGACCAATTTCAACATTGCGTGGCTAGCCTGACTGCGGACAATGGATTAGGTTTTTCTGATGCCGACCTAACCCCTAAAGGCCGAAACCACAATGATGCCTTGCATATTTCAATCGAGTGTCGCGGAACCACCCTTGCACATGTTTTGGTTGATACCGGTTCATCGCTGAATGTTTTTCCTAAAAAGGCCTTGGACCGGCTAGATTGCGAAGGGTTGGAATTGAAGCCGAGTGATATTGTCGTCAGAGCTTTCGATGGGTCGAATAGAATGGTCCATAGAGAAGTTGAAATTCCCGTCAAGATAGGTACTGAGGTGTTTAAATCCACTTTCTATGTAATGGACATCCGTCCATCATATTCCTGCCTGCTGGGTAGACCTTGGATACACCATGCTGGGGCAGTCACCTCCTCCTTGCATCAGATGCTGAAGTATCCTGTCAAAGGAAAGATTATCACTGTCCACGGCGAAGAAGAGTACATGATTAGCCACTTAAATTCTTTCCGGTATGTGGAGGTTGAGGGAGAGTTCATTGAGACGCCGTTTCAACATTTCGAAGAAGTTCTTCCTGAAGTAGCAGTGGCAAAGTTGGCAGCTGAGGCACCAAGACAGATGGCCAGGATGGCATCTCTGGAGGATGCAAGAGCCACAATCAAAGAAGGGAAGAATTCAGCGTGGGGGCAGTTACCCGATTTTCCGCATAAGACTGATAAGTTTGGATTAGGTTTCACAGCCGCTGGCCAGAAAGCTATGCGCCAGTCAAAGATTGAAAGAGCGCCAATCAAAATTTCTCCTTACCGAATCAACGCCCTGGAAGATGAAGACAAGGAAAGCAACGTTGAAGAGTGGATTTATCCAACTGTCAGAGGAGGATTGAGAAATTGGGAGGCTAAAGACTTTGTCCCCATCACTTTTATTCATCAGTAATTTATCTGATTAAACATTTCCTATTTGGGCTGTAATATTTTTACTTTCAAACAATCCGTACACTATCTTTTCACCTCCTGCCTTGCCCGGGGCAGGTAGGTCCACTTGTAAGGGTTTTGACTATTTTTCATATTCATATGCCATGTTTAATGATTCATTGGACGTTTTTCATTTGATAAACTGCTTATGTTCATTTTCTTTCCTTTTGCATTTTTTGTTTAAGGATGGCTATCCCTTACACACACCCACACTCACCAATGCAGGTACCCATCCACTCCGGATTCCATGGGTGACTATTCTGCTGTATCTTTCAATAACTCTGAAGATCTGGTCAATCTAGCCGAGTATGAAAATGACGAAGGTTGTGAAGTACCCGGGGAACTAGCCAGACTTCTGCAACAAGAGGAAAGGGCCATCCCACCGCTTGAAGAGCCATTGGAAGATGTTAACTTGGGAACCGAGGAGGATCGGAAGGAGGTGCAAGTGGGTGCCAACCTGGAACCGAAAGTCAAGGAGCGCTTGGTACAGTTGCTGAATGAGTATGTTGAAATCTTCGCTTGGTCCTATGAAGACATGTCGGGTTTAGACACAGACATCGTGGTTCACCGTCTCCCCACAAGAGAAGACTGTCCACCAATCAAGCAAAAAGTTCGCCGAATGAGGCCTGACATGTCCGAAAAGATCAAAGCAGAAGTAATGAAGCAATTCGATGCTGGCTTCCTGGCTGTTACGTCCTATCCTCAATGGGTCGCTAACATTGTACCGGTACCAAAGAAAGATGGCAAAGTCAGAATGTGTGTGGACTACCGGGATTTGAATAGGGCCAGCCTTAAAGATGATTTCCCGCTACCTCATATTGACATCTTGATCGATAATACAGCTCAGCATAAGGTGTTTTCCTTCATGGATGGATTCTCGGGCTACAATCAAATCAAAATGGCCCCCGAGGATATGGAGAAAACTACTTTTGTTACACAATGGGGCACTTTCTGTTACAAAGTGATGTCGTTCGGGCTCAAGAACGCAGGGGCAACTTATCAACGCGCCATGGTAGCTTTATTTCATGACATGTGTGATACGGTGGGAGAACTGACTTGGGGTTTTGCGTTGGTATTCGCAAATGTTGCGGTTAGCAAGAGTCGCCACCGACTTTTTATTTTATCCTAAGGAAAGGTTAAAAAGCACAGCAAAAACCTTTTGAGATGTTTTCTTGGGTTCGGGGAGTAGATTATAGAAAGGGAAGGTATTAGCACCCTTTCTATCCATGGTTATCCATGGGCTCTTAGTTACTTGCTTAGATCACTTGCCTTTTGTTTTCAATTGTTTTAAATGGTGCTTGAGTGTGTGGGTTTTGAAAATGTTTTTGAAAAGAGGCCAATGTGGTGGCAACCTTTGTAATGATCCATGTGGGGATGTATACAAAGATGTATGTCTTTTGAAAAAAGTTTTCATTTTGTTTTTGAAAGTTGTTTTGAAAGTGTAGTGATGTGTGGTTTTTGAAATTAGGCAAGTGTTTTGTTTTGCAAGTTGATTCAAGTAACTAAGAGGTTATCTACTCCTAAATTTCTCAAAAGATCATTGCTATACTTTAACCCTTTTAACAAGTTTGCTCCACCATTGTATTTGGTGGGCAACCTTGTGTTAGGATCTGAAAGGGACAGGCGCGGGTCATCGTTTTAGACCATAATTGCAACGGCGTTAAAGGTCTTTGGGCAATTTCTCTAAGGGACTTGATCATTTGTTTTTGTTTGTTTTGAAAAGTTTTTATCGAGGGACTATGATCATTCAAATTGTTTGCTTTGCCCAAAGAAGTTCAACATACAATATGGCCCATTTATTTGAAGGCAACAAGTGGAATACCCTAGGGGGTACAAGTGTGATTTGTGTGTCCATTTTCATGCTTGCTTATCTTGTATTAGGTCAAACTATTTTTTTATCGTTTTTCGCATACAAACCCTAATTCTAACATGTTATTATTAGAAAGCAATAAAGTGCGAAATTAAAATTACTAAGCTATTACAAAACCAAATATGGGAAGGGGGGTACAAATGTTCAAATGGGGATATTGACAAGAATTTAAATCTAAATTATTACATCAATTGGATATTTGCAATGCATAATTAAATGTAAATTAAATAAATATGTGAAATGCAAAAAGGAAGTTTTTATGTGTATGAGAAAATATTATTTATGTAAAAGGGAAAAGAAAATAAAATGTATTTATTTTTTGAGTATTTTGAACTTAGGGTAAAAAAACCCTAATTTTTAAAGAAAAGGTATTATTATCTAATTTAATTCTACTATTTATTTATTATTTATAAAAATAAAATAAAATGAAGTGTATTGTGAAAGAAGGGTATTTTTTGTATCAAATATTAAATAAAATGAAAAATCAAATATTTTTATATTTTTGTCTTAAATATATTAATAATCATATATATATTTATATTAAACCCTAAATATGTATTATACAAAAAATAAATATTTATTTAATATTTTAATAAAATAAATAAAAGAGTATTTTTTGTGTGAAATATTTTTAGAAAGTAAATAAAAATAAAAATGTATTTTCACTATTTTTACACTTATTCTAAATAATAGTATGTACATCTATTTATGTATAAATAAAGGAAATAAACAAATAAATATGCAATAAATGCAAAAAATGATGAAAAAAATATTTTTAATTTTAAAATGGCATGAGAAAAAATAAACAAAGTCAGCCAAAAAAGAAAAAGTCAAAAATGTTAAAAAATGAGCAAATGGGCTCAGGGGGGTGTAAACATAAAAATGGGGTGTGAAAAGAAGATATATCCAGGCCCAGCCCAGACCACTTCTTCTTCAACCTTTGTACAGCCTTCTTCAAGCAAAAACACGCGTTTCTTATCTCTGGATTCCTGGACTTTCAAGCAAAACTCATAACATGAAAAGTGTAGAGCATTAAGAGACGGTTTCAACCATATAAAGAACATGACCTATCTCTCTAAGATGAGGGAGAATTTCTCTCCCCCTCTTTTCTGACCTAGTTTTTCTACCATTTTCAGAGCTCAAATTCTCTCTACTCAGATAAAAGAAATGAAAACTAAAGATATGTACATGTTCAGGGCTATGAGTAGGACCTTGTTTCTTCACAAACTTAAGACTAAAGATGCATAATAAGAGAGATACGAATTCAAACTTTTACCTGTGCAGCTGAACTTCTAGGTGGAGAATGAGAGACTTTCAGTGCAATGTAATGATTGGAAAAGCTTCCTTGAGGTCCAGGGATGCTTTTTCAATGCTTACTTTGTCTTGAACCTTCTTGTATCAAGCTGTAGAACTTCACCTGCAAGTCAAAGATGTGAAAATGGTGGAAGTGGTTAGAGCAACTACAGATCGTGCCTTAGCTTCTGGATAGTTTGCATAGGTTATAAGGAAGGTATATGAACAGGTTTTGATCAAAATGCTCGAAGGGATTGAGAGATAGCACTCAATCTGCAGGGCCTGCTCTGTTTGAGCAGTTTTGTGGTGTTTCTGAGATGGAGGGTGTTTGAAAGGCAAAAGGCTCGTGCAAAAGCTTGGTTGGGTGATCTTGAATGTGTTTGATATCTTTTGTGTTGTGTTTGTAAGCTGAGATTCAAGTTGTCACAAGTTATGGACTTTTCTTCTTTTCTAAGCAACAAAAGCAAATTGGTGTTCTAGGTCAGTATAGGACCCCCTAATGTGCTGCATCAACACCTCTTGATCAGTGTGTTATGCCCATAATCTTGTGCTAAGCAGATCTTCTATGTACTTGTTTGATTTACCAATTGACATAAAGCAAACTTTTGTAAAAATGGAAAGTTCACTTTATCCAAAAATGGATCAATCTTGTGTATAATGCTTGAATTCATGGAACAACACTTAGACACAATGAACAAGCATTAAATTAAGGAGTGTAATGTGGTTTAAGGACCTGCAAAGTAGCACAAACTATGCTGAGTTCAAATTTGCCAAGTTTATGAACATGCTTTGATGAAGAACAAAAGTGAATTTTTGCCAACTTGTGAAATTCGAATCTCTCAAGTTATGAGGTTGTTTGATGAGTTCTTGGACATTTTGGAAAGCTTGGAATGTGTACTACAATCCATCTTTGAAATGCAAATCAAAATTCCAAGTGGAAGGGTATGAAAAGTGGCCTTGAAGTAGGGTAGAAAACCTTGTCAAAATAGGTCAAATTTCACTAAGTTAAAAGATGGTTTAGTGCCCTTATTCAAAAAATCATAACTTGAGATACAAGCTTCAAATGAGAAAACTTTGTGAATCAAAGTTGTAGATTATGCAACAAGCTACAACTTTAATGTTTTGACTTTTGTTTGAATCCAAATGGATCATGGTGAAAAGATGGGGTAAAGTTGGGAAAAATTAGGGTTTTCCATAACTTAGAAAAATTCTAAGTTATGAAAAATTCCATTTTCTAACCCTAATTTGCATTTTGAGATTTCTTGGTGAATAAGTTTCATGATTTGGAATGTTTTGATGAAAAATGAATCTTGACTCTTGATTTTGACCAAAAAGTCAAAGTTTGACTTTTCAGTATACAGTCAAAATTGATCAATTGACTGGGAAATTCAACTGTCAATCTTGTGTACTTGGGATCTTTTGAGCTTGATGAACATGTCAAGATAATTCCATGGGGTCCTTGAGTCCATGTGGGAGCTTGGTTTGTCATTGGCTAGGTCAAACAGTAAAAAATTGCCTTTGTGCAGTCAAAACCCTAAAAATGACCATTTTGCCCTTTTGGTGATCTGATCAAATTTCTTGTGGAATTGTGATTCAAACTTGATCAAATGGTCCATGTGAGTTCATAATGTTGATGTGGATCAAATTTCATGAGGTTTGACTGTCAATTGGCCACAGTTGACTTTTTTTCAATACAGCTGATTTCTAGGTCAACTGTCCAATTGACTGGGCAAAACTTGGAATCAAGACTTGAAACTTGGTATAGGTAAACTTGGGAATCCAACATGAAGCATGAAAGTCATCTTAGGCATTTTAGGTCAAAACATCCTTAGGCAAACACAAACCCTAATTTGAGTCCACAGTGCAAGGAGAAGCCTTGAGCAGAGGAAACCCTAACTGGATCTTGATCTTCAAAGGTCTTGTGATGAGAAAATGTTGAGGAAATGGGAGGGCAAATTTTGGGGTACAACAGTTGCCCCTGTTCAATCTTCTTGGACCTGAAGAGTTAGATTGGCAAGTTTGCCTTTCGTGACTCGAGGGTAAAAGGAGATTGGACACTAGAGTGCCCGGAAATTTGCACTCGCATGCTGGAGTCTCAACAATGTGGTGTCGGGAATGGGCTTATAGATGCCATTTGGAGAGATGGTGGATAGGGAGATGGGCTTTATAGATGCCATCTGGAGAAGTGACAGAACTTTGTCGGGAATGGGCTTATAGATGCCATTTGGAAGTGTTGATCGCATAAGAGATTCCTTAGCGAGAACTTGTGTATTTAAGAAAGACGGATGTTTTCCTGGCTTGTTACAGGTGTTTGATCTTCAGTCTCCTTATGCAGATATTCCCTGGCTAGATACAGGTATCGAATCTACAATCGGTTGCTCACAGATGTGCCCTGGCTGGATACAGGAGTCGAATCTGGAAATAGTCGTCAATAGATATGCCCTGGCTGGATACAGGAGTCGAATCTTGAAATAGTCGTCAATAGATATGCCCTGGCTGGATACAGGAGTCGAATCTTTGAACTCTGCAGACGTGCCCTGGCTAGATACAGGAATCGAGTCTGGAAATGTGGTCAACAGATATGCCCTGGCTGGATACAGGAATCGAATCTGGAGCTGTTGTAGTTGATAGATGTGCCCTGGCTGGATACAGGAATCGAATCTTTGAATTCTGCAGACGTGCCCTGGCTAGATACAGGAATCGAGTCTGGAAATGTGGTCAACAGATATGCCCTGGCTAGATACAGGTATCGAATCTGGAGCTGTGACAGTTGAAGGTAGTTGCTTTTGAGATTGTCTTTTTCCTGAAAAGGCAAAGACGTAAGTTGTATGCAATGTCATGATGTATGATATGCATGATGTCATGATGTTTAATATGAGAGGTTGTATGCGTTTCACCATGTATGTAAGCAAGATGTATGAAAATGTGAAATGTTTATGAGTGTAATTTCATCTTAGGAAAATAAATCCTTGACGAACGGCCGGGAAGCTGCTCTGTGGAAGAGATACTTGGCCGAAGTTTTGATGAGAGGCCTGTTGAGAACTTTAATGACGGATTCCGCTGAGGATAATGATGATAAACTCCGCTGAGGAACTCCGAATATGAACTCTGCTTGGGAATGCTAAGGATAGACTCCGCTGGGGATTGAAGGAACTTTGCCGAGAGCGGTCCTCCGTGGCTTTTAGCTGAGGATAACCCAGTTATAAGTCCTTGTGAGGAAATAACTCTAAATAAACTCGGGCGAGACGTCCGTGCTTCGCCGGGGATAAGTTTGCAGGATCTACTGGGGATGAGCTTTAAGACCTGTCGGGGAATGTTGGGCTTCTTCAGGATCGACGGGGAATCGAATCCTGCTTGGGGAAAGTATTGATGAACCTTGTTTTACTCTGCGGGGAGTTAAGATGATCTGGCCACATTTTTCAGTTGAACCTACCTTGGTGCCTTGGCGGACAAAACAACTAGACTGCATTAGACAACTCCACATTGCCCCTGTCTTTGATGTCACCTGTAATTAATCTCTTGTTTTATATGCAAATATTTATGAATTAGCAATTTAATGTCAAATGCATATATCAAAAATGAACATTGGACGTTCTTCGCAAGACAAAACAGAAAAAAGGGAAAACAAATGGTAATTTGTATGGACAAGTGAATTTGTATTGATTTAAACTTTGCCTGTGAATAGGCGTTTTTTGTACAAGAGACTGACATCCTAGTAAGAGGACATCGCCAAATAGTATAGAGTTTACATTTTGAAAAAGAAAACAAAACAGCTATGTGAACAATCCCACTGGGTTCCAACTCTGCTATTGCCTTCATGTCTTCGAACGTCTCATCGCTTTGCTGCTTAGTTGAAGATGAAGCCGATTGGTCAATGCCGAAATCTGGAGCCAGATAGTTGATGCCGAATTCCGGATGCGAAGTGATCCAATGAGACATAGTGTTACGCTTTTATCCCTAACTTTTGCCTGGACCGCCCTTTCGGGTTTTCAGTCCACCGGGATACCCTTTTTTGCCCAAGCCGCCCTTTCAGGTTTTCGACTTGCCGGGTGTACAGATTTTTCATTTCATCCCTTATTTTTGCCCGAACCCTTTTGGTTCGCCGGGAAGCCGTTGTTTCTGCTTAGGTATGTCAACCTAGCGGGTCTTTTATTTATGCGTAGTATTTTTTCACTATGTCTGCATTGGCGGGGTGAGGAAGGTCGTCACCGTCCATGGTGGTTAGGATCATGGCTCCTCCTGAGAACACACGCTTAACCACAAATGGCCCTTCGTAAGTAGGGGTCCATTTGCCCCGGGGATCACTTTGAGGAAGGATGATGCGTTTGATTACCAGGTCCCCGACTTGATACTCTTGCGGTCTGACTTTCTTGTTAAATGCCCTGATCATCCGTTTCTGATACGTTTGACCATGACAGATAGCAGTGAGCCTCTTTTCGTCAATCAGATTTAATTGATCAAGTCGAGTCTGGATCCAATCATCTTCATTCAAGTCTGCATCCTTCATTATCCGGAGGGAGGGTATCTGGATTTCAATTGGCAAGACTGCCTCCATGCCATAGACCAAGGAGAAAGGAGTTGCCCCGGTTGATGTCCTTGCTGAGGTGCGGTACCCATGAAGAGCGAACGGTAACATCTCGTGCCAATCTTTATAGGTCACTGTCATCTTCTGCACAATTTTCTTGATATTTTTATTGGCTGCCTCTACAGCCCCATTCATCTTCGGCCGGTAGGGAGAAGAATTATGGTGCTGTATCTTGAATTGCTCACAGAGTTCAGTGATCATTTTGTTATTGAGATTGGTACCGTTGTCCGTAATGATTCTTTCCGGGACGCCGTACCGACAGATCAGATTATGCCGGATGAAACGTGCCACGACGCTCTTAGTTACCGTCGCGTAGGAAGCTGCCTCAACCCATTTCGTGAAGTAATCGATCGCCACCAAGATGAAGCGATGCCCATTGGATGCCGTTGGTCGGATCTCACCGATCATATCGATCCCCCACATTGCGAAAGGCCAAGGTGCCGTTAGGACATTCAAAGGAACTGGAGGGATATGCACCTTGTCAGCATAGATCTGGCACTTATGACAAGTTCGGGAGTGCTGGTAACAATCGGCTTCCATTGTGGACCAGAAATATCCTGCCCGAAGGATTTTCTTAGCCATGGTGTGTCCACTGGAATGGGTTCCAAATGTACCTTCATGCAGTTCCATCATGATTTTCTCAGCTTCAGCCTTATCCACACAACGCAGCAGAGTTGAATCATGATTCCGCTTGTAGAGAATGCCGTTGCTGAGGAAGAATTTTGCAGCAAACCTCCTCATGAACTTCTTATCATTGACAGACGCACCTTCAGGGTATTCCTGAGCTTCCAAGTACCTCTTCACCTCATGATACCAGGGTTTTTCAGTCACCTTTTCAGCCTCGAGCTCGCAGCAGTATGCCGGTTCATCCAACTTCCAGATTATGATTCGGGGAGCCTCATTGTCCCATTTAACTTTGAACATTGAAGACATCGTGGCTAGTGCGTCCGCTAGCTGATTCTCCTCTCTGGGGAAATGCTCAAAAGTTATCTCTTCAAAGTGAGGGAGCAAGGTCGACACATACTCCTTGTAAGGAATGAGATTCGGGTGTTTCGTATCCCACTCGCCTTTGATCTGATTGATCACGAGAGCGGAATCTCCGAAGACACTTAGAAACTTGATCCTCAAATCGATTGCAGCTTGTAAACCCATGATACATGCCTCATATTCTGCCATATTGTTGGTACAGCTGAAACATAATCGGGCGGTGAGGGGAGTATGAGTTCCCTTGGGAGATATGATTACAGCGCCGACGCCGTTACCCAAAGCATTGGAGGCTCCATCAAAATGCATAGACCATCGGGATCCTTCCTCAGGTCCTTCATCCGGTCCAGGTACTTCACAGTCAGTTACCACCATGATGTCTTCGTCCGGAAAATCGAAGTTCAATGATTGGTAATCGTCCACAGGTTGGTGTGCCAAATGATCAGCCAGTACACTTCCTTTAATTGCTTTCTGAGTTGTATACTGGATGTCATATTCTGTTAAGATCATTTGCCATCTCGCTATTCTTCCAGACAGAGCAGGCTTTTCAAATATGTACTTTATGGGATCCATCTTTGAAATCAATAAAGTAGTGTGAGTCAGCATATACTGTCTCAGCCGGCGAGCAGCCCATACAAGAGCGCAGCAAGTTTTCTCAAGCAGTGAGTAACGAGACTCACAGTCGGTAAACTTTTTGCTCAAGTAATAAATAGCGTGCTCTTTTCGGCCAGACTCGTCATGCTGCCCCAGCACACACCCCATTGAATTATCAAGCACTGTTAAGTATAGTATCAGAGGTCTTCCTTCCACCGGTGGCATAAGAATGGGTGGCTCTTGGAGATATTCCTTTATTCTTTCAAAGGCGGCCTGACATTCATCATTCCAGCGTACCACTTGATCTTTCTTCAGTAATTTGAAGATTGGCTCACAAGTAGTGGTCAGATGTGAGATGAATCGGGCAATGTAATTCAGTCGTCCTAGAAAACCTCTGACTTCTTTCTCTGTTTTTGGAGTCGGCATCTCTTGTATGGCTTTTACCTTGGCAGGATCCACCTGAATACCTTTATCACTTACAATGAAACCTAGCAACTTTCCGGATCTTACCCCAAAGGTGCATTTGTTGGGATTCAACCTCAGCTTGTATAACTTGAGTCGGTCAAACAACTTCCTCAGATGATCAAGGTGCTCCTCCTCAGTTTGAGACCTCGCAATCATGTCATCAACGTATACTTCAATCTCATGATGGATCATATCATGAAATAAAGCAACCATGGCACGCTGATAGGTTGCCCCAGCATTTTTCAATCCGAATGGCATGACCTTATAACAGAAGGTCCCCCACTGAGTTACAAATGTAGTCTTCTCCATATCTTCAGGAGCCATCTTGATCTGATTATACCCTGAGAAGCCATCCATGAAGGAGAACACCTTGTGTTGAGCTGTATTGTCAACAAGGACATCAATGTGAGGTAGGGGAAGTCATCCTTGGGGCTGGCCCTGTTCAAATCCCTGTAGTCGACACACATTCTGACTTTACCGTCCTTCTTCGGCACTGGCACAACATTGGCAACCCACTGAGGGTAAGAAGTTACTGCAAGGAAACCCGCATCAAACTGTTTCATCACCTCGGCTTTAATCTTCTCAGACATCTCTGGACGCATCCGTCGAACTTTCTGTTTTACCGGAGGGCAATCTTCCTTGGTCGGCAAATGGTGAACTACAATGTCGGCATCCAAACCAGGCATATCTTCATAAGACCAAGCAAAGATCTCCATGTAGTCCTGTAACATCTGGATCAATCGTTGCTTCACGCTGAGCTCTAGATTGGCACCGATCTTGACCTCTTTCCTATCTGTCTCAGTACCCAGGTTAATTGTCTCCACAGGCTCTTCATGTGGTTGAATAGCCCTCTCTTCCTGGAGTAGCAGTCTTGCGAGCTCACCAGGCACTTCGCAATCATCTTCACCTTCGTCTTCGGCCAAGTTGATCGGATTTTCGAAGTCATAACTGGCGGTAGCAGAGCTGTTACCGGTGAGATCCAGAGTGGATTGAAACCTGTATAAGTGAGTGTGTGTAAATATAGCTGTTTTGCAATATGTATAACACAGAAAGAAAAAGAGCACAAGATTTGAAATGCAACAAACGTCCAATGTTTTGATTGATGATATATGAAAATGTCATACAAAAAGCCCTCACAAATGGAGCTACGATGCCCCGGGTAGGACACCGAGCCAACAGAGTTTTAACATATTGTTTGTTACAAATTTGGAAATCAAAAGAAATTAATTACTGCGTGACAAATGTGATAGGGGTAAAATCCTTTGCTGTCCAGTTGCTTGGTCCGTCGCTGGCAGTCGGGTAGATCCAACTATCAAACTCAGCTTCCTCCACATCTTCCTCAATAGCGTTCACCCTTGAGCTGGAAATAAACACCGGAGCCTTTCCGATCTTCTCTTTGCGCACCGTCTTCTGAGCCTCTGCAGTAAAGCCTAGCCCAAACTTGTCGTTCTTCTGAGTGAAGTCAGGAAGCTGACCCCAGTGTGCACAATTGCCTTTCTGAACCACAGTCCGGGCATCCCTTAGGGAAGCCATCTTCAAGGAATCATTCTCTTCGGCCATTGTCTCTGCAGCTGCTGAAATTGGATGTACCTCCTCGAAATGCTGGAAGGGGGTTTCAATGAACTCTCCGTCCATCTCGATGTACCTGAAGGAATTCAAATGGCTCACCATATACTCCTCTTCTCCTCGCACAGTGACGATCTTCCCCCTGACGGGATACTTCAGCTTTTGGTGTAAGGTGGAGGTCACTGCCCCAGCTTTATGGATCCAAGGTCGACCCAACAGACAAGAATACGACGGACGTATATCCATTACGTAAAAGGTAGAGTCAAACACTTGAGAGCCCACACGGATAGGGATGCTAACCTCTCCATGAACCATCCTCTTTGAACCATCGAAAGCCCTGACGATGATATTGCTGGGTTTCAACTCCAGGCCTTCATAATCCAGACGATCTAAAGCCTTTTTCGGAAGAACATTCAAGGAAGAACCAGTGTCCACCAATACATGTGCCAGAGTAGTGCCCCTGCATTCAATAGAGACATGCAGGGCGTCGTTGTGGTCTCTCCCTTTTGCGGTCAGGTCAGCATCTGAAAAACCCAAGCCGTTGTCCGCCGTCAGATTCGCTATGCAGTCAGTGAACTGGACTGCAGACGTCTCTTGCGGTACATGGGCCGTCTTGAGAATGAGATTAAAGCCTTAGCATGGGCCTCGGAGCATAGTAATAAGGAGAGCAGGGAGATCTTGGAGGGTGTATGCCCCAATTGCTCGACAACATTAAAATCACTTTTCTTTATTATTTTCAGAATCTCCTCCATTTCTTGTCGGGAGGCCTCAGCAGTTAAGGGTATCGGCGCCTCCATCCGGGCAGGCTCTTCTTCAATCCCTTTGCCCCGAGCATTTGATGACTCGGCAGGAGGGGACACAATTTGATCAGCAACAGGGCTAGGTAAATTTGCAGGTTTTATGAGGAGGGGTTTTCGAATAGCGGGCGGCGCAATGTCAGGCGAGAAGAGCCTGCCACTGCGGGTGACTTTAGCGGGACCAGTGATATCGCAGATACTGGCACTAGCGTCGAATTCTTGCTTGATTCCATTTACATACACGTCTGCCCCATAATGCCAGGGGACAGCTTTATCAGACACATAGGAGAGGGGCCCTGGAACAGTAATGATTACAGGCGCAACTGTCAAGATTTGAACAGGCTTCTTCGGGGGAGCCTTGATTGGATTTTTGAAGATGGTAATCACGGAAACTTCTTTCATCGGAACCAATTGAACAGCAGTCTTTTTGAATAGAATCTCCTTGCTATCCATTAGGCCTTGGATGCCTAACCTTAGCAAGGGACAATCAGACAGGGAAACGGCACAAAATAGGCAACCTTCACCGTAACCCGGAAATAAACCGGCCCGCAGTAGGTTCTTCTTAACAGTCTTCAGAGGGGTAACAACTTCATCTACCGAAACAGCGTACACTTCTTCCTCAACGGCATTTATTCTATGCTGGGGCATAGGAGCCGTTACAACATTTGGTCTTTCCGGCGCTTCAAACTGAATTTCTTTCGCGTCGATCAGATCTTGCACTTTGTTTCTCAAGGCCCAACAATCATCAGTAGTGTGCCCGGGACTATCAGAATGATAAGCACACCGGGCATTTGGGTTATATTTAGGAGACGCAGTGTTGACGACCTTAGGAGCTTCTTTGAGGGTCACCAGGTTGGTGGATAACAGTTGGGGTAAAATTTGAGATAATGTCATACTTAGTCGGGTATACTGCCTCTTGGGCCTTTCGCTTCTTTGTTGATTGTATTGCTGAGGAGCAGCAACAGGTTTAGAGATGACCAAAGCATTGACGGCTTGGCGACTTTCGGGCTTGACTTGTCTTCTAGGACCATAGACGGCACTTGCTTCTTTCTTAAACGGTCTCTTCTCAGCACTTGTAGAGGCAGCCTTCTGTATCTTGCCTGACCTGATGCCAGCTTCAATCCTCTCTCCTGTTAATATCAAATCTGTGAACCCAACGGAGGAGTTACCAACCAAATGATTGAAAAACGGACCAGACAACGTCCCCAGAAACATATCAACCAGCTCTCTATCAGTCAATGGAGGCTGCACCCTACCAGCCAAATCTCTCCATTTTTGAGCGTACTCTTTGAACCCTTCACCCGTCCCTAGAGACATACCCTGAAGTTGGGTACGCGTAGGAGCGAGATCAGAATTGTATTGGTATTGTCTGTAGAATGCGGTCGCCAAATCTTCCCAGTGTCGGATGCTAGCTCCATCCAATTGGTAGAACCATTCAAGTTGTGACCCTGAGAGGCTATCTTGGAAGAAGTGAATCCAGAGGTTCTTATCCGCCGTGTAAGGTTGGATTTTCCTTACATACGACCTCAGATGCAGCTTCGGGCAGGAGACCCCATCATACTTGGCGAAGGCAGGCGCCTTAAACTTGTGTGGAATGACTACCCCAGAAGATAACCCCAAATCTCCGAAATCCAGTCCTGGCACATTCTGAATTTCCATGGCGCTCAAACGGTCCTCCAATTGTTTGTATCTGTCAGCAGCAGGTGGGTATTGTTCATCGTTATAGTCCGTCTCGTTGTCGGAGACTGCGGGACTAGGAGCTCCTCCCCCTTGGGGACTGTTTTTCTCAGCAGAAGAAGTGGTTGGATCAGCTTCATTGTGGAGTGTGTTCCCAAATCTGCGTCCGGTGTTGAACAATGCAGTCCTCTTTTTCTTCTTCTTCTTCAGGAGTAGAGTCTTCAACTCTTGTTGGCCTTGGGCTAGGCTTAGGACCATCTCTTGAAACTGTGCACTTTGGGCCTGAAGGGCCTTGATTGCCTGCTCGCTGGAGGACTCTGGATTCATGATGACTGTGCAAAATAAACAGCGAAGGAGATTAAGCAACCTGTGAAATAGGGTACCTGCTATGCATATGGTGTAATGGAATGCGTATGTTTTATGTTTTCAAAGACAAACGAGATTCAACTTTGTAGACAAAAAGGGAAACACACTTCATTAGATTAAAGTTTTCAATTGTTCAACAATTTGCCCTTAGGCATTACAGGAATGAAAAATACTGGAAAGGAAATAAACTATAAAAAGAAACATCCAAAGCTCCTCAATGCTCCCATGGCCTCCTCTTTTCAGTGCTGATGTAGTTGTTCAGGACCCGTTCTTCCTCCAATTGCTTAGTCAGCCTTTGGATCTTCCTTTCCTGCTCGTTGAACTTTTCCCGATAGAAATCCCGTTCTTCCTTTAGCTGTGCCCAAGATCTCTTCATGGTGTCAAAATCAGTAGGTATCTGAGGAGGGAGGACAGTTGGAGGCATCCCATCTTCAACAGGAGACTCAAGAATGAGAGGTCTAACAGCTTCGTAGGGCATACCTAACTCCTGAGCACGGATGCGGACCCATTTGCAATAGGGCTTCAATGGCAGAGAAGTCTTTGGTCCTAACTCATGTGGGTCAGCTTTGTGAATTCTGTCCCAAGCTCTAATGAATCCCTGGCGTAGTTTGTCACTGTCTGCCTGAAACTCAAAATGGAAGTGAGGAACCAGCATTTCATGAGGCCCATCTCCTCTGGCTCTTCCAAACTGACGGAGAGCTAAACACGGGTTGTAAGAGATTCCTCCTTGGATACCAATCAACGGGACATTAGGGTATTCTCCGCAACGGTCGATAACAGTTATCTCATCCAAACCTCTGAGAGTCCAAGTGATATCCTTGTCTGTGAGAGACATTAACCTCCGAGCCCAACCTTTTCCTTCTTCATTCTTCAGCACGGACTTAGGAAGGTGCGAAATAAACCACCTTACTAGCAAAGGAGCACAACACCACGGAGTCCCCCGTTTTCGAGCAGTACGAGCATAGAGTTGTTGTAGAATGTCACCCAAGAGAGTGGGTACCGGATTCCGAGACATGAAGATTCTTATGACATGGATACTGATAAAGGTGTCAGGGTTGGGAAACAATACCAGACCATAGATTAAAAGAGCCAGAATATCCTCATATGCCTTGAAGTCCAAGTCATTCCAGAAATCATTAGCCTTGCCAACCAAAAATTTGACCAAAAAGCCCTTGATCCCATTTCTAGTTTCCCAATTGGACAACACCTCTTCTTTGGTCAAGGGGAGAATTGCAGCAATCTCTTCAGGCCTAGGAGTCTTTTCCAAACCAGTGAAAGGAGTTTGTTCCAAGACAGGAATCCCAAGCAAATAAGAAAATTCTTCCAGGGTAGGAACCAGCTGGAAGTCTTGAAAGGTGAAACAGTGATGCAGAGGGTCATAAAACTGGGTCAGAACACTTATCAATTGTTGGTCCCATTTTGCAGTGATCAAGCCAAGGAGGGAACCATGTCTGTTGATGAAGGAGGTAGTGTTTGGAATCCTTTCAACCAGATCCTTGAGTAAAACTGGTGGTTGAACAAAGTTGAGCCGGACAGTATTTCTACGCACGGGCATCATAATGTCCTACAAAACAGAGCAAAGGTGAAACCTTTTTGTCTTTGAAATGGGTTAGCCTTTTACACAAGATGCATGCAATGGTATGATGGAATGATGCTATGATGAAACACACCACAAATATTCACATAGACAGATAAGGCACACAAGTCACACAAGATATCCTTAGGTTTCAGGCCAGCATGAGTTTCAGGTATTACCCACTTTTGGTTTTGTTGGTTAAAACCTGTCCTATCAAAAGTAACCGGGTTCTAGAGGATCTCAAATCATTGGCTACCCTCAATCGGTCATAACTCCAGCATCGCAATCTTTTCTCGCGGCCAGAACCATCTCGAGAGTTTAGCCTCAATGAGTGTAGCATACTGCTACTGTCCTAATAGCCAAGTTGGTCAATTTAGGGTTCTAAGGTTGGTTGGTGTTTAATGACTCCTTAGAAGACCTATATTCTCCCCGTTACAACACAAGGGATATAGGTACAGACTAAGATGCCACACCAACGTAGCCACTGCTTCACCCATGTCGGTCTACGCCGGACAGGTCCCTCACAGATTATGCTACCTAAAAAGGGTTTTTCCCAGATCCGGGTTAGGATCTATGAAACTCCGATACAAAGCCCACAAATGTAAAAGCAAACAAAGCAAACAATTGAAAACAAAGGTGATCTAAACCCTAAGGTTACTCCACTTTTAGAAGATGTCCCCAGCAGAGTCGCCAGTTCTGTGATACGGTGGGAGAACTGACTTGGGGTTTTGCGTTGGTATTCGCAAATGTTGCGGTTAGCAAGAGTCGCCACCGACTTTTTATTTTATCCTAAGGAAAGGTTAAAAAGCACAGCAAAAACCTTTTGAGATGTTTTCTTGGGTTCGGGGAGTAGATTATAGAAAGGGAAGGTATTAGCACCCTTTCTATCCATGGTTATCCATGGGCTCTTAGTTACTTGCTTAGATCACTTGCCTTTTGTTTTCAATTGTTTTAAATGGTGCTTGAGTGTGTGGGTTTTGAAAATGTTTTTGAAAAGAGGCCAATGTGGTGGCAACCTTTGTAATGATCCATGTGGGGATGTATACAAAGATGTATGTCTTTTGAAAAAAGTTTTCATTTTGTTTTTGAAAGTTGTTTTGAAAGTGTAGTGATGTGTGGTTTTTGAAATTAGGCAAGTGTTTTGTTTTGCAAGTTGATTCAAGTAACTAAGAGGTTATCTACTCCTAAATTTCTCAAAAGATCATTGCTATACTTTAACCCTTTTAACAAGTTTGCTCCACCATTGTATTTGGTGGGCAACCTTGTGTTAGGATGTGAAAGGGACAGGCGCGGGTCATCGTTTTAGACCATAATTGCAACGGCGTTAAAGGTCTTTGGGCAATTTCTCTAAGGGACTTGATCATTTGTTTTTGTTTGTTTTGAAAAGTTTTTATCGAGGGACTATGATCATTCAAATTGTTTGCTTTGCCCAAAGAAGTTCAACATACAATATGGCCCATTTATTTGAAGGCAACAAGTGGAATACCCTATGGGGTGCAAGTGTGATTTGTGTGTCCATTTTCATGCTTGCTTATCTTGTATTAGGTCAAACTATTTTTTTATCGTTTTTCGCATACAAACCCTAATTCTAACATGTTATTATTAGAAAGCAATAAAGTGCGAAATTAAAATTACTAAGCTATTACAAAACCAAATATGGGAAGGGGGGTACAAATGTTCAAATGGGGATATTGACAAGAATTTAAATCTAAATTATTACATCAATTGGATATTTGCAATGCATAATTAAATGTAAATTAAATAAATATGTGAAATGCAAAAAGGAAGTTTTTATGTGTATGAGAAAATATTATTTATGTAAAAGGGAAAAGAAAATAAAATGTATTTATTTTTTGAGTATTTTGAACTTAGGGTAAAAAAACCCTAATTTTTAAAGAAAAGGTATTATTATCTAATTTAATTCTACTATTTATTTATTATTTATAAAAATAAAATAAAATGAAGTGTATTGTGAAAGAAGGGTATTTTTTGTATCAAATATTAAATAAAATGAAAAATCAAATATTTTTATATTTTTGTCTTAAATATATTAATAATCATATATATATTTATATTAAACCCTAAATATGTATTATACAAAAAATAAATATTTATTTAATATTTTAATAAAATAAATAAAAGAGTATTTTTTGTGTGAAATATTTTTAGAAAGTAAATAAAAATAAAAATGTATTTTCACTATTTTTACACTTATTCTAAATAATAGTATGTACATCTATTTATGTATAAATAAAGGAAATAAACAAATAAATATGCAATAAATGCAAAAAATGATGAAAAAAATATTTTTAATTTTAAAATGGCATGAGAAAAAATAAACAAAGTCAGCCAAAAAAGAAAAAGTCAAAAATGTTAAAAAATGAGCAAATGGGCTCAGGGGGGTGTAAACATAAAAATGGGGTGTGAAAAGAAGATATATCCAGGCCCAGCCCAGACCACTTCTTCTTCAACCTTTGTACAGCCTTCTTCAAGCAAAAACACGCGTTTCTTATCTCTGGATTCCTGGACTTTCAAGCAAAACTCATAACATGAAAAGTGTAGAGCATTAAGAGACGGTTTCAACCATATAAAGAACATGACCTATCTCTCTAAGATGAGGGAGAATTTCTCTCCCCCTCTTTTCTGACCTAGTTTTTCTACCATTTTCAGAGCTCAAATTCTCTCTACTCAGATAAAAGAAATGAAAACTAAAGATATGTACATGTTCAGGGCTATGAGTAGGACCTTGTTTCTTCACAAACTTAAGACTAAAGATGCATAATAAGAGAGATACGAATTCAAACTTTTACCTGTGCAGCTGAACTTCTAGGTGGAGAATGAGAGACTTTCAGTGCAATGTAATGATTGGAAAAGCTTCCTTGAGGTCCAGGGATGCTTTTTCAATGCTTACTTTGTCTTGAACCTTCTTGTATCAAGCTGTAGAACTTCACCTGCAAGTCAAAGATGTGAAAATGGTGGAAGTGGTTAGAGCAACTACAGATCGTGCCTTAGCTTCTGGATAGTTTGCATAGGTTATAAGGAAGGTATAGGAACAGGTTTTGATCAAAATGCTCGAAGGGATTGAGAGATAGCACTCAATCTGCAGGGCCTGCTCTGTTTGAGCAGTTTTGTGGTGTTTCTGAGATGGAGGGTGTTTGAAAGGCAAAAGGCTCGTGCAAAAGCTTGGTTGGGTGATCTTGAATGTGTTTGATATCTTTTGTGTTGTGTTTGTAAGCTGAGATTCAAGTTGTCACAAGTTATGGACTTTTCTTCTTTTCTAAGCAACAAAAGCAAATTGGTGTTCTAGGTCAGTATAGGACCCCCTAATGTGCTGCATCAACACCTCTTGATCAGTGTGTTATGCCCATAATCTTGTGCTAAGCAGATCTTCTATGTACTTGTTTGATTTACCAATTGACATAAAGCAAACTTTTGTAAAAATGGAAAGTTCACTTTATCCAAAAATGGATCAATCTTGTGTATAATGCTTGAATTCATGGAACAACACTTAGACACAATGAACAAGCATTAAATTAAGGAGTGTAATGTGGTTTAAGGACCTGCAAAGTAGCACAAACTATGCTGAGTTCAAATTTGCCAAGTTTATGAACATGCTTTGATGAAGAACAAAAGTGAATTTTTGCCAACTTGTGAAATTCGAATCTCTCAAGTTATGAGGTTGTTTGATGAGTTCTTGGACATTTTGGAAAGCTTGGAATGTGTACTACAATCCATCTTTGAAATGCAAATCAAAATTCCAAGTGGAAGGGTATGAAAAGTGGCCTTGAAGTAGGGTAGAAAACCTTGTCAAAATAGGTCAAATTTCACTAAGTTAAAAGATGGTTTAGTGCCCTTATTCAAAAAATCATAACTTGAGATACAAGCTTCAAATGAGAAAACTTTGTGAATCAAAGTTGTAGATTATGCAACAAGCTACAACTTTAATGTTTTGACTTTTGTTTGAATCCAAATGGATCATGGTGAAAAGATGGGGTAAAGTTGGGAAAAATTAGGGTTTTCCATAACTTAGAAAAATTCTAAGTTATGAAAAATTCCATTTTCTAACCCTAATTTGCATTTTGAGATTTCTTGGTGAATAAGTTTCATGATTTGGAATGTTTTGATGAAAAATGAATCTTGACTCTTGATTTTGACCAAAAAGTCAAAGTTTGACTTTTCAGTATACAGTCAAAATTGATCAATTGACTGGGAAATTCAACTGTCAATCTTGTGTACTTGGGATCTTTTGAGCTTGATGAACATGTCAAGATAATTCCATGGGGTCCTTGAGTCCATGTGGGAGCTTGGTTTGTCATTGGCTAGGTCAAACAGTAAAAAATTGCCTTTGTGCAGTCAAAACCCTAAAAATGACCATTTTGCCCTTTTGGTGATCTGATCAAATTTCTTGTGGAATTGTGATTCAAACTTGATCAAATGGTCCATGTGAGTTCATAATGTTGATGTGGATCAAATTTCATGAGGTTTGACTGTCAATTGGCCACAGTTGACTTTTTTTCAATACAGCTGATTTCTAGGTCAACTGTCCAATTGACTGGGCAAAACTTGGAATCAAGACTTGAAACTTGGTATAGGTAAACTTGGGAATCCAACATGAAGCATGAAAGTCATCTTAGGCATTTTAGGTCAAAACATCCTTAGGCAAACACAAACCCTAATTTGAGTCCACAGTGCAAGGAGAAGCCTTGAGCAGAGGAAACCCTAACTGGATCTTGATCTTCAAAGGTCTTGTGATGAGAAAATGTTGAGGAAATGGGAGGGCAAATTTTGGGGTACAACAACATGATACATCATGAGATTGAAGTTTACGTAGACGATATGATAGCTCGATCACAAAAGGAGGAAGAGCACCTTGAGCATTTGGAAAAGCTGTTTGCCAGATTAAAAGAATACAAGCTCAGGCTGAATCCAAGCAAATGCACTTTTGGAGTTAGGTCTGGTAAACTCCTGGGATTCATTGTAAGCAACAAAGGCATTGAAGTCGATCCGGAAAAAGTAAAAGCAATACAAGAGATGCCTGCTCCCCGTACTGAAAAGGAGGTTAGAGGATTCTTGGGGCGCATAAACTATATTGCCAGATTCATCTCACATCTGACTTCTACCTGTGAGCCAATTTTCAAACTCTTGAAGAAAGATCAGGTAGTTGAATGGAACGACGACTGCCAAGCCGCTTTTGATAGAATCAAGGAGTATTTGTTAGAACCTCCTATCCTGATGCCACCTGTCGAAGGAAGACCATTGATCATGTACTTAACTGTCTTGGATAACTCAATGGGGTGTGTTTTGGGCCAGCATGACGAGTCTGGTCGAAAAGAGCACGCTATTTATTACCTTAGCAAAAAGTTTACCGACTGTGAGACTCGCTACTCACTGCTCGAGAAAACTTGCTGCGCTTTGGTATGGGCTGCTCGCCGACTAAGACAGTATATGTTGACTCATACTACCTTGTTAATTTCCAAGATGGACCCTATCAAGTATATCTTCGAGAAGCCCGCTTTATCTGGAAGGATAGCTAGATGGCAAATGATCTTAACTGAGTATGACATCCAGTACACCACCCAAAAAGCTATAAAAGGGAGTGTACTAGCTGACCATCTGGCTCATCAGGCTATCGAAGACTATCAACCCATGAGATTTGACTTCCCAAACGAGGACATCATGAATTTGGACAACGCTGAAAGTAACGGACCGTATGACGGACCCGAAAAGGGATCCCGATGGACCATGTACTTTGATGGTGCTTCAAATGCACTAGGAAACGGTATTGGCACAGTACTCATTTCTCCGGAAGGTTGTCACACGCCTTTCACGGCCCGACTTTGCTTCAGCTGCACAAACAACATGGCTGAGTATGAAGCTTGCATCTTTGGTCTCGAGGCTGCTATAGACTTGGGGATCAAATCTTTGATCGTATTCGGGGACTCGGCTTTGGTCATCAGCCAAATCAAAGGAGACTGGGATACCAAGCATCCTAATCTTATCCCATACAAAGAACATGTCCTGACATTGTTGCCTCATTTCGAGCAAATTACCTTCGAGCATTTCCCGCGAGAAGAGAATCAGCTAGCCGATGCTCTGGCCACAATGTCCTCCATGTTTAAGCTCAACTGGGATAATGAGGCTCCCCAAATCACCATCAAGCGAATGGATGAACCGGCACATTGCCACGAGATTAATACTGAAGAAGTAGTGGAACAACCTTGGTTCCATGAAATCAAAAGGTATCTCGAGACTAGGGATTATCCTGAAGGAGCTTCCGTAAATGATAAGAAGTTCTTAAGGAAGTTCGCTGCTAAGTTCTTCCTGAGCAACGACATCCTTTACAAATGAAGCCATGATTGTGTATTACTCCGATGTGTGGATAAAGCTGAAGCAGAGTTGATCATGACTGATATAAACAGCGGCACATTTGGTACTCACTTGAGCGGGCATACAATGGCTAAGAAGATCCTAAGGGCAGGCTATTATTGGTCTACCATGGAGGCTGACTGCCATCAACATTCCCGTACTTGTCACAAGTGTCAAGTCTATGCTGACAAAGTTCATATTCCTCCGGTTCCCCTCAATGTCCTGACTGCTCCGTGGCCCTTTGCAATGTGGGGCATTGATATGATTGGAGAGATCAAGCCCACGACTTCCAATGGACATCGCTTCATCCTAGTTGCCATTGACTACTTCACTAAATGGGTCGAAGCAGCTTCCTTCGCCTCTGTCACCAAAAATGTGGTTGCCTGCTTCATCAGGCAAAATCTCATATGTCGGTATGGTGTTCCCGACAGGATCATCACGGACAATGGTACAAATCTGAATAATACAATGATCACCGCCTTGTGCGAACAGTTCAAGATTTATCATCACAATTCATCTCCCTATCGGCCGAAGATGAATGGTGCTGTTGAAGCTGCGAACAAAAACATTAAGAAGATCATTCAGAAAATGACAGTCACTTACAAAGACTGGCATGAGATGTTACCGTTTGCTCTTCATGGATACCGTACGACGACACGTACTTCAACTGGGGCAACCCCATTTTCTTTGGTTTATGGCATGGAAGCTGTTTTGCCTATGGAAGTCCAAATCCCCTCTCTGAGGATTATGAAGGATGCAGGTTTGAATGAAGATGATTGGATGCAGACCCGACTGGATCAACTCAATCTGATCGACGAGAAACGACTTACTGCTATATGCCATGGTCAGACGTATCAAAAGCGGATGATCAAGGCCTTCAATAAGAAAGTCAGACGTCAAGTGTATCGAGTCGGGGATCTCGTAATCAAGCGGATTATCTTGCCGCAAAGTGATCCCAGGGGCAAATGGACTCCTACGTATGAAGGACCATTTGTGATCAAGAGCATATTTTCTGGTGGTGCAATGATTCTGACCACCATGGACGGCGACGATTTGTCGCACCCTGCGAACGCAGACATAGTCAAAAGATACTACGCATAAAATAACCCGACAAGTCGAAAACCCGAAAGGGCGGCTTGGGCAAAAAAGGGCATCCCGGTGAACCGAAAACCCGAAAGGGCGGTTCAGGCAAAAATTAGGGATAAAAACGAAAAAATATGTACACCCGGCGAGTCGAAAACCCGAAAGGGCGGCTTGGGCAAAAAGGGGTTTCCCGGTGGATCGAAAACCCGAAAGGGCGATTCAGGCAAAAGTTAGGGAATTAAAGCGTATGACTATGTCTCGTCGGATCACTTCAAAGACAATCTCTTCATCAACCGGTTCCCGACTTCTGATCAATCCAGTCATCGTCAAACGAAGCATTGAATGGATAGATATTCAGAGTTGTGAAAGCTATAACGGAATGGAATCCCATGGAATTATTTCACATAGCCATCCTTTATTTTGTATAAAATCTTTCAATATTTACGACAAAGTCCTCTTACTAGGATGATTGTCTCCTTTGTACAAATATACTCAAAGAAAATCAATACGAATACTTTTCCCAAAATTTGTGTCATTTCCCTTTTTCTTTTTCTCTTGCACTATTTGTTTTATTTTGAGAAACGTCCAATGATTTGTTAAATAGGCATATGCATTTGAAATATAATCACCTCCTAAATGAACCTAAGAAAAAGGATTACTGATAGGATGAAATTACAAACGGATATCTTGACACCCTTTCAAAGGAAACCCCTCAAGAGATTTGGAATCCACATCCCTAGTGAACCTTGAGGTTTATCTCCAGCAGACTCTTGAGGCTTATCCCCAACAAGGTTCTGGAAGGTATTCCCCGCAGAGCACGAACGTCTCCCCCGAGTTTTATTCAAAGTTATTCCTCACAAAGGCTTATAACTGGGTTATCCTCAGCTAACAGCCACAGAAGATCGCACTCGCCAGAATTCTTCCTATCCCCGACGGAGTTCATCAAAATTCCCCAGCCTAACTTATCAATATGATCCCCAGAGGAGCTTATCCTTGTTATCCCCAGCCGAGCTAAAATTTCAAATTATCAACCCCCAGCGGAGCCAGACTAATGAGCCTTCTCCCCACAGAGTCTTAGAAAGAGAAATCTTGAGTTCCCCAGTGAGATCACCAGAGTTGCTTCCCATCAAGCAGAAGATTCTCAGTCTTACCTCCTCTGCATGAGTCTACTAGATTGATACTCCCCAGTAGAGGTCATCAGGAATTCTCTTCCCCAGTAGTAGCCAAGGATTTATTCTCCCCAGCAGCAGTCAAGATGCTTTTATCTTCAGCCACCTCGAATTCATTTATCCTCAGCAAGATAGCTCGTCAGCTTACATGCGCATTCATCACATTCATGTCATAAACATTGATGTCACGTATATCGCATCATGCATCATAACATTGCATGCAACTAACTCTTTACCTTTTCAGGAAAGATCAGTCGACAGACTAAAATCATTCAACTTCAAGATTTCTGAAAACAGTTCACGAGTTCTCCAAGTAAACGGATGTTAACCTGTCACTTGTTCAGATTCTTCTTCAAGACTTCTGAAAACAGTTTATGGATTCTTCCCAACAACGGATGTTAATCTATCGACTTGTTCAGATGCAACTTTTTGAAAACAGTTTACGGACGCTTCCCAACCACGGATGCTGCTCTATTGCTTATTCAACTCCAAGATTTCTGAAAACAGTTCACGGGTTCTCCAAGTAACGGATGTTAACCTATCACTTGTTCAGATTCTTCTCAAGACTTCTGAAAACAGTTCATGGATTCCTCCCAACAACAGATGTTAATCTATCACTTGTTCAGATGCAACTTTCTGAAAACAGTTTACGGGTTCTCCAAGTAAACGGATGTTAACCTATCGCTTGTTCAGTTTCTTTTCCAAACCACTGAAAACAGTTTACAGATTCCTCCCAACAACGGATGTCAATCTATTGCTTGTTCAGACCCCCAGTTCAGAAATGGTCCAAAGCTTGGACACCTTCTTGATATTCCCTTCCAGATGGCATCTCTAAGCCCATCCCCGACAAGATTTCTGTCACTCTCCCAGATGGCATCGTTAAGCCCATCTCCAAATGGCATCTCTAAGCCCATTCCCGCATCCATTGCTTTGACGAGTGCAAATTTCCGGGCACTCTAGTGTCCAATCTCCTTTTACCCTCGAGTCACGAAAGGCAAGCTTGCCCATCTAACTCTTCGGATTCAAGAAGATTGAACAGGGGCAATTGTTGTACCCCAAAATTTGCCCTCCCATTTCTCATTAATTTCTCACCACAAAGCCTTTAAAGCTCAAGATCCAGTTAGGGTTTCATCTGCTCAAGACCTCTCCTTGCACTGTTAACTCAAATTAGGGTTTGTGTTTGCACAAAGATGTTTTTACCCAAAATGCCTAAGATGACTTTCATGCTTCATATTGGACTCCCAAGTTTACCCACATCAAGTTTCAAGTCTTGATTCCAAGTTTTGCCCAGTCAATTGGACAGTTGACCTGGAAATCAACTGTATTGGGGAAAAAGTCAACTGTGGCCAATTGACAGTCAAACCTCATGAAATTTGACCCACATCAAAATTATGAACTCATATGGACCATTTGATCAAGTTTGGATCACAATTCCCCAAGAAATTTGATCAGATCACCAAAAGGGCAAAATGGTCATTTTTAGGGTTTTGACTGCACAAAGGCAATTTTTGACTGTTTGACCTAGCCAATGGCAAACCAAGCTCACACATGGACTCAAGGACCCTATGTAATTATCTTGACATGATCAACAAACTCAAAAGATCCCAAGTACACAGGATTGACAATTGAATTTCCCAATCAATTGATCAATTTTGACTGTGTACTGAAAAGTCAAACTTTGACTTTTTGGTCAAAATCAAGAGTCAAGATTCATTTTTCATCAAAGCATGCTAAATCATGAAACTTGTTCACCAAGAAATCACAAAATGCAAATTAGGGTTTAAAATGGAATTTTTCATAACTTAGAATTTTTCTAAGTTATGAAAAACCCTAATTTTTTCCCAACTTTGCCCCACTTTTTCACCATGATCCATTTGGATTCAAACAAAAGTCAAAACATGAAAGTTGTAGCTTGTTGCATAATATACAACCTTGATTCACAAAGTTTTCTCATTTGAAGCTTGTATCTCAAGTTACAAATTTTTGAATAAGGGCACTAAACCATTCTTAACTTAGTGAATTTTTGACCTATTTTGACAAGGTTTTCTACCCCACTTCAAGGCCATTTTCCATACACTTCCACTTGGAATTTCAAATTGCACTTCAAAGATGGATTGTAGTACACATTCCAAGCTTTCCAAAATGTCCAAGAACTTCTCAAACAACCTCATGGTTAGGGAGAATCAAATTTCACAATATAGCAAAAAACCACTTTGTTCATGACCAAGTTACATGTTCATAACCTTGCAATTTGCACTCAGCATGCCTTAGATTAGATTACAGGTCCTTAAACCAAGTTACACTCAATAATTTAATGCTTGTTCATTGTGTCAAGAGGTTATTCTATGAGTTCAAGTATTGTACACAAGCCTAATCCATTTTTAGATAAAGTGAACTATCCATTTTTGCTAAAATTCACTTTATGTCAATTTGGAAATCCAACAAGTACATTGCAAATCTGAATGGCACAAGTTTATGAGCATAACACACTGATCAAGGAGGGATTATGCAGCACATTAGGGGCCCTCTACATGCCTAGAAACACAAGTTGGCTTTTGTTTCTTAAGAAAGAAGAAAAGTGTCATAACAACACACAACATCCATCTCAGCTTAGACACACAAGAACTAAGTTATCAAACACATTACACAGATCATAACCAAGCTGATACACGACCCTTGCACCTCTCAAACACTCCCATTGCCATAATCACCCTCAAACTGCACAAACAGGGCAAAGCCTGCAGTTTGAGTGCTATCTTCCATTTCCTTCAAGCTCTTTTGCCAAAATCAGTTCCTACACATTCCCTAGCACATATGCAAGCTAACCATGCCTTGAAACACGACCTGTAACTCCTCTAACAAGTTCCACCATTTTCACTTTTTCATTTTGCAGTTGAAGTCCTACAGCTCAGTTCAAGGTGTCTCAAGGCAAAGTAGATATTGGAACAGCATCATCACACCTCAAGGAAGCTATACCAATCAGTATCTTGCACTGTAAGCTCCCCATTTTCCAGTTAGAACTCCAGCTGAACAGGTATTTTGATGAACTCGTATCTCTCTTATTATGCATCATTAGTCTTAAGTTTGTGAAGAAACAATGTCCTATTCATGCCACTGAACATGTACATTCCTTTACTTTTCATTTCTTTTGCCTGAGTAGAGAGAATTTGGAGTTTGAAAATGGCAGAAAAACTAGGTTAGGATTTGGGGGAGGAGAAATTCTCCCTCATCTTAGAGAGTTAGATCAAGTTATGCATATGGTTAGAATCGTGATTTCATGCTTAACATCTTTTGTGTTGGAAGTTTGTTCAAAAAATCAAAGAATCAGGATTTCAAACACAGCTTGCAGGCGCGCGTTTTTGATTCAGAGGTTGAAGAAGAAGTGGTTTGGGCTGGGCCTGTGTCATTTTTTTTATTCACACCATGTTTTTGATATTGCACCCCCTGAGCCCATTTTGTCCATTTGCTTGATTTTTTTACTTTTCTTTTTTATTTCTGACTTATTTATTTTTGTTAATAATATTAAAAACATAAAAATATTTTTCCTCACTTTTTTTTAATTTATTTGATATTTATTTGATTTTCTTCTAACTTATACATAAATAAAGAAATATATACCTTTTGTTAAAATATTAAGAAATATGTAAAAACACATTTATTTTCATTTTTATTTTTATTTTGCCTTCTGAAAATATTTATATGAAAAAATACTATTTTCTAAAATATTAAATATTATTATTATTTATATATATAATACATATTTAAAATAGTACATATATACATATACTCATTAATATATTTAGGATAAATATAAAATATATACCCCTTTTATTTTTCTTATTAAAATTTAATATAAAAAATGCATTTTTGACAAATACCTCATTTTATTTTATTTTTGTATATATACATAAATATTTGTTCATAATAAATAAATGGTATGCTTTATTTAATAGAATTAGGGTTTTTGCCCTAAATTCAAAAATACTCCAAAAAATAATATCCCTTTTATTTTCTTTTTTTTATTTCACATAAATAATACTTTTTTTTCATACATATAAAAATTCCTTTTGCATACTTGCATATTTGTTTTATTTACCATTTGAATTATACATTTTTATTTATCTTGTAAATATTCATAAAAATGATGTAATAGTTTTAGGTTTAATTTCTTGTCTAAATATCCCCATTTGAACATTGTACCCCCCTCCCTATATTATTGTGATGTAATAGCGTAGGAATTTAAATTTCGCACTTTATCGCTTTCTAAACATACTATGCTAGAATTAGGGTTTGTATGCAAATAAAGAAATGAACAAAATAGTTGGACCTAATACAAGATAAATGAGCATGAAAAATGGACAACACATTTCACACTTGCACCCCCTAGGGTATTCCACTTGTTGCCTTTTATTATTGGGCCATATTGCATGTTGAACTTCTTTGGGCAAAACAAAACAATCAAATGATCATTGTCCCTCAAAATGTTGCTTAAATGAATGATCAAGTCCCTTTCAAAGAAAATTGCCCAAAGACATTTAACACTATTGTAACTATGGTCTAAACGATGACCCGCGCCCGTCCCTTTCACCTCCTAAGACAAGATTGTCCACCAAATGCAATGGTGGAACAAAATTGTCAAAAGGTTTGAAACATAACAAAAATCTTTGAGAAAACTTTAGGGTAGATAAGCTCTTAAGTACTTGTCAACTTTCCAAGAAAACACTTGCCTAATTTCAAAACCCACTTCACAAACACTTTCAAACAAACTTTCAAAAAAACCTTGAAACATCTTTTCAAAAAGACAAACACCTTTTGTTAAAACATTCGAGTAAAGAATTGTTACAAGGGTAGCCTATACAAGGCATCTTTTTCAAAACACTTTCAAAACCACACATAAAGCACCATTTCAAACAATTGAAAACCAAGGCAAGTTGATCTAAGCAAGTACCTAAGAGCCCATGGATAACCATGGATAGAAGGGGTGCTAATACCTTCCCCTTCTATAATCTACTCCCCGAACCCAAGAAAAATCTCAAAGGTTTTTGCTGTGCTTTTTAAACCTTTCCTTAGGATAAAATAAAAAGTCGATGGCGACTCTTGCTCAACCGAAACATTTGCGAAAACAAACGCAAAACCCTAGTCAGTTCTCCCACCGTATCACACTATGAAACCTACTGAAACTGTTCTAGGCATGTCTTCTATTTTGTGGAGAAATAACCAAATTGCAGATGTTCTGACTAGCATAGTGTGATACGGTGGGAGAGAACTGACTGTTTTTGGAATGCTGGTTTGCGTTTTGCGTTTGTTTTCGCAAAATGCCGCAGTAAGCAAGAGTCTCCACCGTCTTTTATTTTATCCAACAAGGAAAGGAAAAAAGCACAGAAAAATTCCTTTTTCGAGATGTTTCTCGGGTCCGGGGGGTAGATTATAGAAAGGGAAGGTGTTAGCATCCTTCCTATTCGTGGTTATCCATGGGCTCTTAGGTATTTGCTCAAAGTGTTTTCAAAATTTGCTTTTCTTTGTGTTTGTGGGTTTGAAAAAAGTTTTTGTTTTGAAAGGTGTAAGTGCGAAAAGTTTCATTTTGTTTGGAAAAGAGCAAGTACTTAAGAACCATCTACCTACTCGAAAAAGGAATCAATCTGTGCTAATGTCCTTTAGACAATACTATCCCACTATTGATGAGTAGGTAGTATCGTCGTTGGAGTTTTAAGGGTCAATTCGATTAAGGGACGTACGGTCACTAAAGCAATGTTAGGACGCCTTAGCGGTAACCCTAATGTCTTAGATAATTTTTCCGAGGCAACCGTTTTGAGGCAAATATGATCTTGGGACAAGAGAGCGACCTCTAAAACTTCCTATACTCAATGACCACGTTCAAAGGCAACCAAGTGAGGTGTACCCTAAGAGTGTGCATGTGCGAGTGTGTTATTTTTAGTTAATTTGTCTGTACATGTCAATGGTTATCTATGTTGATTTTAGGTTAAACATTCGATCTTGTCATACATTCCCTATTATCAAACATCTAACAATTTATAAGTTGCGGAAATTAAATTGCGGAAATTAAACTAGCTATTACAAGGTGTCGGGTATTTACATCGCCAAAAATAACCCTTGAAATTAAAATGCGGAAAATAAATAAAGCGATAAAATAATTAAAGTCCTATTAAACTATTACATTCCGGGAAACAGATACAATATTGAAATCAAATGGATCACATGCGAGAAATTAAATCAGGCGAGTTCTAGGGTTTTGACCCTTTAATTATTAAAGAAAAGAATTTTTTGGTTTATTTTGAATTTATGGAAGAAATTAAATTAAGTTAATTATTAAATTAGTAAACAAATTAATTAATTAATGAAAATAATATTTTTGGATTTTGATATTTAAAGAAATAGAAATAAATTAATCAAAGTTAATAAAAAAACCTATTTGTCTAAGTTAATTTTAATTATTGCAAAAGATATTAAAGTTATTCCTAATTAAACTAAATTTATTAAATTAATATTTATTAACAAAAATAAAGTGTTGAATTTAATTTTAATAATGAAAATATTTTTGGTTTTTAATTTTATTAAAAAAAAATTTTGATTGGTTAATTAAAATTAATAACAATAAATAAATAAATAAAAGAAATAATAAAAATAGAGAAAGAGTTTAGGAGGTTATGGGCCTGATTTTGGAGGTTTGATTAGCAAGTTCAAGGTCCAATAGCATGCAGGCCTGGCTGACTTTCTGGAATTCCATATGGCACGTTGACTAGAGCATATGATGAACTTTCATTCTTGACCACCATATTTGGCCTGGGGCCATCTGGCAAGCATTTGAATGAGGTTGTATGATAGATCCCACGCTGGCATCATCACTGGATCACTTATTGAAAAATAACAACAAATGCATGAGGGACCTGGGATTCGAACCCAGGTCCTGTTGGTATTTGGAGACACGCCTTTGCCTCTGAACCAATGTGCTTCAATTGTTATTATATTGGACACTGAATATTATAAGGGAAATCAATTAAATGCCAGAAAATATAAAAAATAAAGCGCGAATATTTGAACTGTCCAATGGGGGAGGGCCACGTCTTCATCTTCTTCGTTCATCCCTGTATATTTACCTGCGGATTTACATCCGCAGCTAAATTCGCAGGTCATTCCTAAAGAGGATTCTAGGCCATGAAAACCCAATCCAAGACCATGGTTATGTTCGTCTAGGCTTCCTGAAAAAATCTACACCATTCTTGGACCTTGATTTCCCCTGAAAAAGAAAACCCTAAAATCTAATGCAAAACCCTAGCTATACGGTTATCGGATTAGAGACCATATTAATGCAATCAAATAATGCCAAAAGTCCAGAAATTGCACAAGCATCATGAATATGTCAATGATTTGTCAAAAATATGCAAGAACATGAGGTTACAATTTCGAATACAGGGCGGTTTTTTGAGAGACTTACAGCGCGGTTGGGAGGGTGTGAGGGTTTGCTTTTGATTGCAGGAGGTTCCGTGGACACCCAGCAATGGATTGGTGTTGAGATTTGCTTCTGAATTTGCCTATATGCACGAATTCAGTTTCACACTTTTTCACCTTTTTTCAAGTTTTGCTTTTGGTGTTCTTGCAGTCTCTACCCCTTGAATTCAAGTGCTTTAGCTTGTATAAGTAATGAGCAATGCATTAGGTCAACAAATGTGGGCTGAATCCTTGTGCATCAATGCTTGGAGATTTGATTTGATCCTCCATTGATAACTTTCCAATTTTTCCAAAAATCCAATCTTTTTGCACATGTAATGTATGATACGAATTTGATTCACTTGATGATGATGATTAAGTCCTGAAAATAGAAAAAGATCTCATGTAATCAAGTTTTGTGATTTTGTTTGATTTAAATTGATTTAAAATGGAATAATTCAATAAAAAATCAAATAAAATAGAAAATTTGATAAATGGAATCAAGGCTGAATCTAGGACACGTGTGTGGTGTGACAAGATCAAATCAAGTGGAAAAGAATGGGCCCATTTGACCAAATTTGAAGTTTTGGGGATAGTTGACTTTTGGCAATTTTGCAAAAATGCCTAACTTCAAAACTGCATAACTTCTTCAATTTTGAACTTTTGGAAGTGTTCTGAGACTTTTTAGAAAGTTTGAGATGTCATCCAACCAACCCTTTTGGACTCATATCATTTTTATGTTCCATGCTCAAGTTATAAGCTTTGGAAAAAAAGTTTTTTTGTTGACTTTCAAAAATGACCTATAATGTCCCAATTTGTAACTTCTTGTGAATGAATTTTCTGATATTGGGGTATGAAGATGGATGAAATTGCATCCTCTTCAAAATGAGCTTTGGATGGGTAATTTCTCATAAAGTATGAGAAAGTTATGCTTGGTCAAAGTTGAATTGACTTTTCCTACAAAACCCTAATTTAGCAACTTTTGAGTCTTGATGAATTTTGAGCAATCCTTGATGAATCATGATCAAACCTTGATGAAATGATGAAATATCCTTCAAAATGAGAATGTTGACAAAAAAACTTGAAGTTTGACTTTTTATAGGTCACAGTTGACTTTTGCCCTAGCATAGTCGATTTTTGGACCCTTTGAGCAATTGACTGAGCAAACTTCCTCTGCATGGCTTGAAATTTGACATGGATGACCTTGTGAACATATTAGGACATTGGGGATAACTTGAGGTCATTTGGATGTAAGGACCTTGATGCAACACAAAACCCTAATTTGAGGTTGACTGCCTTAGGAGATAGCTTGACTGTCCAACTCTTGAGCAATCTTGAGCAATCTTGAGCAACTTGGAGATTTTTCTTGCCATGTCTTGGGAAATATGAGAGGGCAAATTTTGGGGTACAACAGCTGACCCTGTTCAATTTTCTTAAACCTGAGGATATAGATTGGCTTTCTGGCCTTTCGTGATCCGAAGGTGGAAGATGATTGAACACTAGAGTGCCCAAAAATTTGCACTCGCATGAAGTGGTATCAGCATTGTGATGTTGGGAATGGTCTTACAGATGCCATTTGGAGCTTGTTGATAGGTGGTCTGAACTTCGACTGGAATATGAATCAGGGAGATCTTATCGTCGATCTGACTGAACCAGAGGAGGTCTTGGATTGACTTTGACTGGATCGACATCAGAAAAAATCTTCGAATCGATTTGATTGGACCAGACGAAAGGCTTGGAATAACTTTAACTGGAATACGAATTAAGGAGATCTTATCGGCAATCTAACTGAACCAGAGGAGGTCTTGGATTAACTTTGACTGGATCGGCATCAGAAAAATCTTCGAATCGATTTAACTGGACCAAACGAAAGTCTTGGAATAACTTCAACTGGAATACAAATAAGGGAGATCTTATCGGCGATCTAACTAAACCAAAAGAGGTCTTGGATTAACTTTGACTGGATCGGCATCAGAAAAATCTTCGAATCGATTTAACTGGACCAGACAAGAGTCTTGGAATAACTTCAACTGGAATACGAATCAGGGAGATCTTATCGGCGATCTAACTGAACCAGAAGAGGTCTTGGATTAACTTTGACTGGATTGGCATCAGAAAAATCTTCGAATCGATTTAACTGGACCAGACAAGAGTCTTGGAATAACTTCAACTGGAATACGAATCAGGGAGATCTTTTCGGTGATCTAACTGAACCAGAAGAGGTCTTGGATTAACTTTGACTGGATCGGCATCAGAAAAATCTTCGAATCGATTTAACTGGACCAGACAAGAGTCTTGGAATAACTTCAACTGGAATACGAATCAGGGAGATCTTATCGGTGATCTAACTGAACCAGAGGAGGTCTTGGATTAACTTTGACTGGATCGGCATTAGAAAAATCTTCGAATCGATTTAACTGGACCAAACAAGAGTCTTGGAATAACTTCAACTGGAATACGAATCAGGGAGATCTTATCGGTGATCTAACTGAACCAGAAGAGGTCTTGGATTAAGTTTGACTGGATCAGCATCAGAAAAATCTTCGAATCGATTTAACTAGACCAGACAAGAGTCTTGGAATAACTTCAACTAGAATACGAATTAGGGAGATCTTATCGGTGATCTAACTGAACCAGAAGAGGTCTTTGACATAGCTGAGAACTTAACTGGATCTTTCCTGAAAGGTAAAGGTTAGTCATATGCAATGCATGATATGGATCAAGCAATGATGTTCTCAACATAAATGAGATTGTATGGTATGATGCGTATATGCATGTATCATGATGTATGGAAATGTAATGTTTTAGCTGGGGAAAATAAATCCCGGATAGCTTGCTGGAGAATAGAGTTGAATTCTTCGTTTCCGTTGGGGATGACGAACGAAGATGATTGTGAGAATAGACCTGCAGGAGAAGATTACTCCGTTGGGGAATAAACTGATGAGGAGATTACTCTGTGGGGAAGAGATGTTATGCTGAGGATTCCACTGATAAATTCCGTCGGGATGAATTATCGTTGCCGGTGATATTGAGCCTGTTGAGGATTGAATTCCCGTTTGTGAAAGGAAAGAACTTCGCTAGGGATGATCTTTGAGTTGCGACTTTCTGGGGATAACCCTGCTAGACTTTTGTGGGGATAATCCTCTGAATTCTGCTGGGAATGATCCTTTGAACTCGGCCGGGGAAATTTATTTTGTACTACGCTGGGGATAAACTTCCAGAGTCTACTGGGGATGATGCTTCAACTCTGTTGGGGAAGCTTTTTCAGACTGCGCTGGAAAATTTTAACTCCACTGGGGGTATCTTGTATTCTGTCGGGGAACACCCTTATACTCCACTAGGGAATATTAAGAATGCCGGGGATATCAAGCCTTTTTAGTGCTGATGGTAGATCAACTCTGCTTGGGGAGAGCATCGCTGATTCGCTCATAGTTTCAAGTCCCAGCTGGGGGGAAGCTACCATTACTGCCTTACTCTGCGGGGAGTGAAAGTATCTTAGCCATATTCTTCAGATGAATCTACCTTTGTACCTGGTGGACAGCGCAACTGTACAATTCAGACAATTCTTATTGCCCCTGTTTCTGATGTTACCCGTAATCGCCTTTTGTTTCGCCCGTAAATATTTATGAGCAGCAATTAATGTCAAATGCATATATCAAAAATGAACATTGGACGTTCTTTGCAAAACAAAACAGATAAAGGAAAAACAGTTTGAAATTTCTTTGAAAATGAATTGTATTGATTTTGAAGTTTGGCCTGTAAATAAGCATTTTTGTACAAGAGGCTGACGTCCTAGTAAGAGAACGCCGTCGAATAATAGAATTTACACAATTTGTGAAAAACTAAACAAAACAGCTATGTGAATAATCCCACTGGGTTCCAACTCTAATATTGCCCTTATGTCTTCGAGTATCTCATCACTTTGCTATTTGGTTGAAGGTAGATCAGATTGATTAGTGTCGTCCGAGCTTGATAGTCGATACCGACGTTTGGATGCAAGGTGATCCAATGAGACATAGTATTACACTTTGATCCCTAATTTTTGCCTGGACTGCCCTTTCGGGTTTTCAGTCCACCGGGATACCCCTTTTTTCCCAAGCCGCCTTTTCAGGTTTTCGACTTGCCGGGTGTACAGATTTTTCATTTTCATCCCTTATTTTTGCCCGAACCCTTTTGGTTCGTCGGGAAGCCCTTATTTTTGCCTAGGCCAGTCAACCTAGCGGGTCTTTGATTATGCGTAGTATCTTTTTACTATGTCTGCATTGACGGGGTGAGGAAGGTCGTCACCATCCATGGTGGTTAGAATCATAGCTCCTCCTGAGAAAATGTTCTTAACCACAAATGGCCCTTCGTAAGTAGGGGTCCATTTGCCCCTGGGATCACTTGAGGTAGAATAATGCGCTTGATTACCAGATCCCCAACTTGATACTTTTGTCGTCTAACTTTCTTGTTAAATGCCTTGATCATCCGTTTTTGGTACGTCTGACCATGAAAAATAGCAGTAAGTCTCTTTTCATCGATTAAATTCAGTTGATCAAGCCGGGTCTGAATCCAGTCATCTTCACTCAAACCTGCATCCTTCATGATTCGAAGAGAGGGTATCTGAACTTCAATGGGCAAGACTGCCTCCATGCCATATACCAAGGAATAGGGTGTTGCCCCTGTTGACGTCCGCGCTGAGGTATGGTACCCATGAAGAGAAATTGGTAACATCTCGTGCCAGTATTTGTATGTCCCTGTCATCTTCTGCACAATCTTCTTAATGTTCTTATTAGCCACTTCTACAGCCCCATTCATCTTCGACCAGTAGGGAGAAGAGTTGTGATGATGTATCTTAAATTGCTCGCAGAGCTCGGTGATCATCTTGTTGTTGAGATTGGTACCATTATCCATAATAATCCTCTCTAGTACACCATATCGACAGATCAGATTGTGCCAAATAAACCGTGCCACGACGTTCTTGGTTACGGTAGCAAAGGAAGCTGCTTCAACCCACTTCATAAAGTAATCAATTGTTACCAGGATGAAACGATTCCCGTTGGATGCTGTAGGTCTGATCTCGCCGATCATATCAATTCCCCACATTGCAAAAGGCCAAGGTGCCGTCAAGACGTTCAGAGGGACTGGAGGTATATGCACCTTATCAGCATAGACCTGACATTTCTGACATGTCCGAGAATGCTGATAACAGTCGGCTTCCATCATGGACCAATAATATCCTGCCCGAAGGATTTTCTTTACTGTCGTGTGTCCACTGGAATGAGTTCCGAAAGTACCTTCATGTAACTCTGCCATGATCCTTTCTGCTTCATTCTTATCCACACAACGCAGTAAGGTCGAATCATGGTTACCCTTGTAAATAATGCCATTGCTAATGAAGAACTTCGCCGCGAATCTTCTCAGAAACTTCTTGTCATTAACAGATGCACCCTCGGGGTATTCCTGAGCCTCAAGATACATTTTCACCTCATGAAACCAGGGTTTATCCGCTACCTCTTCAGTCTCAATGTCACAACAATGTGCAGGTTCGTCCAATCTTTCAATGATAATCCGGGGAGCCTCGTTGTCCCAATTGACCTTGGACATAGAAGACATCGTAGCCAGCGCGTCCGCCAACTGATTCTCCTCTCTAGGGAAGTGTTCAAAGGTTATCTCCTCGAAATGGGGAAGCAACGTCAATACATACTCCTTGTAAGGAATAAGATTTGGGTGTTTCGTATCCCACTCGCCTCTGATCTGACTGATCACGAGAGCGAAATCTCCGAAGACACTCAGAAACTTAATCCTTAGGTCAATTGCTGCTCGAAGACCCATAATGCACGCCTTATACTCCACCATATTATTGGTGCAGTTGAAACATAGTCGGGCGGTAAACGGAGTATGAGAGCCTTTAGGAGATATGATCACAGCGCCAATGCCATTACCCAAAGCATTTGAAGCTCCATCAAAGTACATAGACCATCGGGATCCTTCCTCAGGTCCTTCATCCGATCCAGGTGTCTCACAATCAGTCACTATCATGATATTCTCGTCCGGGAATTCAAAGTTCATAGATTGGTAATCATCCACTGCCTGATGCGCCAAATGGTCTGCTAACACACTTCCCTTGATTTCCTTTTGGGTCATGTACTGGATGTCATACTCAGTCAAGATCATATGCCATCTTGCTATTCTTTCGGACAAGGCAGGCTTTTCGAAGATATACTTGATTGGATCCATCTTTGATATCAACAGGGTAGTGTGAGTCAACATATACTATCTCAGCCGGCGAGCAGCCCATGTCAAAGCGCAACAAGTTTTCTCGAGCAACGAGTATCGGGTCTCGCAGTCGGTAAACTTTTTGCTAAGGTAATAAATAGCATGCTCTTTTCGGCCAGACTCGTCATGCTGCCCCAACACACACCCCATTGAGTTGTCGAGTACTGTCAGGTATAAGATCAGAGGTCTCCCTTCAACTGGAGGCATCAGAATAGGTGGCTCTTGGAGATACTCTTTGATCCTTTCGAAAGTGGCCTGGCATTCATCGTTCCAACGTACTACTTGATCTTTCTTCAGTAGCTTGAAGATTGGCTCACAAGTAGCAGTCAGGTGCGAGATGAATCGGGAAATGTAGTTCAGTTGTCCCAGAAAGCCTCTGACTTCTTTCTCTATTCTGGGAGCTGGCATCTCCTGTATTGCCTTCACTTTTGCAGGATCCACTTGAATACCTTTATCGCTTACAACGAAACCCAGCAGCTTACTAGATCTCACCCCGAAGGTGCACTTGTTCGGGTTTAATCTCGGCTTGTACAACTTCAGTCTGTCAAACAGCTTCTGCAGATGGTCAAGATGTTCCTCCTTAGTTTGGGACCTTGCAATCATATCGTCAACGTATAAATCAATCTCGTGATGGATCATGTCATGAAACAAAGCAACCATGGCACGCTGATACATTGCCCCAGCGTTCTTCAATCCAAAAGGCATGACCTTGTAGCAAAAGGTACCCCACTGAGTAACAAAAGTTGTCTTCTCCATGTCTTCGGGAGCCATTTTAATCTGATTATAACCGGAGAAACCATCCATAAAGGAGAATACCTTGTGCTGAGCAGTGTTGTCAACCAGAACGTCGATATGAGGTAGAGGGAAGTCATCCTTGGGGATTGCCCTGTTCAGATCCCTATAGTCGACACACATTCGGACCTTACCATCCTTCTTCGGAACAGGAACCACATTGGCCACCCACTAAGGGTAAGAAGTAACTGCTAGAAAACCGGCATCAAACTGTTTCATAACTTCAGCCTTGATTTTCTCAAACATCTCTAGGCGCATTCGGCGAACCTTCTATTTCACTGGAAGACAATCTTCCTTGGTAGGCAAGCGGTGAACCACAATATCGGTATCCAACCCAGGCATATCTTCGTAAGACCAGGCAAAGATCTCAACATAGTCATGCTGCATCTGAATCAACCGTTGCTTCACACTAAGCTCCAGATTTGCACCGATCTTAACTTCCTTCTTATCGATCTCTGTACCCAGATTCACTGTTTCCACTAGCTCTTCGTGCGGCTGAATAACCCTCTCTTCTTGAAGTAACAGTCTTGCAAGTTCACCAGGCACTATGCAATCATCTTCACCTTCGTCTTCGGCTAAGTTGATTGGATTTTCGAAGTCATAACCGACAGTAGCAGAGTCGTTACCAGTGAGATCCAGAGTGGATGTAGACCTGTATATGTGAGTGTGTGTAAAATAGTTGTTTTGCAATATAATAAAGAAAAACAAAGAGCACAAAATTTGAAATACAAGAAACGTCCAATGATTTTATTAATGATATATGAAAATGACACACATAAAGCCCTCACAAATGAAGCCATGGTGCCCCGGGTAAGACACCGGGCCATAGAGTTTAAAACATTGTCTGTTACAAATTCAAAACAAAAAGTTTCATTACTGGGTGATAACAGAAACGGGCATATAATCCTTCGCTGTCCAGTTGCTTAATCCACCATTGGCAGTAGGGTAGATCCAACTGTCAATATCAAACTCTTCATCATCGTCATCCCTGATAGAATTCACCCTTGCGTCTTGCTTAGGCTTTTTCGATGCTCCGAACTCAATCTCCTTAGCATCAATCAAGTCTTGTACCTTGTTCTTCAAAACCCACCAATCATCTGTATTATGCCCCGGGCTATCAGAGTGAAAAGCACAGCGGGCATTAGGATTATACTTTGGTGATGTAGTGTTAGGATTCTTCGGGGCCTCCCTTGGAATCACTAGATTGGTTTTCAACAACTGTGGCAGAATCTGAGATAAAGTCATGTTGAGACGGGTGAATTTCCTTCGCGGTTTCTCGTCCTTTTGTTGTTTGTTGTGCCGAGGAGCACCAGCAGGTCTTGAAATAACAACCGCATTAACAGCTTGGCGGTGTTCAGGTCTATTCTATCTTTTCGAACTGTAGACAACGCTGGACTCTTTCTTAAAAGGCTTCTTCTCGGTGCTTGATGAAGCACCCTTTTGTATCTTACCAGCCTTAATACCAGCCTCAATCCTCTCACCAGTCATAATTAGCTCTGTAAACCCAGACGAAGAGCTTCCAATCAGATGGTTGAAAAATGGACCAAGCAAGGTCCCCAGAAACATATCCACAAGCGCCTGATCAGCCAAGGGTGGTTGTACTCTTCCGGCGAGCTCCCTCCACTTCTGAGCATAATATTTGAAACCTTCACCCATTCCTATTGACATACCCTGGAGTTGGGTACGCGTGGGAGCGAGGTCGGAATTGTACTGGTACTGCCTGTAGAAAGCAGTAGCCAAATCTTCCCAACTGCGGATACTGGCTCCGTCCAACTGGTAAAACCATTCTAGCTGAGTCCTTGAGAGACTGTCTTGAAAGAAGTGGATCCATAGGTTCTTATCAGCGGTGTACGGCTGAATCTTCCTTACATATGACCGGAGGTGCAGCTTCGGACAAGAAACTCCATCATACTTAGCAAAGGCTGGTGCTTTAAATTTATGGGGAATCACCACCCCAGATGATAGACCCAGATCACCAAAGTCCAGACCAGGCACTTTCTAAACTTCCATCGCACTCAACCGGTCTTCCAGCTGTTTGTATCTATCCTCAGCAGGAGGATACTGGTCTTCATGGAAGTCCGTCTCATTGTCTGAGACCACAGGGCTAGGAGCCCTTCTTTCTTCCTGACTATCTTTCCCTCCAAATGAGATGGTCAAATCAACTTCATCCCGTAGCCTATTTCCAAACTTGTGACCTGTGTTAAACAGGACTGTCCTCTTCTTCTTCTTCTTCTTCTGCTTCAGAATTAGGGTCTTCAGATCCTGCTGACCCTCAGCTAAATTCATGAACAACTCTTGAAATTGGGCATTCTAGGCCTGTAGGGCCTTGATGGCTTGCTCAGTTGAAGGTTCAGCAGACATGATGAGTGCTGAAATAAATAGCGAAGAAGATAAGAGACCTGTAATGGGTACCTGTTATGAAGTGCATGGGGCGAAATGCGTATGACATGATTTCAAAGACAACCGAGAGATTCAAATTTGTAAACAAGAAAGGAAACACACTTTTATTAGATAAACTTGAAATTCAAATTGTTCAACAAATTTCCTTTAAGGCGTTACAAGAAAGGAAATACTAAAAAGTAAATAAAAACTGGAAAGGAAATAATCAAAGGACAATCAGTGCTCCCATGGTCTCTTCTTGTCGATGCAGACATAGTCATTTAGAATCCGCTCATTCTCCAACTGCCTAGTCAACTTCTGGATCTTCTGTTCTTGCTCGTTAAACTTTTCTCGATAAGCATCCCGTTCTTCTCTCAGTTGCATCCAAGACCTTTTCAGTGCCCCAATGTCAGTGGGCATGTAAGGATGGAGGATGGTAGGAAGAACCCCCTTTTCATTAGCAACTTCAACAATGACAGGCAGGACGGCTTCATACGGCATACCCAACTTTTGGGCACGGATACGAACCCATCTGAGATATGGATCCATTGGAAGAGAAGTCCTTAGACCCAGCTCATGTGGATCAGATCTGTGAACTCTATCCCAAGCCCTTATGAATCTGCGGCATTGCTCGTCACTATCCCCTTGAAAATCAAAGATGATACTAGGCATCAGCAGCTCATGAGGTCATTCTCTTCTGGCACGCCCAAATTGACGTAAGGCCAAGCACGGGTTGTAAGAAATTCCTCCATTGGTTCCTATCAATGGAACATTGGGGTACTCCCCACAACGATCAATAATGGCCACCTCGTCCATACCCTTGATAGTCCAGATGATGTCATTATGAGAGAGAGACATAACCCTATAAGCCCAGCCCATGCCTTCTTTGTTCTTCAACACTGATTTGGGGAGGTGCGAAATAAACCACCTCGCTAATAATGGAGCACATCACATCAAGGTTCCCTGCTTTCGGGCAGTACGGGCATAAAGCTGATGAAGAATGTCACCCAAGAGAGTGGGTACAGGATTACGAGAGATGAAGATTTTCACCGCATTCACATCAACAAAGGAGTCAAAGTTCGGAAACAATACCAAGCCATATATCAGAAGAGCCAGAATATCTTTGAATGCCTTGAAGTCTAGACTATCCCAGAAATAATTAGCCTTACCAACCAAGAACTTAGTCAGAAAGCCCTTTGCTCCACTTCTAGTCTCCCAATTAGCCATTACCTCATCCTTGGTCAAATGAAGGGCTGAAGCAATATCTTCTGGCCTAAGGATCTTCTCCCAACCAGTAAACGGGGTCTGCTCCAGAATAGAGATACCGAGCAGCTCAGAGAACTCTTCTAAAGTGGGAACCAACTGGTAGTCTTGAAAAGTAAAGCAATGGTACAATGGATCATAGAATTGGACCAAAACACTCATCATCTGCTCGTCCAATTTGGAGGTGACCAAACTGAGAAGATACCCATGTCTTCTGATGAAGGAGGTAGTATCAGGCATCTTTGCAATCAATTCTTTAAGCATGGTGGGAACCTGGACAAAGTTGATTCGGATGGTATTCCTACGCATGGGCATCATGACCTACAAAACAGAACAAAGATAAATCCCTCCTGTCTTTGTAATAGGTTAGTCCAATGCAAGATGCATGGAATGTTATGATGTCATGATGTCATGATAGAAATCACACCACAAGTATCCACAAACAGCAAACATGGTAAAGGCACACAAGTCACACAGAGAGCCCTTAGATTTCAGGATGGCAAGGAGCTTAGGTACTACCCTCTTTCAGTTCAGTTGGTTTAAACCTGTCCTAAAAATAGTAACCGGGTTCTAGAGGATCTCAATATCACTGACTACCCTCAATCAGTCATAATTCCAATTTAGCAACCTTTTCTTGAGGCCGGAATCATCGCGAGAGTTTAGTCTCAATGAGTGTAGCATACTGCTACTGTTCTATGGCCAAGTTGGTCAATTTAAAGGTTCTAAGGTCAGTTGGTGCTCAATGACCCCTTAGATGACCCATATTCTCCTTGTTCCAACACAAGGGATATCAGTACAATCTAAAGTGCCACACCAACGTAGCTACTGCTTCAACTGTATCGGTCTACACCGTACAGTTCCCTCACAGTTTATTGCTACTTACCTAAAGGGTATCCCCAGATCCGGGTTAGGATCTATAGTAACTCCGATACAAGCCCACAAATGTAAAGCATACAAAGCACACAATTGAAAACACAATGATATAATCCTAAGGTACACCCCACAAAAATAAATCTCCCCAGCAGAGTCGCCAGTTCTGTGATACGGTGGGAGAGAACTGACTGTTTTTGGAATGCTGGTTTGCGTTTTGCATTTTATGTTTGCAAAATGTCGCGGTAAGAAATAGTCGCCACCGTCTTTTATTTTATCCAACAAGGAAAGGAAAAAAGCACAGAAAAATTCCTTTTTCGAGATGTTTCTCAGGTCTGGGGGGTAGATTATAGAAAGGGAAGGTGTTAGCACCCTTCCTATCCGTGGTTATCCACGGGCTCTTAGGTACTTGCTCAAAGTGTTTTCAAAATTTTGTTTTCTTTGTGTTTGTGGGTTTGAAAAGAGTTTTTGTTTTGAAAGGTGTAAGTGCGAAAAGTTTCGTTTTGTTTGGAAAAGAGCAAGTACTTAAGAACCATCTACCTACTCGAAAAAGGAATCAATCTATGCTAATGTCCTTTAGACAATACTATCCCACTATTGATGAGTAGGTAGCATCGTCGTTGGAGTTTTAAGGGTCAATTCGATTAAGGGACGTGCGGTCACTAAAGCAATGTTAAGACGCCTTAGCGGTAACCCTAATGTCTTAGATCATTTTTCCGAGGCAACCGTTTCGAGGCAACTATGATCTTGGGACAAGAGAGAGACCTCTAAAACTTCCTATACTCAATGACCACGTTCGAAGGCAACCAAGTGAGGTGTACCCTAAGAGTGCGCATGTGCGAGTGTGTTGTTTTCAGTTAATTTGTCTTTGTACATGTCAATGGTTATCTATGTTGATTTTAGGTTAAACATTTGATCTTGTCATGCATTCCCTATTATCAAACATCTAACAGTTTTTAAGTTGCGGAAATTAAATTGCGGAAATTAAACTAGCTATTACAAGGCGTCGGGTATTTACATCGCCAAAAACAACCCTTGAAATTAAAATGCGGAAAATAAATAAATCGATAAAATAATTAAAGTCCTATTAAACTATTACATTCCGGGAAACAGATACAATATTGAAATCAAATGGATCGCATGCGAGAAATTAAATCGGGCGAGTTCTAGGGTTTTGACCCTTTAATTATTAAAGAAAAGATTTTTTTGGTTTATTTTGAATTTATGGAAGAAATTAAATTAAGTTAATTATTAAATTAGTAAACAAATTAATTAATTAATGAAAATAATATTTTTGGATTTTGATATTTAAAGAAATAGAAATAAATTAATCAAAGTTAATAAAAAACCCTATTTGTCTAAGTTAATTTTAATTATTGCAAAAGATATTAAAGTTATTCCTAATTAAACTAAATTTATTAAATTAATATTTATTAACAAAAATAAAGTGCTGAATTTAATTTTAATAATGAAAATATTTTTGGTTTTTAATTTTATTAAAAAAAAGTTTTGATTGGTTAATTAAAATTAATAACAATAAATAAATAAATAAAAGAAATATTAAAAATAGAGAAAGAGTTTAGGAGGTTATGGGCCTGATTTTGGAGGTTTGATTAGCAAGTTCAAGGTCCAATAGCATGCAGGCCTGGCTGACTTTCTGGAATTCCATGTGGCACATTGACTAGAGCATATGATGGACTTTCATTCTTGACCACCAGATCTTGCCTGGGGCCATCTGGCAAGCATTTGAATGAGGCTGTATGATAGATCCCACATTGGCATCATCACTGGATCACCTATTGAAAAATAACAACAAATGCATGGGGGACCTGGGATTCGAACCCAGGTCATGTTGGTATTTGGAGACACGCCTTTGCCACTGAACCAATGTGCTTCAATTGTTATTATATTGGACACTGAATATTATAAGGGAAATCAATTAAATGCCAGAAAATATAAAAAATAAAGCGCGAATATTTCAACTGTCCAATGGGGGAGGGCCACGTCTTCATCTTCTTCGTTCATCCATGTATATTTACCTGTGGATTTACATCCGCAACTAAATTCGCAGGTCATTCCTAAAATGGATTCTAGGCCATGAAAACCCAATCCAAGACCATGGTTATGTTCGTCTAGGCTTCCTGAACAAATCTACACCATTCTTGGACCTTGATTTCCCCTGAAAAAGAAAACCCTAAAATCTAATGCAAAACCCTAGCTATACGGTTATGAGGTTAGAGACCATATTAATGCAATCAAATAATGCCAAAAGTCCAGAAATTGCACAAGCATCATGAATATGTCAACGATTTGTCAAAAATATGCAAGAACATGAGGTTACGATTTCGAATACAGGGCAGTTTTTTGAGAGACTTACAGCGCGATTGGGAGGGTGTGAGGGTTTGCTTTTGATTGCAGGAGGTTCAGTGGACACCCAGCAATGGATTGGTGTTGAGATTTGCTTCTGAATTTGCCTCTATGCACGATTTCAGTTTCACACTTTTTCACCTTTTTTCAAGTATTGCTTTTGGTGTTCTTGCAGTCTCTACCCCTTAAATTCAGGTGCTTTAGCTTGTATAAGTAATGAGCAACGCATTAGGTCAACAAATGTGGGATGAATCCTTGTGCATCAATGCTTGGAGATTTGATTTGATCCTCCATTGATAACTTTCCAATTTTGCCAAAAATCCAATCTTTTTGCACATGTAATGTATGATACGAATTTGATTCACTTGATGATGATGATTAGGTCCTGAAAATAGAAAAAGATCTCATGTAATCAAGTTTTGTGATTTTGTTTGATTTAAAATGGAATAATTCAATAAAAAATCAAATAAAATAGAAAAATTGATAAATGGACTCAAGGCTGAAGCTAGGACACGTGTGTGGTGTGACAAGATCAAATCAAGTGGAAAAGAATGGGCCCATTTGACCAAATTTGAAGTTTTGGGGATAGTTGACTTTTGGCAATTTTGCAAAAATGCCTAAATTCAAAAATGCATAACTTCTTCAATTTTGAACTTTTGGAAGTGTTATTGGACTTTTTAGAAATATTGAGATGTCCTCTAACCAACCCTTTTAGTCTCATATAATTTTGATGTTCCATGCTCAAGTTATAAGCTTTGGAAAAAAAGTGTTTTTGTTGACTTTCAAAAATGACCTATAATGTCCCAATTTGTAACTTCTTGTGAACGCATTTTCTGATCTTGGGGTATGAAGATGGATTGTAGGAAATTTCATCCTCTTCAAAATGAGCTTTGGATGGGTAATTTCTCATAAAGTATGAGAATGTTATGCTTGGTCAAAGTTGAGTTGACTTTTCCTACAAAACCCTAATTTAGCAACTTTTGAGTCTTGATGAATTTTAAGCAATCCTCGATGAATCATGATCAACCCTTGATCAAATGATGAAATATCCTTCAAAATGAGAATGTTGACAAAAAAACTTAAAGTTTGACTTTTTATAGGTCACAGTTGACTTTTGCCCTAGCATAGTCGATTTTTGGACCCTTTGAGCAATTGACTGAGCAAACTTCCTCTGCAAGGCTTGAAATTTGACATGGATGACCTTGTGAACATATTAGGACATTGGGGAGCACTTGAGGTCATTTGGATGTAAGGACCTTGATGCAACACAAAACCCTAATTTGAGGTTGACTGCCTTCGGAGATAGCTTAACTGTCCAACTCTTGAGCAATCTTGAGCAACTTGGAGATTTTTCTTGCCATGTCTTGGGAAATATGAGAGGGCAAATTTTGGGGTACAACACATAGGGAGAGAACAAGTTCTGACATTGGCACCAGCGCTTCTGGAGTCTGTTTTGTTATCAGTAATATCAGAACTTCTGAAAATTACTGTGTTCCCAGCAGGGTCAGAATCTCTGACCTCATACTTTTTCACTAACAGGTGTCTGTATTGCAGCGTGCCAGAGTCAGAACCTCTGACCTATACATTTTCACTAACAGGTTTCTATTCTGCAGTAGGCCAGGGTCAGAACCTCTGACTTCATTTCAGCAACACGCTGATACTCTTTTCTTCTTCCCCTTGTTATTTTCTTTTTCTTTATTTTTCTCGCTGGCACTCCCCATTTTCATTAATCAGCAAAACACCAAAAATATTTTGTTCACACTTTATTTTCCTTAAAACAAAAAAAATATTTTCTTAAAACAAAACAAGTTCATTTAATATTTTCTTGTATGTATTTCAATATGGTTGTAATAGTAATTTAGGACTTTATTTTCATTTGCAATCCCCATTCATAAATTTGTACCCCCACCCCCTAAATATTATAATAGAGTAGAACTTTACATTTCTGCAATTTATCGCTTTCAAATGTAAATGCAAGATAAAATCAATAAATAAACCACCAAAAAATCAAAGACAAAAGCATTCAATCAAACACACTTGCACACAAACACCCTTAGGGTTTCTTCACTTGGTTGCCTTATACAAAAATAGCCATATTACGCATGCAAAGTATCTTGGTAAAACAAACAAAATTAAAAGATCATAGTCCCTCGATGACACTATTCTAAGTTGCCTTATAAAATGATCTTAGTCCCTCGAAAAGGCTAAGATACTTTGCAACATTTCTAATCATGGTTATACGATGACCCACTCCCGTCCCGTTTACATCCAAAGATAGGATTGTTTACCAAATCGATGGTAAGACAACAATGTCAAAGGAATAGAAAATGCATAAGAAATACATTTGAGAAGGTAGATTGCTTCTAGTTAGTTGCTCTATTTTTCAAACAAATATCCTTGTTATTTTCAAAACAAACACACACATTTTCAAACAACTTATAAACATTGAAAACATTTTCAAAAAGACAAACATCTTTGTATACATTCTTACGAACGAGAATCATTACAAAGATTGCCTAAACGAATGGCCTCTTTTACAAAATACTTTCAAAAACCACACAAAACACAATTTCAAAACAAAAAGCAAGTGATCTAGCAAGTAACTAAAAGCCCATGGAAAACCATGGATGAAAAGGGTGCTAACACCTTCCCTTGTCATAATCTACCCCCGAACTCAAGAAACAATCTCAAAGGTTTTTCCTGTGCTTTTTCACCTTTCCTTTTAGATGAAAGAAAAGTCGGTGGCGACTCTTGCTAACCGCAACATTTGCAAACACAAACGCAAACCCTCAAGTCAGTTCTCCTACCGCATCACACTGAGATTGGCGTTCAATGCCCCAAGTGACAGAGACGGAGACCTGCCCCTGGTTACTCTGCACTTCTTGAGAGATTTCTTGGAATCTTGATTGGACTGCCCTAGGTGTGCTGGATAGTGACATGTCTTACCCCCTGGTTGATAGGAGATTTGTTAATGGGAGTGTCATCCTACTTGAATTGATTTTGTTCACTGAGAGAGCTTCCGTTCACTGGATATTCGTTGTGTGAATTTCTCCGCTGTATATGCAAACGGTGATATTCAAGTAATGCAAAGTTTATGCTTGTCTTGAAGTTTTTAAAAATTCGTTTTTAGAAAGTAAAGAAGATTGTAATTCAACCCTGGATTTTGAGTAAAGCCTTACAGGAGTCAGGATACCTTTTATAACAATATGCTTTCGAACTAACCCATGCTTCAATTAGGACTTTTGAAGGGTTGTAACATGGCTTGGTTCACGGTTTAAGAAACACAGGATAAAGGCTAAAATGTATTTGTACCCACCCGTTCTTCGTGATGTTCTTCAGTCCTAAGCTCAGTTAATTGTACGTTTGAACTCTAATTAAGTCTGGAATGACGTTTCAGTGATAGTTCGAACAAGTTAAGTTTGTCGGAAGGCAGTCATTTCTTGCAACATTTTTCATGTTGTTAAGGATTTATAGTGACCTTTTTTTAATTTGTTATCCCTAATTTTTGCCTGACTGTTCTTGTTTTGAGATTACAGTCAGCGGGATGCCCCAATTTTTGTCAAGTCTCCTTTGTAGGTTTTGACTTAGTGGGCTTTTCTTTTTGAGAGATAATGACTGCCTATGTGATAGGGAACCATCACCGTCTTTTGATTCCAGACGAATGTTTCTTGACGTCATTCGTTGTATTACGAGATGAGAGTTTGCGGCTAAAAGTACATTTGAATTAACTGAGAGACTACCCTCCCCCAGGTTTCGATTAAAGGTTTCAATTTTGTGAAAAAGAAAAACTTCTACTTCTTTGGCTCGAAGGGGTTGACTAGGGATTATCTTCCTTATAACTCCAGTGTTTAGTTTTTGAAAAAAAACGCCTGTACATCGTTAGCAAGGTCTATTCAAAAGCATACTGTATGAGATTATGGCATTGTTTTCGTCATCCTCACTTTAAAGGCTTGTAACTTTTAGCAAGAGTTAAATGTCATAAAAATGAGTAAAAAGAATAGTTTAAATGTAATGAAAATGAGTGGATCAAATCAAGACAAACATATGCAATGCATTAATGAAACAAAATTTGACATTAATAGATAATTGTTTGAACAACAAAAGAAATTACAACTTGAAAAATCAAATGAACAAAAACTTTCAATGATTCGTCATAGGAGCAGTGATCACGTTTGCAGTCTCCGGAGGGTCAAACTCGATCTCCTTGGCATCAATCAAGTCTTGAATCTTGTTCTTCAAAGTCCAACAGCCGTCGGTGTCATGTCCGGGACTGTCAGAATGATAGGCGCATCTTACACTCGGATTGTACTTAGAAGAGGAGGTGTCAGGATTTTGAGGAGGATCCTTTGGCGTGATCAGCTTCAACTTCAGCAAATGTTGTAACGCTTGAGACAAAGGCATGTTGATGTTAGTGTACTGCCTTTCTTGATATCTTACCCTACGCCTATTGCTCTGTCTTTGTTGAATAGACGTGGGATTGGAGATCAGGATTTCCCCTACGTGTTGGTCATGACGACTCTTTTGACCATACACAACATTGGACTCTTTCTTCCCATTGTATGGATTTTTTTTAGCATCATAAGGTGTAGCTTCTTGAATCTTTCCACTTTTGATGCCATCTTGACCCTTTCGCCGGTCAGTATTAGCTCGGTGAACCCGGCTGAGGAGCTTCTGATCAAGTGTTTGAAGAAAGGCCCTGTCAAAGTTCCCATGAAGATGTCAATCAGCTCCCTGTCAGTTAAATGGGGTTGCACCCTACCAGCCATATCTCTCCACTTTTGGGCGTATCCTTTGAAGCTCTCGTTGGAACCCATGGTCATGTTCTGCAATTGCACACGAGTTGGTGCAAGATCAGCATTGTACTGATACTGCTTGTAGAAAGCAACATCTAAATCCTCCCAGGTGTGGATGCGAGAACTCTCCAATTGATAGAACCATTCAAGTTGAGTCCCTACTAGGCTCTCTTGGAAGAAATGGATCCAAAGCTTCGGCTCAGTTGTGTATGGTTGAATCTTGCGGACATAAGACTTTAAGTGCATCTTAGGGCAAGATACTCCATCGTACATGGAAAAGGTAGGGACTTTGAGCTTTGGCGGGATGACCACTCCAGAAACCAAACCCATGTCTCCTAAATCCAAGCCAGGTATCTGTTGAATCTCCATAGCACTGAGGCCATCCTCCAACTGTTTGTACTTGTCATTAGCGGGAGGATATTGTTCCTCGGAGTAGTCAGCTTCAACTTCATCAATCTCCAAATTGTGGTCTTCTTCAAGACTATCCCCCATGTTGGATGGAGTTGAAAGATCTAGAGCTCTCTTGATTGGTCCTCTAGGTCTTCTTCCCAAGTTCAGGACACCTATTGACTTCTTGGGCTTTTTCTTCTTGTCTTTGAGAAGGAGAGCTTTCAGGTCCTCTTGCCCCTTATCCATAGTGTTGTACCCCAAAATTTGCCCTCCCATTTTTCATAGAAAACACAACCCTAGGGTTTCTCAGATTTTCAAGCTGGCTCAGAAATCGATCAAACAGATTCTCTTCTGTGGTGGTAAACCAACAATTAGGGTTTCTTGGAATTCTCAAAAGAAATGAATTCTCGAAGATCCAATTGGGTTTCACAGGTCTTCATGCTTTCTCAAGTTTACTGAAAAGACAATGTTTGTTCTCAAGGCATGTTTGTTTGGGACAAGAGATGGAATTTAAGACTGTCATGTAGGACACTCATGATTGATTGATCCAGGTTAACTAGATGATTTGCATCTTTTAAAACATTTTCTTGGTCAGGAAATGGAATATACAGTGCGCGTTTGTTTGGAATGCAGTTACACAGTTACATAGTTATTGGGATTACTTGGAATATAAGTTACCAGGCTGGAGCATTTTGTTTCAAATATCTTGATTGGGAATCTTTAAGAATCAGTTAGGATGCGTAGAGAAAACTACAAGTTATTATCAGTAAAGGATTTCAAGTGACACAAGAACATTTCATAAGATCTTCTCCAATTTCATACATTGTTACAAAACAATTTATTCTTTAAATACTTTAGGTTTTACAACTTATCGTATTTGAAAATGAATTGATACAATTATTGGATACAGTACAAGAATATTTTTCTCTAAATTGCAAAAGAAAATCTAAATGCTTGATTGGCCTAGGAGAATTAATCTATGCCTAAGTTTGACTGAAGTTCCTTTGCTTCCATGCTTGCCACAGAGTTTCTTGCCTCCCTTGCTTTGTCACATCCAATTGTGCTCACATGAAAACAAAAGAAAGAAAAAATGATTAGTACAAAATCATTTGAGCATGAACGGAGATTTTAAATGCTATTCATCATTAATGTTTGCAAAGTGGAATCAGGAGGCCATTTTAATTCATCACAATTTATTTTCTCTATTTGCAAATCACAAGAAGATTATTCTTCTTGGTTCACAAAAAGAAAGAGGAAAAGAAATGCTACAAGCTGTCCAAACAAAGGCAAGCAAACTTTCCAACCAAGGGCGCAAATTGAACCAAACAAAATGCAGTAAAACTGAATCAAACAAATACTACAAACTGAATGCAAGCAAGCTGCACAAACTAGGCAACAAACAATAACATTATCACAACTGTCCAAAAAATAAACAGCTTTGTCCAAACAAAATGCAAACAGCATAAACGAGGCAACAATATAGAAACAAACAACATCAACAAAAGCAGGCAGCAAAGCAGAAGTATGGCAATATAATAAGCTAAGTCAAACAAGCAAAAACTTGTTCAAGAAGCCTAGTTCATCATTTTCCATTTTTCATTGCAAACTTTTCAGAATTGGAAAAAAAGGCAAAAGAGCAATTGACTTTCTTAGTGTCATTGAGAGAGAAGAGAGGAAAGAAGTCACTTAGGTTATTGGGATGCACAGCCCTGCTGCCTTGACTGTCACAAGTTACATAGAAGTTGCTAGAAAACAAAACTGCCATCAAAAAGCCAAAAGAACAATATAGTAAAATATTCAAATTCTTTGTTTTCCCACCATTTTGAATAGAGATAACAGAAGTAGGGTGAATAGAATAAAAAGAAAGCAATAGAACAGTAAGAGAGGTCTAAAAAACTCAGAAATTCACAAAAAACCTCAAAAAACTGTCAAAGTCCAAAAAAACCTATCAAGACTTCCAAAACCTCAAAGTTTCAAACTGTCAAGCCAAGCTCATAAAACCTGTCAAAAACTCCAAGCAAAAAATCCCAAATACTGTAACCAAAACCTCAAACCTGAACCAAAACAACATCCCAAAAATCTGGAACAAGTCTCAAACTGAGACACCAGAACCATCATCAACTGTCCAACCACAAACCAGAGTCAAACCTTCAAATTGTCAAACCAAACCTAATAAACATCCATAAACCCAAAAACCACAGAAACTGTTAACCATTCAAACCAGTAACATCATCAAAAACCTGTAACAAAACTGTCAATCCACAAATCAAAAACCTCAAATTCTCAAACTGTCAAACCAAACCAGTAACAACAGCAAAAACAAGATCAGTAACAAATCCACAAAACCAAAAACTCAAAAAGCCACAAGTCTCAAACCTGCAACCAGCTTAGAACAAATCTCAAAACAACAAAATTGTTAACAAATTTCAAACAGAACCCTCATCACAACGAAGACCTGCACTAAGTCTCCAAAATCCATAACCAAAACATATCCAAAACCAAAACAGAAAACCAGTAAGACCCTCAACACTGTAACCTGTCAAATATCCAAACCTCCAAAACCATAAAGTCTAAACCAGCATCCAAACTCACAAAAAAAACCAGAGTCAAGCCTCAAACACAAACCAACAACCATCATCAAAAACCTGTCAAAAATCCAGATAACCAACATCCTTATCATTCAACAAAGAAGACAGAAGAAAGTTACCAGAATACCAACGCCTCCATCCTCATCTCCTCCCTCGCTCAAGCTCCGGCCACCAGGGAACGCCGCCTTCATTCTCGCCGCTCCCTTTCAAAATCGCAAGAAGCTGTAAAGTTCCAAACATGTATGGGTTCTCTCTCATTCCAAATCTTCCGTAATCATGTTTTTCATGCATTTAAAAGAAAGAACTTCAACAATTAACAAAATATACAAAGATCAAAATAAAATGAAATTCGTAAAATTGAATAAGAGCGGAACTTCACCTTGTCAAGGAAAAAACCACTGAAACTCAATTAGGGAGGTGAGAATGGGTGCGTTCCGGCAACTGAGAGTTGGGGGGGGGGGGAGATCAGATAAAACAGTTTCATTCCTTTAGGGTTCAAATCTGAACTTAGGGTTTTCAAAACAAAAACGCGAATCATGGTGAGATAAAGATAGAGAGTCATTTCGTTCGCCAAATTAGGAGGGGACGAGTAGTGAGATGAACAGAGATGAACAAAAAAATGGAAGGGATGAGTGAATGAAGAAGATGAGCGGCACCACTGTGAACAAAGGGGTTCCAAGAACCCTAATTTGTTTTGTCCCCTAATCAAACCATTAAACAGAGTTAGGAAGCCTGGGCTTTGTTTTGTTCACATCTTGCCCTAAGGCCCATGCGTTTTACCGGATACACCCCCCTTGGCCTTTTTTTTTCTTCTGTTACAACAAATCACAATATTTCTTTTGGGCCTCACCCCTAAACTCACTTAAGCCCATTGTTTCTTGTTTTTTTTTAATTTGTTTCCTTTTTATATTTTGTTTGTTATACAATTTACTAAATAAAACATAAAATACATTTTATACATTTGATTTAAGTCTTGAAAATTATTTTTTATCTTTTTATTATTATTATTATTAATTTTTTGCTTTAATTTTATTGACATGATAAAACACCAAAAATAATAATTTAGTTTATTTATTTTCTTTAGATTTAACATAATTAATAAAAATGCAAAAAAAATAAAGTTTTTTTTTAATTTAATCAATTATTTCTATTTTTTTTAGAATAGGTTTTACCTTTCTCTTTTCAATGTAAATACTTAACATTTCATTTCCATATCTTGCTAATTTTATTTTCATGAATTATCATAACTTTAATTAAATCGCACAAAATTCGATTGGGTTGTATTATTTGATATTCGGACATTTCTATTTCATTTGATTCATCCCCATTTGTAACAATTGTACCCCCATTCCCGAATACTTTGTAATAGCGTAGAATTTCAATTCCTGCAATTTACTGTTTTCCATATACTGTATAGTAATTAGGCGTGTATGGCAAGATTCAAAAATCAATCGCTAGATGACCTAATCAAAGAATAAAATAATTTGAAACCGACACACTTTTTCACACACGCAACTCTAGGGTAACCCCGCTCGTTGCCTCGGAAATACAATCATGTCCCTCGAATATGGGACACTTTAGCAATGACCCTTCAATAAACAAAGATCGTAGTCCCTCGATGACCCTCGACGTTGCCTTCGATTAAAAAGATCTCGTCCCTTACAAAAATTGCTAAAGCGTCTCACAAGTTGCCTTCAATGATTGTAGAATTGACCCGCGCCTGTCCCTTCACATCCAATAGTGGGGCTTCTTACCAAATCAATGGTAAGATAGCACCATTAAAAGGAGGAAGAAAAGAACAATTTAAGACCTTTTCGAGTAGATAGATTCACTCTTAGTTACTCGCTTGCTCACGACAAAAACTCTTTACACCTACACTCTCATTTCAAAAACATTTTCAAAAAGATAAAACATTTTGTATACGTTCTTATAGAGACGAGAACCATTACAAAACCTCTTTTCAAAACACTTTTCGAAACACGATTCACAAACACATCTTTGAACCACTTTTCGAAACAAAACTTTGTATACGTTCTTATAGAGACGAGAACCATTACAAAGAGATTTTTCAAAATACTTTCAAAGCCCACACCACAAGCACACAATCAAAAGCAAGTGATCTAAACGAGTAACTAAGAGCCCATGGAAAACCATGGATGAAAAGGGTGCTAATACCTTCCCTTTTCATAATCTACCCCCCGAACCCGAGAAAATCTCGAAAGGTCTTTCCTGTGCTTTTTACCTTTCCTTTTTTATAAAAGAAAAGTCGGTGTCGACTCTTGCTAACCGCACAAGTGCGATCGAAACACAAAACATCAAGCCAGTTCTCCCACCGTATCACACATAACCAGAAACATTTGTTGGAATTGAGTGTTTTGAGCTTGGAGATCTTTCACCGTTTGTTCCATAACCATCTTAATGAAATAAACAGTAGGAAGATAATGAGATCTGTATGGGAGAAATTTGTCATGATATGATGCATGATATGTGGATGCATGTTTTCAAGGATCTCGCGGGGTAAACATAAGAAAAAGTTAGAGATTGAATTTTGATCAACATCTTTGATTGGAGAACTTTGTATCAGTGGATGTCCTTCCACGAGGATTAAGTTCACCATATCAAGTGGGTCATAGCCCTTGACTCAAGTTTGCTTTACTTGATCTTTGACGATGTTTGGTCAGAGGAAGATAAATCCCCCAGCCCCTTTCTAGACGTTTGGTTCATCACAACCTGAATCAAAGACCCTCGAGATCCTTGAAATGGTTATTGAAAATGCTATGGTATGATTTTATGATGTTATGTACAAGTATGCGAGGTAAGAAAGTGTATATACAAATAATCATATTCACACAAAGCAGACAAGTCCTTAGGTTTAGGCTTGCATGGAGTTTGTAGGTAAGTAACCTCTTGAAGTTTAGTTGGCTCAATCTGTCCTAGTTAATAGTAACCGGGTTTTAAGTGATCACAATATCACAGACCTTTCCCACAAGCTTCGTTCAATAATCAATTGACTCACAATTGAACAAAACTCAGGGGTCAAGTCTCAATGAGTGTAGCATCGAGTATCAACCAATTTTCAGCTTTACACCGAAACCGGCTATCTCACTACTTCCTAATGGCCAAGTTGGTCAAGTAAGGTTCTAAGGTCAATTGATGCTTCACGACACCACGCGGCGGCCCCGTACTCTCATTGACTGACTCAAGGGTTACTGGTACCAACCAAAGTGCCACATCAATGTAGCTACTACTTCAACCATGTCGGTATACGCTGCATAATTCCCTCACAGTTTATTGCTACTTACCTAAAAGGTGCCCCCAAATCCAGGTGTAGGATTTAAAACAAACCCAAACAAGGAACCAAAATGTAAAGAAAAAAAATCAAACAATGTAAGCAAGTAAAGGTGATCTAGCCCTAAGGTAACCCCACTTTTAAGTATGTCCCCAGCAGAGTCGCCAGTTCTGTGATACGGTGGGAGAACTTACTTGAGGTTTTTTTGTGTTGGTGATTGCAAATGTTGCGGTTTAGCAAGAGTCGCTACCGAATTTTCTTTTATCCAATAAGGAAAGGTGAAAAAGCACAGGAAAGACCTTTAGAGATGTTTTCTTGAGTTCGGGGGGTAGATTATGAAAAGGGAAGGTATTAACACCCTTTTCATCCATGGTTTTCCATGGGCTCTTAGTTACTCTCTAGATCACTTGCTTTTCTTTGAAAAATGTGCTTTGTGTGTTTTTTTGAAATTATTTTGAAAATGTGACTTTGTAATGATTCTCGTTCCTATAAGAACGCGTACAAAGTGTTTGTCTTTTGAAAATGTTTCAAAGTGAGAGTGTTGGTGCATAAAATTTTGTTTTTGTGAGCAAGCGAGTAACTGAGAGTGAATCTACCTACTCAAAAGGTCTTAAATGTGCTTTTCCTCCTCCTTTAGATGTTTCTATCTTACCATTGATTTGGTAAGAAGCTCCATCCTTGGATGTGAAGGGACGGGCGTTGGGTCATTGTATGACCATGATAGCAATGTTGTGAGATGACTTAGCATTTTTTCTTTAGGGACTAAGATCATTTCGAAAGGCAACTTTGATAGCGTCATCGAGGGACCATGATCTTGTATTTTTGATTTGTTTATGCCAAGACATCCCACGTGCATAACATGGCCATTTTTAGGCAACAAGTGAGATTACCCTAGGGGTGCTAGTGTGCAAAATGTGTTTGATTGCATGCCTTTTAGTCTTGATTAGGATGATCTATTTGTTGGTTTTATCTTGCCATAGACGCCTAATTATTATACATTATAAGGGAAAACTGTAAATTGCGGAAAATGAAATTCTACGCTATTACAATATTTGGGGGATGAGGGTACATATGTACGAATGGGGATTGCAAGTAAAAATAAGTCCTAAGTTACTATTACAACCATATTGAAATGTACAATATAAGAAAGAAATAGACTTATTTAGAAAATGTTTTTGTCTTAAGGAAATAAATTAAAAGGAAATATTTTTATGTTTTTTATGTTGATATTAAAAGAAAGTTAATATTAAAATGATGAAAAGGAAAATAAATGCAAAATAGAAACAGCGTGCTGCTGCAAGAAGAACAACTAGGATCAGAAGTTCTGAAGCCAGACGCGTGATGACTCAGAAAGGAACGTCAGTGGGCATCAGAAGTTCTAGATTGGCATACTCTGAGATCCTGCAAGACACGTTAGAGGGAAAACACAGAGGTTTTAGGTGGTATGCAACCAGTGAACCAAAAGTCAGAAGTTCTGTATTACACTAAAACAGTGAGCAAACATCAGCAGTTCAGTACATTGTCAGCATGTGAAAGTCATAAACTCTGAGTGTTTGAAAACAGCTGATGGAAACATCAAAAGTTCAGTGTATTTGACATGTGAGGAGAACTCAGAAGTTCTGTGTTGTGTTAGAATAGTGAGTGAATCTTAGAAGTTCTGCGTGTTAAAATGGTGAGTGAAAAACAGAAGTTCTGTGTTATGTTTCAACTCTTAATCAGCACATCAGTAATTTATTCAATTCAGCAAATCAGAATGATCACAACACAACAAATCATAGAAGTTCCAATCCTAAGTTTGAGCCTAGCATTATTCTAGAAGTTCTGATCCATAGTTTTTCTATTCATACAATGATATGTACAACATTAATACTATGATATTTACATGTTAATGATGTTCAGAATGAAAAGCAAGTAAAGTCAGAAAGACTTACTTGAAGCGTGCTTGGAGCTTTGAGTGGCTTCCTTTGGATGTTCTGAGTCAGCGAGAGAATGGAGGAGTGGTGGTGCCAAGTTCTTTGGTTCAAAAGGAAGAACAAGGTTTGTTTTTGTGTATGAGAAATCTAGATTTTTATGAAGGTTTCACAACTTCCTTTTTCTCTCTTTTTGGCCAATCTCTCTCTCCAAAATACAGCCCCTTGAACGTGTGACGGAGCCAAGTATTTATAGATGGATTTGTTGTGATTTTAGGGAGAAAAAAAAATGGGATTTTAACCTTTTTGGTATACTGTTCCATTGCTTTTTAGTCACAGTTTTCGTATGCCAATTTGGTGCAATTATGGGATGCAGGCGTAGGCTGAACCAGTTGTTGGTCATAGGTCTGCAGCAGGTTGTATAAACAAGGTTTTGGGATTTGGTCAGTTCTGACCAAAACGTTGAATATATCCTTCATGTGCTGAAGTGCTGCCTTGTTTTTGAAGCAAGCATGGTGGTTGTCAGCAGGAATTAAGGAAAAGCAAAAAGCAAAGCATGGGCTTAGTAGAAAAGTTGCTATCCTAAGACAGTAAAGGTACACGTGGTGAAAATCCTTTGGATAAAGACTCAGAAGGTGGTTGTGAGCATTAAATGAGCATTAAATGATGATAAAACTTATCACAACCAGAAATCCTGCAACATGAAACTCTACACCAAGGCTTAGTTCTGGATCAGAAGTTTTGAGCTTGCGTAGCATCTAATCTTCTGATCCTCTTATCTTCTGGCTCCATCCTGTTCTGAAGGAGCTTTCAGACTTTCTCGAAAGCTTGCAGCACGCTTCTTAACCTTCTTTGAATTACTCTGGCAAACTCTGACTGAAGCCTTTGTGAAAACATGCCCAAAAGTTCTGACCAAACTCTGCCTTGAGAGTGTCCAGAATTTGCTGAGTGTTATGGTGATAATATGGTCAGAAGTTTTGAGCTTGTCATATTTTCTTAAACGCTTAAAAAAATTCTAAGTATTTAGAATTTGACTTTTCCAAGGTAAAATTTGATTTTTGAATTTCTTGATGAAACAAACTTCATATTCCAACATGTGTTGATGAAATATGATTTTTGAGATTTGATTTTGATCCAAAAGTTAAAGTTTGACTTCTCAGCGTGTAAATAACCAGTTTGCCCTTGTGAGTGATTTTCTTGGAAAATTGCAGTTAAAGGCTTGGAATTGTATGGAAGCAAACTTGAGGATCCAGGGTGATTCTTTGAGAAAAGAGAGGGCAAATTTTGGGGTACAACAAGGGGTAAGGCATCATAAGACTCTGAGCGCGGGTTCGTACCCATTTGAGGTGAGACTCAAGATGGATAGAATTCTTGTGCCCCAAAGTCTTGCTATCCACCTTGTTTAGCATCCTCCAAGCTCGGATAAATCTCGAGCGAAAACCTTGATCGTCGTTGTCGTAGTCGAATACTGTTGTACCCAAAAATTTGCCCTTTCATTTCTCAAAGGATCAACCCAGACCCTTAGGTTTTCTTTCATCAAATTTCAAGCCATGAATTACAAATTTTCCAAGAAAGCCATTCACAAGGGAAAACTGGTCATTTGCACACTGAAAAGTCAAACTCTGACTTTTGGATCAAAATCAAGCTTCAAAAAATCATATTTCATCAAGACACGTTGAAATATGAAGTTTGTTTCACCAAGAAATTAAAAAGTCAAAATTCTAAATACTTAGAATTTTTTCTAAGTGTTTAAGAAATATGACAAGCTCAGAACTTCTGATTAATTTATCACCATGATGCAAGCTGATTCCGGCAGAACTTCTGGCACAAAAGTTATAGATTTCAATAAAATCTAAAACATTGCAGAATATAACTTCCCCTGGAAATGCTGGTATTTCAAGTTATAAATGTTCAAAGACACATCCATGAAAACTAAAGCGTTCAGCAAATTCTGGACACTTTCAAGACAGAGTTTGGTCAGAACTTCTGGGCCAGTTTTCACAAAGGTTCAGTCAGAGTTTGCAAGGGTAATTCAAAAGAAGGTTACAAGACATGCTGCAAACTCCCTGGAAAATCTGAGAACTCCTTCAGAACATGCTGGAACCAGGAGATACAAGGATCAGAAGATTGGATGTCTATTATAAGTTATGCTGAAGCTGAACTTATGATCCAGAAATAAACAAATGAGGCAAAGTTTCACATGGAAGGATTTCTAATTTGATAAATTTTATCATCATTTAATGCTCATTTAATGCTCACAACCACTTTTGAGTCTTTATCCAAAGGATTTCCCCACGTGTGGTATAAAGTACCATTGCTGTCTTGGAAAAGCAAACTCTTGTACAAGAGTATGTTGGGCCCACGCGTTACTTTTGCTTTGGAAGTTACTTTTCCTTAATTCCTGCTTACAAACCCAGCATAGGCATGGCTGAAAGTTGTTAACAACCTTACTTTGTGCCTTGAACCATACTTTGTTTGAACTTGCTGCAAGAACACGTAAACGCCTAGCATATAATGGCTATATTTTTTATTTCTCCAAGCTACAAGATTTTGCCTATAAATTGAAAGCCATTGGCCACTATAAAAGGGTCGAGGATTTGAGAAAGAAAAGCCTTGAACCCCTGCCAAAATTCCAAGAGTCCAAGAACTGTAAACACAACATACAAAACCTGTTAACTTTTGATTCCTTGCATTCAAACTCCATTTATTCTCAAGTATTTCTTGACTAAAACCATCCACACAGTTTCTGATTCACATATTAGAAACTTCCCTAACTTCTGTATTCATACTACCATACACTCTCCATCCACCTACTCAAAGAAGTCAGAACATCACCCCTTTGCTGTTCCAGAAGTTGAAAACTTCCAGCCTGTTGAGTACGTGAAGAAGCTGCTCAGAACATCATCAGAGTTGAGGTTAACTCCGGTTCATAAAATCTCTTCTAGCATCAAGGTAAGCTTCTGCTGACTCTCACCATATTACTTAAGCGTTACCAGATTTGCATGTTCAAAAATACAATGTAGATATCATGTTTCTGATGTTGTACATATTCTGAGATTTCATGCATCTGCCTGCCTAAGTAGGGAGTAAATCAGTTCACAACTTCTTGAAGAAATTAGAACTCAGAATTAGGATTAGCAAATTCATACTTTCCTCTGATTTATAGTTATGATATTTCTTGTTTCTGAAACACTATGACACCTGCCATAACTGTCATATGCACATCTTCTGTTTTGTTGAGAAATGACCAAGTTGCAGATGTTCTGACTAGCATGGAGAGGGAGACCAAGTTCTGCCAGTGGTATCAGAACTCCTGAAATCTACTTTGTTATCGGTGGTATCAGAACTTCTGAAAACTACCTCGTTCCCAGCGGACCCAAAACTTCTGACTTTACCCATTTTCACTAACAGGATGTCTGTTTTGCAGCACGTCGGAGTCAGAACTTCAAACCTCCTTTAGTTAGAAATACGCTGATTCTATTTTTATTTTTCTCGCTATTTTTGCTATTACTTTCTATTTCATTAATAAAAAATACACCAAAAACATTTTTTTATTTTTACATGCTTCATTTTATTTCTTAAAACAAAAGATCAAAAATATTTTCTTAAAATAAAACAAGTCCATTTTACATCTTTTGTACATTCTTATCCATTCAATATGGTTATAATAATAATCTAGGATTTTAATTTTATTTGCAATCCCCATTCGTAAATATGTATCCCCATCCCCCAAATATTGTAATAGCATATGGCTTTACACTTCTGCAATTTATCGCTTTCGAATGTAAATGCTAGTAATTGGGGTGTGTATGGAAAGATAAAATCAACAAGTAGACAACCTTAATCAAAGATTAAATGCATGCAATCAAACACACTTTGCACATATGCATCCTTAGGGTAATCCCACTTTGTTGCCTATCGGAAAAATAGTCATGTCCCTCGAACATGGGCATTTTAGCAAAGACCCTCGATAAAAGATCGTAGTCCCTCGATGACCCTTGATATTGCCTTTGATAAATAATCTAGTCCCTAAAACGGCATTGCTAAAATATCCCATGGGTTGGCTTCTATGACTATACAAACGTCCCAACATATGTCCCTTCACATCCAACGATGGGGCTTCTTATCAAAACAATGGTAAGATAGCAACATCTAAAGGAGGAGGAAAAGAACATCCAAGACCTTTTGAGTAGGTAGACTCGCTCTTAGTTACTCACGTGCTCACAACAAAAACATTCTATACACCAACACCCTCACTTTAAAACATTTTCAAAAGATAACACTTTGTATGCGTTCTTATAGAGATGAGAATCATTACAAAGACACCCTTTTCAAAATCACTTTCAAAAACACATCTCACAAACACCTTTTTGAACATTTTCGAAACAAACACTTTGTATGCGTTCTTATAGAGACGAGAACCATTACGAAGTTACATTTTCAAAATAATTTAAAAAATCACCGTCACAAGCACATATTCAAACAAAAGCAAGTGATCTAGTGAGTAACTAAGAGCCCATGGAAAACCATGGATGAAAAGGGTGCTAATACCTCCCCTTTTCATAATCTACCCCCCAAACCTAAGAAACAATCTCAAAAGGTCTTTTCTGTGCGACTCTGATGGGGAATATTCTAAAAGTGGGGTTACCTTAGGGTTTAGATCACATTTACTTGCTTAACTTGTTTGACTTGTATGCTTTACATTATGGTTCTTTGGTTGGGTTTGAATCCTTTACCCGGATTTGGGATACATTATAGTTAAGTAACAATACATTGTGGAAACTATGCGGGGTATACCGACATGGTCTAAGCAATAGCTACGTTAGTGTGGCATATTTGTGGGTACCGGTAGCCTTTGAGTTAATAAAAGAGAATATGGGGCCGTTGAGTGATATCATGAAGCACTAATGAACTTCTAGAACCTTTACTTGACCAACTTGGCCTTTAGGATGTAGTGAGATGACCGGCTTTGGTACAGTCCGAAGTTGGTAGATACTTGATACTACACTCATTGAGGTTTGGTTTCTTGGGATATTTCAGTCTCCATTAAAGAGGCTTGAGCTGAAACAATGACCAAGGAAACAATCCAGTGATATTGAGCTCCTTAGAACCCGGTTACTATTACTAGGACAGATTTAAGCCAACTAGCTTCAAGAGGGTACTTACCTATAAAACTCCATGCAAGCCTAAACTAAGAACTTGATTTCTTTGCTTGTATATGCATACTTGTACATAACATCATGGACATCATGAACATCATATACACCCACTAACCATTTCAATGATTTTGGGATTCATCTTTGTTCTTGTTTTGTAGGATATGGATTCACTTCGCAGGAAAACTATTCAAGTCAACCTTTTAAGAATTCCTCCACAACTTAAGGAGCTAGCTTCAAGGATTCCTGAGAACTCTCCTTTCACCGAGAGACATGGTCTCCTACTCAACTTGGTCACCTCAAACATAGATGAGGATATGATGAAGGTGCTCTTTCAGTCCTTTGATCCTTTTCACCATTGCTTTACATTTCCCGACTATCAACTTATGCCTACTTTGGAAGAATTCTCCCGACTCTTGAGGATTCCCGTTCTCAATCAGCTACCTTTCAACGGTACGGAAAGAGACCCAAAGCCAGAAGAGATTTCTCAAGCTCTACACTTGCACTCATCTTATGTCACAACCCATTGGGAAACGAGGAGTGGTGTCTGTGATCGGTGGATTTAGAACCGAATGTTTAACGCTGGTTCGCGAAATGTCGCGGAAGCAAGAGTCGCCACCGTCTTTTATTTTCTCCAACATGGACAGGACAAAAGCACAGCAAAATTCCTTATGAGATAGTTTCTCGGTTCGGGAGGTAGATTTATAGAAAGGGAAGGTGTTAGCACCCTTTCTATCCGTGGTTATCCACGGGCTCTTAGGTACTTGCTCTTATGTTTTCAAAATGTTTGCTTTTCAAAATGTGAGCGGGTTTGAAAAAGTTTCTTTGAAAGATTTCTGAATAACTCTTGTATCTGTCCTTAAGAGTGTTTGAAAAATTGTTTTTGAAAGCTTTTTGAAAGTGTCGGTGTGAAAAGATTTTTGTTTTGTTTTTTAGAGAGCAAGTATCCATGAGTCATCTACCTAACCTAAGGAATTAGGCTGTGTATAAATCCTTAAGGTAGTGCCATCCCACCATTGAGAGGTAGGTAGCACCACCGTTGGAGGTGTTCGGGTCAATTCGAGTGTAGGGACAGTGTGGTCACCGAAGCAACAGTTAGGACACCTTAGAAGCTACCATTATGTCCTTGATCCTTTTTTAATCTGAGGCAACCGTTTCGAGGCAACTATTCCGAGGCAACTGTTTCGAGGCAACTGTTTTGAAAATTCCCAAAAATTTCCCAACTTCTCCAATGCATATCTTGCTCAATTTTGAAGATATGAACATGTTCTTGGACATTTTGGAAAGGTCTTGAAGTCCTCTAACCAATGTCTTTGGTCCCATGTCATTTTGATTTACCAATCTCAAGTTATGGTCTTTGACTTAAAGTGCCTTTTTGTTGACTTTTGAAAATGACCTATAATGTTGAAATTGATAACTTTTTGTGAGAGCATTTCTTGGACTTGAAGTGTGAATATGAGTTGTATGAAATGTCTTCCCCTTCAAAATGAGCATTGGATGGAATTTTTCTGATAAACCATGAAGAAGTTATGCCTTGGTCAATTTGCAGTTGACTTTTCAGCTGTCCAAAAGTAGAAACTTTTGCATCTTGAGACTTTTTGAGCCATGCTTGTGGAATCATGATCAAGAATTGATCAAATTATGATTGTGGCTTCAAAATAAGATGCTGACCAAAAATTTTGACTTTTGACTGTCAAATGACCATTTTGCCCCTACAGTTGACTATGGAGCAATTAGGGTTTTTGACTGTGCAACTTGATGCTGTGAGTCTTGAAACTTGACATATGGGTGCTTGACAATGTATATAGGCATATGGGACTTGATTGGACCCTTGGAAACCTCAATTTCTTTGCAAGAACCAAAACCCTAATTTTGACTGTGTTAGGAGGCAATTGGACTGTGCAATCCTTGAGGGATTTTGAATCATCTGGAGATTGATCTTGGCAAATCTTGAAGAATATGGGAGGGCAAATTTTGGGGTACAACAGTGTCAAAGGTTTCTTAGCGAAGTTCCTGTTTGAGAAAGCCCAAAGCTGTTGGAATTCCTTAGACTTGCAAGCCTTTGAGGAAATTGTGGCTCTTCTCATCTATGGGATGGTTTTGTTTCCAAATCCTGACCAACTCATAGATGTGTGAAACCACCCGCCCGGAACCTGTCATCTGGATGTAATGAAACATCAATGAAGTCGCCACCAAACATCTTTTATCCCGCCGAAAGGGAAAGGTAAACATCGAGAAAACCTGAAAAGGGAGAAATCACAGTCTTTCGACCGATAGATCGGGTAAGGGAGTCTGTTACGCGAGGGGAAGGTATTAGCACCCCACACGCCCGTAGTACTCTATGGTATCCACTCTTGTTGTCTAATCTAATGGGTGTGGTCAAAACCTATATCTATGGCTTAAAACTAAAAAGAGAATGCATGCGAAAGAAAAGGAAACAACGTAGGGAAAATAAAAATATATGCTCGATTGGGCCCTACCCCGTTGCCTACGTATCCCTTTTAAGGAATCAGAGCAGCCGTAGTTCGGCTCATATATTCTGGTTGGTTTGTGTTTTTTAGTTAAGACAACAAAAACAGTCAAGATGGCAAAGCATCAAATAAAACAACAAACAAATGAGATGGTAAAACATCCGTTAAATAATAACAAAGTAACGTGTCAAAGATGGCGAAACACCAAATGATAAAACATCACACCTAACAATGACATTTAGAACCAAAGTAGGATAACAAACATGTGCGATGGCGAAACATCGGCTTCAAACAAGTATGCGATGGCGAAACATCGACTATAACATAAAAAGTTATCATGGCAAAGATCGCGAAACATCAATAAACCGGATGACAAAACATCACACCTAACAATGATATTGAGAATCAAAGTAGGATAACAAACATATGCAATGGCGAAACATCGGCTTCAAACAAATGTGGGATGGCGAAACATCGGCTAAAAGATAACAAGGTATCATGGCAAGGATGGCGAAACATTAATAAAACGGATGACAAAACATCACACCTAACAATGATATTGAGAATCAAAGTAGGATAACAAACATGTGAGCTGGCGAAACATCTACTTCAAACAAATGTGCGATGGTGAAACATCGGCTAAAAGCTAACAAAGTATCATGGCAAAGATGGCGAAACATCAATAAATCAGATGACAAAACATCACACCTAACAATGATATTAAGAATCAAAGTAGGATAAAAAACATGTGCGATGGCGAAACATCGGCTTCAAACAAATGTGCGATGGCGAAACATCGCCTAAAAGCTAACAAGGTATCATGGTAAAGATGGCGAAACATCAATAAACCAGGTTGACAAACAAAGCCAGGAGGCGCACAAACAAATAAGATTGATTTGTATCTTTTACCTTGAAGAAGGGTTTGAGTTTATTAGAGGTGTTTTATGATTTGCCAAGAAAACAATTTTTGTTTTAAGATGCAAAATGCAAAGAAAGGAAAAACAACTAGGGAAACTAGCCTAGCACTATCCCTAGTGTTATCATACAATGATTGACCCTAAGGTTGAGGATAAAGGAAATTCCTATCCTATGTTAGCATACATGGATTCCTACCTTAATTAACATGTTAAAGTAAGCTTAAAATAATCTATCCTATAGGGAACAGGAAATGAGAGCGAAGTCGTGATCTCAATTTCTAAATTAAGTGACTCATCGATCAACAACTAAAGAAGAAAAACTATAAACATCATATAGGGAACATGCACTGAGAGCGAAGTCGTGATCTCAATTTTTAAATTGAGTGACTCATGGATCAATAATTAAAGAAGAAAAACAATAAATCTCCTATAGGAACATGCACTGAGAGCGAAGTCGTGATCTCAATTTCTAAATTGAGTGACTCATCGATCAAAAGCAAACACAACACATGTATCAAACAAAAACAGAGGGCCTCTTGACATATATCAGCAACAGAGGTCCCATCATGCAACATAGAACTATGCAAATAGAATAAAGGAAATAGGGCAATACCAAATGGATAACTATTCGTAGCAATTGAGCAAGAATAAAAGAAACCCAGATAACTTCAAGCAAGCGGGCATCAACAGACAAATCAAGTCAAAAATTACGCCATCAGGATGTAAGTAATGAGGTTATCAGATATGAACAGATCCCATGGAAAATGTATGGCATTCATAATCACATATACATATCCTGCATAGACTACTAAATATGCAAAACACAAGAGCAGTGCCAATATAATAAGTTGTGTTTCACAAATAAAGTGAAACACAATAGCCTCAAGTCAAAAAAATGGAAAACTTTTCTCAAAGTACCTCGCACATTCAACATCCAAGTTAGTATTCCATAAATTGAATGATGATTCACATAAGGGATGGATGATGACACCATAATGAAATGAGAAAACATGATAACAACCATTAAAATATTAGGTATGATAGACAAAAAGAAACATGCATATGCATAATTTGGTCAAAAATTAGAGGAATGTTGCTCCTTTCTATCACCATGTTGAGTTGACAATTGAATATCAATCAAGGATCATGGGAGCTTGATAAGAATATAATCAAAGACCATGAAGGTCAGTAGCAAACACAATTCAATCATACTCAATTACTTCATCACAGCTCACAAGCATAATAGAAGAGGAATCCCACACAATGCATCAAAAGGTTCAATCATTCAAACATGGGGCATTAAGTGAAATGACTTGAGTTTATATGGATAAACAGAACCAGCATGATCATTAGGAGCCCAATCATAGGCCTCACTCAACTTCATTAGCCATCAAACAAATTGCAACAAGATATGCAACATTAATTGGGTACCTTCACTTCAAAAATACATCAAAAATAGAAACAAGGATCAATAACTCAAACCAAAATATTCTTAGAATCTTTGAAGTGTGTAGAAGTCAGAAAGAAAATCTTAAGTTCATGAATTGTTGAGGAGGGGATCAAATGAGGCCCAAAGTTCAAAACTAGTCGGCCAAACTACCAAACTAGACAAGCTTTAAAAATAATTTGTGGAAAAATACCAAACCAAGTCAAATGATTAAAGAAAAATGGTTTTTAGATCCTTAATACATTCATGAACCATAATCAAGACCTAAATTTCATTGAAAATCCAGGGCATAATGGTTTTGAAAATGAAACTTGCACAATAAGCAAGAAAACCCTAATTATTTGACTTTTAATCTTAAATATTAATTAGGTAATATCAAAATTCAAACAATTCAAACCAAAATCATGCAAACCACAAGGAAACCCTAAATGTCAGAATACATATTTTTTCACATTTTTTGAATTAAAGAAAAGTCAAAAATAAAATCAAATTCAAACAATTAATCAATTAGACACTTAATCACATCTCAAAATAAAATTTAATCAAAAGTCAAAAAAAATTCAACCAAAATTATATTAAAATATTAGAATTAAAAACACACATCCCTGATTTTTTATGGAATTTTTGAATTAAAGGAAATATTAAAATAAAAATCAAACAAACAATTAACAATTAAACTATTATTTAAAGGCAAAAATGCAAACCCTAGCCAAAATTCACCAAAAGGTCTAAATAAAACTATATTCAGACTCTATGATTAAAAACAAGCTTGAATGATTTTTTTGAGGATTTTTGAATTGAAGGAAGTATTAAAACAAAAATTGTGAATCAAAAAATTCAAAATAAACTTCTCAAATTAAATTTCTAATAAAAAATAGAAAAAAATGCTAAACAAATTACAAAATCAAATTCTAAATAATTTCAGGAGTTCAAAATACTTTTTGTGGAATTTTTAGATCAAAAGAATTATTAAAATAAAAATAATCTTTGAACAAACAATTAATTAAACTTATGAAATTTTAAACCAATCAAATTTTTTTTCAAAAATTCCAATAAAATTACACAAGATAGTGGTAATTATTTTGGACTTGTGATAATTTTTTCAGAATTTTTCAAATTGTTTTGATCAAGTAACAAAAATCAGAAAATCAATTGAAAACAAAATATAAACAAAATATTCAAAAATTCAAATGGACCGTTCAGATGATGACACCTCATCACCCCTAACCTCTAGCCAAACCAGAAAACACGCGCGCCCATCAGCTTGCACCCCAACTTCAGTCCCTCCAAACAAACTCGTTTCTCATCCATTTTTCATCAAATCAAGTGCAAATTAAAGTTAACATGGCAAGGAATTAAACACAATTCAAATCACATCAAATAGACAACCATGGATCTAGAAATCTCAGCATGAAATTGTGAAAAACTCACTGAAAATCTAGAGTTGCAGAGATTTCAAACACGCATTATATACCAAATGAAAACTCAAATTGCTTCAGAATCATTCATATAACATCCACAAACAGATATTCATGCTTAATTTCAACAATAAACGGCTACATTTCAAAAATCGAAGTTGAATGATCCTACCTCAATTCAAAATATGAAAGCTCGATTCTCTTACTCCATATGTGATTCAAAGCTTGCTTTAGCTTCCTTAGCACTTGAGGATGAAGAAGCAAGAAGAGAAACTCCAAATGCACCACTGAAACTTGAGATTCAAAGAAAAATGCAGCTATGGAAATTCTGAGTTCAGATCTAGAATTTGGAAGTTATGAGCTCTCTCCCTCGCCTTTAGTGCTTGCTTCTCATTATATATGACATGTAGAGTAGGTTTTTCAAGAGAAATGGGCTTCAAAATGAGTGCATTGCCCAATTGGAAATTTTGCTATGTCGAAAAGTGAAAATCTGAACATGCCAATGCCTCGTGCGTTTTTCCTTATTTCAATTGATTTTGAGGCCTTTCTTACTCAGATTTTGATCCACCAAATCTTGGCCCTTGATTCCTTATGATGAGATCATGCTAGTGTTTTTGCAAATTTGGCAAGTTTTGACAATTTTGGAGTCATGGTGGCACCGCTGCACACGGGGCACGATTTTGCCGCCATTATGGGCTTTCTCAAATCACAAATGTGTCATGGGCCTGATTAGAAGTGAAGAGAATAGCTGAAAATGAAGTTCTCAAGAAATGGCCATTTTGCATACTTGTCAAAATTCAATAAAATGCCTCAAGATTCCAAAGTCCATAACTTGCTCATATTTTTGAATTTGGATACAAATGAGTACAATTTGGAAAGGTATTGAAAAGATATAAAATACCTTAGTTTTGAGTTTTTGCAATTGAATCCATTAAGTTTCTTAAAATTGAGCTTGAAATTCACTAAATTTAGAAAATGACCTATAATTTTGTGACTTCCAAGCTTTATAACTCTTGACTCTTTGCCAATTTGGACATGAAACCAAAAGGAGATGAAATATCATCCTCTTATCTTTCCAAGCATACTTTATTTGCATTTTTTTGATCAAAGATGAATAAAATATGAATTTTTGAAAATAAGTCCTTATTTTCCAAAATTAGAAACTTTTAGGGTTTCTTCATGAACAAGTTTCAACCCAAACCTCAATATTTTTGATCCAATGATCAAAATGTACTTGAAATATGAAAATTACATCCTTGAATTGATGGTTGAGCAAAAGTTCACTTGGTCAACCTTGACTTTGACTGATTTTGACCAAAATGACCATTTTGCCCCTTTGAATCAATTGATCCACTTCCCTTCAAAATTGATGATCAACACTTCAAACATATGATCTTACAAATATATAGAGGCCATGTATAAAGTTTCAATACAAAATTCTCAAGAAATCTTGATAAAATCCCAAACCCTAGTTTTGGTTAACACCTTAGGAGACTGATGAAACATCTTCTAAACTTCAAATCCTCTGGGTATCTTGACCAATTTCATGTACAAAGACTTCTCAAATACCAATGAGATGTTGTAGTTTCCAAATCAATACTTGAACATTGATCAATATCCTTGATCAAGCAAAACCCTAATTTGACTGGTGAATCAAAAGAGAGATTCCTCTTATAAACAAACACAAACTTCAATCCTCTGATGATCCAAAGAGATGGATAAAACATCTTGAGATATGAAATAACTTTTGAGCTTGAAAGATCCAGAGGTTTGGATGATAAGATTCTTCTTGAGAAACTTGTCAATGCAATTAACCTTCAAAGCTTGAGGAAGACTTGATAACCAAAGTATTTTGATCCCATCACAATTTATGAATGCAATGCAATATGATATTCATGATGAAACATAAGCCTAAATCAAGAGGGTAAATTTTGGGGTGCAATAGCTGCCCCTATTCAAATATCTTCAACATGATAAGTGAGAAGAGTGACAACTTTCGAGCGTTCAGAGTTGAAGATGATTGAATACAAAAGAACCCAAAAATTTACACTCTTGAAGAAGAGAGAACAAGAAGCAGAAAACCCCCAAGACATGCGTCAGAACGAAGCTGTAACGCGGGTCGAAACAGAACGGAAACAAAGAAGAGTAGACGCAACTAAACTTTCGGACAGATGTGCCAGGGAAAAACTGGACTTCCAAAAAGGTGAGATAAAACTCAAACCACAAAGTATAGGCGAAACTAAGCTCTGGAAAAGAAAATGTACGCGGGTGAGGAGACGGAATTCTGAGCTCGACCCAAAGCAAAAGTGGCTAGAGTGCGTGATTCTAGGAGCACTTGCTAATCTCAACTAGGATAGACAGTATGAAAGAACTGAAAGAAACCCATAAATGAGGAACAAAAGCGAGACGAAACTCGACTCAATAACCAGTTAGATGAAACTTAAACTAGATGAGTACCAGGACGAAACTGGATTTCACACACGGGTAACGAGGCGAAACTCGACCTAAAGCAAAGTGATGAGAGTGCATGTTTCTCAGAGCACCTGCATGGTCTCAGATCAATGGATAAAAAGTGATGAAAACTGATAGAAGGATCCAAGGAACTAAAGAGACAGATTTCAAACCAGGGATGCAGTACGAACACTGCACTCGGTAAACGAACACCGTCAAAGGGTCCAAGGTATGAAAGAAAAAACGAGACGAAATTCGACTCAATAACTAGTTAGGCGAAACTAAACTAGATGAGTACCAGGACGAAACTGGATTTCATGCACAGGCGACGAGGTGAAACTAGACCCAAAGAGAGAGTGATGAGAGCGCATGTTTCTCAGAGCACCTGCTGGCCTCAGATCAATGGATAAACAGTGACGAAAACTGATAGAAGAATCCAAGGAACAAAAGAGACTAATTCCAAACCAGGGACGCAGTACGAACACTGCACTCGGATAACAAACACTGTCAAAAGGGCCAGGGTATGAAAGCAAAGACGAGACGAAACTCAACTCAATAACTAGTTAGACGAAACTAAACTAGATGAGTACCAGGACGAAACTGGATTTCATGCGCAAGGTGAGGAGATGAAACTTTGAGCTCAACCTAAAGCAAAGAGATTAGGGCGTACACCTAAAAACCTGCTGAAAGCGAATATCAGGACGAAACTGGTATTCGAAAGGTGCATCAATAGACATTGGAATGAACCGGAGAGGGTAGTGAAGGCCAAACCCGAGAAGACTGCGCCAGGGAGAAACTGAACTACAGTCAAGAGTAGACACTCAAACAAACAAATGATTGACGCCAAAAGGATATTGGTATGGGGAGGAAACCGAGATGACGAAGACCTCGCTGGGGATTTAATTCGAAGTATTAGAAAATTCACTGGGGATAACAGAAACAAGAATGGCTTATGTTCCGATGCATGTTTGAATTCTTTTTATATAGCGCAATGCTCCATATAATGGAAATGCTACGCGTTTTGGTAGATGCAATGTAATGATGCATGTTTAAAAGTTTCACTGGGGAATGGCTAATTGAGAAGCCAATAACCTGTTAGAAAATAGTTTGATTCTACAACCCTTAATTAGAGTTTTGATGATAACAAAATACAAAGAATAAATAAATTGTAAGATTTATATATAAGACAAATATGCTTCTTAAAATTATGTTTTGTATATACAGAAGTTCTGATGGAATCGGCATCAGAAGATCAGTAATACATCAGCATCAGAAGCATCAGAAGATCAGTAACATGTGCTACACGCTGAAGCTACCAAATCATACGCTAAAGCTTGATGACCAGAATCTGCGCATAAACATATACACTCTGACTTTGATCAAAGATCTTCACCAAGTCATCAGCACTCTGAAGCGTTATCATATGTTGAAGCAAAGAACACTCTGAAGCGTTACCATAAGCAAAGAAGACTCTGAAGCGTTACTAAGTATTCAAGACAGATTAAATGCTAACGGCTCTCTTCAAGACAAGATCTTCTCAAATAGGAAAGTGCGTTATTATCATTAAAATGGCTTTATGGACTACGTATCTCTACCTTGCCTATTTAAACAAGTCTGTGTGAGAAAAGACGATGCTTATCAATACGCATGCACTCATAATTTGCCAAGCCTTCAACACCACGCTTACTCAAACGCTTTAGCAAATTCATTCTTATTCCAAGCTTAAATTGTGTATTATCACAGTTGTGATATATTGTTTTATTAGAAAACGTTAACACATCATTGTTCAATTATCTGTAAGAGATTTCCTTGAGATAAACCGGTTTGTGGTTATACTCAAGAAGGCTTTAACAGTTGTTAAAGTAGCTGTGTAATCCTTTGAATATAGTGGATTAAGACCTCGTTGGAGAGAGGCGAAATCACCTTGACGGGAGGACTGGAGTAGTTTGAGATCAAACGAACCAGGATAAAAATATAGTGTTGTCTAAGCATTTGATTTAAGTTTTACAATTCAACCCCCCTTCTTGTGTTTTTCACATCTTCAATTGGTATCAGAGCACCTGGTTCTGAGCTTATAACACTTAACCGTGTCAGTACAAGATCCAGCTTCAGAAAAACACAATGGCAGGACCAAATCAAAACATCAGCAATGACAACAATGAAGAAAGAGACAGATTCAGTGGCAAACCTCCAGTCTTTGATGGAGAGAACTTTGACTACTGGAAAGACATAATTGAGAGTTTCTTTCTGGCCCATGATGCTGATCTGTGGGACATGGTGACTGATGGATACACGCACCCAGTGGATGGAAGTGGTCAGAAGATTGACAGGAAAACAATGTCTGATCAGTAAAAGCGTGAGTTCAGAAATCATCACAAGATCAGAACAATTCTTCTCAGCGCCATCTCTTATTCAGAATATGAAAAGATATCAAACAGAGACACTGCAAAGAATATGTTTGACTCTCTGAGAATGACGCATGAAGGCAACATTCAAGTCAAAGAAACCAAAGCTATTGCGCTCATTCAGAAGTATGAGGCATTCAAGATGGAAGAGAGTGAATCAATAGAAACTATGTTTTCAAGATTTCAAATTCTTGTTGCTGGTCTAAAAGTTCTTGACAAAGGGTATTCCACTGCTGATCACGTTAAGAAGATCACCAGAAGCTTGCCAGAACAGTGGAGGCCAATGGTCACAACGCTTAAGCTAGTCAAGGATCTCAACAAAATCTCTCTGGAGGAACTTGTCAGCTCCCTCAGAAGTCACGAGATAGAGCTAGAAGCAGATGAATCTCAAAAACAAGGTAAGCCATTAACTTTAAAATCTAACAGAAAATCTGACTCCAAAGTTTTGCAGGATGTGGAAGAAACCTCTGATAGGTCTTCATCAGAAGAAGATGAACTATCTCTCCTCTCTAGAAGGGTGAACCAATTGTGGAAGCAGAGGCAAAGGAAGTTCAGGAATCCTAGAAGATCAGAATGAATCTTTCTCCAGATACAGAAGGTCAGAATCCTCCTCTGGACACAGAAGATCTGAAGGCTCTTCAGGAAACAGAAAGCCAAACAACAAAGACATCATCTGCTATGAATGTAACGAGCAAGGGCACTACAAAAGTGATTGCCCAAAGCTTCAGAAGGAAAAGCCCAAAAAGAAGTTTGGCAAGGAAAAGAAGAAAAGTCTCATGGCTACATGGGATAATTCTGACACATCTGAAGCTGACTCAGAATCAGATGATGAAAGAGCAAACATAGCTCTCATGGAAAACATAACAGAAGACAGTGAAGCTTCTGAGTCAGACTCTGAATCAGATACAGAAGAGGTATTCCCTGACTTTAATATAAATTTTACTAAGGTTGAACTAGCTGAAAGCCTTAATGAAATACTGGAAAGATATCAGTAGATCAGAGTCAAATTCAGAAACCTGAAAAGGAATCTTGCTTCTGACTCTGATAAGACTGAGAGTCTCAAATTGGAGAATTCTGAGCTAAAAGATAAAATTTCAAAATTAGAAAATCAATTGCAAAACTCTCAGAATGAAACAATCCCTGAAACTCCCAGCAATGCTGATGAGATCATCAAGGAGTATGATCACAGCTTTCAGAAGTTTCTAGCTAAAAACATAGACAGAAGAAAAATGGCTTCAATGATCTATGGAGTTAGCAGAAATGGAAGAAAAGGGATAGGATATCAAGGTAAGGTACCTACACCAAAAAATGCCATGGATTTAGTTATAAAACGTACTCCACTTGATTCACACTTTATATATGGGCACACACATGACATAAAATATACAAGTAGTGATTACTCTGTCAAACCAAAATTCAACCAGAGTTTTGGTAAAACTAACAAATCAGGACCCAAGAAAATGTGGGTACCTAAGGATAAAATAATACATGTGGCAGATATCTTTAGCAGTAAATCAAAAACACCAATCATGGTACCTGGACTCTGGCTGCTCACGACACATGACGGGAAGAAGGCATATGTTCCAAAGCCTGGAGGCCACGTAGGTTTTGGAGGCAATCAGAGAGGAAAGATCATTGGCTCTGGAACAGTAGGTAATGGAAATCTTCCCTCTATAAGTAATGTTTTATTAGTTGATGGATTAATGCATAATCTGTTATCCATAAGTCAATTAAGTGATAACGGTTATGATATAATCTTCAATCAAAATTCATGCAAAGCTGTTAGTCAGAAAGATGGGACTATCCTATTTAATGGAAAGAGGAAAAACAACATTTATAAAATAAAACTTTCTGAACTAAAAAGTCAGAATGTAAAGTGTCTTCTGTCTGTTAACAACGAGCAATGGATCTGGAACACAAGATTGGGACATGTTAGTATGAGAAGAATATCTCAGATTAACAAACTCAATCTGGTCAGAGGACTTCCTAACCTGAAGTTCAATTCATATGCTCTGTGTGAAGCATGTCATAAAGGCAAGTTTGCAAAACCAGCTTTCAAATCCAAAAACGTTGTTTCCACCTCCAAGCCATTAGAACTTCTGCACATTGACTTATTTGGACCAGTTAAAACTGCTTCAGTCAGTGGCAAGAAGTATGGGTTAGTAATCGTAGATGACTATAGCAGATGGACATGGGTAAAGTTCTTAAGGCACAAGGACGAGTCACACTCTGTGTTTGTTACCTTCTGCAACCAAGTTCAGAATGAAAAGGATCTTAGAATCGTCAAAGTCAGAAGTGATCATGGTGGAGAATTTGAAAACAAAGATTTTGAGTTATTCTTTAATGACAAAGGCATTCTGCATGATTTCTCTTGTCCTAGAACTCCCCAGCAAAATGGAGTTGTAGAACGAAAGAAAAGAACATTGCAAGAAATGGCCAGAACCATGATCAACGAGACTAACGTTGCTAAGATCTTCTGGGCAGAGGCAATAAACACAGCATGTTACATTCAGAATAGAATCTCCATAAGACCTATTCTGGAAAAGACTCCATATGAATTATGGAAGAACAGAAAGCCCAACATTTCCTATTTTCACCCATTTGGTTGTACATGTTTTATTCTGAATACAAAAAATTATTTGAACAAGTTTGACTCTAAAGCACAAAAGTGTATTATGTTAGGATATTATGAACGCTCAAGAGTATACAAAGTATACAATACAGAAACACAGATTGTGGAAGAGTCAATCAGTGTTCGTTTTGATGATAAGCTTGACTTTCAAAAGTCAAAGCAGAATGAATTCCTTGCAGGTATAGAAGTTAAACTCACAGGTACTAAAGACAAATCATCAGAAGCTCTTAACAGAGACACTCCCTCAACATCAGAAAGAGTCACTGCAAGCAATCTAGCACCTTCTATTGATCAACTCCAGAAAAGACCATCCAGAAGTAGCATGGATCACCCAGAAGAAACAATCTTGGAAAGAAAGGAAGATCCAATCAGAACAAGATCTAGCTTCAGAAACTCTGAAGAATCCCTCATGGGACTAGTTTCTCTAATTGAACCAACAACAATTGATGAAGCACTTCTGGACAATGAATGGATTCTAGCAATGCAAGAGGAGCTAAATCAATTCACAAGAAATGACATATGGGATCTAGTTCCTAAACCAAAAGGATTCAACGTCATTGGTACAAAATGGGTGTTCAGAAACAAAATGAACGAGCAAGGTGAAGTCATCAGAAACAAAGCACGACTGATAGCACAAGGTTATAGTCAGCAAGAGGGGATAAACTATACAGAAACCTTTGCTCCAGTCGCCAGGTTAGAATATATCAGACTCTTAATTTCATTTTCTGTTAATAAAGGCATCACTCTGTATCAGATGGATGTTAAGAGTGCATTCCTAAATGGCTATATAGAAGAAGAGGTATATGTGCACCAACCCCCTGGTTTTGAAGTTCCAAAAATCCAGAATATGTTTTCAAACTAAAGAAGTCACTCTATGGTCTGAAACAAGCTCCCAGAGCTTGGTATGAAAGACTAAGTAACTTCCTGTTAGAAAAGGAATTCACCAGAGGGAAAGTGGACACAACCTTGTTCTGTAAGACAGTTAAGAATGACATTTTAGTATGTCAGATTTATGTTGATGACATCATATTTGGATCCACTAAACCCTCTCTGGGAAGAAATTTGCTAAATGTATGCAGGCAGAATTTGAGATGAGCCTAATGGGGGAACTAAAATTCTTTCTGGGCATTCAGATTAATCAAACCCCAGAAGGAACTTACATTCATCAGAGCAAATATGTCAGAGAACTTCTGAAGAAATTTGATCTCTCAGAATGTAAGCCATCAAAGATTCCAATGCATCCCACGTGCATTCTGGAAAGAGAAGAGGTAAGTAAAAAGGTAGAACAAAAGGTCTACAGAGGTATGATTGGTTCTCTTCTCTATCTGACGGCTTCAAGGCCAGACATTTTATTTAGTGTTTGCATTTGTGCTAGATTCCAATCAGATCCTAGAGAATCTCACTTAACAGCAGTTAAGCGAATTTTCAAGTATCTGAAAGGTACTACTAATCTGGGTTTGTTTTATAGAAAATCAAGTGATTACAGTCTGATAGGATACTGTGATGCTAATTTCGCTGGAGACAGAGTAGAATGTAAAAGCACTTCTGGAAGCTGCCAGTTTCTGGGAGAAAATCTGATCTCATGGTCCAGCAAAAGACAATCCACAATTGCTCTATCAGTAGCAGAAGCTAAATACATAGCAGCAGCTGGATGCAGTACACAAATGCTCTGGATGAAAAGTCAACCTGAGGACTTCCAGATATTTGAGAGTAACATTCTTATCCTCCGTGACAATACTTCTGTTATTTGTCTCAGCAAAAATCCTATTTTGCATTCTAGGGCTAAGCATATAGAAATAAAACATCATTTTATTAGGGACTATATTCAGAAAGGGATTTTAAATTTAAAATTTATTAACACAGACTATCAATGGGATGATATTTTTACAAAACCTCTTTCTGAAGATAGGTTCAACTTCATTCTGAAACATCTCAGCATGAAGCTCTGCCCAGAATAAAATTGTTTTGATTCCATATCTTAACCTTTAAAACTTTGTTTATTTTTCTGTGAACTACTGATCAATCTTTCTTCAGATCTTTAGAAGTACAGATTGTATCCGAATCTATCCATGAAGATCTGAGCGCTTCATTTCAAGGATTGAAATGTGCAGTTCACTCAAGCAAACAAGTGTCATTCAGTCATCAGCTACTTTCTGAGGCTGAACACGCGTTCACGTTTCTGAAAGGTCAAAAGCGCTGATTGGATGCATTGGGACACATGTCATGGGTAACCGTTCCAATATCTTTCTGAAATCCCCCAAAATCAGCTATCATTAAATGCTCATAATCATTATATTTAATTTCTCTCTCTTACCGCTTATGTTTTCAAAACTTTTTAGAAATCTATTTAAACACATTTCTCACCATTTACACTCTTTTACCTTCACTTTCATTTTCTCTCAATCTTACTGATTTCAGTTTGCATACTTTCTCAAAATCCTTTCAATCTTTTTTTCACAAAACCTTCGTGTGAACATGGCTTCTTCAAGCATCCCTACTTCAAGTTCTCAGAAAACAGATTCCTCAGATCAGTACGAAGAACCCTACAAAACGCTTCTCACACCAATCAAAAATCTAGAAGTTCTGTCAGAATTGATCGTGGATTTCAACAGTCTTCAAGAGAATGGGTTTAATCTCTCTGAAGAAGTTAAAGCTCAAGGCTGGGAAAGATATTTTGACAGACTGGTGGGTCAAACATTCCCAATTCTGGTAAAGGAATTTTGGATTCATGCTTCATCTTCCAACCATCAAGTTACTTCATACATAATGGGGAAGAAGATAGTTATTACTGAGGACCTCATTGCAAGATTAATAGGCTACAATGGTGGTGGTGTACGTTGCATTGACATGGATGAAAGATGCACTGATGTTGCCCTAATTGCAAGAGAAATCTTTACTCTGGGGCTTCCCTCCAGCAAGATAAGGGATTTAAAAGACCATCACAGAATATGGGCCAAGATCATTCTGGGATGCATAAACCACAGGAAGCCTACCAGCTCTCCTGACTACATCAATATTGATCAACAATTTCTGATCTATTTCATCTCTCAGAAGATCAAGGTAAATCTGGCTCATTTGTTGTTTAACCATCTAAAGACCAGTGTTAAGGAAACCAGAGAAGAGGAGCGCACAAAAAGGGACGGGATACCCCTAGGAAGACTTATATCAGATATTCTAACAGAGAATAAGTTGATTGATCATCTTACAGAGGCTCAGGAAATCAGCTCTTTGGAAGTTACTGTTGGCAAACGGCTGAATGTAAAGAATCTGAAGAAAATGAAGTTAATTGAGAACATCAAGAAGGAACCCAGCGTCACTCCTTTTGCAGCAATCTCCAGCAGAAGAGTCCCTCTGGATAACTTTCCTCTGTTTTCAGAAATTGATTCTAAACCAGATATAATAGTCAGATATCTGGATGCTTGCAAGGCGGATGGCACAGCACCAAATTTGAACATTCAGGATCTGCAGCAGAAGGCTCCTGAAGTTGTGCTGAAGAAAACCAAGAAAAGGAAAGATGTAGTAGAAGGATCATCCCAGCAGACTCCTAAAAAGAGAGGTAATCCTTCTTCTGTAACTGTTTTAAATTCAATTGCTATATCAACATCTATACCAATTCCCACTCAATCTGAAAACCCCACACCACAAACTTTTGATGACTTTGACATTGATTTTGACCCCTCTGAATCCTTAACTCTTAGAAGATCTCGCTCCCAACCTTAAAATCCAAATATTGAAGCAACCCAACAAGAACTTGCGAAAGTTCTATCTGATATAGACCAACACACTTCTGCTCCCATGCCAGAAAATCCAAACCCTGAAACCACCACAGAAGCACAACCAGAAATTCCCCTCTCACCACAACCAGAAATTCCACTACCTTCATCTCCTCAACCAGAAATTAATCCACCTTCTCCACAACCTGAACTATCTCACCCAGAAGTTCAAACTTCTGAGGCTCAACCTTCTGAATCCTGTGAACCAGAACTTCATAACGATCAATCAAACCAAACTGTTGATTCTGATACCATTCCCATTCCTGGAATCATAGAACCTCTGGCCATTCGTATGCCCCTTGGTACCATTGTGAATATTCCCCAACTTCCCTCTTCACCAGAATCAACTCCACCAAACTCCCCATCAATTCCAATCATAATTCCTGACTCTCCCACTCCCTCACCAAAGAACAATCCAGAAGACAACATCAAGATTGTCATTGACTTAACAGTTTTTGAACGTCTTGCTGCCATAACCCACAAAACAGCTATCCCAAAACCAAAACACCAAGATGTTGGTACCAGATTATTGACATTTGAAACAGAAGTACAGAAGTGGATCATTTCTCTGAAACAAGTTAGTCTTGAGCTGGTTGATCCTGCTGCATCAGACTACCTTTGGACAAAGTTCAGAAGATGGGTATGCTCTGAAACTTATAAGTTGCAAGAACAGAGCTATGGACAAGCTCAACAGAACTTCAGCAATCTGCTGAAAGAAATTGAAGGTCTAGTTCTGAGCAAGCTGCTTAAGGAAGAAGTTCTCCCTCTAGACAATGCTCCCTGGTCTGAACATCGTCCAGCATCCAAAGTTCAACCTGATACTCAAGAGTAGATGATTCCTCCTGAAGAACTGGGTCAAGAAAAGGATATTGTAGAAAGCTCTGAGAAGCATCATGTTTCTGAAGATCCTCAAGCTTCCTACCTTGACAGGCAGACTCTAGAAGACCTGAAAAGATCTGATATGTTGATGAAGGAAAGAATGGATAAACAGGACAACAAAATCGATGCAATCGCAAGCATGTTAACCCGGCAACAGGAAACCAACACCCAGATCAAGATCATGTTGGAAGCTTTGTTCACACGTCTACCTCCTCCTTCTTAGAAATTCCTCATTTTTATAACATGTTTATCTGTAATATTTTTACATTATTCTGAACTTATCATTGCTTCTGGTTCCTTTAATATAAATGCATTTTGTCCCTGATTATTTGTTCTTTTTGATAACTGACAAAAAGGGGGAGAAAGAATGATATTTTTCAATAACGGATTACTGAGACATAAGTCTCAAACATTCTGATCTATTTAAATTTATTTCTTCTGAAAAGCTTACAGGTACAAAATTCTGATGAAAGATACAGTAAAGTTCTGATGCTCAAAGACTCATGGAATTAAAGGGAATTAATCAACTCAGGGGGAGTTTTCTCTTCTTAATTCTATACTTTTTATTCTTTATTTTTAATTGAAAAATCTGGTTTTTGTCATCATCAAAAAGGGGGAGATTGTTAGAACATAGTTTGATTCTACAACCCTTAATTAGAGTTTTGATGATAACAAAATACAAAGAATAAATAAATTGTAAGATTTATATATAAGACAAATATGCTTCTTAAAATTATGTTTTGTATATACAGAAGTTCTGATGGAATCAGCATCAGAAGATCAGTAATACATCAGCATCAGAAGCATCAGAAGACCAGTAACATGTGCTACACGCTGAAGCTACCAAATCATACGCTGAAGCTTGATGACCAGAATTTGCGCATAAACATATACACTCTGACTCTGATCAAAGATCTTCACCAAGTCATCAGCACTCTGAAGTGTTATCATATGTTGAAGCAAAGAACACTCTGAAGCGTTACCATAAGCAAAGAAGACTCTGAAGCGTTACTAATTATTCCAGACAGATTAAATGCTAACGGCTCTCTTCAAGACAAGATCTTCTCAAATAGGAAAGTGCGTTATTATCATTAAAATGGCTTTATGGACAACGTATCTCTGCCTTGCCTATTTAAACAAGTCTGTGTGAGAAAAGACGATGCTTATCAATACGCATGCACTCATAATTTACCAAGCCTTCAACACCATGCTTACTCAAATGCTTTAGCAAATTCATTCTTATTCCAAGCTTAAATTGTGTATTATCACAGTTGTGATATATTATTTTATTAGAAAACGTTAACACATCATTATTCAATTATCTGTAAGAGATTTCATTGAGATAAACCGGTTTGTGGTTATACTCAAGAAGGCTTTAACAGTTGTTAAAGAAGTTTTGTAATCCTTTGAATATAGTGGATTAAGACCTCGTTGGAGAGAAGCGAAATCACCTTGATGGGTGGACTGAAGTAGTTTGAGATCAAATGAACCAGGATAAAAATACAGTGTTGTCTAAGCATTTGATTTAAGTTTTACAATTCAACCCCCCTTCTTGTGTTTTTCACATCTTCATAACCAAGAGGTCAGGATCTGGCAAGACTTGCAAAAATAAATTACAAAATCCAAAGTATAGGAGAAAATACGGGGAACCGCTAGAGAGGGAACCTCAGAGAGATGAAGCTTCGCGGGGAATAACAACCGAGAAACTAGTAAAAACGGGCCACAAACATTGAGAGGAGCTGCAGAAATAAACTGCAAACTCCTAGAGAAGATCATATCGACACTATTGCTTCTGAAGAGGGACGCCAACTGAAGATTAGACATCGAGGGAGATGATCAGGGCAAGACTGTAATCTCTGGAAAAGACAGCGCGTGGCCGTGTTGAGGATGATACCAAGACAACAAACCCGACGTGAGAGGTGAAAGGCTTTGCTGGGGGAACAAAATTCTGTTGAGGAGACGGGACTTCACCGGGGATACAGGACTTTGATGAAGATTTTTGTTGGAGAGAGATTTCTTTTGGGATGCAACCATTGGACGGATCATGCAGATAGTCACACAGTATCGACTTTACTGGGGATAAGGAAAGATCTTAACATAAGGATGCCCCAATCAACAGACCGGCTGAGAAATGAGAGGTCATGGCGAGGGATCTCTGTTAGAGAGTTGAAACTTCTTCAGAATGTGAATTCCCATTTAAACAACTCCACTGGGGATGTGCGACATATCCAAACTTGAAGTCTCAGAATGAAGCCTTTAAAAGAAGATTCCTGGGACAATAAAACTTCATTGTGGAAACGAAACTTCGCTGGGGATAGGTATAGTCTTATTCATACACGGGTTCTGTCTAGCAGAAGAAAACCAAAAATTCCCTTCTTGACAATCATTAAGCTCTTTACATGTGTTCAATGTGTAAACTCTTTTTTGATGTCAAACAAATGTTTTGCATGCAGAAAGATGTTTATTTTGGGAATGACAGACCCAATGCGATGATTATTCAAGCCTTGAAGTTGAAAACCTTAACAAAGTGTCGCATCTCTGTTGTGAATGAATCATTGGCTAGAGTGCAAAAATTTCAAAAATTTTCTTCCCCTCTCTTTTTTTAAAAGAAAAACGAGTCAAGATGCGGGTGATAAGATACCATCATGGATATGTAACACAAATTTGAGATTTTAGGAAACGTTGTCCTGTTGTAGTATGCTTTTGAGTTAAACCCTTGTTTCAGTTAGGACTTTTAAAGGTTGTAACGTGGCTTGGTTCGAGGTTTTAGAAAAAAGTTTTTTCAAGGATCAAGTTATTTGGTGCCCACCCCCTTCGTGATATTCTCCTGTCCTAAGTTCAGCTGACATATCACAAGCATTCATCTTTCAAAAGGATTTGTAACAGTTGAGTGATCACGACGAATTCTCCAACATGATTGTCACTTAACTTTTGCTGCTTTTGTTTTTGGTATTATTGTTCCTCTTCTTTTGATGAAAATTTTATTGGATAATCTTATTTTCGGCCTTTTAGGCTCTTCTTTTTTCCTAACTTTTGCCTAGACAAAATCTTTTGAATTTAAAATTTTGGGAGTCTAGCGGGACACCCTAACTTTTGCCTAAGCGACTTGTTTTCAAGTTTCGACTTAGCGGGGCTTTTTGTTTCTTTCTTATTCACACTTTCCTCTTTGAACAAGTCAACATGACTTTAGGTATTTGGAATTTTTCTTTCTTTCTCTCTTTTTTTTGAAGAAAACAAATGCCTCATTCCTTGGTCGGCGAGGGATAGCCATTATTGTATCGATTCGATCTCGACCTCAGGACTTTGTGAGGAAATGAACCTCGTGGTTTAGACATTTTTCTTGATCTCATGATGCGAAAGATAAAATGTGGTGATCCTCCGACGAGACATTCCTTCTGAAATTTGAATGCTTGGTCAAATCAACTGAACATCTACCCTGCCCCTGGTTAAAAAAAACAAGGTTTTTTTTAACGGAAAAGAAACTCCTACTTCGAAGGCTCAGAGGGGTTAACGAGGGTCTAACTCCCTTATATCTCCGGTGTTTGGGGATTGAAACAATGCCTGTACATCGTCAAAGGGGTTCTACCCAAAAGCATACCATTATAGTCATCGTTTTTAGCTAAACTTCTTCCTCCAAACTCTTGGCTAAGCAAAAGAATCGGTACAGTTGGTATCAGAATTCCCGAAAAAACGATTAAATAACATGAAACAAATTTTTTTTTCAAAGCAAAAATATTCAACGCATCAAGACTGACATTCGGCCATAAACAAAATCCCATATGTAGACAATGCTAAAACAATCAATCAAGATAACACATGAAAGTGCAACAAAGAAACGTAATAAAAGCCATTATGGGGAAGAAATATCTCCAATTAGGTTCGTCGATCTCGCCGACCTGCCTTAATCTTGATATTACCCTGACCCATGACCTTTACCAACAGCACGGAGCGGTGAAACAAATCTCAAGGCATCCACCAGTGAAGTGAATGAGAATCCTATCAATCAGAGAAACAAACATCCCCCTTGCACAGTAGTAGTTGTGTTTGTCATCCGTATTTCAAGCGATCAACTAACCATGACTTAGATTACCATTTTCGTGTAAGGTCCACGAATTTTATATGCACATGCTTATAAAAAATATTGGACGTTTTTTGCAAACAAAAATAAAGTAAAAAGGGAGAAAAGAAACATATATGTATACTTGAAAGAAGATGTTCTATTGATTTTGAGAAATCAGCCTGTGAAAAAGGCATTTACATTTGGAAGCAAGTAATTACAAAATCAAAACAAACAAGTGTTTACAAATGGCAATGTGAATGTGAATATCCATCAAGTCCCGACTCTGCTATGACTCTTATGACTCGTATACCTCCATCTTCCCGCTTTCAGACAGATCATTCTTGGATTAGCTTCGAGCTTATGCCAGGTGACGGAACGAAGAAAAGAAACAAAGGGTCTCATGCTAAGCGTAGTTATTTTCTTTAAGTCCCTAACTTTTTCCTGAATCTCCCTTTCGGGTTTTCGATTCAACAGGACACCCTCTTTTTTACTAAACCGCCCTTTCGGGTTTTCAGTTTAGCGGGTTTTCATCATTTTTTATGCAAAGTATTTTTTAACTACGTCAGCATTCACAGGGAGAGGGAAGTACTCTCCATCCATAGTTGTGAGCATCATCGCTCCTCCAGAGAAAACTTTTCTGACCACGAAAGGTCCTTCAAAAGTCGGAACCCACTTGCCCCTGGGATCTCCCTGGGGGAGAATTATCCTTTTTAGCACAAGGTCACCTGGCTTGTAACACTGAGGCCATACCCTCTTATTAAAAGCTTTCCTCATCCTTTGCTGATATACCTGACCATGACATATGTGATCGGTGGGAATGAGAACTGACTGTTTTGGAATGCTGGTTCGCGTTTGCGTTTGTTTTTGCAAAATGTCGCGGTAAGCAAGATTCGCCACCGTCTTTTATTTTATCCAACAAGGAAAGGACAAAAGCACAGAAAAATTCCTTTTCGAGATTGTTTCTCGGGTTCGGGAGGTAGATTATAGAAAGGGAAGGTGTTAGCACCCTTTCTATCTGTGGTTATCCACGTGATCTTAGGTACTTGCTCACTATGTTTTCAAAAGTTTGCTTTTCTTTGTGTTTGTGGGTTTTGAAAATATTTTTTGTTTGAAACTTCGATTTAACTCTTGCTTCTGTCCTCAAGAGTGTAATGAAGTGTTTTGAAAACTTTGTTCAAAAAGTGTAAGTGTGAAAAGTTTTGTTTTGTTTTTTAAAAGGAGCAAGTACTTAAGAACCTCTACCTACTCGAAAAGGAATTAAATTGCGCAAATGTCCTTTAGACAGTGCTATCCCACTATTGAGGAGTAGGTAGCACCGTCGTTGGAGTTTTTGGGTCAATTCGGTTTAAGGGATGTCTGGTCACTAAAGCAACGTTAGGACGTCTTAGTGGTAATCCTAATGTCTTAGATCATTTTTATCGAGGCAACCATTTCGAGGCAACTTTGATCTTTGGAAAGAAGGACGACCTCTAAAACATCCTATACTTAATGACCACATTCGAGGCAACCAAGTGAGGTGTACCCTAAGAGTGGCATGTGCGAGTGTATTGATTTTAAGTTTATATTATCTTTGTACATGTTATGGTGAGCTATGATTGATTTAAAATTAAAGGTTAATCTTGTCATGAAATCCTAGTTAGCATACATCTAAACAACTAATATATGTACAGGAATTTAAAGTACGGGAATTGTAAATCTTACGTTATTACAAAGCTTCGGGGAGGGGGATTATTTACATGTCCAAAAATTGGGGAAATAAAAGCAGTAAAGTAAAAGTCTTAATTTAAGCTACCACAAACCAGCAAGCAGTTACAATAAAATAAACGCGCGTGAATCTAAGAATAAGAACTCTTTTTTGTTGTTTTATTTTATTTTTTTGGGAAAATGCTAAATGTTCAATTAAGTCAAATTTAATTAATTTAAAAATACTGATTAAGATTAACTCTAAAACAAACCTAATATTTTTTTGCATTTTTGGTTTATGAGAAGGATTGAATTTAAATAAATCCTAAGTCTACTGATGTTAAAATTGGAGAAAATAAGTTAAAATAATTAACTAAATTAAATCCTAATTCTAAGTTACTTATTTTTATGATTTTTATGTTGATTAGAAAGAGAAAAAAATGGTCCAAACGAAAGTGAAATCAGGCAGTAAATCAAGAAAAAAATAATTCTGGAGGCCTGGGTCGAAAGAGGTGTAGGCTGTCTTTCGACCCAGTGAAGATGATGGATCGAAGGTGCATGAGGGGCTGCACTCTGAGGGTGTTCGATCTGGATATATCACCCTTTGATCTGGAAATCCTGGGTCTAGTTCGAAGCTAAGCTTCTGAGCTTCGAAACTCTGAACAGGAATCTGAGAATGTAGTTCCTGCAAAACGAAACAGATGTTAAAGGTCCAGGGGGACTTTACCCCCCTGATTCGAATCTCCCCCTTGTTCGCACTGTTAGAACATAGTTTGATTCTACAACCCTCAGTTAGAGTTTTGATGATAACAAAATTCAAGATTAAATGAATTATGAGTTTTATATATGACATAGATGCTACCTAAAATTATGTTGTGTATTTGCAGGAAACTCTGATTAAATCAGCATCAGAATATCAGAATATCAACATCAGCATCAGAAGATATGTCACATTAGAAGATCAGTACATGTGCTACGCTGAAGTCTGATGAACAGAATATGCGCTTACCATACTCTGACTCTGATCAAGATCTTAACAATGTCATCAACACTCAGAAGCGCCAGAATAAGCTAAAGCCAACACACTCTGATCTTAATCAAGCAGAACATTATGAAGTGTCAACGGTACTGCATTCAAGGCAGATTAATTACCAACGACTTTATTCCAAGACAAAGATCTTCTCAAAATGGAAAGAACGTAATGAGCATTGAAATGGAACTATTGGCATCAACGTATCTTTTCCAAAGAAGTATTTAAACAAATCAGTGAGAAAGGAATTGGCTAATGCTCTACAATACTCTACACGCCTAAAGCAAATCATCTTCATCCTCACTCATACAGTTTTCTAAAAGCTCTCAAACTCCTTACTCTATAGTTCTAGCATTCTAGTTTCACATAAGCTTTATATTGTGTATTATCACAGTTGTGATATATAGTTTTTCCAGAAAACATTCAACACACATATTGTTCATTTATCTGTAAGAAAGAATTTCCTTGAGAAACCGGTATGTGGTTTAGACTCAAGAAGGCTTTAGCAATTGTTAAAGCAGTTGTAATATTGAGTTGAATATAGTGAATTAAGACCTTGTTGGAGAGAGGCGAAATCACCTTGACGGGTGGACTGGAGTAGTTTGAGATCAAACGAACCAGGATGAAAATAACGTGTTGTCTGCATTTGATTTCAAGTTTTAACAATTCAACCCCCCTTCTTGTGTTTTTCACATCTTCAATTGGCATCAAAGCGCCTGGTTCTGAGTTCATAACACTTAACCGTGTCAGTACAAGATCCAGCGTTGAAAAACACTATGGCAGGAACACATCACAACATCAGCAATGACAACAACGAAGAAAGAGACAGATTCAGTGGAAAACCTCCAGTCTTTGATGGAGAGAACTTTGATTACTAGAAAGACAGAATTGAAAGCTTCTTTCTAGCCCATGATGCTGATCTGTGGGATATGGTGACAGATGGATACACGCACCCAGTGAATGTAAATGGTCAGAAGATTGACAGGAAAGCAATGTCTGATCAACAGAAGCGTGATTTCAAAAACCATCACAAGGCCAGAACTATTCTTCTCAGTGCTATCTCTTACTCTGAATATGAAAAAATATCAAACAGAGACACTGATAATAACATGTTTGATTATCTCATAATGACGCATGAAGGAAACCTTCAAGTTAAAGAAACTAAAGCTCTTGCGCTCATCCAGAAGAATGAGGCATTCAAGATGGAAGAAAGTGAATCTATTGAAACAATGTTCTCAAGATTTCAGATTCTGGTTGCTGGTCTCAAAGTTCTGGACAAAGGGTATTCTACTGCTGATCATGTCAAGAAGATCATCAGAAGCTTGCCAAAATAGTGGAGGCCAATGGTCACAGCGCTGAAGCTAGCTAAGAATCTCAACACAATCTCTCTGGAGGAACTTGCCAGCTCCCTCAGAAGTCACGAGATAGAGCTAGAAGCTGATGAACCTCAAAAGCAAGGTAAGCCTTTAGCTTTAAAATCTAACAGAAAATCTGACTCTAAGGTTTTGCAGGCTGTTGAAGAAACCTCTGATGGGTCCTCATCAGAAGAAGATGAATTGTCTCTCCTCTCCAGAAGGGTGAACCAACTGTGGAAGCAGAGGCAAAGAAAGTTCAGGACTCCCAGAAGATCTGAGAACCAGAAGGAATCCTCCTCCAGATACAGAAGGTCAGAATCCTCCACTGGACACAAGATCTGAAGGCTCTTCAGGAAGCAGAAAGCCAAACAACAAGGACATCGTCTGCTATGAGTGCAACGAGCAAGGACACTACAAGAGTGATTATCCAAAGCTTCAGAAGGAGAAGCCCAGAAGAAAGTTTGGCAAGGAAAAGAAGAAAAGTCTCATGGCCACATGGGATGACTCTGACACATCTGAAGCTGACTCAGAATCAGATGATGAGAGAGCAAACATAGCTCTCATGGCGAACATATCAGAAGACAGTGAAGCTTCTGAATCAGACTCTGAATCAGACACAAAAGAGGTATTTCCTGACTTTGCTATTAATTTTACTAAGGCTGAACTTGTTGAAAGCTTTAATGAGATTCTGGAAAGATATCAACAGATCAGATTCAAATTCAGAAACCTGAAAAGGGATCTTGCTTCTGACTCTGATAAAACTGAGAGTCTCAAGTTGGAAAATTCTGAGCTGAAAAATAAAGTTTCAAAATTAGAAAATCTTTTACAAAACTCTCAGAAGGAAACAATTCTTGAAACTCCCAGTAGCGCTGATGATATCATCAAGGAGTATGATCACAACTTTCAGAAGTTTCTTGCTAAAAGCATAAATAGAAGCAAGATGGCTTCAATGATCTATGGAGTTAGCAGAAATGGCAGAAAAGGAATAGGATACCAAGGTAAGGTACCTACACCAAAGAATGCCATGGATTTAGTTATTAAACGCACTCCTCTTAATTCACACTTTGTATTTGGGCACACACACGACATCAAATATACCAGTAGCAATTATTCTGTCAAACCAAAATTCAACAAGAGTTTTGGTAAAACTAACAAATCAGGACCCAAGAAAATATGGGTACCTAAGGATAAAATAATACATGTTGCAGATATCTTTAGCAGCAAAGCAGAAACACCAGTCATGCTACCTGGACTCTGGCTGCTCGCGACACATGACGGGAAGAAGGAATATGTTCCAAAGCCTAGAACTTAAGCCTGGAGGCCACGTAGGCTTTGGAGGCAATCAGAGGGGAAAGATCATTGGCTCTGGAATAGTAGGTAACAAAAATCTTCCCTCTATAAGTAATGTATTATTAGTAGATGGATTAATGCATAATCTGTTATCCATAAGTCAATTAAGTGATAACGGTTATGATATAATCTTTAATCAAAATTCATGTAAAGCTGTTAGTCAGAAAGATGGGACTATCCTGTTTAATGGAAAGAGGAGAAACAACATTTACAAAATCAAACTTTCTAAACTGAAAAGTCAGAATGTAAAACGTCTTCTGTCTGTTAACAACGAGCAATGGATCTGGCACAGAAGATTGGGGCATGTTAGTATGAGAAGAATATCTCAGATTAACAAACCCAATCTGGTCAGAGGACTTCCTAATCTGAAGTTCAATTCAAATGCTCTGTGTGAAGCATGTCAGAAAGGCAAGTTTGCTAAACCAGCTTTTAAATCTAAAAACTTTGTTTCCACCTCTAAGCCATTAGAACTTTTGCACATTGACTTATTTGTACCAGTTAAAACTGCTTCAGTCAGTGGCAAGAAGTATGGGTTAGTAATCGTAGATGACTATAGCAGATGGACATGGGTAAAGTTCTTAAGACACAAGGACGAGTCACACTCTGTGTTTGTTACCTTCTGTAACCAAGTTCAGAATGAAAAGGATCTTAGAATCGTCAAAGTCAGAAGTGATCATGGTGGAGAGTTTGAAAACAAAGATTTTGAATCATTTTTTAATCACAAAGGCATTCTGCATGATTTCTCTTGTCCTAGAACTCCCCAGCAAAATGGAGTTGTAGAACGAAAGAACAGAACATTGCAAGAAATGGCCAGAACCATGATCAATGAGACTAACGTTGCTAAGATCTTCTGGGCAGAGGCAATAAACACAGCGTGCTACATTCAGAATAGAATCTCCATAAGACCTATTCTGGAAAAGACTCCATATGAATTATGGAAGAACAGAAAGCCCAACATTTCATATTTTCATCCATTTGGATGTACTTGCTTTATTTTGAATACTAAAAATTATTTGAACAAGTTTGACTCTAAAGCACAAAAGTGTATTATGTTAGGATACTCTGAACACTCAAGAGGGTACAGAGTATACAATACAGAAACACAGATTGTGGAAGAATCAATCAGTGTTCGTTTTGATGATAAGCTTGACTCTCAAAAGTCAAAGCAGAATGAAGTATTTGCAAGTATGGAAGTTGAATTCACAGGTACTAAAGACAAGTCATCAGAAGCTCTTAACAGAGACACTCCCTTATCATCAGAAAGAGGCACTGCAAGCAATCCAGCATCTTCTATTGATCAACCTCAGAAAAGACCATCCAGAAGCAGCATGGATCACCCATAAGAAACAATCTTAGGAAGAAAGGAAGATCCAATCAGAACAAGAGCCAGCTTCAGAAACTCTAAATAACCCCTCATGGGACTTGTTTCTCTGATTGAACCATCTTAAATTGATGAAGCACTTATGGACAATGACTGGATTCTAGCAATGCAAGAGGAGCTGAATCAATTCACAAGGAATGACGTGTGGGATCTAGTTCCCAAACCAAAAGGATTCAACGTCATTGGAACAAAATGGGTGTTCAGAAACAAGCTGAATGAACAAGGTGAAGTCATCAAAAATAAGGCACGATTGGTAGCACAAGGTTATATTCAGTAAGAGGGGATAGACTATACAGAAAACTTTGCTTCAGTCGCCAGGTTAGAATCTATCAGACTTTTAATTTCTTTTGCTGTTAATAAAGGCATCACTCTGTATCAGATGGATGTCAAGACTGCATTCTTAAATGGCTATATAGAAGAAGAGGTGTATGTGCACCAACCCCCTGGTTTTGAAAGTTCAAAAAATCCAGAATATGTTTTCAAACTGAAGAAGTCACTGTATGGTCTGAAACAAGCTCCCAGAGCTTGGTATGAAAGACTAAGTAACTTCCTGTTAGAAAAGGAATTCACCAGAGGGAAGGTGGACACAACCTTATTCTGTAAGACAGTTAAGAATGACATCTTAGTCTGCCATATTTATATTGATGATATAATATTTAGATCTACTAATCCTTCTCTGGGAAGAAAATTTGCTAAGTGTATGCAGGCAAAATTTGAGATGAGCCTAATGGGAGAACTGAAATTCTTTCTGGGAATTCAGATCAACCAAACCCCAGAAGGAACTTACATTCATCAGAGCAAATATGCCAGAGAACTTCTAAAGAAATTTGATCTCTCAGAATGTAAGCCATCAAAGATTCCAATGCATCCCACGTGCATTCTGGAAAGAGAAGAGGTAAGCAAAAAGGTAGAACAGAAGGTCTACAGAGGTATGATTGGTTCTCTTTATCTTACAGCTTCAAGACCTGATATTTTATTCAGTGTATGCATTTGTGCAAGATTCCAATCAGATCCTAGAGAATCTCACTTAACAGCTGTTAAGCGAATTTTCAAGTATCTGAAAGGTACTACTAATCTGGGTTTGTTTTATAGAAAATCTAGTGATTACAACTTAGTAGGTTACTGTGATGCTGACTTTGCTGGAGACAGAGTTGAACGTAAAAGCACTTTTGGAAGCTGCCAGTTTCTGGGAGAAAATTTGATCTCGTGGTCCAGCAAAAGACAATCCACCATTGCTCTATCAACAGCAGAAGCTGAATATATAGAAGCAGCTGGATGCAGCACACAAATGCTCTGGATGAAAAGTCAACTTGAGGACTTCCAGATTTATGAGAGTAACATTTCTATCCTCTGTGATAACACCTCTGCTATTTGCTTAAGTAGAAATCAAATTTTGCATTCTAGGGCTAAGCATATAGAAATAAAACATCATTTTATTAGGGACTATATTCAGAAAGGAATCTTAAACTTAAAATTTATTGATACAGACCATCAATGGGCTGATATCTTTACAAAACCACTTTCTGAAGATAGGTTCAACTTCATTCTCAATCATCTCAGCATGAAGCTCTGTCCAGAATAAAACTGTTTTAATTTTATATATTAACCTTCAGAATTATGTTTATTACTCTGTGAACTTCTGATCAATCCTCTTTCAGAATTTTTAGAAATGCAGATTGTATCAGATCTATCCATGAAGCTCTGAGCTCTTCAGTTCAAGGATAGAAGTGATGTTCTCTCAAAGAAAACAAGTGTCATCCAGTCATCAACTGTTTCCTGAGGCAGAACACGCGTTCACGCTTCTGAAAAGGCAAAGCGCTGATTGGATGCATTGAGACACATGTCACTGGTAACCGTTTAAGTATCTTTCTGAAATCCCCCAAAATCAGCTGTCATTTAATGCTATTAATCATGATTTATTTTCTCTCAACCGTTTATGTTTTCAAAAACTTTTTCAAAACCTATTTAAACACCATTCACACCATTCACAATGTTTACCCTAACTTTCGTTTTCAAGCAATATTTCTGATATCTGTGTTTGTGTTCTTCTTTATCAAGAAAACCCTTTCAATTTTTTTATCTCAAGAACTCGTGTGAACATGGCTTCTAGCAGCAATCTTTCATCTGGTTCCCAGAAAGATGCATCAGCTGAGCAATATGAGGTTCCTCTCAGAACTCTTCTCGCTCCGGTCAAGAACCTTGAAGTTCTGTCAGAGATTATAGTGGATTTCAACAGTTTGAAGGAAAATGGTTTTGATTTATCAGAAGAAATTCAAGCACAAGGATGGGAGAAATACTTTGACAGGTTGGTGGGTCCAACTTTCCCTATTTTGGTTAAGGAATTCTGGACTCACGCCTCTTCCTCAAATCACCAAGTCACTTCTTACATCATGGGGAAGAAGATAGTGATTACTGAAGAGCTGATTGCAAAACTGATTGGGTACAATGGTGGTGGTATTCGCTGTATAGACATGGCTGAAAGGTGCTCAGATGTTGTTGTTATAGCAAGGGAAATTTTCACGCTGGGGCTTCCCTCCAGCAAGATAAGGGATTTGAGAGATAAGCACAGAATTTGGGAAAAGATTATTCTGGGATGTTTCAACCACAGGAAGCCCACAAGTTCTCCTAATTACATAAACATAGATCAGTAGTTTCTGATTTATTTTATTTCTCAGAGGGTAAAGATTAATCTAGCTCATATTCTATTCAACCATCTGAGAACAAGCATCAAGGAAACAAGAGAAGATGAACGCACTAAAAGGGATTGGATACCCTTGGGCGGATTGATATCAGATATTCTGACTGGGAATAGGCTGATTGAACACTTAATAGAGGCACAAAAGATCAGCACACTGGAACCTTCTGTTGGCAAGCAGCTGAATGCCAAGAATCTAAAGAAGATGAAGCTGATAATGACATCTCCAGCAGAAGAGTCCCTCTGGACGACTTCCCTATGTTCTCAGAGATTGACTCCAAGCCTCAGATCATTCTGAGATACTTGGATGCTTGTAAAGCTGATGGTACAGCACCCAATCTCAACATTCAAGATCTTCAGCAGAAGGCACCAGAGGTTGCTCTAAAGAAGACTAAGAAGAGAAAAGCTGCTCCAGAAGGATCATCACAACAGACTTCAAAGAAAAGAGGTAATCCTGTTTCTGTATCTGTTTTAAATTCAACTGTTGGTTCCTCATCTATTCCTACTCCCATTCCAACTCCAGCTCATATCCCAACACCACAAACCTTTGAAGATTTTGACACTGACTTTGACCCTTCTGAGTCATTAACTCTCAGAAGATCCCGCTCCAAACCACAAAATCCAAACACTGCAACCATACCAGAACCAGAACTTGCACAAGTTCTATCTGATATAGACCAACATACTTCCGCTCCTGAAACAAACAATCCAAATACACAACCAAAAATTCCCATTTCTCCACAACCTGACATTCCACTCTCACCAATACCAGAAACTCCAATACCAGAACTAGAAATCCCACAACGCTCCTCTCCCCAATCAGAAAGTAATCCACCATCTCCTCCATATGCACAATCACCACAGCCTGAGACTCAAAACTCTGAGGCTCAAACCTCTGAGTCCCCTGAACCACAACCATTGGCCATTCAATTGCCTTGTGGTACAACTATCAATATGGCTCAACTTCCCTCATCACCAGAAATAACTCCACCACATACTCCACATAGTCCAATCGTTATTTCTGACTCTCCCACTCCCTCACCTAAGAAAAATACAGAAAACCATAGCAAGACAGTCATTGACCTAACAATCCTTGAACGCCTTGCTGCAATAAACCAGAAAACTGCCATCCCTAAACTGAAACAACCAGATGTTGGTTCCAGCATTTTGAACTTTGAATCAGATATGCAGAAGTGGATCACTTATTTGAAACAAGCAAGTCTGGAAGTGGTTGATCCTGCTATATCAGATCATCTCTGGACTCAATTTAGAAGATGGGTTTGCGCTGAAACCTTCAAGTTGCAAGACCAGAGTTATGGACAGGCTCAACAGAACTTCAGTAAAATGCTGAAGGAAATGGAAGGTCCAGTTCTGAGCAAGCTGCTGAAGGAAGAAGTTCTCCATCTGGACAGTGAGCCTTGGTCTGAAAAACGTCCAGCATCTACAGTTCATACTGCAGAAGAACAGATAATTCAAGATGAAGACTTGGGTCAAGCAGAAGAAGCTACAGAAAGCTTTGAGAAGCAGCCTGTATCTGAAGATCCTCAAGCTTCCTCTCTTGACAGGCAGGCTCTGGAGGATTTGAAGAGATCAGATATGCTGATGAATGAACGGATGGACAAGCAGGATATCAAGATTGATTCTATAGCAAGCATGGTAGCCAAGCAGAATGAAACCAGCGAACAAATCAAGAGCATGTTGGATGTTCTGTTCACACGACTTCCTCCTTCTTCTTAGATTTTTATTATGTTTTCCTTGTTTTCTTTACATGTTTGTCTGTAATATTTCTACTTGTTCTAAACTATCATTGCTTCTGTTTTAATACAAACGTGTTTTTACTCTGATATGTTTAACTCTGATTATATATGCTTTTTGATCGCTGACAAAAAGGGGGAGAAAGAATGATATTTTCAATAACGGTTTATTGAGACAAAAGTCTCAAACATTCTAACATCCTTATATATTTGTTGTTCTAATAAGCTTACAGGTACAAGAATCTGAAGAACTCTGATGAAGCAAAATTCTGATGCTCAAAGAAAGGTTCAATAAAGTTCTAAAGTTCTGATACTCAAGATCTTAAGGAATCAAAGGGAAATAATCAACTCAGGGGGAGTTTTTCTCATCATTACTCTGATACTTTTTACTCCTTATCCTCTTAGCTCTAATACTCCTACTCATTATCTGATTATCTCTGATATCGTTTCCTCTTTATCCTTAAACTCTGATACTTTCATCATTTTATTTTAATTGAAAAAATCTAGTTTTTGTCATCATCAAAAAGGGGGAGATTGTTAGAACATAGTTTGATTCTACAACCCTCAGTTAGAGTTTTGATGATAACAAAATTCAAGATTAAATGAATTATGAGCTTTATATATGACATAGATGCTACCTAAAATTATGTTGTGTATTTGCAAGAAACTCTGATTAAATCAGCATCAGAATATAAGAATATCAACATCAGCATAAGAAGATATGTCACATTAGAAGATCAGTACATGTGCTACGCTGAAGTCTGATGAACAAAATCTGCGCTTACCATACTATGACTCTGATCAAGATCTTAACAATGTCATCAGCACTCAGAAGCGCCAGAATAAGCTAAAGCCAACACACTCTGATCTTAATCAAGCAGAACATTCTGAAGTGTCAACGGTACTGCATTCAAGGCATATTAATTACCAACGACTTTATTCCAAGACAAAGATCTTCTCAAAATGGAAAGAACGTAATGAGAATTGAAATGGAATTATTGGCATCAACGTATCTTTTCCAAAGAAGTATTTAAACAAATCAGTGAGAAAGGAATTGGCTAATGCTCTACAATACTCTACACGCCTAAAGCAAATCATCTTCATCCTCACTCATACAGTTTGCTAAAAGCTCTCAAACTGCTTACTCTATAGTTCTAGCATTCTAGTTTCACATAAGCTTTATATTGTGTATTATCACAGTTGTGATATATAGTTTTTCCAGAAAACATTCAACACACATATTGTTCATTTATCTGTAAGAAAGAATTTCCTTGAGAAACCAGTCTGTGGTTTAGACTCAAGAAGGCTTTAGCAGTTGTTAAAGCAGTTGTAATATTCAGTTGAATATAATGAATTAAGACCTCGTTGGAGAGAGGCGAAATCACCTTGACGGGTGGACTGGAGTAGTTTGAGATCAAACGAACCAGGATAAAAATAACGTGTTGTCTGCATTTGATTTCAAGTTTTAATAATTCAACCCCCCTTCTTGTGTTTTTCACATCTTCACGCACCTGCTGAATATGGGTCTGGGTTTGTTTTATCCTGGGATTCGAAGGAGAAACTCTAATTGTGCCCAAGCAATGGCACAATCTCATCTTTGCGCTGTAGCTTATATGTATCACATTAAATCATTCACAAACAATAGCAATAACATGAATATGCAATCAAAATGAATTTAAAAATGAGTTTGAGATTAGATTTTTTTCTTTTACCAAACAGAGGTGTTGGGCTCTGTGGTTCTGAGTGTGGAATGGCTGGTGCAGGGATTGGGTATGGCTTCCTGGAAGTGCTGATGATTTTTGGCAGTGTATCTCCAAGTTCTCCTTGTTTCTTTTCTCTATTTTTTTCTGTGTATTTTCGTGTGTTTTGGATATGTATGCTGGCCTCTGTATTTATAGGGGTGTGAGGGTGCAGTAATGGCAATAGACATCCATTAAACAGGCCATTAAAGCCATGAGACAAGAATCAAACACATTAAATAATTTCCTTTTTTGAAATATTCGTGTCTCTTGAATGAACCTGGACACTTTTGAATTTCGAATGCCTTCAGGCCCTGCTCTTCGATTGGTCTTGATTTTCCTTCTTCGAATGGACTTCTTATGTACCCTTCGAATGGGCCTTCTGAATGCTTCTTCGAATGGTCTTGAGTTGCACATAATCACTCTGGTCAAATCAAATCTTTAGGAACAGAAAAGGCAAGAATCTGGCCTTTAACTCAGGAATTAAATCCACAATCAGCATTTAATCATTTCTATATTTGCAAGGGAAACATGCCATTTTCTCATGTTCAGTGTACCTGGACATGTTTTTTGAGTGCCCTCTTGATGGATTTGTTTACAGGCCAATCGAAAGACTTTGTTAACAGGCCAATCAGAAGGTGCTGTTCATGCTAATCGAAGGACATGGTTAACATGCCTGTCGAAGCTGCCTTGACACAATGCTAAATCGAAGGATCCCTTGGCATGCCAATCGAAGGCCTGGCCCAGGGTGCCAATCGAAAGGCTCATTCAGAATCCCAATCGAAGGGTCTTTCAGAATGCAAATCGAAGTGCTTGTCCATAATGCCAATCGAAGTGTCCCTTCAAAGTACTAATCGAAGGGCCTTTCAGAATGCCAATCGAAAGGTACTTAAAGCACCACTCAAAAAATTTCTTTTTCCTTAGGCAAGGGTTTCTGGTCAACCATGCAGGGGGAAGACTTTGGAAAACATGAGAGGGCAAATTTTTGGGTACAACAGTTGCCCCTGTTCAATTTTCTTAAACCTGAGGATGTAGATTGGCTTTCGAGCCTTTCGTGATCCGAAGGTGGAAGATAATTGAACACTAGAGTGCCCAGAAATTTGCACTCGCATGGTGTAGTATCAGCATTGTGATGTCGGGAATGGGCTTAAAGATGCCATTTGAAGATTGTTGGTAGGAGGATAGAGATGGGCTTAAAGATGCCATCCAGGGGCGATTGCTGGACTGTATTTGAATGAGTGACAGAATTACATCCGAATCTGGATCATATCTGGACTGTTATTTGAAGGTCTCTGATTGCCTGTTGTGATCGGTGGATCTGGAACTGACTGTTTAACGCTGGTTCGCGAAATGTCGCGGAAGCAAGAGTCGCCACCGTCTTTTATTTTCTCCAATAGGAAAGGACAAAAGCACAGAAAAATTCCTTTTAAGAGATTGCTCTCGGTTCGGGAGGTAGGTTATAGAAAGGGAAGGTGTTAGCACCCTTTCTATCCATGGTTATCCATGGGCTCTTAGATACTTGCTCATTGTGTTTTCAAAATGGTTTGTTTTTCAATGTGGGTTTAAAAAGTTTCTTTTGAAAAATTTCAGATCGACTCGTACGTCAGAGTGTTTGAAAAGTTTGCTTTGAAAGCTTTTGAAAAGTGTCAGTGTGAAAAGTCTTTTGAGTTTGTTTTGAGATTAGAGCAAGTATCCTTGAGAACCTACCTACCCTAAGGAATTCGTCTGTGTAGATGTCCTTAAAAGTAGTGCCATCCCACCATTGAGAGGTAGGTAGCACCACCGTTGGAGGTGTTCGGGTCAATTCGAGGTTCGGGACATGGTGATCACCGGAGCAATAGGAAGACACCTTAGAAGCTACCCTCATGCCAGGTTCCCGGATCATGAGGACTTACTAAGACATCCTCTACTCGACGATCACCTTTCGAAAGGCAACAGTGAGGCGTACCCTAGGGGTGGTGTGTGCGAATCGTGTGTCATGTTTCAGTTATTGGTCTTGTCATGTTTGTCGTGTTCTACGCTTGATTTTAATTAGACATTCATTCTTTCATGCTTGATTAACAGTTAGGAGTGCGGAAAAGATAAATCTACGACTATTACAAAGGCGCGGGTCCACATCGCCAAAATTAAACCGGACCCGATTTAGCGGAAAAATAAATAATGCGAAGGAATAAAGTGCGAAAGGTAAATTACATGGCTTAGGGACAATTACATAATTATAGTAGGCGATAATAAAATAAAAGCGCAATTAAATGATTAACGACGGGCGTTGGACCCTTTTTGCAAATAATTACAAGTTAATGAGAATTAAAAATAAAATAATAAAAAAAAGAATTAAATGTTTTTGATATTTTGTATTTTTTAAGATTTAAAAGAAAAAGGAGTTAATTAAAATTAAATTAAGAAGCAACCCTAATTCTAATAATTTTTTTTTATTTATTGTGAAAGAATTAAATTACGATCTAAATTAAACCTAAAATTTATTATGTACAATTTTTAATTATAAAAATAAAATAATAAATAAATAGTATTGTGGGAAATAAAAATTAAAAAGACATTAAAACTATCAATTAACCTAATTCTACATGTTTTTTGGATTTTTATTGAAAAAAGAATTAAAATTTAAATCTAATTGGACTAAATATTGACATATATTAATTTATGAAAAATAATTACAATAAAATAAATATTATATCTTTTGTGTTTTCCTGATTTTTTTTATAATGTTTTTTTTAGATTTTTTGTAAAAATGATTAATTAAAACAAATAATTAAAATAAACAATCAATTAAAATAAATGAAATAACAAAAAGAAATCAAACCAGAGTGGGGGTGCTGTCCCCAATTTAGGAGGTTCAAATTTAATAGGCCTGGCCCAATAAGCCTTGATTCATTGACTTTTCTGATCATGTACCAATGCGTTGACTGGCTTTATGGTGGACTTTCAATGTTAGCCCTTGATCTGGGATCCTCAGGCAGGTGTACGCTTAGATGAGAGGGTGTATGGTACGTGCACAGTCCTGAAGCTGCATGAAATTTACAATTGAAAAATAATATAAGATTTGGCCAGACCTGGGACTTGAACCCAGGTCTTGAAGGTCACATGCCTTAGTGCGTTGCCAGATGAGCTGTAGGAATCAATTGTTATATTATGATAAACAAAATATTAAAAAGCAAAAACAACGCGTGATAATTAAAACGCGCGCAATTTCAAATAAACGAATCGTTGGCTGCCACGACCTCTTCTTCTCCACCATCCCTGTAACATAGCATCCTATGGGAACGGTTTTTACAGCGTTGCCAAAAGGTACCTACTGAAAAATAGCGATTAGAGATATGGACATCATAAATTGTTCGCGACTATTGGGATTCTTTCGTCCAGTAGAGCTGAATGCAATGGCCTAAGTCTGGAACCTCAATTTTTCCTCATCTCAAAAACCCCAAATTAGTGAACCTGCAAACCCTAGTGTGTGACAATGGTGAATTCGCATAGGCGGCTCAAAAACACAATTAAACGTGCCAGTTAGTTTAGAAACATCAATATAAACACAAATCAACAAAGAAAAATGCATAAAGATGATGGAATCATGTTATGTGATTTCAAAATTTCCAAGATACGGTTGGACTCGTGTGTACCAATTCAGGGTCTTTTTGTTGTTGTTATTGATTGAGAAAGGTTCAGAATTGTCCAAGGAAGCGATTGAGACACGAATGAAGCTTTGAATCAGTCTCTAGGGTGGATTTCAGAATTGGATTTTTTGAGAAATTTTCCAAGTTTGTGTATTGGTTTGCTGCGCAGTTTTCTAGTCTTTTTCATTAGGGTTGTGATGTAGTACTTGTATGGAATGGTTTTAGGTCAAAAGATTGAACAAAATCTCAAGCATTCATGGATTTCAATATTTGATTCTTTGAAAATCTTTTTCAATCTTTTTCATGTTGTTTTTGTTCAATCATGATCCAATCTTATCACAACTTACCCTAATCATTTAAGCACGAAATATTGAGTTTATAATGTGCATGAAAAGATTCTTTAGGTTAAGGTTTATATTTTTCATGAATTAAAATGATTTAAATGAATATAAATTAATATTTAATTCAAATAAATAATTAAAAAATATGAAAATACTTCCCTTTGGGCCTAGTGGTCGTGCATAGGCTTGGCATGAAGAATCTTGGAGGAAAAATGGGCCCATTTGCATTTTTAGGCCTTTTGAACCATTGTTGACTTTCAAAAATTCCTAAAAATTTCCCAACTTCCACAAGGCATAACTTGGTCAATTTTTAAGCTTTTCACATGTTCTTGGACATTTTGGAAAGGTCTTTGAGTCCTTTAACCAATGCCTTTGGTCCCATGTCATTTTGATTTACCAATCTCAAGTTATGGCCTTTGACTTAAAGTCACTTTTTGTTGACTTTTGAAAATGACCTATAATGTTGAAATTGATAACTTTTTGTGAGAGCATTTCTTGGACTTGGAACATGAAGATGAATTGTAGGAAATGTCTTTCTCTTCAAAATGAGCTTTGGATGGGAATTTTCTGATAATCCATGTGAAAGTTATGCCCTGGTCAATTTCAGTTGACTTTTTCAGCTGTCCAAATATAGCAACTTTTGCATCTTTGATGATTTCTGAGCCAAATTTTGAGAATCATGATCAAGCATTGATCAAATGATGTTTGTGGCTTCAAAATGATATATTGACCAAAAATTTGAACTTTTGACTGTCAAATGACCATTTTGCCCCTACAGTTGACTGTAGTGCAATCTAGGGTTTTGACTGTGCAATTTTGAGCTGAATGCCTTGAAACTTGATATGAAGACACTTGACCATCTTTTTAAGCATGTGAGACTTGATTGGGCCTTTGAGAAGTTCATTTGCTTGACCAGAACTCAAACCCTAGTTTTGACTGTATAGGAGCCAGTTGAGCTGCACAACCCTTGGGGAATTTTGTGACCTTGACTTTGACAATTCTTGATAAATATGGGAGGGCAAATTTTGGGGTACAACAGTTGCCCCTGTTCAATCTTCTTAGACCTGAGGATGCAGATTGGCTGACGTGCCTTTCGTAATCCGAGGGTAAAAGATGATTGAACACTAAAGTGCCCAGAAATTTGCGCTCACATAGTAGTGTGATGGTGGGAATGGGCTTATAGATGCCATTTAGAGGTTGCTGGATAGGATGATGGGCTTATAGATGCCATCTGGATGTTGATCGCGTAGGAGATTCCTTAGCGAGAACCTGCATACCTGCAAAACAGAAAAAATGAGTACCTGACACGCTGCAGGAGCTGATTTTAGATGCTTGATATAGATATGTCCTGACTGGTTACGGGGGCTGGGTCTGGAGCTTCAAACGTTGATGAATGAACCCGGGATGGTTGCTGCCTTAACCTGAATGATAAGTGAACCTTGGATGATTTTAACTTCAACAACGCTCGTTGAGAAAATCTTGGTGAGGATTACCATCTTCGTAGTGTCAGGAAGAGAACCAAAGGACATTATAATCTCGAAGGGAGTCACCTTACTCACCGCTGGAGAGGGAACTATAGGAAATTATAATCTGAAAGGAGATATCACCTCACGCTCATGCCGGAGAGGGAAATATCTGAAGAAGGAATTACCACCTCACACGCCGTTGGAGAGGGGACCATAAGAGAATATCACCTCACGCTCATGCCGGAGAGGGGAATGTCGAAAAGACTTCTGGAAGCAGTATCGGAACGTCACCATATCTGGTTTACATCTGAAACTATATCTGGAAGGGAATCTGGAAGCAGTATCAGAACGTCACCATCGCTGGGTTTATATCTGAAACTATATCTAGAAGGAATTCTGGAAGCAGTATCAGAACGTCACCATCGCTGGGTTTACATCTGAAACTATATCGAGAAGGGATTCTTGAAGCAGTATCAGAACGTCACCATCGCTGGGCTTACATCCGAAACTATATCGAGAAGGAATTCTTGAAGCAGTATCAGAACGTCACCATCGCTGGGTTTACATCTGAAACTATATCGAGAAGGGATTCTTGAAGCAGTATCAGAACGTCACCATCGCTGGGCTTACATCTGAAACTATATCGAGAAGGAATTCTTGAAGCAGTATCAGAACGTCACCATCGCTGGGTTTACATCTGAAACTATATCGAGAAGGGATTCTTGAAGCAGTATCAGAACGTCACCATCGCTGGGCTTACATCTGAAACTATATCGAGAAGGAATTCTTGAAGCAGTATCAGAACGTCACCATCGCTGGGCTTACATCCGAAACTATATCGAGAAGGAATTCTTGAAGCAGTATCAGAACGTCACCATCGCTGGGTTTACATCTGAAACTATATCGAGAAGGAATTCTGGAAGCAGTATCAGAACGTCACCATCGCTGGGCTTACATCTGAAACTATATCGAGAAGGAATTCTGGAAGCAGTATCAGAACGTCACCATCGCTGGGCTTACATCTGAAACTATATCTAGAAGGAATTCTGGAAGCAGTATCAGAACGTCACCATCGCTGGGCTTACATCTGAAACTATATCTAGAAGGAATTCTGGAAGCAGTATCAGAACGTCACCATCGCTGGGCTTACATCTGAAACTATGTCTAGAAGGAATTCTGGAAGCAGTATCAGAACGTCACCATCGCTGGGCTTACATCTGAAACTATATCTAGAAAGAATTGCGTTAGTTGATAGTCATCATTTTTGTATTGATCTTTTTCCTGAAAAGGTAGAACATAATTGTATGCAAAATCATGATGCATGAACTGTATGTTTTCAAGATCAATGAGGTTCGTGTGACATGATGCATATGCATGCTATAATGATGTATGTGACGTTTTATGAATGTATGTTTTCGTCGTAGGAAAATAAATTCTTGACGGGTGCCGGGAAGTCGCATCCTGGACAGATGTGGAAGAATAGCTTTTGCTTCCGCTGGGGTTGATAGTTGCAAGTATACCGGTAGGAGAAGATGACTCCATTGGGGAATAAACTTGGTGAATGAAAGATTCTGCGGGGAGAAAAGATATTCTAGCGACCATGCTGGGAAGAAATACTCTGTGGGGAGATGCTTTTGCTGAATTGTTGAGGATGACTCGCTGAGGATACCTTGCTGTATTGGAAGTATGAATGGACTTCGCTGGGGATAAGAAGATTCCGTCGACGACGCTCTTTCCTTGGCTTTTGGCTGAGGATAACCCAGTTATATCCTGTTAAGGAAATAACTCTTTAAATCAAGCCGGACGACGCGTTCGTGCCCTGCTAGGGGGTAAGCTTCCAGAATCTACTGGGGGTACGCTTATTGCTTGGGGAGATAGATTCCATCTTCCTGAGGAACTGGATTGGACTCTCCTGGGGAAGTTTTGAACTGCGTTGGCTATGTTCTTTAACGGAGCTTACCCTGATACCTTGGAGGACAGACCAATCAGATTGCTTAGACCACTCTTCATTGCCCCTGTTTCTTGTGGGGTGCTGATAGTCGTGGATGGACAAGCTTTCTTCTGGTAGGCAGATGGCAGGACATAGTCGTACGCTTTAATCCCTAACTTTTGCCTGGACCGCCCTTTCGGGTTTTCAGTCCACCGGGATACCCATTTTTGCCCAAGCCGCCTTTTCAGGTTTTCGACTTGCCGGGTGTACAGATTTTTTTTCATTTCATCCCTTCATTTTGCCCGAACCCTTTTGGTTCGCCGGGAAGCCCTTATTTTTGCCTAGGCATGTCAGCCTAGCGGGTCTTTGATTTTGCGTAGTATTTTTTCGACTATGTCTGTGCTCTTAGAATGCAGGGAGGTGCCCCTGGCTGTTGTTTTGTCATGCCACCAGAAGGTATTTGATCAGGCAAGATTCGTTGTTGGAATGCCCCCAGTGACTCAGGTGGAGATTTGCCCCAGGCTGGTTGGCCTTTTGAGGGATTCTCCGGATCTTGACTGGATTGCCCTAGGGAGTAGACAATAGTCATGCCGTGCCCCTTGATTGGAAGTACCCTTGTTCATTAAGTGTTTCTCGTGCGAATTTCCCTGCTGTTCAAACAAAAAGTCATATGCAAACAATAGTTATGTTAAAAATGCAACGCCTATGTCTGTCTTGGAGATTTTGAAAACGCATCCTTTTTCATAAAACAAATTAATGTTTGTAAAACGTGATGTCAACTCCGTATTTACCGTAAGCCTTCAGGAGTCAGGATACCTTTCGTCACAGTATGCTTTCGAACTAACCCATACTTCAGCTAGGACTTTTAAGGGTTATAACGTGGCCTGGTTCACGGTTTAAGAAACAAAGGATAAAGGCTCAAAATTTATTTGTACCCACCCGCTCTTCGTGATGTTCTCCAAACCTAAACTCAGTTGATCATACGTTAGGCCTTGTTTGAGTCTTTGCTCTGATGTTCCAATGATGATTCGGATATTGATGATTTATTCTGAATAGACAGTCATTTCCTCTTTTTTTTTTGTCGAGGGTTTGTAGGACCTCTTTCTTTTTGATTTTGTTATCCCTGTTTTTGCCTGAACTGTTTCTTTTGTGATTACAGTCAGCGGGATGCCCCCGTTTTGTAAGTCTCCTTCATAGGTTTTGACTTAATGGGCGTTTATTTTGAGAAGTAATGACTGCCTATCTTTATGATCGTTCGGAACCATCACTGTCTTTTGTTTTGTAAGGACTTCTTTGGTGCCATTCGTTATGCACTTGGATCAACTGAGAGAACTACCCTGCCCCAGGTTATGATGAAGGGTCTTGAATTTCGAAAAGAAAAACTCCTACTTCTTTGGCTCAGAGGGGTTGACGAGGGATTATCATCCTTATAACTCCAGTGTTTAGGGATTGAAACAATGCCTGTACCTCATCAGCGGGGTTTGTTCAAAAGCATACTGTAGAGGTTGTGGTATCGTTTTCGTCATCCTCCCTCAAGAGGCTCGGAATTATTAACCAAGTGTTGACATCAGAAAAAATATGAAAAGGATATAATAAAAATAATTGTATTAATTCCCAAAACAGACATATGCGATGCATTGATAGAATAAAAGAGTTTGCTATGACATTAATTGTTTGTATAAGCAAAGAAAAGTACAACTCAAAATATTCAAATAAACAAAAGGTCTTCAGTGATTGGGCAACGGAGCAGTGATTATGTTCGGAGTCTCAGACACTTCAAACTGAATCTCTCCAGCGTCGATCATGTCTTGGATTTTGTTCTTGAGAGGCCAACAATTGTCTGTAGTATGCCCCGGGCTATCTGAATGATATGCGCACCTATCGTTGGGATGATAGTTGGGTGCAGAAGTGTTCGGATTCCGGAGAGGAGCCCTTAAAGTGATCAACCCTGCCTTCAACATTTGTTGCAGTGCTTGATCCAACGACATGTTGAGTTTGGTGTACTGCCGTTTCTCCTTGCGCTGCTGCCCCTGTCCTTGTTGAGCAGGTCCGGGATTGGAAATCTGGATTGCCCCGGTCTCGTGACGGCCTTTTGCACCGTGCACAGCATTGGATTCTTTCTTTCCATGATGAGGCTTTTTGTCCGAAGGTGTAGCCTCTTGAATTTTCCCAGACCGGATGCCAGCTTCAATTCTCTCCCCAGTCAAGATAAGATCTGTGAATCCAGCAGACGAATTTCCAATCAGGTGGTTATAAAATGGACCAGACAAGGTCCCCAAGAACATGTCCACAAGTTCCCGATCAGTCAGAGGTGGTTGTACCCTTCCAGCAAGATCCCTCCATTTCTGCGCATACTCTTTGAAACCTTCACTTGATCCTAACGACATACCCTGGAGTTGGGTACGCGTAGGGGCAAGGTCGGCATTGTACTGGTACTGCTTATAGAAAGCAGTTGCCAACTCCTCCCAGTTACGAACTTTGGTCCCATCCAGCTGATAGAACCATTCGAGGTGAGTCCCTGAAAGACTTTCCTGGAAGAAGTGGATCCACAAGTTTTTGTCCACCGTGTATGGTTGGATCTTCCGAACATAGGACCTTAGATGCAGCTTGGGACAAGACGCCCCGTCATACTTAGAGAAGGATGGTGCTTTGAACTTATGGGGGATAACCACACCAGTTGACAAACCCAGATCTCCGAGATCCAGCCCAGGTACCTGTTGAACCTCCATAGCTTTCATTCTGTCCTCCAATTGTTTATATCTGTCATCAGCAGGAGGGTACTGCTCCTCATCAAAATCTGTCTCGTTGTCGGAGACCACTGGACTGGGAACCTCTCTCTCATGATGACTGCTTTTTCCCACAGATGGGGTTGTCCTCTCAGTTTCAACTTGCGGTGTATTCCCAGATCTGCGTCTAGGGCTGAATAGAACAGTCCTCTTCTTTTTCTTGTCCTTCTTCAAAAGGAGAGCCTTCAGGTCTTGTTGCCCCTGGGTCAGATTCATAATCAGCTCTTGGAACTGGGCGTTCTGAGCCTGGAGGTCCTTGATAGTCTGCTCGGCTGATGGTTCAGGATTCATGACGAGCGGCTGAAATAAACAGCGGAGAATGGTAAGCAACCTGTCAAGGGATACCTGCAATGCAATGAGATGTATGATATGCATGTAATGTTTTCAAGGACCTCGCGGGGTAAACAGAGAAACTTTGTTAGCATTTGGAACCGGTAGCTTGACTGAAGGCACTGCATATTGTTGAGAGTCCTTCATCAAGGGTCAAAGGCTCACCATATCCAGTGGGTCATAGCCCCTGACAACCTTGGCTAGAGGAAAATAAATCCTCTTTGCCCCTTGCTGGGATAGTTGTTCATCATGACCTGCATCACAAGCCCTTGAGACCCTTGAAATGGGTTAGGATGTATGCAGGGTGCATGCAATGGTATGATGTTATGCTATGCATGGGGTAATGTGAGTAACTCTGTTATGAGTCCCGATTAAGGACTATAAACAGACCCTGCAAGGAATTCAGTATCCTGTTATGAGTCCCAATTAAGGACTATAAACAACACCTGCAAGAAATTTGATAAACCCTGTCATGAGTCCTAGTTAAGGACTATAAACAAGACCTGCAAGAAATTTGGTCAACCCCGTCATGAGTCCTAGTTAAGGACTATAAACAAGACCTGCAAGAAATTTAGTACCCTGTTATGAGTCCCAATTAAGGACTATAAACAAGACCTGCAAGAAATTTGGTTAGTACACCCTGTTATAAGTCCTGATTAAGGACTGTGAACAAAACCTGCAAGACATCAAGGGTCAGATAACAAGCATGCAAGTAGTCAAGTACGAAGGCACACAAGTCACACAAAAGAACCCTTAGAGTTTAGGCCAGCATGGGGTCTGGGTATTACCCTCTTGAAGTTAGTGGGTTCAACCTGTCCTATTAGAAGCAACCGGGTTCTAAGGGTCCCAATATCACGGGATTGCTTTCATTGTTCATCGTTTCGATTTAGCCACTGAACTGGCGACCGAAATATTCCAGGAAAGCAACCCTCAATTGAGTGTAGTATCGAGTATCAACCAACCTCGGACTGCACCAAAGTCAGTTATCTCACTACCCTAAAGAGGCCAAGATAGTTCAATTAAGGTTCCTAAGGTCTGTTGATGCTTCATGACACCACGCGGAGGCCCCGTACTCTCCTTGACTGAACTCAAGGGTTACCGGTACACACCAAAGTGCCACATCAACGTAGCAGACTGTTTCAACCATGTCGGTATACCCCGCACAGTTCCCTCACAGCCTTGTTGCTACTTTCTAAGAAGGTATCCCCAGATCCGGGTTAGGATCTATAGAACTCCCAAGCAACCCACAATAATAAAGCAAGCAAAGCAATACAAGTGAAAACACAGTTATGACCTAGCCCTAAGGTACACCTCACTTTAAAGTATAGTCCCCAGCAGAGTCGCCAGTTCTGTGATCGGTGGATCTGGAACTGACTGTTTAACGCTGGTTCGCGAAATGTCGCGGAAGCAAGAGTCGCCACCGTCTTTTATTTTCTCCAATAGGAAAGGACAAAAGCACAGAAAAATTCCTTTTAAGAGATTGCTCTCGGTTCGGGAGGTAGGTTATAGAAAGGGAAGGTGTTAGCACCCTTTCTATCCATGGTTATCCATGGGCTCTTAGATACTTGCTCATTGTGTTTTCAAAATGGTTTGTTTTTCAATGTGGGTTTAAAAAGTTTCTTTTGAAAAATTTCAGATCGACTCGTACGTCAGAGTGTTTGAAAAGTTTGCTTTGAAAGCTTTTGAAAAGTGTCAGTGTGAAAAGTCTTTTGAGTTTGTTTTGAGATTAGAGCAAGTATCCTTGAGAACCTACCTACCCTAAGGAATTCGTCTGTGTAGATGTCCTTAAAAGTAGTGCCATCCCACCATTGAGAGGTAGGTAGCACCACCGTTGGAGGTGTTCGGGTCAATTCGAGGTTCGGGACATGGTGATCACCGGAGCAATAGGAAGACACCTTAGAAGCTACCCTCATGCCAGGTTCCCGGATCATGAGGACTTACTAAGACATCCTCTACTCGACGATCACCTTTCGAAAGGCAACAGTGAGGCGTACCCTAGGGGTGGTGTGTGCGAATCGTGTGTCATGTTTCAGTTATTGGTCTTGTCATGTTTGTCGTGTTCTACGCTTGATTTTAATTAGACATTCATTCTTTCATGCTTGATTAACAGTTAGGAGTGCGGAAAAGATAAATCTACGACTATTACAAAGGCGCGGGTCCACATCGCCAAAATTAAACCGGACCCGATTTAGCGGAAAAATAAATAATGCGAAGGAATAAAGTGCGAAAGGTAAATTACATGGCTTAGGGACAATTACATAATTATAGTAGGCGATAATAAAATAAAAGCGCAATTAAATGATTAACGACGGGCGTTGGACCCTTTTTGCAAATAATTACAAGTTAATGAGAATTAAAAATAAAATAATAAAAAAAAGAATTAAATGTTTTTGATATTTTGTATTTTTTAAGATTTAAAAGAAAAAGGAGTTAATTAAAATTAAATTAAGAAGCAACCCTAATTCTAATAATTTTTTTTTATTTATTGTGAAAGAATTAAATTACGATCTAAATTAAACCTAAAATTTATTATGTACAATTTTTAATTATAAAAATAAAATAATAAATAAATAGTATTGTGGGAAATAAAAATTAAAAAGACATTAAAACTATCAATTAACCTAATTCTACATGTTTTTTGGATTTTTATTGAAAAAAGAATTAAAATTTAAATCTAATTGGACTAAATATTGACATATATTAATTTATGAAAAATAATTACAATAAAATAAATATTATATCTTTTGTGTTTTCCTGATTTTTTTTATAATGTTTTTTTTAGATTTTTTGTAAAAATGATTAATTAAAACAAATAATTAAAATAAACAATCAATTAAAATAAATGAAATAACAAAAAGAAATCAAACCAGAGTGGGGGTGCTGTCCCCAATTTAGGAGGTTCAAATTTAATAGGCCTGGCCCAATAAGCCTTGATTCATTGACTTTTCTGATCATGTACCAATGCGTTGACTGGCTTTATGGTGGACTTTCAATGTTAGCCCTTGATCTGGGATCCTCAGGCAGGTGTACGCTTAGATGAGAGGGTGTATGGTACGTGCACAGTCCTGAAGCTGCATGAAATTTACAATTGAAAAATAATATAAGATTTGGCCAGACCTGGGACTTGAACCCAGGTCTTGAAGGTCACATGCCTTAGTGCGTTGCCAGATGAGCTGTAGGAATCAATTGTTATATTATGATAAACAAAATATTAAAAAGCAAAAACAACGCGTGATAATTAAAACGCGCGCAATTTCAAATAAACGAATCGTTGGCTGCCACGACCTCTTCTTCTCCACCATCCCTGTAACATAGCATCCTATGGGAACGGTTTTTACAGCGTTGCCAAAAGGTACCTACTGAAAAATAGCGATTAGAGATATGGACATCATAAATTGTTCGCGACTATTGGGATTCTTTCGTCCAGTAGAGCTGAATGCAATGGCCTAAGTCTGGAACCTCAATTTTTCCTCATCTCAAAAACCCCAAATTAGTGAACCTGCAAACCCTAGTGTGTGACAATGGTGAATTCGCATAGGCGGCTCAAAAACACAATTAAACGTGCCAGTTAGTTTAGAAACATCAATATAAACACAAATCAACAAAGAAAAATGCATAAAGATGATGGAATCATGTTATGTGATTTCAAAATTTCCAAGATACGGTTGGACTCGTGTGTACCAATTCAGGGTCTTTTTGTTGTTGTTATTGATTGAGAAAGGTTCAGAATTGTCCAAGGAAGCGATTGAGACACGAATGAAGCTTTGAATCAGTCTCTAGGGTGGATTTCAGAATTGGATTTTTTGAGAAATTTTCCAAGTTTGTGTATTGGTTTGCTGCGCAGTTTTCTAGTCTTTTTCATTAGGGTTGTGATGTAGTACTTGTATGGAATGGTTTTAGGTCAAAAGATTGAACAAAATCTCAAGCATTCATGGATTTCAATATTTGATTCTTTGAAAATCTTTTTCAATCTTTTTCATGTTGTTTTTGTTCAATCATGATCCAATCTTATCACAACTTACCCTAATCATTTAAGCACGAAATATTGAGTTTATAATGTGCATGAAAAGATTCTTTAGGTTAAGGTTTATATTTTTCATGAATTAAAATGATTTAAATGAATATAAATTAATATTTAATTCAAATAAATAATTAAAAAATATGAAAATACTTCCCTTTGGGCCTAGTGGTCGTGCATAGGCTTGGCATGAAGAATCTTGGAGGAAAAATGGGCCCATTTGCATTTTTAGGCCTTTTGAACCATTGTTGACTTTCAAAAATTCCTAAAAATTTCCCAACTTCCACAAGGCATAACTTGGTCAATTTTTAAGCTTTTCACATGTTCTTGGACATTTTGGAAAGGTCTTTGAGTCCTTTAACCAATGCCTTTGGTCCCATGTCATTTTGATTTACCAATCTCAAGTTATGGCCTTTGACTTAAAGTCACTTTTTGTTGACTTTTGAAAATGACCTATAATGTTGAAATTGATAACTTTTTGTGAGAGCATTTCTTGGACTTGGAACATGAAGATGAATTGTAGGAAATGTCTTTCTCTTCAAAATGAGCTTTGGATGGGAATTTTCTGATAATCCATGTGAAAGTTATGCCCTGGTCAATTTCAGTTGACTTTTTCAGCTGTCCAAATATAGCAACTTTTGCATCTTTGATGATTTCTGAGCCAAATTTTGAGAATCATGATCAAGCATTGATCAAATGATGTTTGTGGCTTCAAAATGATATATTGACCAAAAATTTGAACTTTTGACTGTCAAATGACCATTTTGCCCCTACAGTTGACTGTAGTGCAATCTAGGGTTTTGACTGTGCAATTTTGAGCTGAATGCCTTGAAACTTGATATGAAGACACTTGACCATCTTTTTAAGCATGTGAGACTTGATTGGGCCTTTGAGAAGTTCATTTGCTTGACCAGAACTCAAACCCTAGTTTTGACTGTATAGGAGCCAGTTGAGCTGCACAACCCTTGGGGAATTTTGTGACCTTGACTTTGACAATTCTTGATAAATATGGGAGGGCAAATTTTGGGGTACAACACCTGTCATTAACTGGAAGAAATAAATCTAACCAGAGGAGGTCTTTTTTGATAATGATGTGTGATGAAGGAATCTGAGACGATTGCTACTCCAAACAGATGATGAAGGAATCTTGGACGATTACTACCTCAGTAGGGTGATGAAGGAATCTTGGATGACTTCTACCTCAGCAAGATGATGAAGGAATCTTGGGCGACTTCTACCTCAGCAGGATGATGAAGGAATCTTGGATGACTTCTACCTCAGCAGGATGATGAAGGAATCTTGGACGATTACTACCTCAGCAGGATGATGAAGGAACCTTGGATGATTACTACCTCAGCAGGATGATGAAGGAATCTTGGACGATTACTACCTCAAAAGGAAATGACTTTTATCTGTTGATCGATCTTTCCTGAAAAGGTAAAGAGTTAGTTGTATGCAATGTCATGATGATGAAATGCATAATGTCATGATATTCTCAAAAGTAAATGAGATTGTGTTGTATGCACTTATCATGTATGTAAATAGGATGTATGAAATGTGAAATGTTAATGAATGTATTTTTGTCTAGGAAAATAAATCCTTGACAAGTGTTGGGGAGTTGTTAAATCCTGAATTGCTGTTGAAGAGTAGGTGTGTCTTCAAACTTTGCTTAGAATATTTCCATCGGGGGTTCCTCGTTTTGTTGAGGAGAACTCCGTTGGGGAAAGTTGTGAACTCTGTGGAGAGTATTGATTCATTCTTGGGGAACAAGTCTAGGAGTATCGGTTGTTCGTTGCTCTACTGGGGAGTCAAAGTTAAACTGACATTTGGTCGGGTCTAGGTTTCACAGTAACTTGTTGGGGATTGTAGAGTAGTCTACTGGGGAAGAGGAGTTGTGGTCCTTTGATTTGTAGTAGCCGGAGAGGAAAACTCAAGCTGGGGAGTCCTGGTGTTGTTGGGGAAATAAACCCTGTCGTCAGTCCGCTAGAGAGGTGACATCTTCGTTGGGGGAAGTCCTCGAGGATTCTTGAGGTTGATTCAGTTGGGGAAAGGTTTTCAGAGATTAAACCCTTGCTGGGAGTCATCCTATGAGAAGGATTTTGGGTAGATTTGTCATTGCCCCTAGTAGCAAGTGTTTGTGACATTGCCAGAAAATGTGTAATTGTACGTAACCCTTCACTGAGATTGATGTTCAATGCCCCAAGTGACGGAGATGGAGACTTGCCCCTGGTTACTCTACATTTCTTCAGAGATTTCTTGAAATCTTGACTGGACTGCCCCAGGTGATGGAAAATGATCATGCCATGCCCCTTGATTGGAAGGAGATTTGTCAATGTAAGTGTCATCCTTTTTGAAGTGATTTTGTTCACTGAGAGAGCTTTCGTTCATCGGATCTTCGTTGTGTGAATTTCTTCGCTGTCAAACAAATAGCCAAATGCAAACAGTGATATTCAAATAATGCAAAGTTTATGCTTGTCTCGAAGTTTTGAAAAATGCGTTTTTTTAGTAGAAAACTTTTTATAAGACAGATTCAACACAAGATTTAGGGCAAAGCCTTACAGGAGTCAGGATACCTTTTGTAACAGTATGCTTGTGAACTAACCCATGCTTCAGTTAGGACTTTTGAAGGGTTATAACATGGCTTGGTTCACGGTTTAAGAAACAAAGGATAAAGGCTCAAAGTATATTTGTACCCACCCGCTCTTCGTGATGTTCTTCAATCCTAAACTCAGTTAATTATGCATTTGAACTCCAAATGAGTCTGGAACGACATTTTTGGTGATGGTTCACACAAGTTGAATTTGTTGGAAGGCAGTCTTTTTCACAATATTTTTCATGTTGTTGAGGATTTGTAATGACCTCGTTCTTCTGATTTATTATCCCTAACTTTTGCCTGACTGTTCCTGTTTTCGAGATTACAGTCAGCGGGATGCCCCAGATTTCTTAAGCCTTATTTATAGGTTTTGGCTCAGTGGGCTTTTCTCTTTTAAGAGATTGACTGCTTATGAAATAAGGAACCACCACTGTCTTTTGATTCCAGAGGAATGCTTTTGATGTCGTTCGTTGTATTATGAACTGAGAGTTTTGGACTTCAATGCGCATCTTTTTGAATTAACTGAGAGACTACCCTGCCCCAGGTTTAAATTAAAGGTTTCAATTTGTGTTTAAAACAGAAAACTCCTACTTCTTTGGCTCGAAGGGGTTGACTAGGGATTATCTTCCTTATAACTCCAGTGTTTAGGATTTGAAAGAAATGCTTGTACATCGTCAGCAAGGTCTGTTCAAAAGCATATTGTATGAGATTATGGCATTGTTTCGTCATCCTCCATCTAAAGGCTTGTAACTTTTAGCAACAATTGAATGTCATAAAGCGAGTAAAAAGCATAGTTTAAATGTAATGAAAGGATGAATTCAAGACAAACATATGCAAGGCATCAATGAAACAGAGTTTGACATTAATAGATAATTGTTTGAATAACAAAATAAATTGCAACTTGAAAAATCAAATGAAACAAAGACATTCTCAAAGATTTGGCGTAGGATCAGTGATCAAACTTGATATCCTTGGCATCAATCAAGTCTTGGATCTTGTTCTTCAAAGTCCAACAGTCGTCGGTGTCATGTCCAGGACTGTCAGAATGGTAGGCACATCTCACACTCGGGTTATACTTGGAAGAGGAAGTATCAGAATTTTGAGGAGGATCCTTTAGTGTGATCAGTTTCACCTTCAGCAATTGTTGTAACGCTTGAGACAAAGGCATGTTGATGTCAGTATACTGCCTTTCTTGATATCTTACCCTACGCCTATTGCTCTGTCTTTGTTGAATAGTTGTGGGATTGGAGATCTGGGTTGCCCCTACATGTTGATCATGACGACTCTTTTGACCATACACAGCATTGGACTCTTTCTTCCCATTGTAAGGCTTTTTCTGAGTATCAGAAGGTGTTTCTTCTTGAATCTTCCCACTTTTGATGCCAGCTTCGACCCTTTCGCCGGTCAGTATTAGCTCGGTGAATCCGGCTGAAGAGCTTCCGATCAGATGTTTGAAATAGGGACCAGACAAAGTCCCAAGAAACATGTCCACCAACTCCCTATTAGACAGAGGGGGTAGGACTCTTCCAGCAAGATCTCTCCACTTCTGAGCGTAGTCCTTAAAGTCTTCGCCTGTACCCATAGACATACCCTGAAGCTGAGTACGCGTGGGAGCAAGGTCGGCATTATACTGGTATTGCTTGTAAAAAGCAGCAGCAAGGTCCTCCCAGTTGCGGATGTTAGCTCCTTCCAGTTGACAGAACCATTCAAGTTGAGTCCCTGAGAGACTGTCTTGAAAGAAATGGATCCACAAGTTCTTATCAGCAGTGTAAGGTTGGATCTTCCTCACATGACCGGAGGTGCAGCTTGGGACAGGAAGCTCCGTCATACTTGGCAAAGGCAGGTGCCTTGAACTTATGGGGAATCACCACCCCAGAGGATAGACCTAGATCTCCGAAGTCTAGACCGGGAACCTTCTGTATTTCCATGGCATTCAAATGGTCTTCCAGTTGTTTGTACTTATCCTCAGAAGGAGGATACTATTCTTCATCATAGTCCGTCTCGTTGTCGGAGACTTCAGGGCTAGGAGCCCTCCTTTCTTGTGGACTATCTTTCCCTTCAGATGGGATGGTCAGATCAACTTCATCTTGCAGCCCGTTCCCAAACCTGCGTCCAGTGTTGAACAAGATGGTCCTATTTTTCTTCTTCTTCCTCTCTTTCAGAATCAGGGTCTTCAGGTCCTGTTGACCCTTAGCTAGGCCCATGACCAACTCTTGAAATTGGGCATTCTGGGCCTGGAGGGCCTAGATAGCTTGCTCAGTGGAAGGTTCAATAGACATGATGATTGCTGAAATAAACAGCGAAGAAGATAAGAGACTTGTACTGGGAGACCTGTTATGCAATGATATGTATGATATATGTATGCAATGTTTTCAAGGATCTCGCGGGGTAAACAAGAAACTGTTAGAATCTGAATCTGGTAGCTTGATTGAAGGAACTTCATGTTGCTGAGAGTCCTTCTTCAAGAGTCAAGCTCACCATATCGAGTGGGTCATAGCCCCTGACTCAAGTTATCATGCTTGGATTTCTAGACAACCTAGGCTAGAGGAAAATAAATCCCGTTTGCCCCTTGCTAGCCATTTGATTTACCATAACCGGCATCACAGACCCTTGAGATCCTTGAAATGGTTAAAGAAATGCTAAGGCATGATGCTATGATGTGTATGCTATGCGTTTAAGCACAAGTGTGAGGTGATGTAAGTAAGCCCTGCAATAAGTCCAAATTATTGGATAAGGACTGTAAACAAAACCTGCAAGGAACTCAAGTTGTCAGATAACAAGTATGTGCAAGTAGTTCAAGTTTGAAGGCACACAAGTCACACAAAAAGAGCCCTTAGATTTCAGGCTTGTATGAGGTTTCATAGGTAAGTACCCTCTTGAGTGTAGTTAGCTCAAAACCTGTCCTATAAATAGTAACCGGGTTCTAAGGAGCTCAATATCATTGGATTGTTTTCTATGTTCATTGTTTTGGTTTAGCCACTGAACTAGCGACCAAAATATTCCAAGAAAACAATCCTCAATGAGTGTAGTATCGAGTATCTACCAACTTCGGACTGTACCAAAGTCGGTCATCTCACTACCCCTAAAAAAAGGCCAAGATGGTCAAGTAAGGTTCTAGGTCATTAGTGCTTAGTAACATCACTCAGCGGCCCCTTATTCTCTTTGATTGACTCAAAGGCTACCGGTACTCACAAATATGTCGCACTAATATAGCTATTGATTCAACCGTGTCGGTATACCCCGCACAGTTTCCACAATATATTGCTATCTATGAATGTTTCCCAAATCCGGGTGGAGGATTTAGAACTCTGATACAAGCCCACAAAATTAAGAGCATACAAAGCAGTACAATTGAAAACATAAGTGATCTAATCCTAAGGTACACCTCACTTATTAATACATCCCCAGTAGAGTCGCCAGTTTTGTGATCGGTGGGAATGAGAACTGACTGTTTTGGAATGCTGGTTCGCGTTTGCGTTTGTTTTCGCAAAATGTCGCGGTAAGCAAGAGTCGCCACCGTCTTTTATTTTATCCAACAAGGAAAGGACAAAAGCACAGAAAAATTCCTTTTCGAGATTGTTTCTCGGGTTCGGGAGGTAGATTATAGAAAGGGAAGGTGTTAGCACCCTTTCTATCCGTGGTTATCCACGGGCTCTTAGGTACTTGCTCACTATGTTTTCAAAAGTTTGCTTTTCTTTGTGCTTGTGGGTTTTGAAAAGAGTTTTTGTTTGAAACTTCAATTTAAATCTTGCTTCTGTCCTTAAGAGTGTAATGAAGTGTTTTGAAAACTTTGTTCGAAAAGTGTAAGTGTGAAAAGTTTTGTTTTGTTTTTTAAAAGGAGCAAGTACTTAAGAACCTCTACCTACTCGAAAAGGAATTAAATTGCGCAAATGTCCTTTAGACAGTGCTATCCCACTATTGAGGAGTAGGTAGCACCGTCGTTGGAGTTTTCGGGTCAATTCGGTTTAAGGGACGTGTGGTCACTAAAGCAACGTTAGGACGTCTTAGTGGTAATCCACTAATCCTAATGTCTTAGATCATTTTTATCGAGGCAACCATTTCGAGGCAACTTTGATCTTTGGACAGAAGGACGACCTCTAAAACATCCTATACTTAATGACCACATTCGAGGCAACCAAGTGAGGTGTACCCTAAGAGTGGCATGTGCGAGTGTATTGATTTTCAGTTTATATTATCTTTGTACATGTTATGGTGAGCTATGATTGATTTAAAATTAAAGGTTAATCTTGTCATGCAATCCTAGTTAGCATACATCTAAACAGCTAATATATGTACAGGAATTTAAAGTGCGGGAATTGTAAATCCTACGTTATTACAAAGCTTCAGGGAGGGGGATTATTAACATGTCCAAAAATTGGGGAAATAAAAGCAGTAAAGTAAAAGTCTTAATTTAAGCTACCACAAACCAGTAAGCAGTTACAATAAAATAAACGCGCATGAATCTAAGAATAAGAACTCTTTTTTGTTGTTTTATTTTATTTTTTTGGGAAAATGCTAAATGTTCAATTAAGTCAAATTTAATTAATTTAAAAATACTGATTAAGATTAACTCTAAAACAAACCTAATATTTTTTTGCATTTTTTGGTTTATGAAAAGGATTGAATTTAAATAAATCCTAAGTCTACTGATTTTAAAATTGGAGAAAATAAGTTAAAATAATTAACTAAATTAAATCCTAATTCTAAGTTACTTATTTTTATGATTTTTATGTTGATTAGAAAGAAAAACAAATAAAATGGTCCAAACGAAAGTGAAATCAGGCAGTAAATCAAGAAAAAAAATAATTCTGGAGGCCTGGGTCGAAAGAGGTGTAGGCTGTCTTTCGACCCAGTGAAGATGCTGGATCGAAGGTGCATGAGGGGCTGCACTCTGAGGGTGTTCGATCTGGATATATCACCCTTCGATATGGAAATCCTGGGTCCAGTTCGAAGCTAAGCTGCTGAGCTTCGAAACTCTGAACAGGAATCTGAGAATGTAGTTCCTGCAAAACGAAATAGATGTTAAAGGTCCAGGGGGGACTTTACCCCCCTGATTCGAATCTCCCCCTTGTTCGCACCTGCTGAATCTGGGTTTGGGTTTGTTTTATCCTGGAATTCGAAGGAGAAACTCAAATTGTGCCCAAGCAATGGCACAATCTCATCTTTGCGCTGTAGCTTATATGTATCACATTAAATCATTCACATATAATAGCAATAACATGAATATGCAATCAAAATGAATTTAAAAATGAGTTTGAGATTAGATTTTTTTATTTTAACAAACAGAGGTGTTGGGATCTGTGGTTCTGAGTGTGGAATGGCTGGTGCAGGGATTGGGTATGGCTTCCTGGAAGTGCTGATGATTTTTGGCAGCGTATCTCCAAGTTCTCCTTGTTTCTTTTCTCTATTTTTTTCTGTGTATTTTCGTGTGTTTTGGATATGTATGCTGGCCTCTGTATTTATAGGGGTGTGAGGGTGCAGTAATGGCAAGAGACAACCATTAAACAGGCCATTAAAGCCATGAGACAAGAATCAAACACATTAAATAATTTCTTTTTTGAAATATTTGTGTCTCTTGAATGAACTTGGACACTTTTGAATTTCGAATGCCTTCAGGCCCTGCTCTTCGATTGGTCTTGATTTGCCTTCTTCGAATGGACTTCTTATGTACCCTTCGAATGGGCCTTCTGAATGCTTCTTCGGATGGTCTTGAGTTGCACATAATCACTCTGGTCGAATCAGCTCTTTAGGAACAGAAAAGGCAAGAATCTGGCCTTTAACTCAGGAATTAAATCCACAATCAGCATTTAATCATTTCTATATTTGCAAGGGAAACATGCCATTTTCTCATGTTCCGTGTACCTGGACATGTTTTTTGAGTGCCCTCTTGATGGCTTTGTTAACAGGCCAATTGAAAGGCTTTGTTAACAGGCCAATCGAAAGGTGTTGTTCATGCTAATCGAAGGACATGGTTAACATGCTTGTCGAAGCTGTCTTGACACAATGCTAAATCGAAGGATCCCTTGGCATGCCAATCGAAGGCCTGGCCCAGGGTGCCAATCGAAAGGCTCATTCAGAATCCCAATCGAAGGGTCTTTCAGAATGCAAATCGAAGTGCTTGTCCATAATGCCAATCAAAGTGTCCCTTCAAAGTACCAATCGAAGGGCCTTTCAGAATGCCAATCGAAAGGTACTTAAAGCACCACTCAAAAATTTTCTTTTTCCTTAGGCAAGGGTTTCTGGTCAACCATGCAGGGGGAAGACTTTGGAAAACACGAGAGGGAAAATTTTGGGGTACAACAACATACAACCGTCAACCTATTCTCGTCAATAAGTTCCAACTGATCCAGCTGATTCTGTACCCATTCACTTTCATCCAGATCAACATCCCTCATGATACTAAGAGAAGGAATCTCGACTTCTACCGGCAATACTGCTTCCATGCCGTAAACCAATGAAAATGGGGTTTCCCCAGTCGAAGTACGCATAGTGGTGCGATAACCATGCAAAGCGAAAGGCAGCATCTCATGCCAATCTTTATAGGTTACCACCATCTTCTGAACGATCTTCTTTATATTCTTATTGGCCTCTTCGACAATGACGTTCATCTTTGGTCAGTATGGGAAAGAGTTATGATGCTTGATTTTGAAGGACTCACAAAGCTCCTTCATCATTTTGTTCAAATTTGACCCATTATCGGTAATGATCTTTTCAGGCACTCCGTAGCGACAAATAATATTGTGCTTAATGAACCGAGTTACCACCTGCTTGGTGACATTGGCATAGGATGCAACTTCGACCCATTTTGTAAAATAATTGATGGCAACTAGAATGAAACGGTTCCCGTTGGATGTAGTCGGTTCAATTTGGCCGATCATATCAATTCCCCACATCGCAAACGGCCAAGGGGAAGTCGAGACATTCAAAGGTACTGGCGACACATGCACTTTATCAGCATAGACTTGACATTTGTGGCAAACCCGCGCATGATTGTAACAGTCAGTCTCCATGGTGGACCAAAAATAACCTGCTCGCAAAATCTTTTTAGCCATGGTATGCCCGTTGGAATGGGTCCCAAAATCACCTTCATGTATCTCCTCAATGATTCTAGATGCTTCTTTCTTGTCAACACATCTGAGCAGTAAACCGTCATGATGCCTTCTATACAACACGCCACCATTGAGAAAGAACTTGTCTGAAAATCTTCTCAAGAACTTCTTATCTGTGAAGGATGCCTCTTCAGGGTACTCCTGCGTTTCAAGATATCGTTTAACATCATAAAACCAAGGATTACCATCTGATTCCAAACTAGCCTCAAAATAGAAAGCTGGCTCACTTAAACTTCTGATGGTAATGGAAGGTGCCTCATTAGCCCACTTAACCTTGAACATGGAGGACAAAGTTGCCAGTGCATCAGCTAGATTGTTTTCTTCTCTGGGAATGTGTTCAAACGTGATCTCTTCGAAGTACGGAATCAGCTTCATAACATGCTCACGATATGGAATTAGGTTCTGATGGCGAGTCTCCCAATCTCCATTAATTTGGCTGATAACAAGATCGGAATCCCCGTAAACTTTCAAAAATTTGATGCGCAGGTCAATCGCTGCTTCAATGCCATAAATGCAAGCCTCATATTCAGCCATGTTGTTAGTGCAATCGAAACAAATACGAGCCGTGAAAGGAATGTGGTATCCCTCGGGGGAAGTGATAATAGCTCCTACGTCGTTGCCCATGGCATTGGAGGCACCATCAAAAACAAGTGTCCGACGTGACCCCGGCTCGGGTCCTTCGTGTGGGTCTGGCATGTTACAATCCCGAATATACACAATTTCCTCATCTGGAAAATCAAACTTCATCGGTTCATAATCATTCATGGGATGATGAGCAAGATGGTCGGCCAGTACACTACCCTTAATTGCTTTTTGAGTAGTGTGTTGGATATCATATTCGGTGAGTATCATTTGCCAACGGGTTACCCTGCCTGTAAGAGCTGGCTTCTCGAAGATGTACTTGCTTGGATCCATTTTGGATATCAAGTAGGTGGTATGAGTTAACATGTACTGCCTCAAGCGTTTGGTGGCCCAGGCAAGCGCACAACAAGTCTTTTCCAACAATGAGTACCTTGACTCGCATTCTGTAAACTTACTCAAGTAGTAAATAGCCTGCTCTTTCTTCCCTGTCTCGTCGTGCTGACCGAGGAAACAACCCATTGAGCTCTCCAACACAATTAGATATATGATTAGTGGCCTTCCTTCCACCCGCGGCATGAGTATCAGAGGTTCCTGAAAATACTCATTTATTTTGTCAAAGGCTTTCTGACAATCCTCATTCCATTTCACTGTCTGACTTTTCTTCAACATCTTGAACAAAGGTTCACAGGTGGCTGTGAGATGAGAAATAAATCTAGAAATGTAGTTTAACCTTCCCAAGAAACCACATACTTCCTTCTCTGTCCTTGGTTCAGGAATTTCATGTATCGCTTTTACCTTGGTCGGGTCCACCTCGATACCTTTTTCACTTACAATAAAACCAAACAGCTTGCCAGATCTCACCCCGAAGGTGCACTTATTCGGATTCAACCTTAGCAAGAACTGCCTCAGTATCTCGAACAATTTTTCCAGATGAACAAGATGTTCCTATTCCGTGTCAGACTTAGCAATCATATCATCCACATATACCTCAATCTCTTTATGAATCAAATCATGAAAGAGAGTGACCATGGCGCGCTGATATGTTGCCCTGACATTTTTCGAACCAAACGGCATCACTTTATAGAAAAAAGTTCCCCAAGGCGTGATAAATGTTATCTTCTCCATATCCTCCGGAGCCATCTTAATTTGATTATAACCTGAAAAACCATCCATGAACGAGAACACTTTGGAGTGAGCAGTATTATCGACCAACACATCAATATGCGGAAGAGGGAAATCATCTTTAGGGCTAGCCCTGTTCAAATCCCTATAATCCACGCACATCCTGACCTTACCATCCTTCTTGGGCACAGGCACAATATTTGCAATCCATGGCGGATAATTGATGACTTTTAAGAAATTCGCGTCCAACTGCTTCTGGACCTCCTCCTTGATCTTCTTGGACATCTCAGGATGAGTCCTTCGGAGCTTTCGCTTGACAGGGGAACAACCTTCTTTGAGCGGTAATCGATGCACCACTATGTCTGTATCCAACCCAGGCATATCCTCATAAGACCAAGCGAAGATATCAGAATACTCACGGAGTAGCTCAACCAATCTAACCTCTATACTTTCTTCGAGATCTGCCCCTACCTTGACTTCTCTTCTTACCTCTTCTATGCCAATATTCACCACCTCAATCGAATTCTAATTCGGATGGATAACCTTATCCTCTTGTTTTAACAATCTTACTAATTCCTCAGGAAGATCACAATCCTCATATGCTTCTTCTTCAGCTTGATAAATAGGAGTATCAAAGTCATAATGAGCCATAGCAGAGTCGTTATCAATATGATCGGTGGTGGAAGTGCATCTGCATGAATGACATTTTGGCGTTTTTTAGTGACAATGTGTAAAAAGAGAAACATTGCCATTCAAAAAATAAAAGAAGAAATGGAGCAAAATTTTGAATGCAAAAACGTCCTTTATTTCATGATAAACTTGAAAATAAACATGGTGGCCCTACACAAATGATTCACAACGCCTTGGGCAGAGCGTAGGAATTATGATATGATAATAAAAGAGAACAAGAAAATTACTCCTAAGCGCTTGAAACTTGGATAACATCCACAGAAGTCCAATTGTTGAGTGTCTGGCCTGGAATACTCGGACGAATCCAATCTTCGATATTGTAGCCATCAACCCTATCGTCGCCAACTGCATTGACGTGTCCTTCTTGAGTAGCACAAGGACGAGAAAACTTCACAGGAGTAGATAAACTAGATGCTCTGGGAGTTGTACTCTGCTGACCTGGGCTAAAACCAAGACTAAATTTATTAAATTTTGGGGTAACATCCAGTACTTGACCCCAACCTTCAGGGTTACCATTTTCCACCATAACTCTCGCATCCTTGAGAGAAGACATAACAGTTTCCGGTTTCCTTTTCTGCTCTGGAGGAGGAAAATTGATAGCATGAACTACCTCAAATGCTTGAAACGGAGTCTCATGTATCCCTCCTTTAACTTCAACATAGCGGAATGATGTCAAATGATTCACGATGTACTCTTCCTCGCCGCACACAGTTATCACCTTTCCCTCTGCAGGATACTTGAGTTTCTGATGAAGAGTAGAAGTGACTGCCCCTGCTCTATGAATCCACGGCCTCCCAAAAAAACAATAATACGCTGGCTGTATATCCATCACAAAAAATGTAGCTGTGAAGGTGCGAGGAACGACCTTGATTGGTAACTCCACCTCCCCAAACACTGACCTTCGAGACCCATCAAAAGCCTTCACCATCATATCACTAGGGCGCAACTCCAGTCCAGAATAATAAATCTTCACCAATGCTGACTTCGGTAGTACATTCAAAGAAGACCATGTGTCCACCAAAACCCGAGATAAAGTAGTGCCCCTTACTCCATCGAAATATGAAATGCTTTGTTATGGTCTCTCCCCTCAGGAGGAAGATCAAAATATGTGAATCCCAGACCGTTCCCGGCAGATATGTTAGAACAAACATTCTCAAACTGATTGATTGTTATCTGATGTGGCACAAACGCATTCTTTAACAACTTCATCAAAGCATTTCTGTGGGGTTCTGAATAAACCAACAGAGACAAGATAGACATCTTAGAAGGAGTATGGCTCAGATGATCAATTATGCTATAATCACTTTTTCTGATAATTTGCATTAACTCTTCAACCTCATCGGGAACTGAAGAAGCTTCTGGTATCGGAGTCGGTTGGGTCACATTGGCTGGTGTAACCCTTGGATTACCAATCATCGCCTGTTGTTTTCCTTTTTCTCTTGCAGAAGCATCTGCCGCATCTTGCACATTGGAAGGACCAAATACTCTCCTACTTCTAGTCATTCGACCCACACCAGAAAAATTATGAACTTCCCCTTCATTATCTTCTGCACGTTCTTCCTCAAACGAACGAGTACTTACCTCTTGCTTCACCCCATGGTAATAAACACCGACACCATAATGCCATGGGATGGCCTTCTCACTGGTATACGGCATGGGACCAGGTACCGTAATCATCAAAGGAGGTGCCCTATATGGGGCAGGAATGCGCACATGGGTGTAAGGAATAGATACCACAACAACATCTTCTTCAGTAAGCTTACGGTAGCTCGGTTTTCTATCAAACTGCAGGGATCCCTCCTTTATCATCAACTGGATACCGGCTTTTAAATCATCACAGCCCTTTGGTTTCTCTCTACACTTGGCACACTCGGAAGTATAATCTGGGAAAATAGAATTGTCAAGCAAATACCTCTTAACATACCACAACGGAGTAGTTACTTGTTCCACATTCATGATTAAGTTCAACATTTCACCATTATCATCAATCATATTAACAACACCCCCTCCATGCCTAGGCATTGGGTTCTGAGTAACATTCGGACCAGGCACTAGAGTAAACTCAATTGCCTTAGCATCCAACAAGTCTTGTATTTTGCACTTCAACGCAAAGCAATTGTCAGTAGAATGACCAACTCCGCCTGAATGGAATTCACATCTTGCGTTAGCATCATAGTTAGGAGGAAGTCTTGCGGGCGATGGTGGCATATTTCTCAAACCGATCAACTTCAAATCGAGTAAATGGTGGAGTGCTTCAGTAAGAGATACTGGAAAGGGATTGAATTTTCTCAACTGTCTCTGCTGTTGATTATTATACTGAAGGGGAGCATCTTACTAACTTTGTTTTTGAGGCACTGTATTCGGTCTCTGCTGCGGAGGAGCATTAACAGGAATAGAAACAACATTGATTTGTTGGTGTTGACGATCCTCTCTTCTTCCTCTATGAGAGTAAACCGCACTTGCGTCGCCTTCCCTTTTCTTAGGGGTAAGTGTTGAATGGTTTCTTACTGCCCCATGATGAGCCACTAGAACCTCCAACCTAAATTTTCCCCAATTTCAAACCTACCTCAATTCTTTCACCAGCCATAACCAAGTCCGCAAATCCTGCCGAAGTACTTCCTATCATGTGCTCATAGAATGGTCCTTGCAGGGTACTCATAAACATATCAATGAGTTCTCTCTCCATGAGTGGAGGTTGAACCCTCGCAACCAACTCACGCCACTTCTGAGCGTATTCCTTGAAAGATTCTCTTGGTCCTTGTGACAAATTCTGTAACTGAGTGCGATTAGGCGCCATATCCACATTATACTGATAATGTTTGACAAAAGCCCGAGCAAGATCATTCCAGCAACGAATATGAGTTTTCTCCAACATCATGTACCACTCCAGGGATGCCCCAGATAGGCTATCCTGGAAAAAGTGAATCAAAAGTCCCTGATCCTTAATATGCACTGACATCTTTCGGAAATAAGCAGTTGCATGAGTAACAGGACATGACGTTTCGTTGTACTTTTCAAATACATGAGGCTTGAACATTGGAGGAACTTTCACCCCAGACACCAACCCGATATCATTAGCATCCATACCAAGGACTCCTTGCCCTTCCATAGCCTTCAAACGTTCTTCCAACAACCGATACTTCCTATTCTCAACCTGAACTTCCGGCTCTAAATGCCGAAGAGAAAACTGATCTTCATCCCGATCAAAGTCATAATCCTGCTCCTGATAGCCTCTTACACTGCCCTGATTATCTCTCCTGTTCCCCACGAGACGAGGTCCAGGTGACGGGGGAAATTTCCCTACGTTGCACATAAAAGGGTTTCCGGGCATTCCGTGAAAATTTCCAGCAGGCTGATCTTGCACATCCCCCAATCCTACAGAAATGTCCTGATAGAGCCCTTGGTTTCCACCATCCCCTAGATAGCGGTGCTGGTTGTTGACAATGGCAGCTAGTTCCTCCTGTCGGCGATTCACATTGGTGATGACCTCTATGAACTGGGTCATCTGAGCAGCCATCTGGGCCCTCATTTCAGCGAGTTCAGCTTGAACTTGTTCCATCTGTATTGGCAAATTGTTTCTGGTGGAATACCAATGAGTAGTCGTCTTGAATTCTGAATAAGAAAAGCAGAAGAATAAGAATACCGTCTTGAGATAACCTGTAATGTTATGAAATGCATGATGTGCATGATATGTTTGTCATTTCCCGGTATTCAAGAGTCCTTTTATTCATCAACCATGGCGTGCAACCAAAGATCAAACATACAATCACAGGGAAGAAGGACAATAAGACAAACACTTCAATTATTTACAAACAAAAGAAACGATGTTCAAGTGACTTTGGAAATTTAAGAGTGTAGCGATAAACAACAAAATACATGTTTCGAAGTAAACTTAACAAAAAACCGAGTAATAAAAACAAACAAATGGTCCCTTCCAACAATCCTGGGGGTGACCAAATGCACCAAAGGTAAGTAACAAAACTAAATCTCCGGAACAAGACACGCTTCAAGATGTTGACAATACTCTTCAAGCCTGGCTTTCTCCTTTAAAAGTTGTGATGTAACCACTTTACTTTCTTGAAACCGATCCTCTGCGACATGCCTCTGGGCTACTTCCTTCTTAAGCTGAGCATCTTTGTCTTTGAGTTGTTTCTCCAGGTTTTGAACCTTCTTCCTGTAGCTATTCTCAGATACCTGAAGCTTCCGGTACTCTTGCTGGGTCTTACTCAACTCTTCTTCCAATTCAGCATGAGATCTCTTCCTAAAACTGGTTGCATCAGAATTTTCCCCTTGAGCTTCTTTGAGTTTGCGAGCTAAGTCGGCCATATCTTGATCTACCCAATAAAGTTTCATCCCTTTCTCATGGTCTTTTGCAAGAAGTTGAATGTTCTCAACATGAAACTGGGTGAATACCTCGGTAGGCACTGTGTTACTCAGAACAGTAGGAGGTTGCTCACATATAGGAGCCGACCTTGCAAATGGTAACCGTAAAATCTTAACCCTGGCTCTAATCCAATCCAAGTAAGGAACCCTAGCAATAGGAACCTTCTTGCCCAAAGCAGTTCTATCCTTCTTGTGAATTCCCTTCCAAGCACTTGTCACTCTTTTCAACATCACAGGATCACTTCCTCTAACAGAATACACCAATTCAGACACCTCCTCAACCTTTGGCGGTCCATCCATTGCATATCCCAATTGACGATAAGCAAGCACAGGATTATAGTTGATACACCCCTTAGTTCCTATGAGGGGAACATTAGGGAAATCTCCGCAGCTGGTGACAATACTTCGTACTTCCCCCATGTCATAATTCCACCGAATATCAAATGAAGTAAGGTTGACAAGTCTGGATGACCATCAGAGAGAATGTCTAGTATCCATGAAAGGGCCACTTACCGGTAGGTGCAACTTAAACCATTGATACAACATCGAATGACATAAACTCACATTACCTCCTTTTCCATGCCTGAAATGAATGGTGTAAAGAGTATCTGCCAAGAGTGTTGGCACCGGGTTCTTATTTCTAAAAACACAAATAGCCGTCAAATCCACAAAATTTATCTTGTGAGGAAAGAGGATGATCCCGTATATCATGAGAGCAAACAGAGAGCTGAAGTCACTCCAATTCCCTTTCTTTGCCCAGTCTTCAGCTTTCTTCACTAAGAAATCCAAATAAAACCCTGTAGTACCCTCACTTGATTTCCAATTGTCTTTCACCTCTTTCCAACTCAAATGAAGAATTTCAGCAATAACTTCGAACTTCGGCTTCTCCGGCATTTGGACAAAAGGAACCTCATCGGACAAATTGATATTTAGTAGGTACGCGTACTCTTCTAGCGTGGGAACCAGTTGATAATCTTGAAAAGTAAAACACCGTAATTCCTTGTCATAGAACTTGAAGAGGGTGATCAAAGCCATTGGGTCCACTGGAGTGTTAAGGATTGGTAACAAATTGCCATAATTTTTGTTGAAGGTATTCAGAATATCACCCTTCAAATAAGAACTCAACCTCTTCAATTCGGACACATCAATGGAAGGAATCTGATAAGCGAATGTATGCCTAGTGGACTCTTTAACACGAACTAAATCAAACTCATCTGACGGGAGGCCAGCCATTTCCGATGGAAAGAAGACTCTCGAATGTCCCTGGAAGATGACATGCGCATGTTAGTTATTTTTTATACATTTTTTTAAGAAATAAATATGCTATGATGCAACATGACAGGATCAAAGTTTCACACTGGATCATGGCTGGACCAATACAGAACAACACCACTCAAGATCAAAAGAAAATCCCAAAGCTTCAAAACTATCATGGGAGCCTGAGTCACCTTCGCAACACAAAGTCACCAACAGTACCTGTACCTATAAGAAAAGTTTTCCCGCCCCTCTCACGGGTGTAGTCTAGGTCAAGGTAAGGTTAAAATCCAAATCAGAGTACAAGAGCTCGAATGTCAGTATCATCATACGATAACACATATCCGAACTACCTCCGAAGTCATGGGTCTCATGGTCAGGTCTACAAAGCATCCGCCTCATAGCTGCCATGGCCACTCTATTCCTAGTTCCTATGGAATTCACTCATAGCCTGGGTATGAGGCCTTTTACCTCATGGAACAACCCACCCACCAAGAAATCCAGAATCCAAACAGTCCAGCCAAATCCAGTATGCAGAAAGTAAAGCGCATATAGGATTCAATGCAAACAGATAAATATGCAAAGCGGTAAAATAAACACCCAAAAAGAAAACAAACAAGAGCTAGGATCGACTCTGGGATGGACCAGCAAGAGGTCAATCTGTCCCCAATGAAGTTGCCAACTGAAACCACCCGACCGGAACCTGTCATCTGGATGTAATGAAACATCAATGAAGTCTCCACCGAACGTCTTTTATCCCGCCGAAAGGGAAAGGTAAACATCGAGAAAACCTGAAAAGGGAGAAATCACGGTCTTTCGACCGAGAGATCGGGTAAGGGAGTTTGTTACGCGAGGGGAAGGTATTAGCACCTCACACGCCCGTAGTACTCTATGGTATCCACTCTTGTTGTCTAATCTAATGGGTGTGGTCAAAACCTATGTCTATGGATTAAAACTAAAAAGGGAATGCATGCGAAAGAAAAGGAAACAACGTGGGGAAAAAATGCTCGATTGGGCCCTACCCCGTTGCCTACGTATCCATTTTAAGGAATCAGAGCAGCCGTAGTTTGGCTCATATATTCTGGTTGGATTGTGTTTTTTAGTTAAGACAACAAAAACAGTCAAGATGGAAAAACATCAAATAAAACAACAAACAAATGAGATGGTAAAACATCGGTTAAATAATAAAAAAGTAATGTGTCAAAGATGGCGAAACACCAAATGATAAAACATCACACCTAACAATGACATTGAGAATCAAAGTAGGATAACAAACATGTGTGATGGCGAAACATCAGCTTCAAATAAGTATGCGATGGCGAAACATCGACTATAAGATAATAAGGTATCATGGCAAAGATGGAGAAACATCAATAAACCAGATGACAAAACATCACACCTAACAATGATGTTGAGAATCAAAGTAGGATAACAAACATGTGCGATGGCGAAACATCGGCTTCAAACAAATGTGCGATGGCGAAACATCGGCTAAAAGATAACAAGGTATCATGGCAAGGATGGTGATACATCAATAAAACGGATGACAAAACATCACACCTAACAATGATATTGAGAATCAAAGTAGGATAACAAACATGTGCGATGGAGAAACATCGACTTCAAACAAATGTGCGATGGCGAAACATCGGCTAAAAGCTAACAAAGTATCATGGCAAAGATGGCGAAACATCAATAAACCGGATGACAAAACATCACACCTAACAATGATATTGAGAATCAAAGTAGGATAAAAAACATGTGCGATGGCGAAACATCGGCTAAAAGCTAACAAGGTATCATGGCAAAGATGGCGAAACATCAATAAACCAGGTTGACAAACAAAGCTAGGAGGCGCACAAAAAAATAAGATTGATTTGTATCTTTTACCTTGAAGAAGGGTTTGAGTTTATTAGAGGTGTTTTATGATTTGCCAAGAAAACAATTTTTGTTTTAAGATGCAAAATGCAAAGAAAGGAAAAACAACTAGGGAAACTAGCCTAGCACTATCCCTAGTGTTATCATACAATGATTGACCCTAAGGTTGAGGATAAAGGAAATTCCTATCCTATGTTAGCATACATGGATTCCTACCTTAATTAACATGTTAAAGGAAGCTTAACAAAATCTATCCTATAGTGAACATGCAATGAGAGCGAAGTCGTGATCTCAATTTCTAAATTGAGTGACTCATTGATCAACAATTAAAGAAGAAAAACTATAAACATCCTATAGGGAACATGCACTGAGAGCGAAGTCGTGATCTCAATTTTTAAATTGAGTGACTCATCGATCAATAATTAAAGAAGAAAAACAATAAATATCCTATAGGGAACATGCACTGAGAGCGAAGTCGTGATCTCAATTTCTAAATTAAGTGACTCATTGATCAAAAGCAAACACAACACATGTATCAAACAAAAACAGAGGGCCTCCTGACATATATCAACAACAGAGGTCCCATCATGCAACATAGAACTATGCAAATAGAAGAAAGGAAATAGTGCAATACCAAACGGATAACTATCCGTAGCAACTGAGAAATAATAAAAGAAACCTAGAGAACTTCAAGCAAGCGGGCATCAGCAGACAAATCAAGTCAGAAATTACGTCATCAGGATGTAAGTAATGAGGTTATCAGATATGAACAGATCCCATGGACAATGTATGGCATTCATAATCACATATACATATCCTGCATAGACTATCAAATATGCCAAGCACAAGAGCAATGCCAATATAATAAGTTGTGTTTCACAAATAAAGTGAAACACAGTAGCCTCAAGTCAAAAAAATGGAAAAATTTTCTCAAAGTACCTCGCACATTCAACATCCAAGTTAGTATTCCATAAATTGAATGATGATTCACATAAGGGATGGATGATGACACCATAATGAAATGATAAAACATGATAACAACCATTAAAACATTAGGTATGATAGATAAAAAGAAACATGCATATGCATAATTTGGTCAAAAATTAGAGGAATGTTGCTCCTTTCTATCACCATGTTGAGTTGACAATTGAATATCAATCAAGGATCGTGGGAGCTTGAGAAGAATACAACCAAAGACCGTGAAGGTCAGTAGCAAACACAATTCAATCATACTCAATTACTTCATCACAACTCACAAGCATAATAGAAGAGGAATCCCACACAATGCATCAAAAGGTTCAATCATTCAAACATGGGGAATTAAGTGAAATGACTTGAGTTTATATGGATAAACAGAACCAACATGATCATTAGGTGCCCAATCATAGGCCTCACTCAAGTTCATTGGCCATCAAACAAATTGCAACAAGATATGCAGCATTAATTGGGTACCTTCACTTCAAAAATACATCAAAAATAGAAACAAGGATCAATCATTCAAACCAAAAGATTCTTAGAATCTTTGAAGTGTGTAGAAGTCAGAAATCAAATCTTAAGTTCATGAATGGTTGAGGAGGGGAACAAATGAGGCCCAAAGTTCAAAACTAGTTGGCCAAACTACCAAACTAGACAAGCTTTCAAAATAATTTGTGGAAAAATACCAAACCAAGTCAAATGATTCAAGAAAAATGGTTTTTAGATCCTCAATACATTCATGAACTATAATCAAGACCTAAATTCCATTGAAAATCTAGGGCATAATGGTTTTGAAAATGAAACTTGCACAATAAGCAAGAAAACCCTAATTATTTGACTTTTAATCTTAAATATTAATTAGGTAAGATCAAAATTCAAACAATTCAAACCAAAATCATGCAAACCACAAGGAAAACCTAAATGTCAAAATACATATTTTTTCACATTTTTTGAATTAAAGAAAATTCAAAAATAAAATCAAATTCAAACAATTAATCAATTAGACACTTAATCACATCTCAAAATAAAATTTAATCAAAAGTCAGAAAAAAAATTCAACCAAAATTATATTAAAATATTAGAACTAAAAATACACATCCCTAATTTTTTGTGGAATTTTTGAATTAAAGGAAATATTAAAATAAAAATCAAACAAACAATTAACAATTAAACTATTATTTAAAGGCAAAAATGAAAACCCTAGCCAAAATTCACAAAAAGGTCAAAATAAAATTATATTCAGACTCTATGATTAAAAACAAGCTTGCGTATTTTTTTTTAGGATTTTTGAATTGAAGGAAGTATTAAAACAAAAATTGTGAAGCAAAAAATTCAAAATAAACTTCTCAAATTAAATTTCTAATCAAAAATAGAAAAAATGCTAAGAAAATTATAGAATCAAATTCTAATAATTTTAGGAGTTCAAAATACTTTTTGTGGAATTTTTAGATCAAAATAATTATTAAAATAAAAATAATCTTTGAGCAAACAATTAATTAAACTTATGAAATTTTAAACCAATCAAAACTTTTATCAAAAATTCCAATAAAATTACACAAGATAGTGGAAATTATTTTCGACTTGTGATAATTTTTTCAGAATTTTTCAAATTATTTTGATCAAGTAACAAAAATCAGAAAATCAATTGAAAACAAAATATAAACAAAATATTCAAAAATTCAAATGGACCGTTCAGATGATGACACCTCATCATCCCTAACCTCCAGCCAAACCAGAAAACGTGCGTGCCCATCAGCTTGCACCCAAACTTCAGTCCCTCCAAACAAACTCGTTTCTCATCGATTTTTAATCAAATCAAGTGCAAATTAAAGTTAACATGGCAAGGAATTAAACACAATTCAAATCACATCAAATAGACAGCCATGGATCTAGAAATCTCAGCATGAAATTATCAAAAACTCACTGAAAATCCAGAGTTGTAGAGATTTCAAACACGCATTATATACCAAATGAAAACTCAAATTGCTTCAGAATCATTCATATAACATCCACAAACAGATATTCATGCTTAATTTCAATAATAAACAACTACATTTCAAAAATCGAAGTTGAATGATCCTACCTCAATTCAAAATCTGAAAGCTCGATTCTCTTACTCCAGATGCGATTCAAAGCTTGCTTTAGCATCCTTAGCACTTGAGGATGAAGAAGCAAGAAGAGAAACTCCAAATGCACCACTGAAACTTGAGATTCGAAGAAAAATGCAGCTATGGAAATTCTGAGTTCAGATTTGGAATTTGGAAGTTATGAGCTCTCTCCCTCGCCTTTAGTGCTTGCTTCTCATTATATATGACATGTAGAGTAGGTTTTTCAAGAGAAATGGGCTTCAAAATGAGTGCATTGTCCAATTAGAAATTTTTCTATGTCGAAAAGTGAAAATCTGAACATGCCAATGCCTCGTGCGTTTTTCCTTATTTCAATTTCTTTTGAGGCCTTTCTTACTCAAATTTTGATCCACCAAATCTTGGCCCTTGATTCCTTATGATGAGATCATGCTAGTGTTTTTGCAAATTTGGCAAGTTTTGACAATTTTGGAGTCATGGTGGCACAGCTGCACATGGGGCACGATTTTGCTGCCACTATGGGCTTCCTCAAATCACAAATGTGTCATGGGCCTGATTAGAAGTGAAGAGAATAGTTGAAAATGAAGTTCTCAAGAAATGGCAATTTTGCATACTTGTCAAAATTTAATAAAATGCCTCAAAATTCCAAAGTCCATAACTTGCTCATATTTTTGAATTTGGACACAAATGAGTACAATTTGAAAATTTATTGAAAAGATCTACAATCCCTTAGTTTTGAGTTTTTGCAATTGAATCCATTAAGTTTCTCAAAATTGAGGTTGAAATTCACTAAATTTGGAAAATGACCTATAATTTTGTGACTTCCAAGCTTTATAACTCTTGACTCTTTTCCAATTTGGACATTAAACCAAAAGGAGATGAAAGATCATCCTCTTATCTTTCCAAGCATACTTTATTTGCATTTTTTTGATCAAAGGTGAATAAAATATGAATTTTTGAAAATAAGTCCTTATTTTCCAAAATTAGAAACTTTTAGGGTTTCTTCATGAACAAATTTCAACCCAAACCTCAATATTTTTGATCCAATGATCAAAATGGACTTGAAATATGAAAATTACATCCTTGAATTGATGGTTGACCAAAAGTTCACTTGGTCAACCTTGACTTTGACTGATTTTGACCAAAATGACCATTTTGCCCCTTTGAATCAATTGATCCACTTCCCTTCAAAATTGATGATCAACACTTCAAACATATGATCTTCCAAATATATATAGGCCATGTACAAAGTTTCACTTCAAAATTCTTAAGAAATCTTGATAAAATCCCAAACCCTAGTTTTGGTTAACACCTTAGGAGACTGATGAATTATCTTCTAAACTTCAAATCCTCTGGGCATCTTAACCAATTTCATGTACAAAGACTTTTCAAATACCAATGAGATGTTGTAGCTTCCAAATCAAGACTTCAACATTGATCAATAGCCTTGATCAAGAAAAACCCTAATTTGACTAGTGAATCAAAAGAGAGATTCCTCTTATAAACAAACACAAACTTCAATCCTCTCATGATCCAAAGAGATGGATAAATTATCTTGAGATATGCAATAACTTTTGAGCTTGAAAGATCCAGAGGTTTGGATGATAAGATTCTTCTTGAGAAACTTGTCAATGCAATTAACCTTTAAAGCTTGAGGAAGACTTGATAACCAAAGTATTTTGATCCCATCACAATGTATGAATGCAATGTAATATGATATTCATGATGAAACATAAGCCTAAATCAAGAGGGTAAATTTTGGGGTGCAACAATGTGAACACCTTCAAAATCTTCATGTCACGCAACCCGATGCCTATATTGCTAGGGGATATCCTACACTCTTTTGACACTCGCACAATGAGGAAAAGAGGCGTCCTTATGTGTTGCACCCCTTCCTGGCAAGATGGTTTATTTCTCATCTTCCCCAACCAGTCTTAAAGAATGAGCAAGGTTCAAGGTGGTCACAAAGGTTAATGACGCTCAAATATTCAGACATTCATTGGTGCTCCCGATCCAAAGAGAATGTTATCATCATTGACCGTTGTGGAGAATTTCCTAATGTCCCTTTACTTGGCATTAGGGGAGGTATCACCTACAACCCTTGCTTAGCCTTAAGACAGTTTGGTTACGCCCGAAGGGATGGGCCACATGAGATGTTGATTCAAGGTTTGGTATTCGACTACGACAACAACGATCAAGGTCTTCACCAGAGATTTATCTGAGCTTGGAGGATGCTAAACAAGGTGAATAGAAAGACTTTGGTACACAAGAATTCCATCCCTCTTGAGCCTTACCTCAAACGGGTATGAACTTGTGCTCAGAGTCTTATGATGCCTTACCCCTTCCATTCTCCCGGTAATCATTGAGCCTGTCAAGGAGGGAGATGTTCCATACACTATCCTACATCCTGACATGCCCACATATCTTGAAGACCTACAAAGGGATTGGATACAACTCAAAGGAGAGAGAGATACTTTCGAAGCCCAATTCTACACAAGCGAGAAGAAGGTTTTGGAACTCACTAGGATACTTCATGAGGAGCAGACTCTGAGTGCATACATTGCACGAAAAAGGATGCGCACTACTTTTCTATCTTAGAGTTTTGTATTATTTTGCCCAAAGGTCATTGATATACTCAAACTTTATCTTATTAATATAATGTGTGTTTCCTTTTTGCCTAAAGCAAATTTGAATCTTTGAAATCCTTGAAAACATTGCATATGCACATATCATTCATCATAACATAAACATGTCTTTTGTAACAAGTCTCCTCATCTCTCTACTATTTATTTCAGTAAGATGGATATCGAACAAACAGTGAAAGATCTCCAAGCCCAGAATATGTAGTTTCAACAATTGTTCATGACCCTAGCCAAGGGGCAAGAAGAGTTGAAGACTCTGCTGGCTGAAGAGAGGAAGAAGAAAACAAAGAAGGTAGCAGGAGTCTTAAACATGGGGAGAAGATTTCAGGGGAAGACAAGAAGGACTTTGAAATTTTCAACAACATCTGGTGAAGGAGAAGGGAAGGGCAAGGAAACAACTGTCCCGTCAGAATCAGAAGAGGAGGAGGAAGAAGAGGAAGACTACTCTGAGGAACAATATCCTCCAGCTGATGACAAGTACAAACATCTCGAAGAGCGTTTGAGCGCGATGGAAATACAAAAGGTGTCGGGCTTAGACTTTGAGGAATTGGGACTAGTGTCGGGGATTGTGATTCCTCCGAAACTCAAAGCACCTGTGTTTGCAAAGTATGATGGAGTGTCATGCCCTAAAATGCATCTCCAATCATATGTAAGGAAAATTCAACCCCAGACCGCTGATAAAGACTTATGGGTGCACTTTTTCCAAGACAGTCTGTCTGGAACACAACTTGACTGGTTTTACCAATTAGAAAGAGCCAACATCCATAATTGGGAAGATCTTGCCACAGCTTTCTACAAGAAATATCAATATAATGCTGATTTGGCGCCTACCCGTACTCAACTCCAGAGTATGGTCATGGATTCAAATGAAGGTTTCAAGGATTACACCAAAAAATGGAGAGATTTGGCTTGAAGAGTTCAACCCCCTCTGTCTGAAAGAGAATTGGTAGACATGTTCTTAGGTACCTTATCTTGCCCTTTCTTTAACCATTTAATCGGAAGTTCATTTGAAGGCTTTACTAAACTAATATTAACCGGAGAGAGGGTGGAAGCTGGTATAAAAAGTGTAAAGATTCAGAAGGATTCATCTTCTTCTTGTAAGAAAGCCTTTCATCGGGAAGAAAGAGGTAGCTGCTGTATATCCGCAAAGGAACCAAGATAGGGCCAAACGCCAACCGATGGTGGGGGCTGTTATGATTCCCAAGCCTACATCTAACCAACAAAGAAGTAATCAACCAAGGGTGGAAAGGTCAGTCTGGAAATTCACCAGAATTAACATGACCCTGTCTCAAGTATTACCGTACTTCTGAGATCCAACTTGAAAACCTTGAAAGAAGCTCTGAAAAACCCAATACGACATCCCCACATTATCACCCCAATGCTCGTTGCGCATATCACTTTGAAAGTCCTAGTCACGATACCAATAACTGTTGGGCCTTGAAGAACAAAATACAAGACCTCATTGAAGCAAAAGAAATTGAGTTTGACGCGCTCGAGAAGCCAAATGTCATTTCTGCTCCTATGCCCAGACATGGTCACAATACCAATTCTATTGAAGAAGATTTGTTTGTTACCACAGTTGATGAATTCATGACTCCACTTCCGACCATTAAGATAAACTTGTTGAAAGCCGGTGTGTTTCTGTGCTGTAATGAAGTTTGCCATCTCTGTTTATCCTCACCAACTGACTGCCCTTTATTGAAAGAAGGCATTCAACGCATGATAGATAACAAAGATATTTTGTTTGAAAGTACTCATGTTTCACCTATTCCTGTTGAAGACGTTTCAATCATTACCATTTCGCCAATTCTTCCAGGGTCTCCACCAAAAGACCCGTTAGAATTACATCGGTTCTGAAAGCAGCTCCTCTAATAATCACAATGCCTGGGCCAGTCCCATATGATTAGACAAAACTGTGTTATGGAATTACGGAGGGGACATTTACTACCATGGCATCAAACAAGACTGGCCGACCGCCGAAGAGATAAACTCCGAAGAAGAAGATTCTGACATCAGCAATATTGCCGGAACTAGTAAAATTACCCAAAGCGGTAGGATCTTTTCTCCAGAAATTGCTCCCCCAAAAGCAATTTCTGGACCCGTGATCATCCCTGTGGCTGCTCCAAAGGTTACTTTCGTACCCATAATCATCTCTGCAAGTGCTCCTATTGAGGAAAATGCTACAACCCATGTTATCATTCCTACCAACACTCCTGCTGTTGAGACTCGAGGAAAGAATATTCAAGTGGAGCCTGTCCAGACGAAGGCTCGGTAATTGACTATCCTTGAGACCTCCAAGAAGGAAATGGAGGAGATCTTAAGAATTATAAAAAAAAGTGACTACGATGTAGTTGAACAACTGGGGCAAACTCCCTCCAAAATCTCCATGCTGGCATTACTACTGTGTTTCGAGGCACATGCGAAAGCCTTGGTGAAGTTCCTAAAAACAGCCCATGTGCCTCAAGAGACGTCTGCTGATCAATTTCAAGACTACGTAGCCAGCTTGACAGTGGATAACGGCCTAGGCTTCTCAGATGCTGATCTAACACCGAGGGGAAGAAAGCACAATGAGGCATTACATGTCTCAGTGGAATGTAGGGGACAACTCTGGCCCATGTTTTGGTGGACACATGCTCATCCTTGAATGTATTACCAAAAAAAGCTCTTGACAGACTTGACTGCGAAGGATTGACGTTAAAGCCAAGCAACATAGTAGTAAGGGAATTCGATGGCTCGAAGAGAATGGTGCACGGGGAAGTGGATATCCCCATAAAGGTTGGGACTTAAACTTTCAATTCAACCTTTTATGTAATGGACATCCGCCCTTCATACTCTTGCCTGCTAGGTCGGCCATGGATCCACAATGCTGGCGGTGTCACCTCTACATTGCACCAGATGCTGAAGTATCTGGTTCAAGGAAAAATTATTATTGTTCATGGAGAGGAAGAATACATGATCAGCCATCTCAATTCCTTTAGATATGTGGAATTGGACGGCGAATTCATTGAAACTCCATTTCAACACTTCGAAGAGGTCCCCCAAGAGGTAGCAGTGACCAAGACCGTGTCCCAGATTCCCAAGATTAAAAGACCTCCGCTCCGGATGTCATATCTGAAGGATGCCAAAGCAGTGGTAGAGGAAGGTGGATGCACCATCTGGGGGAAACTTCTAAATATCCCGTATAAGTCTGACAAGTTTGGCTTAGGTTTCACTTCAAGTGCTCAAAAGGCTGTACACCGTGCCCGTGCTGGAGGGCCACCCTTGAAGATTGGCAACAGTGAGGTCAACACGGTAGAAGATGGTGAAGATGATTGCATCTTGGAGGATTGGATCTTTCCGAGTGTCAATGGAGGGCTCAGCAATTGGGAGGCTAGAGACTTCGTCCCAATAACCTTAATTCCACAGTAATTTATCTTTACATTTTGTTGGACCTGTAATATTCAAAAACAATTCGCACTCTTAAAACCTTGTGTCTTGCCCGAGGCACAATGGTCCATTTGTAAGGGTTATTATTTCATCTTCATATGACATCAATGAATCATGGACGTTTTTTCGCATACAAACTTTTGTGCTAATTATTTTTCTTTTACATTTTATTTTCTTTTAAAAGATAGCTATACCCTTACACACACCCACACTCACAATGAAGGTATTCATCCATTCTGGATCCCATGGGTAACGATACTGCTATGGCCTTTTGTGACTCTGAGAATCTGATCTACCAAGCCGAAGACGAATGTGAGGAAGATTGTGAAGTACCAGGGGAGCTTTCCAGACTGCTACAAGAAGAGGAAAGAACCATTCAGCCTTACGAGGAACCCGTGGATACAATCAACTTGGGTACCGAAGAAGATAAAAAAGAGGTCAAGGTGGGTGCCAATCTGGAACCCAGTGTCAAGGAGCGTCTGATTCAGTTTCTACACGACTATGTTGAAATCTTCGCCTGGTCATATGAAGACATGCTGGGACTTAATACGGACATTGTGGTACATCGTTTTCCTACGAGAAAAGATTGTCCGCCAGTAAAAGAAAAGGTTCGCCGCATGAGACCTGATATGTCAGAAAAGATTAAAGCAGAGGTTATGAAACAATTCAACGCTAGATTCTTGGCTGTCACTTCCTACCCTCAATGTGTTGCCAACATTGTTCCCGTACCTAAAATAGACGGAAAAGTACGAATGTGTGTGGACTACAGAGATTTGAATAGGGGGAGCCCTAAAGATGATTTTCCACTCCCCCACATTGATATCCTATTTGACAATACGGCACAACACAAAGTGTTTTCCTTCATGGACGGATTCTCAGGTTACAACCATATCAAAATGGCACCTGAGGACATGGAGAAAACAAAATTTGTCACACAGTAGGGCACATTCTGCTATAAGGTGATGCCATCCGGACTGAAGAATGCTGGGGAAACCTACCAGCGCGCCATGGTAGCTTTATTTCATTACATGATACATCATGAAATAGAGGTCTATGTAGACAATATGGTAGCCAGATCGCAAACAGAAGAAGAGCATCTTGACCACTTACAAAAACTGTTTGAGAGACTGAAGAAGTATAAGCTGAGGTTGAATCCAAACAAGTGTACATTTTGGGTACGGTCTGGTAAACTCCTAGGCTTTGTCGTCAATAACAAAGGTATTGAGGTCGATCCTGCCAAAGTTAAAGAAATACAAGAGATGCCTGCTCCCCGTACTGAGAAGGAAGTCAGAGGATTCTTGGGACGTTTGAACTATATTTCCAGATTCATTTCTCACCTGACAGCTACTTGTGATCCAATCTTCAAGCTATTGAAGAAAGATCAAGTAGTCAAGTGGAATGATGAATACCAAGTTGCTTTTGACAAAATCAAAGAATACTTGCAAGAGCCTCCTGTGTTGATACCACCAGTCGAGGGAAGACCGTTGGTTATGTATCTAACTGTTTTAGAAAACTCAATGGGGGTGTGTATTGGGGCAGCATGACGAGTCTGGCCGAAAAGAGCACGCTATTTACTACCTGAGCAAAAAGTTTACCAACTGTGAAACCAGATATTCACTGCTCGAGAGAACTTGCTGCGCTTTGGCATGGGATGCTCGCCGGCTAAGACAGTATATGCTGACTCATACTACCTTGTTGATATCCAAAATGGATCCGATAAAATACATCTTCTAGAAGCCTTCTCTTTCTGGGAGAATAGATAGAGGGCAGATGATTCTGACAGAGTACGACATACAATATACTACCCAGAAAGCTATAAAGGGCAGTGTATTGGCTGATCACCTTGATCACCAAGCTGTAGAAGACTATCAATCCATGAAGTTTGAATTCCCGGATGAATACATTATGACATTAGACAACTGCGAAGAATTCAGACCGTATGACGGACCTGAACAAGGATCCCGATGGACCCTGTTCTTTGATGGAGCCTCCAATGCACTTGGTAATGGTATCAGTGATGTACTCATGTCTCTGAAAGGGTTTCATACTCCCTTTACTGCCATACTTTGCTTCAATTGTACAAACAACATGGCGGAATACGAAGTGTGCATCTTTGGTCTCAGAGCTGCCATAGACTTGGGGATCAAATCCTTGGATGTATTTGGAGATTCAGCTTTGGTCATCAGTCAGATCAAAGGGGAATGGGACACCAAACACCCAAACCTTATCCCTTACAAAGAACATGTTTTGACATTGCTACCACATTTTGAGAAGATTACCTTCGAGCATTTCCCGCGAGAAGAAAATCAGCTAGCAGACGTAGCCACAGTGTCATCTATGTTTAAACTTAATTGGGATAACGAGGCTCCCCAAATCACCATCGAACGAATGAAGGAACCAGCGCACTGTCACAAGATTAATACCGAAGAAGTAGTGGACCAGCCTTGGTTTCACGAAGTCAAGAAGTATCTCGAGGTTCAAAAATATCCAGAAGGAGCTTCAATTAATGATAAGAAGTTCTTAAGGAGATTCTCTGCTAAAATTTTCCTTAGTAATGGCGTCCTGTACAAACGCAATCATGAATCTGTGTTACTTCGGTGCGTAGATAAGGTTGAAGCAGAAAGGATCATGGCTGAATTACATGAAGGCACTTTTGGCACCCATTATAGTGGGCATACGATGGCAAAGAAAATCCTACGGGCAGGCTATTACTGGTCTACCATGGAAGCAGATTGCTATCAACACTCCCAAACCTGCCATAAGTGCCAAATTTATGCTGAAAAGGTGCACGTACCTCTGGGTCCTCTGAATGTCTTAACGGCTCCCTGGCCCTTTGCTATGTGGGGAATTGATATGATTGGGGAAATCAAGCCGACAACCTCCAATGGACACCGTTTCATCTTAGTGGCCATTGATTATTTTACAAAGTGGGTGGAGGCAGCTTCCTTTGCTTTCGTCACCAAGAATGTTGTTGCCCGCTTCATCAAGCAAAATCTCATTTGCCGGTACGGTATCCCCGAAAGGATCATCACTGACAATGGTACGAATCTCAATAACACTATGATCACCGTCGTGTATGAGAAATTCAAGATTCAACATCACAATTCTTCTCCCTATCGGCCAAAGATGAATGGTGTTGTCGAAGCTGCGAATAAGAACATTAAAAAGATCATACAGAAAATGACAGTCACATACAAAGACTGGCACGAGATGCTACCATTCGCTCTCCACGGGTACCGTACCACGACTCACACATCAACCGGGGAAACACTCTATTCTTTGGTCTACGGCATGGAAGCTGTCTTTCCTATCGAGATCCTGATCCCCTCTTTAAGGATTATGAAGGATGCAGGATTGAACGAAGACGATTAGATCCAGACTCGACTTGATCAGCTAAACTTGATTGATGAGAAGAGACTTACTGCTGTTTGCCATGGTCAAATGTATCAAAAACAGATGATCAAGGCTTTTAACAAGAAATTCAGACGCCAAGTGTATCAAGTTGGGGATCTAGTGATCAAGCGCATCATCTTGCCGCAAAGTGATCCCAGGGGAAAATGGACTCCTACCTATGAAGGACCATTTGTAATCAAAAACATATTCTCCGGTTGAAACAATTGGCTGAAAATCATCAAAACAATGAAGTCGCCATCGAACGTCTTTTATCCCACATGTAGGGAAAGGTAAACATCAAGAAAACCTGAGAAGGGAGAAGTCACGGTCTTGCGACTGAGAGATCGGGTAAGGGAGTTTGTTACGCGAGGGGAAGGTATTAGCACCCCACACGCCCGTAGTACTCTACGGTATCCACTCTTGTTATCTATCTTACGGGTGTGTTTAATCTATGCTTATTGTTTACTATACTACTGAAAGGAATGCATGCAAAAGAAAAGAGAAAAGAATGTAGGGAAAATAAAATTATGCTCGCCTGGGCCCTACCCCAATGCCTACGTATCCTTTTTGAGGAATCAGAGCTACCGTAGTTCGGCTCTAATGTTTTTGTTTGTTTTATGTTTTTTATGGACGAAGTTAATTCCGCCTTCTGCCGCAGCTCGACCTTTGGAGACTTATGCGTTGGCACAGAAGTAAATTAATCATGTCCTTACCTGAAAAGGGTTTTAGAGAGAAGGTGCTCGAGCGCACAAAATGGTTTGAATTTGTTTTGTATTTTTGTTACCTTGAAAAAGGGTTTAGGTATGATTAGCATGTTTTTGATTTGCTAAGAAAAAAAGTTTTTGTTTTGAATGCACGTGAAAAAGGGAAGAAAAGAGTCTAAGGGAGACTAGCCTATTTCTAAACCTAATGTTATCATACAATGGTAGCCATATGTCAAGGATGAAAGGGGAAATTTCTACCTAATGTCAGCATGCATGGTTTACAACCTAAGGTCTAACTTGCGTCCGAACGGAGCAACTGTATCCTAAGGGAACATGGTATGTACAGGGATAAAGCAAGCAAGCCAGCAAAAAAAAAGCACACCTAAAGGGATCCTTCCTAGGTTAGCATGTCGAAGAAAAGTCTAAAAAAACTATCCTATAGGGAGCATGCAATGAGAGCGAAGTCGTGATCTCAATTTCTAAATTGAGTGACTCATCGATCGGCAAGAAATAAAGGAAAGCGATAAAACCCTATAGGGAGCATGCACTGAGAGCGAAGTCGTGATCTCAATTGCTAAATTGAGTGACTCATTGATCAACAAGAACGTAAACAAACACAAGCACAACACATATAGAAAATGAAGTGCGGAATGCCTGCTACAGGTCTTTAAACAGCGACTTCGAGCGCACGCTCTTTATTCCCTACTTCACATGATATCTAGAAAGCGGCAAAGTGCGAAAATGAGGAACAAAATGAGGTCGCGATGATACCGAACAGAGAAGGTCCGTTGCCTCTTCAAAGCCACACAAGTGATAAGAAAAATCTACTGAAAGCTGCTCCGCATGAGTGATCCTAGAATTAATCTCCAAGCATTCCATATTGAAAAAGTTGCATTAATATTCTATCACAAAATCTTATAACAAAAATGATTATTAAACATGAAAATAATAAATAAAAAACTCTAATGAAAATTCTAAAGAGGAGTCCTAAAGAATTATAAAATGTTCTAATATTTTTGCATCATTTTTATTATCAATTAAGAGAAAACTTAAACTGAAATAAAAAAACTGAAATAATAAAAAGAAGCTAGAAGAGTCAGGGGGGTGTATTATTGAGCCCAGGAGGTATGCTGCAGCAATTTGATGCTAAGCCTATCAGGTTTAGTCCATAAGCCCTTTTTGTAACATGCAATTCTGGCTTCCAAAAAACGACACAGCAATGGGCTGAGAGGGAGCGTGGTTCGATCCAGACCCATTTTTTTGTATTGTTTTCCAAAAATCTCCCCAGGCCTTGGTGCATCAAAGTCCAACGCGCATAGCCACTGAATCCAACAATTTTTTTGTACTTCTTTTATCTCTTCTTTTTCATGAATGCAAACCCTACGGCACACACATCCATTCCTCTTCGTCCAAAATCATAACGCCGTTCAACCAATAACCCCTTCTTCTTTACTCAACACCGCCAATTCCATGAAATTGACACTGAGTTCCATTGGGACAAACCACTAGCGACTCGTCTTCGTCTCCATTAATCTCATTTTGATTTAGTTTGCATCACTGCTCAAAGCTCCGTATCAGTTCAAGTCCTCCGTCTACAACCTCACAGTTTCCATCTCCAGATGTGATTCGCATGCGTTATTGCTGATGGTGAGGATGATGATTTTTGATGAAGGTGAATGAAGGTGTGAATGAGAGAACACGGTTGAAGATGGTGATGTCGTTGATGGATACAGATGAGCTGCAATTTTTGATGAGGGTAAGGCGGTAATGATGATTGAAGATGCATACAAAGGCGAAGATTAATGGCGATTCTTGAAGTTCGGTGGTATAGGGGTTGCAGAGAGTTGATGCAGGTTAGAGCACAGTGGTGAAGGTTTGTACATAGAATTAATGATGGAGAAGATTGTGAAGAGTTAAGAGTGAAGGTTTTGAAGAATTGGTGAGAGGTGTTGTGGATCTGGTACAATTGATGAATATTGTTATGATGCCAAGATTGAAGCAGAGAGTAGAGATAATGGAAATTATGCAGAGAATTTGTATATTGAATCAGTGAGAGAGATGAAGATTTCTGGTGACTCCTCCGAGAGTGTTAAGGTGAATTTTTTCCATTCTTATGCTTTTCGTCTTCTTTCCTCTGATCAACTCTTATTCTTTTTGTTGATTCTGTTGCGAGGTTGTTATGTTGAAGTCACTATGATGAACGATTGAAGAGTGATGCGCAGATGATGCTCTGAAGATTTAAGATTATTGGAGCTGGTGATACGTTGGTTACATAGATTAAGATTGGAAGAGGAAGTAGATTGAATGAGAGAGATTTTCTTTGGTGATTCTTCATAGAATGAAGAATGAAGCGATTCAAGGTGATTTGTTTTTTGTTATCCCTGTTAGAGTTAGCTTGAAATCAGTTGTAGGTTTTCTTTTCTATTAGAAGTTGGTTGGCTGGATTTGAAGCAGTTAATAGGTTGTTAGATTATAGAAATTTAGTTACAGGAGGAAGAAATCACAGCCCTTGGTTCTAAGAAGTTGGTTACATGATGGATGGTTAGGAGGTAGTTATGAATTCTGTTAGGATAGTTGGTTAGGAAAACTGTTATAAACTCTTTTTTATGTGCAGGGCTGTTATGGTAGTTAGAATTCGGTTAGAGTGGTTATTCTGGAATCTGAATGAAACTGTTAAACATTTGCTAATTATTTTGCATTTTTCCCTAAGCTAGTTTTATTTATTTGATACAGGGCTGCAGGTTTTGGCATAGCTGGAGAATTGATCATGGTCATGATTTAGAAGCTTGAAAAAGGGCTTAAAATATGGATCTCATAGAGTTTTGGCAAAGGAGGTTATAGACGAGGATAAAGTCATAGGTTTAATGTAATGTGTTATTTTGTAATGATTTATGTAAAGGTAGCGGTCTAATCTTGCAAGGTTCAAGTGAATGTAAACAGTGATTTCTAACTTGTACTTCAAACAAAATCGAATAAGAACCTTGGGTGATAGTTTGATGAATGGCGTATTTTTATAGTGATTTTGAATGGAATTGAATGACCATGAATGAATTTTGATGGAGTTTGCATAAGATTGAACGCAGCTATGGGTGATATCCTCCGATGATACTCATATTTTTATTTCCTCGTACAAGAACCAAGGATTATGTCACGTAGCCTAAGCGACATGTGTATCCCTTGATAGACGAAAGGTGATCTTAATACAAAAATGTAATGCCTTCAACAAAACCCTTTGATGAAGATACAACCCTAACCTTGTGCCTTGGATATATGTTGATGAGGAAATGACTTGAGATGTAAAGAAGAGCCAAAATCCTAACTCAAAGCTTTCTTAATTGAAACATTGACAAAAACCCTAAGCACTCGATCTTGAGAACATTTGATGAGGACGGAGAACCTTGTAGCTTAATGAATATAACCCTAACTCCGGACCTTGATCATTGAAGAAACAATTTAAATTACCCTTGAACGTAGAAGAGAGCCTCAAAACCAGAGAGAAACCTTAATTCTTCAATATCTTTGATCCAAAAGACTGACCCTCGATGAAATCGGACGGAGAAGACATTGTATCTTGATGTAGAGAAGAAGAGAATAACCTCGTAACTTAATGATAAAGAAGTCCATGAAATAAAACCCTAGCTTCACACAAATGATTGATGGAGAGATCACTTGAAACAAGCTTGTGCGAAGATGAGAGCCTTGAAGCATACAACAATGTAATTCCTCGAAATCCATGATCCCCTGCCAAATTACTGACTAATGATGCATGATGTGTTAGATGACCTAATGAAGGTTATGTACATGAGAAAAGTGCGAGATGCGCAATCCAGATAAAAGCAAAAAGGGTAGGACAAATTTGGGGTATTACACCGGTGGGGCAATGATCTTGACCATCATGGATGGCGACGACCTGCCACACCCTGTGAACGCAGACATAGTCAAAATATACTACGCATAAGAGACCGTCTAGGTTAACATACCTAGGAAAAACAAGGGCATCCCGGCGAACCAAAAAGGTTCGGGCATAATTAGGGATAAAAAAATTTTTGTATACCCGGCAAGTTGAAAACCCGAAAGGGCAACTTGGGCAAAAAAGGGTTTCTCGTTGGACTGAAAACCTGAAAGGGCGGTCCAGGCAAAAGTTAGGGAATTAAAGCGTATGACTATGTCCCATCGGATCGCTTTACAAACAACCTTTGGCTCCCACTGACAAACTCAGAGGTTCTGATCAATTCAGTCATCTTCGGATGAGGCGACAAATAGGCAAGATGCTCAAAGATACAAAGGCTATAGCAGATTGGGAACCCCATGGGATTTTTACACATAGCTATCCTTCTTTGTATCAAAATTTTCTTTTTTTTATGACATCATTCTCTTACTAGAATGTTTGTCACCTTTGTACAATTTTTTTTACTAAAAGTCAATACAAATATATCCCTTTGAAAGTGCAAAAAACTATCTGTTTTTCTTTACGCTTGCGTCTTGTTTACAAAAACGTCCAATGATTCATTGTTGAGCATATGCATTTGAACATAATTACCGTTTACAAATAAACAAAATGAAATGAGACAATTACTGATAGGTTGAAAGAATAGGAAAATGTATCTAGGCTATTCCATAAGTAATCCCCTACAGTACGTCATTTAAATCCCCAGCGGAACAAAGTTCCCAGTTATCAATCCCCAGCAAAAGTTGTCAAATTTCTCGGGACTCCCCAACATATTTTACAAGCAATACATGACATTGCCCTTACAACAGAATCCTTTTCTCTCGGCAGAAATCCATCAATACTTCAACTTCAAGACACGAAGACTCACATATCCTCAGCAGCATTAAGGGATTTATTTTCCCCAATCCAACTACAATACAACAAATCAACTCACATACGCATACATTGCATCCACCTATCATAAACATGGATAAAGCAAATACATCATATCATACATTTCATACAACATAACTTTGCATTTTAGCTAACATTTTACCCTTTTCAGGATAAGATTAACAGCTACCATTCAGATTCAATCTTTTGATACAGTTCAGATACGCTCCAGACACAGACGCCATTCTGATACTCATTCAGATTCAATCTTTTGATACAGTTCAGACACGCTCTAGACACGGACACCATTCTGATACTCATTCAGAGCATCTTCAGATACAGTACATATACGCTCCAGACACGGACGCCATTCTGATACAGTCTCAGATACGCTCCAAACACGGATGCCATTCTGATACTCATTCAGACTCAACTTCAGATACAGTCTCAGATACGCTCCAAACACGGAAGCCATCCTAATACTCATTCAAAGACAACTAGATACAGTCTCAGATACACTCCAAACACGGAAGCCATCCTGATACTCATTCAAAGACAACTAGATACAGTTTCAGATACGCTCCAGACACGGATGCCTATCTGATACTCATTCAAGACTCAACTTTCAGATACAGTTCAAATACGCTCCATACACTGATGCCATTCTGATATTCATTCTTACAGCTCACAAATTACAAAACCGATAATCACTTTTGGATGGCATCTTTTAAGCCCATCTCCAACAACTATCCATCATTTCTCCGAATGAAAAATCCGCCAACCCTACTATTCAGGCTTTCATCTCAAAGTAACCCTACTATCCAGGTTCCTTCTCCTTTATCTCCAGACAACAGTTTACAACACTGAAAGGCCCAGACCCGACCAGATACAGTCAGTTTCATATTTCCCCAGTAAGTCGTTGTACAGCCTAGACCCTAACTAGGTATACATCCTACTTTCACTCCCTCAAGAGTTAAGTCCCCAGTAGAGTAATGGACAACCGAAGCACCTAGATCTTACTTCCCAGGGCATAAATCAACATTCCTCAGCAAAATCCTCTTAACAGCAGGTACAAGAATTCTCTCCAAGGAATCTCTTATGCAACCGATCTTTTCTGGATGGCATCTTTAAGCCCATCTCCGACGATTCCATGTCGCCTTCCAAATGGCATCTGTAAGCCCGTTCCCGATATCACCAATCAGCATTACTCCGTACGAGTACAAATTTCTGGGCACTTTAGTATTCAATCATCTTTCACCTTCAGATCACGAAAGGAAGACCAGCCAATCTACATCCTCAGGTTTAAGAAGATTGAATAGGGGCAACTGTTGTACCCCAAAATTTGCCCTTTCATTTCTCAAAGGATCAACCCAGACCCTCAGGTTTTCTTTCATCCAATTTCAAGCCATGAATTACAAATTTTCCAAGAAAGCCATTCACAAGGGCAAAATGGTCATTTGCATACTAAAAAGTCAAACTACGACTGTTGGATCAAAATCAAGCTTCAAAAAAATCATATTTCGTTAAGACACGTTGAAATATGAAGTTTGTTTCACCAAGAAATTCAAAAGTCAAAATTCTAAATACTTGGAATTTTTTCTAAGTGTTTAAGAAATATGACAAGCTCAGAACTTCTGATCAATTTATCACCATGATGCAAGCTGATTCTGGAAGAACTTCTGGCACAAAAGTTATAGATTTCAATAAAATATAAAACATTGCAGAATATAACTTCCCCTGAAAATGCTGGAATTTCAAGTTATAAATTTTCAAAGACACGTCCGTGAAAACTAAAGCGTTCAACAAATTCTGGACACTTTCAAGACAGAGTTTGGTCAGAACTTCTGGGCCAGTTTTCACAAAGTTTCAGTCAGAGTTTGCAAGGGTAATTAAAAAGAAGGTTACAAGACATGCTGCAAGCTCCCTGGAAAATCTGAGAGCTCCTTCAGAACATGCTGGAACCAGGAGATACAAGGATCAGAAGATTGGATGTCTATTATAAGCTATGCTGAAGCTGAACTTCTGATCCAAAAATAAAAAAATGAGGCAGAGTTTCACATGGCAGGATTTCTGATTTGATAAATCTCATCATCATTTAATGCTCATTTAATGCTCACAACCACTTTTGAGTCTTTATCCAAAGGATTCCCCACATGTGGCATAAAGTACCATTGCTGTCTTGGAAAAGCAAACTCTTGTAGAAGAGTATGCTGGGCCCATGCGTTACTTTTGCTTTGGAAGTTACTTTTCCCTAATTCCTACTTATAAACCCAGCATAGGCATAGATGAAAGTTTTTAACAACCTTACTTTGTGCCTTTAACCATACTTTGTTTGAACTTGCTGCAAGAATACGTCAACGCCTAGCATATGATGGCTATATTTTTGATTTCTCCAAGCTACAAGATTTTTACCTATAAATTGAAAGCCATTGGCCACTGTAAAAGGGTCGAAGATTTGAGAAAGAAAAGCCTTGAACCTCTGCCAAAATTCCAAGAGTCCAAGAACTGTAAACACAACATACAAAACCTGTTAACTTTTGATTCCTTGCATTCAAACTCCATTTGTTCTCAAGTATTTCTTGACTAAAACCATCCATACAGTTTCTGATTCACATATTAGAAACTTCCCTAACTTCTGTATTCATACTACCATACACTCTCTATCCACCTACTCAAAGAAGTCAGAACATCACCCTTTGATGTTCCAGAAGTTGAAAACTTCCAGCCTGCTGAGTACGTGAAGATGCTTCTCAAAACATCATCAGAGTTGAGGTTAACTCTGGTTCACAAAATCTCTTACAGCTGCAAGGTAAGATTCTACTGACTCTCATCATATTACTTAAGCGTTACCAGATTTGCATGTTCAAAAATACAATGCAGATATCATGTTTTTGATGTTGTACATATTCTGAGATTTCATGCATCTGCCTGCCTAAGTAGGGAGTAAATCAGTTCAGAACTTCTTGAAGAAATTAGAATTCAGAATTAGGATTAGCAAATTCATACTTGCCTCTGATTTATAGTTTTGATATTTCTTGTTTCTGAAACACTATGACACCTGTCATAACTGTCATATGCACACCTTCTGTTTTGTTGAGAAATGACCAAGTTGTAGATGTTCTGACTAGCATGGAGAGGGAGACCAAGTCCTGCCAATGGTATCAGAACTTCTGAAATCTACTTTGTTGCCGGTGGTATCAGAACTTCTGAAAACTACCTCGTTCCCAGCGGACCCAGAACTTCTGACTTTACCCATTTTTCACTAACAGGATATCTGTTTTGCAGCACGTCAGAGTCAGAACTTCTGACCTCCTTTAGTCAGCAATACGCTGATTCTATTTTTATTTTTCTCGCTATTTTTGCTATTACTTTCTATTTCATTAATCAAAAAGACACCAAAAACATTTTATTTTTATTTTTACATGCTTCATTTTATTTCTTAAAACAAAAGATCAAAAATATTTTCTTAAAATAAAACAAGTCCATTTTACATCTTTTGTATATTCTTATCCATTCAATATGGTTGTAATAATAATCTATGATTTTAATTTTATTTGCAATCCCCATTCGTAAATATGTACCCCCATCCCCAAATATTATAGTAGCGTAGGGCTTTACATTTCTGCAATTTATCGCTTTCGAATGTAGATGCTAGTAATTGGGGTGTGTATGGAAAGATAAAATCAACAAGTAGACAACCCTAATCAAAGATAAAATGCATGCAATCAAACACACTTTGCACACATGCACCCTTAGGGTAATCCCACTTTGTTTCCTATCAGAAAAATAGTCATGTCCCTCAAACATGGGCGTTTTAGTAAAGACCCTCGATAAAAGACCGTAGTCCCTCGATGACCCTCGATGTTGCCTTCGATAAACGATCTAGTCCCTAAAACGACATTGCTAAAACATCCCATGGGTTGCCTTCTATGATTATACAAACGTCCCAACATACGTCCCTTCACATCCAACGATGGGGCTTCTTATCAAAACAATGGTAAGATAGCAACATCTAAAGGAGAAGGAAAATAACATCTAAGACCTTTTGAGTAGGTAGATTCGCTCTTAGTTGCTCGCTTGCTCACAACAAAAACATTATATACACCAACACCCTCACTTTGAAACATTTTCAAAAGATAAAACTTTGTATGCGTTCTTATAGAGACGAGAATCATTACAAAGACACCCTTTTCAAAATCACTTTCAAAAACACATCTCACAAACACCTTTTTGAACATTTTCGAAACAAACACTTTGTATGCATTCTTATAGAGACGAGAACCATTACGAAGTTACATTTTCAAAATACTTTCAAAAATCACCGTCACAAGCACATATTCAAACAAAAGCAAGTGATCTAGCGAGTAACTAAGAGCCCAGGGAAAACCATGAATGAAAAGGGTTCTAATACCTTCCCTTTTCATAATCTACCCCCCGGACCCAAGAAACAATCTCAAAAGGTCTTTTATGTGCTTTTTCACCTTTCCTTTTGGATAAAAGAAAAGTCGGTGGCGACTCTTTAATAAATACGAAACCTTGATCAGCATCTCGTGCGGGCCATCCCTTCGGGCATAACCAAACTTCCTTAAGGCCAAACATGGGTTGTAGGTGATTCCTCCCCTAATGCCAAGTAAAGGGACATTAGGAAATTCTCCACAACGGTCGACAATGATAACATTCTCTTTGGAACGGGAGCACCAATGAATGTCTGAATGTTTGAGGGTTATCAACCTTTGTGACCACCTTGAACCTTGCTCATTCTTTAAGGCTGATTGGGGAAGATGAGAAATAAACCATCTTTCCAAAAGAGGGGTGCAACACATAAGGAAACCTTTTTTCCTCATTGTGCGAGTGTGAAAAGAGTGTAGGATATCCCCTAGCAATGTAGGCACCGGGTTGTGTGACATGAAGATTTTGACGGTGTTCACATCTATGAGTTGGTCAGGATTTGGAAAGAAAACCATCCCATAGAAGAGAAGAGCCACAATTTCCTCAAAGGCTTGCAAGTCTAATGAATTCCAACAACTTTGGGCTTTCTCAAATAGGAACTTTGCTTAGAAGCCTTTGACACCACTCTTAGTTTCCCAATGAGTTGTGACATCAGATGAGTGCAAGTGTAGAGCTTGAGCAATCTCTTCTGGCTTTGGATCTCTTTCCATACCATTGAAAGGTAGTTGATTGAGAATGGGAATCCTCAAGAGTTGGGAGAATTCTTCCAAAGTAGGCACAAGTTAATAGTCACAAAATGTTAAGCAATGGTGCAAAGGATCAAAGAACTGAAAGAGCACCTTTATCATACCCTCATCTATGTTGGAGGTGACCAAGTTGAGTAGACGTCCATGTCTTTCGGTGAATGGAGAGTTCTCAGAAATCTTTGAAGCTAGTTCCTTAAGTTGTGGAGGAATTCTTACAAGGTTGACTTGAATAGTTTTCCTGCAAAGTGAATCCATATCCTACAAAACAAGAACAAAGATGAATCCCCAAAATCCTTGAAATGGTTAGTGGATGTATATGATGTTCATGATGTCCATGATGTTATATACAAGTATGCATATACAAGCAAAGAAAACAAGTCCTTAGTTTAGGCTTGCATGGAGTTTTATAAGTAAGTACCCTCTTGAAGTTTAGTTGGCTTAAACCTGTCCTAGTAATAGTAACCGGGTTCTAAGGAGATCAATATCATTGGATTGTTTCCTTGGTCATTGTTTCAGCTCAAGCCTCTTTAATGACGACCGAAATATCCTAAGAAACCAAACCTCAATGAGTGTAGTATCGAGTATCTACCAACTTCGGACTGCACCAAAGTTGGTCATCTCACTACATCCTAAAGGCCAAGTTGGTCAAGTAAAGGTTCTGGAAGTTCATTAGTGCTTCATGACATCACTCAGCGGCCCCGTATTCTCTTTGATTAACTCAAAGGCTACCGATACCCACAAATATGTCGCACTTTTTTAGCTATTGCTTAGACCATGTTAGTATACCCCGCACAGTTTCCACAACGTATTGCTACTTACCTATAATATATCCCAAATCCGGGTAGATGATTCAAACCCAAATAAAGAACTATAATGTAAAGCAAACAAGTCAAACAATGTTAGCAAGTAAATGAGATCTATCCCTAAGGTAACCCCACTTTTAGAAATATCCCCAGCAAAGTCGCCAGTTTTGTGATACGGTAGGAGAATTGACTTGATTGTTTTGCGTTTTATCGCAAATGTTGCGGTTAGCAAGAGTCGCCACCTACTTTTCTTTTATCCAAAAGGAAAGGTGAAAAAGCACAGGAAAGACCTTTGAGATTGTTTCTTGAGTTCGGGGGGGTAGATTATGAAAAGGGAAGGTGTTAGCACCCTTTTCATCCATGGTTTTCCATGGACTCTTAGTTACTTGCTAGATCACTTGCTTTTGTTGTTTGAAATTGTGCTTGTTGTGGTTTTGAAAGTATTTTGTAAAAGAGGCCATTGTTTTAGGAAATCTTTGTAATGACTCTCATTCGTAAGAATGTATACAAAGATGTTTGTCTTTTAGAAAATGTTTTCAATGTTTGTAAGATGTTTGAAAGTGTGTGTTTGTTTTGAAAATAGCAAGGATATTTGTTTTGAAATGGAGCAAGTAACTAAAAGTGATCTACCTACTCAAATGTCTTTCTTGTTCATTTTATTTTCCTTTGACATTGTTGTCTTACCATTAATTTGGTAAGCAACCCTATCTTTGGATGTAAACGGGATGGGCATGGGTCATCGTATAGCCATGATTAGCAATGTTGCAAAGTATCTTAGCATTTTTTGAGGTACTAAGATCATTTTGTAAGGCAACTTTGAATAGCGTCATCGAGGGACTATGATCTTGTATTTGTTTGTTTTTTCTAAGACACTTTACATGCGTAATATGACCATTTTGTATAAGGAAACCAAGTGGGATAACCCTAGGGGTGTCTTGTGTGCAAGTGTGTCATTTTTATGCTTGATTTTGTCTTGGATTAGGGTTTTCTATTTGATTGGTTTTATCTTGCCATACAAACCCTAATTACTAACATGTTATGTAAAGCAATAAATTGTGAAGTTTAAAGATTACTACGCTATTACAACATTTTTTGTGGGAGGGGGGAATACAATTTATGAATGGGGATTTGCAATAATATAAACCTAATTGAACTATTACAACCAAATTGAATTATATACAAATATTGGAATAAATGATGTACAAGATAAATCAAATATGTAAATGTGTATGAATGCAAAAAAGGTTTTGTTTTGTTCTTTTTATGTAAAAAAGTTTTAACCTCAGCCTAATAAACAAATCAAGATTAAACTTAAATTAATTAAGGAAGGAAATTATTTTTAGAAAGGATTTTGATTAAAACCCTAATTCTAATTTATCAAAAGGAAATAAATTTCTTTAAGTATTTTTGTATTTTTGTATTTTTATATGTTAAAATAAATATTTAATAGGTGTGAAGAAAAATAAATATTTAACCTAATTCTACTTCAATTTACAAGTTTATTAAAAAGATAGTATATAACTTAAATAAAATTAAAAAAATATTTTTTATAAGAAAATAAAATAAAACAAAACAAAAATATAATATTTATCATTTTTACATTTTTTATGATTAAGAAAATATATTTTGGTAAAATAAAAATAAAATAAAATCAGTAAATAAAATATTTGGGCCAGGGGTGTTGAAAGCAAATGGGAGGCAGGAAGTTAGCAAAATACATAGGGCCCAATGAAACTAAAGCCCAGGCTGCAAGAGGACAAAAAATGAAGCAAAATGTGATAAAAAATGCAAAAGGCAACGTCAAGGCTCGAACCCGTGACCTAGGGCATTTTTGCGCGCTACCTTACCACTAGGGTGGTTGTACATCCGTTAGTTTAAGTGAAAACACAAATACATAACACAAAACATTGCCTTTCCCTATACTTCATCTTCAACCTCTAGTCAGCCGGACCCCCTGTAACTTTTTCATTTCTCAACAAAAATGGAAAGTGATAACATGAACATTATAGCATTTTACCTCACGATTCTAACCATGTGCATCACTAAAACTATAAGTCCAAGATCAGAGAGAATTTTGTTGGCCCTAATTCTTAACCTAATTTTTTCAGAAACTTCAAACTTAAAATTCTCTAAACTCAAGCCAAATAAATGCAAGCTATGGATATGTACAGCTTCGTATCAATGATGTCTACATTCTATATTCACAAATGGAAATCTAACTATACCTGTATTAAGAGTTAGAAAAACAGAAAACTCACCTTGAAAATGGAAATCGTGTTTTGAAAATGAGCTTGCTTTAGGATGCTGCGATGATCAGGTTAGCTTCCTTGAACCTCTAGGAAGCTAATGCAATGCTTAGCTTGTCTTGAGAATGGCTGGAATGGTCTGGAGAAGTCCACCCGTGTTGCTCTGTTTTTGAACTTCAACAATGGGGAAGATGGAGTTACAGTGATATTTCAGGGTGTGGGATGGTTTACTTGTAAGGTAAGGAAGCTTGGGAAAGCAAAAGGCCTGAAAACGCACGAGTCAAATGGAAGATTCAGTTCACAAGTAAAAAATGGCAAGTTTGGAGGCTTGGTATGCAACTTCTGAGTCTAAGGTGTTTCAAGGCTTGGGCATGCGTGGTTTTAGTTGCAAAATGATGGCTTTATATAGAGCAAAAGATTGGAGGACTTGTGCTTTCTCAGAAGTACAAGATCACATGTCTTGCTACATTTCTTGTTTTTGAAGCAAGTGTGAGAAGGGCCTTATTAAGGCATGAATCTGATCTTGTAGGGTGGCTTGAAGCTTTAAACATGTTTTGTTCAGTTTTAGAGACTTGGTTTGTGCAGAAAAAACAAGTCCAAGGCTCAAGAAATGGAAAATTGTAAAAAGCATGCTTTTCCAAAATGGCAATGTTGCCTTTCTTCCAAAAATGGCTATTTTCTTGTACAATGCATTGAATGCTTGGCTTTAGGGCATGAAACCTTGTGCAATCCATTAATGGTGGAGTGACAAACGAGTTTTAGGCCTGAAAAGTTAAGATTGTACAGCCAAATTGCAAATTTGAAAACTTATTCTTTGTAACACTCCAATTCTACCCCTCGTAATTAATAATAAAATCAGAGTTTCAAAATTTCATCCAAACATAAATTGAGGTATCACATATTCGTGTTTCCATAACTTTGCATTATAATGCACCTCACAAAATCAAAAGTCGAATATACCGATTCATATCACAAATCATCATATAAACATATGAATATTCATAGCATAGCAGATGTGTTCACAAAATGTATGTATCACCATGTTATCATCAATACATAAAGTCATAAGATAGTATACATAAACTATCCTATCAAAATAATAACGTTGCTGAAATCCCGAGTGTTACTACTATCAGAGCAGAGCGACTCAACATAAAGAGACTCGAGCTAATCCTCATCATCCTCGCGGATCACCTGCACGTTACCAATATAAAGGTAACGGCGAAACAAGTAAAGGGTGAGATACTCCAAAACATATAATTAAAGGCATGATAAAATATATAAATAGTTTTAGAATCATAAATGATATAGGTTAATAAGAATATGTCAACAAATATAAAATCTCACATACTTTAAAATCATCATTTAGTGTATAAAATCAACACTTTAATATCATCACATAATCACCATAATCATGACAAAATAAGACATAAACTCCATCGCCATAAACTCATATCGTCGCTTTACCGTCATGTCATATCCATCGCATAATTTTCATGAAATTATCACATCATAATCACTTTATGTTCAACACAAAAATCATCACAAAACAAGGTATCATATTATAAGCCATCAAATAAAACTCAACGCCAAAAGACTCAAAAATAAACATAATCGACTCCATGAGACACAACTGTGTTATGCATGTGATACCCGTCGCTTTGTCCATAATTAGGGACATTCAGCATAAAAGCCCATCGTCGCTTTGGCAAAAAGCCCTTGTTGCTTGGCATAAAAGCCCTCGTCGCCAATGCAATGTATGTGACTCGACAACACGACATCACAAACACGACACAACAAAACATCATCATCGCATATCAAAATTGGTATAAAACTCACGTCGCCATATTTATCCACATCAAGATAAACATATCACCGCATCACATATCATTAAGTATTCATTATAAATAAACCGTCGCAAACATCATATTTAATCACACCACATCATTATCAAATAATTCACTAAATTTCAAACACGGAAAAAATAGTCAAACATCAATAATCATCGCGAAAGTCATTCATAATAATCGGCATCAATTATAAACATTAACGTCGCAATCAGATTATCCATACGCGACTTAAACCGACTAAAACGCAACCTGGTTCAACTTAACCGTAAATTGACTTATTTCGGGTCGCTCCGTTAAAAACTCATAATCTCGAAAAAATAACCTCACCACGATGTTCTACACGTCAAAATTAGCTAGCACGTCAATTTTTGTTAAATTCGGAGCAACTTGCTCCGTCGCCGAAATTGCCGAAATCGGGAAATCGGAACATAATCGGGTTCCAAATTAAATCGGCTAACTTATGTCATATTTGTATTTAATCAATATAAATATTTAATATATTAAATATAAAAAAAGAAAAACAAAACATAATTTAATTAATTTACTCTCCATTTCTACTGCAAGTTCCTTATTTCTAAGCTACTGCTAGTTTATCACAAATTCCATTGCATACTGCTAGCATAGTTCTAAGTAAATTCAACGTACTGCAAGTTCTCAATTTCTAAACTATATTTTCCATACTGCAAACAGAAGATTCTCCATAAAAAGTATCATTTACCCGCACACGCCAATCCAAGGGCAACGTACAAATATAATTTCTATGTATGACTTTTGGCATTGAAAACCACCAGAAAAAGACAAGAAATCATAACATCTTCATTTTGCAGACTACGCTAAAATTCTAAGACTAGGCAGGCTCCTTTCAATTCTTGCGTATTTAATTTTTCACAATCTCTTTATATTTTGATACAATATTTGGAACAAACTAATGAAGTTAATATGGTTTATCATGGTACGACCTTGAATAAAGATATTATTAAGAGGAAAAATTGAAAGAAAAATATCTAAGCTGTAAATGAACACGCTATTAGAAAGGTATAAACAGTAGAGAGAGTTTAGACTTCTAACTATACTGCATAATTTTATTTTTGTTTCAAAACTTAATTTAATTAATATAATTTAGTTTTTCTAATTTAATTTCTATTAACCATAACAATAATCCCACAACACTAACACCTAAATTAACTCTCCTAATTTATCTCAACAAGTCTCAAGAACCCTAACATCAATTTTTTTCCAAATCCAAAATATACCAAATCAAACCCTAACTATAAGCATTGGAAAATCAACCCCTTACCTTAGATGTTTGAAATGATTCTTGATGTTCCAACCAACCCAAAACTCAAGCTTTATTCTTGCTCCTCTTCTTCTCTTCAAAGACCTCTAGCTCTCTCTAACTCTCACAAAGTGTTTTTTTTTGTTATGACATAAAACAAGGAAATGGTGGGTTTTATTTGTTTAGATGCAAGACATAAGCTAGCAAAATACCCAAAAAGCCCTTGGTCTTACTACTAGTTATAACACTAATAATACTAAATAATATTATTAACCCCAATAATTAAAATAACTCCAAATAATTAAAATAACTTCGAATAATTAAATATCGGTCCGAATAATATTTTACCGAACCGAACAGAATAAAAACCAGACCGAAAAAAATAATTACCGGTCCCTCAAAATAAATACCGGACTGAATAAAATAATTACCAGTCCGAATAAAATGTCGCCGAATATATTAACAGATATACCGGTTAATTTAAATATTCTCGTCGTAAATTAAACGTCACACGGTAACTCGAAAATATTAATATAATATAATATTAAATAAAATGGGGCGTTACAACTCTCATCCACTTATAAAAGTTTCGTCCTCGTAATTATATGACTCGAAAAGCTCGGTATAGGAATCCCGCATCTTGCTTTCTAACTTCCACATCTCACTTTCACCAGCTGCTCCTATCCAAACAACTTTAACCAAGGAGATCTCTTTGCCACGAAGAGACTTCATCTCACGATCTTCGATCCTTAATGGCATTGTATCCACCGTAAGATTGTCTTGCACTTGGATATCATCCATCTCAATCACATGTGAAGGATCCGGAACATACTTCCGAAGTTACGACACATGGAACACATCATGCAAGTTCGAAAGATTTGGCGGTAACGCCACTCTATAAGCCACTTTTCCCACTTTACTAGTAATTTGGTAAGGACCAATAAAGCGAGGAGTTAGCTTCTTCGACTTCAATTCTCGCCCAACACCGGTTGTAGGAGTAACTCACAAAAATACATGATCACCATCTTGAAATTCCAAGTCTTTTCTCCTTTTATCATGATAACTCTTTTGTCGACTTTGAGAAATTCTCATCTTTTCTATAATCATCTTCACCGTCTCAGTAGTCTCTCTAACCAATTCTGGTCCAAGCACCACACTTTCACCCGACTCATGCCAACACAAAGGAGTTATACACCTCCGACCATACAAAGCCTCGAACGGTGCCATTCCAATACTAGCATGAAAACTATTGTTATAAGTAAACTAAATCAAAGGAAGGTATGTATCCCATGAACCACCATGTTCAAGAATACAAGCACGTAACAAGTCTTCCAACGATTGAATCGTCCTTTCCGTCTGACCATCAGTTTGAGGATGATAAGCCGAACTCAACCTCAACTTTGAACCCAAAGCCTCTTGCAAGCTCTTCCAAAATTCAGAAGTAAACCTCAGATCTCTATCCGAAACAATACACAAAGGAATACCATGTTTTGTACCCAAAAATTTCCCCTCCCATATTCTTCAAGATTTATCAAGAATCATATTCAATTGGCTCAAGATTTCTCAAGGGGGTTGCACAGTCAAACATCCTCCTAAGCCAGCTGAAATTAGGGTTTTGGTTCTCTCAATGAATCTGGGGTTTTCAATGGTCCAATCAAGTCCCATAGACCCATATACATTGCCAAGCATCTACATGTCAAGTTTCAAGACTCACAGGGTCAAGTTGCACAGTCAAAAGCTTCATTTGCTTCACAATCAACTGCAGGGGCAAAATGGTCATTTGGCAGTCAAAAGTCAAAATTTTTGGTCAACATCTTATTTTGAAGCCACAATCATCATTTGATCAAGTCTTGATCATGATTCCACAAGAATGACTCAAAAATCATCAAGATGCCAAAAGTTTCTATTTTTGGACAGTTGAAAAGTCAACTGTAACTTGACCAAGGCATAACTTTTTCATGGTTCATCAGAAAAATCCCATCCAATGCTCATTTTGAAGGGGATGACATTTCCTACAACTCATCTTCACATTCTAAATCCAATAAATGCTCTCACAAAAAGTTATCAATTTCTACATTATAGGTCATTTTTAAAAGTCAACAAAAAGGCACTTTAAGTCAAAGACCATAACTTGAGAATGGTAAATCAAAATGACATGGGACAAAAGGCATTGGTTATAGGACTTCAACACCTTTCCAAAATGTCCAAGAACATGTTCATAGGATCAAAATTGAGCAAGATATGCATTGGAGAAGTTGGGAAATTTTTGGGAATTTGCAAAAGTCAACTTTGCCTAAAACACCTCATTTTTGCTAATGGGCCTCAAATTCTTTCTTGAAACATTGTCCAAGGCCTATGCACGACCCATTGAACTTAAATTGAATTATTTTCTTATTTTTATTAATTATTTGGATTTTTAATTGATTAATAATTCATTTAATTGATTTAATTGTAGGAAAATTCAAAAGATATGATTTTCAAATCTTTTGTGAAGCAAATAAGATCAGGGCAAGCTGGCAATTTCGTGCATCCATCAAAGAGGCAAAAAAACTCCATGTTTGGCAAGCTTTATCAATCAAAAATATGCAAAAAGATTTGATTGGAAATCAAAGATTGAAAACATAATTCCATGGATCTTTGACCTAGTTTGTACCCTAAAATCATTCTACTATATATGCTGAGCCTAACCCTAAAGCCGTAAACGTGCAAGCTGCTGTAAAAAACCATAACCAAAATCCAAAAAATCAAGAAAAAGTTGAAAACTGAACTCAAGCTTCCAGCACAATTCAAAGCCTTTTCTTGATTCCAATACCTTGCTGGGATACTCAGGAACCTATTGCAATCACAAACAAGCCTTAACACTCAAAGAATCGTTCTACACAGTCATACGGTTTACCATTTTTTTTCAAAATCATAATCATCGATTCATGCATTTTTAACATCTTTTATTGATTGTGTTGTGTTTATAGGACTCATACGAAGCTATTAGTGTGATTGAATTGCATTATGGTGCCCTGAAACGTAAACCACCATTGTTGAATTCTAGGGTTTTAGAGCTCTCAGATTGGGGCTTTACAGCATAAGCAAAATTGGACCTTGAGACGCACATGGTTAGATTCGTCAAGGCCAGACGAATCAAACCCAACCCTCGCGCCCTATTTATATAACGCACAGAGCTAATCGCTATTTTTGCATTTTGCAGTTTGTGGGGGTTAAAAACCCCCGCTATTTGTTTGTTTTTCTTATAGGCCAACGAAGAAGATGACATGCTGGCAACATGTGGTTGGTCTATTCAAATAATATGCGCGCGTTTGTTTATCTTTCCAGCATAGGCATTATGTTTTTATATTATGTTTATTGTGTATTATATTAACAAAGACAATGCAGTGGCTTGGTGGTTGATGACGTGCTTGGTAACTACTGGGACCTGGGTTCGATTCCCAGGTCCCCCAAACCTTTGTTTCTATTTTGTTTAATAAGATTATGTGCAGGCTTCCAAGAGAATTCCACCATTAACCTTCAGCGCTCCACATGCCAAGTGGCCATGATCATCCATCCAAAGGCCAAAAAGTGATGAACACTATATTCCCCAGTCAACCAACAGGCGCTTGATTATGAAAGTCAACAAAGGCTTGGTGTTCTTGGGCCTAAATCTCCAGAACAACACCTCCATCTGGGCCAGCATACCCCCCTGGTTTGCTATTCTTTTTCTTATTTTCTTTTCCTTTTAATTCTTTTAATTATTATAATTATTATTATTAATTCATAAACAAATTATTTTTCATATTAAATTCAGAAACTTAAATATTTATAATATTTATAATATTTTTATTATTCATTATTTTATCTATTAACTATTATTTTTGTGAATAAAATGTAAACAAATTAATTAGTTTAATTAGGTAATTTTAATTTCTTTTTTACAATAAATAAAATTAGTTTAGAATTAGGGTTTTGTTTACTAACTTTTTAATTCTTTTTCTTTTTATTGTCATAAAAAAAACATAAAACATAAAAAAGGACTTTTTCTTGTAAATAAAATACTAACAAATAAATTAGTTTAAATTAGGTTCAATTTTGACTCTTTTTTAATAAAATAAATTTAGAACTAGGTTTCTTTTGACTTTTAATTTCTTTATCTTATTTTCATTAAAAAAACTTAAAAAAACACAAAAAACATTTTTTTTCTTTTTTTAATTAAATAATTAATTAGTATTAGGTTTAATGTTTTATTAATTGCAAAAAGGGTCTAAAAATTTCTTTATTTCTTAAAAGGGTCAAAACCCTAGGACGACCTGATTTAATTTCTTTCGCGCATTATCATTATTCTTGATTATTTATGTATCTGCTCAAAGGATGTAATAGTAATTAGGATTTATCACTTTCCTTTACTTTCCGCATTTATTTTCAAAACGGGTTTTTGTTTTTGGCGATGTATAGACCCGCGCCTTGTAATAGCGTAGATTCATATTTCCGCACTTTATTTTCCGCACTCTTAACTGTTAATTATGCCTACAAGACTGTATGATAATAAAATCAATCCGTAGCTCACAAATGCATGATCAAAGATAACTTAACTGAAAAACAACACACAAGCACATGCCACTCTTAGGGTACGCCTCACTGGTTGCCTCGAACGTGGTCGTCAAGTATAGGGTGTTTTAGAGGTCGCCCTCCTGTCTAAGATCCAGTTGCCTCGAAACGGTTGCCTCGGATAAAAAAAGGATCTAGGACATTAGGGTTACTTCTAAGGTGTCCTACTATTGCTTCGGTGACCACATTTTCCCTTACAATCGAATTGACCCGAATACCTCCAACGACGGTGCTACCTACCTCTCAATGGTGAGATAGCACTGTCTAAAGGACTCTTACACAGCCTAATTCCTTAGAGTAGGTAGATTTATCATGGGTACTTGCTCTCTTAAAACAAACAAAACATCTTTTCACACTGACACTTTCAAAAGTTTTCAAACAAATTTTTCATACACTCTTGAGGACAGATACAAGAGTTACTTAGAAATTTTTCAAACAAAACTTTTTCAAAACCCACTCACATTTGAAAAGCAAACATCTTTTGAAAACATAAGAGCAAGTACCTAAGAGCCCGTGGATAACCACGGATAGAAAGGGTGCTAACACCTTCCCTTTCTATAAATCTACCTCCCGAACCGAGAGACATCTCAAAGAAGGAATTTTGCTGTGCTTTTGTCCTTTCCATGTTGGAGAACATAAAAGACGGTGGCGACTCTTGCTTACCGCGACATTTCGCGAACCAGCTAAAAACAGTCAGTTCTATTTCCACCGATCACAGAACTGGCGACTCTGCTGGGGACTCTTATAAGTGAGGTGTACCTTAGGATTAGATTATTCCATGTTTTCAATTGTATGCCTTGTTTGCTTTATTATTTGTGGGCTTGCATCGGAGTTTCATAGATCCTAACCCGGATCTGGGGAATACCCTTTTAGGTAGCATAAGCTGTGAGGGACCTGTCCGGCGTAGATCGAAACGGGTGAAGCAGTGGCTACATTGGTGTGGCACCTTGGTCTGTACCGATATCCCTTGTGTTGCAACGAGGAGAATATGGGTCTTCTGAGGAGTCATTAAGCACCAACCGACTTTAGAACCCTAAATTGACCAAACTTGGCTATAGAACAGTAGCAGTATGCTACACCCATTGAGGCTAAACTCTCGCGATGGTTCTGGCCGCAAGAAAAGATTGTGACGCTGGAGTTATGACCGATTGAGGGTAGTCAGTGATATTGGGATCCTCTAGAACCCGGTTACTATTTTCTATGACAGGTCTTAACCAACGAAACTGAAAGAGGGTAGTACCTAAACTTCATGCTGGCCTAAACTCTAAGGGCTGACTTGTGTGCCTTATCATGTTTGCCTTTGTGAATACTTGTGGTGTGCTTTATCATAACATCATACCATCATACCATTGCATGCATCCTGCATAAGGACTGACCCATTTCAAAGACAAGAGGGTTTCACCTTTGCTCTGTTTTGTAGGACATTATGATGCCTGTGCGGAGGAATACTATCCAGCTCAACTTTGTTCACCCACCTGATTTGCTCAAAGAATTGGTTGACAGAATTCCAAATACTACTTCCTTCATCCAGAGGCATGGTTCTCTTCTCGGTTTAGTCACTTCAAAGTGGGACCAACAACTGATGAGTGTCCTGACCCAGTTTTATAATCCCCTGTACCATTGCTACACCTTTCAAGACTTCCAGCTGGTCCCTACCCTGGAAGAATTCTCTGATTTTCTTAGTATCCCTATCTTGGATCAGACTCCCTTCACTGGTTGGGAAAAGACCCTTAGGCTTGAGGAGATTGCTGCAGCCCTTCCTTTGACCACCAAAGAGGTAATGGACAACTGGGTGACTAGAAGCGGAGTTAAGGGCTTTTTGGCTAAGTTTTTGGTTGGTAAGGCTAACAGTTTCTGGAATGACTTAGACTTCAGGGTGTACGAAGACATTCTGGATCTCTTAATCTATGGTCTAGTTTTGTTTCCGAATCCTGATAACTTTATTAATGCCAGTGCCATAAGGATCTTCATGTCTCGGAATCCTGTACCCACTCTCTTGGGTGATATCCTGCAACAACTCTATGCTCGTACTGCCCGAAGACGGGGAACTTTGTGGTGTTGTGCTCCTTTGTTAGTGAGGTGGTTTATTTCGCACCTCCCTAAGTTCGTGCTGAAGAACAAAGAAGGAAGGGGTTGGGCTCATAGGTTAATATCTCTCACTGATAATGACATCATTTGGACTCTCAGGGGTCTGGATGAGGTAGCTATTATTGATCGTTACGGAGAATATCCTAATGTTCCTTTGATTGGTACCTAGGGAGGAATCTCTTATAATCCATGTTTAGCTCTCCGCCAGTTTGGAAGATCCAGAAGAGCAGGGCCTCATGAGATGTTGGTACCTCACATCAGTTTTGAGTTTCAGGTAGACAGTGACGAGCTGCGTCGTAGATTCATCAAGGCTTGGGACAGAATTCACAAAGCTGACCCACATGAGTTGGGACCGAAGACTTCTCTACCTATGGAATCCTACTACAGATGGGTCTGCATCCGTGCTCAGAAGTTAGGTATGCCATATGAAGCTGTCAGGCCTATCATCCTTGAGTTTCTTGATAGAGATGAGGTTCCTCTAACTGTCCTCCCTCCTCAAATGCCCACTGATGTTGATACACTAAAGAGGTCTTGGGCACAACTGCAAGAAGAACGGGATTCTTATCGGGAAAGGTTCAACGAACAAGAACAGAAAATCCAGAAGCTGACTAAGCAGTTAGAGAACGAGCGGGTCCTGAATGACTATATCCGTACTGAGAAGAGGAGGCCATGGGAGCATTGATGGACTTTGGATAGTTCTTTTACAGCTTTCATTTCCTTTTCAGTATTTGCATTTATGTAACGCCTAAGGGAAAATTCTTGAACAATTTAAAGTTAAATCTAATGAAGTGTGTTTCCTTGTTGTTTACAAATTTGAACCCCGATTGTCTTTGAAAACATAAATCATACGCATTCCATGCATCATATGCATAACAGGTCCCTTTTTCTACAGGTTGCTTAATGTTCTTTGCTGTTTATTTCAGCAGTCATTATGAATCCTGAATCATCCAACGAACAAGCTATCAAGGCCCTCCAGGCCCAGAACGCCCAGTTTCAAGAGCTAGTCATGAGCTTAGCCCAAGGTCAAGAGGAATTGAAGGCTTTGCTGGTGAAGAAGAAGAAGAAGAGGATTGTGCTGTTTAACTCTGGACGGAGGTTTGGGAATACACTGCAAAATGAGGCTGATCAGGCTGCTTCCTCTGTAGGGAAAGATAGTCCCCAAGGGGGAAGGGTTCCTAGTCCTGTGGTCTCCGACAACGAGACAGATTTCAATGATGAGCAGTACCCTCCCGCTGAAGATAGGTATAAGCAACTAGAGGACCGTCTGAACGCCATGGAGATTCAATAGGTGCCTGGGTTGGATTTTGGGGATCTAGGTTTATCTTCTGGGGTGGTGATCCCACACAAGTTCAAGGTGCCTTCTTTTGCGAAGTATGATGGGGCTTCCTTCCCTAAGCTGCACCTCCGTTCCTATGTGAGGAAGATCCAACCTTACACTGCAGACAAGAATCTATGGATCCATTTCTTCCAGGATAGCCTTTCAGGGGCTCAACTCGAGTGGTTCTATCAGCTGGACGGAACCAGTATTCGAAACTGGGAGGACTTGGCTACTGCATTTTATAAGCAGTATCAGTATAATGCCGACCTCGGTCCTACACGTACCTAACTCCACGGTATGTCGCTAGGATCGGGAGAAGGTTTTAAGGAGTACGCGCAAAAGTGGAGAGACCTGGCCGGCAGGGTGCAGCCACCGTTGACTGACCATGAACTCGTGGACATGTTCTTGGGGACCCTGTCTAGTCCATTCTTTAACCACCTGATTGGTAATTCTTCAGGTGGGTTCACAGATTTGATCTTAACTGGTGAGAGGATAGAAGTTGGTATTAAGTCGGGGAAGATACAGAAAGGTGCATCCTCAAGTTCTGAAAAGAAACCCTTCAAAAAGGAATCTAGTGCTGTTTATGGGTCGAGGAAACAGAATAAGCCGGAACGCCGCCAAGCTGTCAATGCGGTGGTAATTTCAAAGCCTGTTGCCGCTCCTCAGTAATATAACCAACCAAGGGGTGAGAGACCCAGAAGAGAGTACACTCGGCTTAGTATGACCTTGTCTCAGATCTTGCCGCAACTGCTGTCAACCAATCTGGTAACTATCAAGGAAGCTCCGAAGGTAGTGAATACAACCTCTCCAAAGTACAACCCCAACGCCCGCTGTGCTTATCACTCTGATAGCCCGGGGCATTCTACGGATGATTGTTGGGCTCTAAGGAATAAGGTTCAGGACCTTATTGATGCTAAAGAAATACAGTTCGAGGCGCCCGAAAGGCCCAATGTTGTGACTGCTCCCATGCCCCAGCATGGAGTGAATGTTGTGGAAGAAGACCTGTATGTGGCCTCCGTGGATGATATTGTTACTCCGTTGTTGACCGTCAAGAGGAACCTGTTGCTAGCCGGTTTATTTCCGGGATGTAGTAAAGGTTGCCACTTATGTGCTGTTTCACCTGCTGGTTGTCCCTTGCTGAAGTCAGGCGTCCAAAACCTGATGGATAGCAAGGAGATCTTGTTCAAGAAGATTGTTGTTCCTGTTATCCCTACTGAAGAAGTGTCAATTGTTACTATTTTCAACAATTCTCCTAAGGCTCCCTCAAAGAAGTCTGTCAAAATCATGTCCACTCAGAAGGTTGCACCTATCATCATCACTGTTCCGGGGCCCATCCCCTATAAATCTGACAAAGCTGTCCCTTGGCACTATGGGGCAGATGTTTATGTGCTCGGAGTAAAACAGGAATTTGATACTAGTACCGGTGTCAGCAACATCATCGGGCCTGCCAAGGTTACTCGTAGTGGTAGGCTCTTCTCACCTGATATTGCGTCACCAACTATTCAGAGACCTCTTGTTATCACACCTGCCAGTGTGCCTGTTTCCCCTCCTGATCAAGTTTCTACCCCTGCTGCTGAGTCATCTGACGCTCAGGGCAAAGAGATGGCTACTGATGTGCCTGCCCGGATGGAGGCACCGAAGACAACCAATGTTGAAGCTTCCCAGCAAGAGATGGAAGAGATCCTCAAGATCATTAAGAAGAGTGATTTCAATGTAGTGGAGCAGCAGGGGCACACCCCCTCTAAGATTTCCATGCTATCACTGTTGTTGTGTTCAGAGGCCCATGCCAAGGCCCTGATTTCCTTCCTGAAGACGGCCCATGTGCCACAAGAAACGTCTGCTGATCAATTTACCGATTGTGTGGCCAACTTGACTGCTGATAATGGGTTGGGTTTCTCTGACGCCGATCTCACTGCCAAGGGAAAGAACCATAATGATGCCATGCATGTCTCCATTGAATGCAGGGGAACTACTCTTGCCCATGTGCTGGTTGACACTGGTTCTTCATTAAATGTATTACCCAAGAAAGCTCTAGACAGGCTGGATTGTGAGGGTTTAGAGCTCAAGCCAAGTAACATTGTTGTCCGGGCCTTTGACGGGTCCAAAAGGATGGTACATGGTGAAGTTGACATTCCAATCAGGGTTGGTTCTCAAGTTTTTTATTCTACTTTCTATGTGATGGACATCCGACCATCCTATTCTTGTTTGCTGGGTCGTCCATGGATCCACAAGGCTGGAGCTGTGACCTCCACATTACATCAGAAGCTTAAGTACCCGGTCAGAGGGAAAATTGTGACAGTGCAGGGGGAGGAAGAATATATGGTCAGCCACCTCAACTCATTTCGGTACATAGAGATGGATGGGGAGTTCATTGAAACCCCCTTTCAACACTTTGAAGAGGTGCCTCAGACATCGGCGTCAGCAGAAACTATAACTGAAGAAGAGTCTCCTTTGAAGATGGCTTCCTTAAAGGATGCCCGGGCTGTGATTGAGAAGGGTGAGTGCGCAAACTGGGGCCGACTTCCTGATTTTACTCCAAAGACTGACAAGTTTGGTTTGGGTTTCACTGCAGAGGCTCAGAGGGCTGTTCGCAAGGCAAGGATTGCAAGACCTCCTGTGTTAATCACCAACCCGGGAGTGAATGCTATTGAAGACGACATGGAGGAATCTGAATTTGACAGCTGGATCTACCCAACGACCGACGGTGGACTAAGCAACTGGACTGCGAAAGACTACATACCTATTACTTTTGTCACTCAGTAATGAACTCCTTTGTTTTAAATTTGTAACGAACAATAATTTGAAACTTTATGGCCCGGTGTCTTACCCGGGGCACCGTGGCTTCATTTGTGAGGGCTTATTATTTGTCATTTTCATATATCATGAATAAAAGCATTGGACGCTTTTTCGCATTTCAAATCTTGCGCTCCTTTCCTTTCTTTATACATTGCAAAACAGCTATATTTACACACACTCACTTATACAGGTTCCAATCCACTCTGGATCTCACTGGTAACGACTCTGCTACTGCCAGTTATAACTTCGAAAATCCGATCAACTTAGCCGAAGACGAAGGTGAAGATGATTGCGAAGTTCCTGGTGAGCTTGCAAGACTATTACTCCGGGAAGAGAGGGCCATTCAGCCACATGAAGAGCCAGTGGAAACGATAAATCTGGGTATTGAGACAAACAGAAAGGAAGTCAAGATTGGTGCCAATCTGGAGCTCAGTGTGAAACAACGGTTGATTCAGATGTTGCATGATTATGTGGAAATCTTTGCATGGTCTTACGAAGACATGCCTGGGTTGGATACTGACATTGTGGTCCATCACCTGCCTACCAAGGAATACTACCCTCCGGTTAAACAGAAGGTCCGCCGTATGCATCCAGAGATGTCCGAGAAAATCAAGGCTGAGGTTATGAAACAATTTGACGCCGGTTTTCTAGCAGTGACTTCTTACCCTCAGTGGGTTGCCAACGTGGTTCCAGTGTCGAAGAAGGATGGTAAGGTCAGAATGTGTGTTGATTACAGGGATTTGAACAGGGCGAGCCCTATGGATGATTTCCCTCTGCCTCACATCGACGTTCTAGTGGACAATACTGCTCAGCATAAGGTATTCTCCTTCATGGATGGGTTCTCCGGTTATAATCAAATCAAGATGGCTCCTGAAGACATGGAGAAGACCACTTTTGTTACTCAGTGGGGCACCTTTTGCTACAAGGTCATGCCTTTTGGGTTGAAAAATGCTGGGGCAACCTACCAACGTGCCATGGTTGCTTTATTTCATGACATGATCCATCATGAGATTGAAGTATATGTCGATGATATGATTGCAAGGTCCCAAACTGAGGAGGAACACCTTAACCATCTACAGAAGCTGTTTGACCGTCTGAAGTTGTACAAGCTAAGGTTGAACCCGAACAAGTGCACCTTCGGGGTGAGATCTGGAAAATTGCTAGGCTTCGTCGTGAGCGACAAAGGTATTCAAGTGGACCCTGCCAAGGTGAAAGCCATACAAGAGATGCCAGTTCCCAAGACAGAGAAAGAAGTCAGAGGCTTTCTAGGACGTCTGAACTACATTGCCCGATTCATCTCACATCTAACTGCTACCTGTGAACCAATCTTCAAGCTGCTGAAGAAAGATCAAGTGGTACGTTGGAACGATGAATGTCAGGCCGCTTTCGACAGAATCAAAGAGTATCTCCAAGAACCATCCATTCTTATGCCACCGGTTGAAGGGAGACCTCTAATCTTATACTTGACAGTACTTGACAACTCAATAGGGTGTGTGCTGGGGCAGCATGACGAGTCTGGACGAAAAGAGCACGCCATTTATTACCTTAGCAAAAAGTTTACCGACTGTGAGACCCGATACTCACTGCTCGAGAAAACTTGTTGCGCTTTGGTATGGGCTGCTCGTCGGCTGAGACAGTATATGTTGACTCACACTACTCTTTGATTTCAAAAATGGATCCAATAAAGTACATCTTCGAAAAGCCTGCTCTGTCCGGAAGAATAGCAAGATGGCAAATGATCTTGACAGAATATGACATCCAGTACACGACTCAAAAAGCAATCAAGGGAAGTGTATTGGCAGACCATTTGGCACACCAGGCAGTGGACGATTACCAGTCAATGAACTTTGAATTTCCAGACGAGAATATCATGGTAGTGACTGATTGTGAAGTACCTGGACCGGATGAAGGACCTGAGGAAGGATCCCGATGGTCTATGCACTTTGACGGAGCCTCAAACGCTTTGGGTAACGGTATTGGCGCTGTGATCATATCCCCTAAAGGCACTCATACTCCACTTACCGCCCGACTATGTTTCAACTGCACCAACAACATGTCAGAGTATGAAGCATGTATCGTGGGTCTTCAAGCTGCAATTGACTTAAGGATCAAGTTTCTGAGTGTCTTCGGAGATTCCGCTCTCGTGATCAATCAGATCAAAGGTGAGTGGGATACGAAACACCCAAATCTTATTCCTTACAAAGAGTGTGTGCTGACATTGATCCCCCATTTCACGGAGATAACTTTTGAACACTTCCCAAGAGAGGAGAATCAGTTGGCGAACGCGCTGGCTACGATGTCTTCTATGTTCAAAGTCAAATGGGACAACGAGGCTCTCCGGATCATTATTTGGAAATTGGATGAACCTGCATATTGCTGTGATCTTGAGGCTGAAGAGGTAACTGAAAAACCTTGGTATCATGAAGTGAAGAGGTACTTGGAAGCTCAAGAATACCCCGATGGTTCATTTGTTAATGACAAGAAGTTTCTGAGAAGGTTCGCGGCAAAGTTCTTCCTCAACAACGACATTTTGTACAAACAAAACCATGATTCAACCTTACTGTGTTGTGTGGATAAGACTGAAGCAGAAAGGATCATGGCAGAGCTGCATGAAGGTACTTTCGGAATGCACTCCAGTGGACATACCATGGCAAAGAAAATCCTTCGGGTGGGATATTTCTGGTCCACAATGGAAGCTGACTGTTACCAACATTCTCGGACGTGTCATAAATGCCAGATCTATGCTGATAAGGTGCATATTCCTCCAGTACCTCTGAATGTTTTGACTGCACCTTGGCCTTTTGCAATGTGGGGCATTGATATGATTGGCGAGATCAGACCTACGGCATCCAACGGGCATCGCTTCATCCTGGTAGCGATCGATTATTTCACGAAGTGGGTTGAAGCAGCTTCCTATGCTACAGTAACCAAGAACGTCGTGGCACGGTTCATTCGGCACAACCTGATCTGTCGATATAGCGTACCTGAGAGGGTCATTACGGACAATGGTACCAATCTTAACAACAAGATGATCACTGAGCTCTGCGAGCAATTCAAGATACAGCACCACAACTCTTCTCCTTATCGGCCGAAGATGAATGGGGTTGTCGAAGCAGCTAATAAGAATATCAAGAAAATTGTGCAGAAGATGACAGTGACCTACAAATATTGGCACGAAATGTTACCGTTTGCTCTTCATGGGTACCGTACCTCATCACGGACATCAACAGGGGCAACTCCTTTTTCCTTGGTCTATGGCATGGAGGAAGTCTTGCCTATTGAAGTCCAGATACCCTCTCTCCGGATAATGAAGGATGCAGGTTTGAGCAAAGATGACTGGATCCAGACTCGGCTTGATCAATTAAACCTAATTGACGAAAAGAGACTTACCGCTATGTGTCATGGTCAGACGTACCAAAAACGGATGATCAGGGCATTTAACAAGAAAGTCAGACCACAAGAGTATCAAGTCGGAGACCTGGTAATCAAGCGCATCATTCTTCCTCAAAGTGATCCCAGGGGCAAATGGACCCCTACGTACGAAGGGCCATTTGTGGTTAAACATATCTTCTCAGGAGGAGCTATGATTCTAACCACCATGGATGGTGACGACCTTCCTCACCCCGCCAATGCAGACATAGTAAAAAGATACTACGCATGATCAAAGACCCGCTAGGTTGACACACCTAGGCAAAAATAAGGGCTTCCCGGCGAACCAAAAGGGTTCGGGCAAAAATAAGGGATGAAATGAAAAATCTGTACACCCGGCAAGTCAAAAACCTGAAAAGGCGGCTTGGGCAAAAATGGGTTTCCCGGTGGACCGAAAACCCGAAAGGGCGGTCCAGGCAAAAATTAGGGATAAGCGTAATACTATGTCTCATTGGATCACTTTGCATCCAGAATCCGGTATCAGCTATCAGGTTCAGACGACATCGATCAATCAGTTTCATCTTCAACTAAGTAGCCAAGTGATGAGACGCTTGAAGACATAAAGGCGATAGCAGAGTTGGAACCCAGTGGGATTATTCTTTTCACATAGCTGTTTTGTTTTCCTTTTCACAAAATTGTATAAACTCTGTTGTTCGGCGACGTTCTCTTACTAGGACGTCAGCCTCTTGTACATAAACGCCTATTTACAGGCAAATTCAAAAATCATTACAAATTCACTTTTCCATACAAATTGCCAATTGTTTTTCCTTTTTCTATTTTGTCTTGAGAAGAACGTCCAATGTTCGTTTTTTATATATGCATTTGACACTAATTGCTAATCATAAATATTTGCATGCGAAAAAAAAGACTAATTACAGGTGATACTAGAAACAGGGGCAATAATGAGTTATCTAAGCGATCTAGTTGATCTGTCCACCAAGGTACCAAGGTAGTTTCAACTGAAGAACGTAACCAAGATACCTTCACTCCGCAGAGTAAGACAGGTTTCAACAAATACTCTCCTCCAAGCAGAGTTAGTCTCCAATCATCCCCGAAAAGGCACAATATCCCTAGCAAGTCAGTGACACTCTCCCCAAGCGGAGTTAGCCTACAATCAGCCCTAAGGAAGTTAGGTACCCCCAGAAAATCTCAACATTCCCCAGCGAAGTACAGATGTTCCTAAGCAAGCATCCCCGACAGTCTTAATAAAAGATTGTTCCCCGGTGGAATACAGACACCCCAGTGGACCCACTTCCCCAGTACAGTCCAAAAGTTTCCCAGGAGAGTTGAATTATCCTCCCCAGTAGATTCTAGAAGCTTATCCCCAGTAGATTCTGGAAGCTTATCCCCTACAGAGTACGAACGCTCTCCCCGGCTTTATTCAGAAGGTTATTCCCCACCAGAGCTTATAACTGGGTTATCCTCAGCTAGTTACCACGAAAAGATCGTCCTTGGAGAAGTTCTTCCTACCCCCAGCGGAGTTCATCAAATTCCCCAACGTAACTTATCAACGGTATCCCCAGCGGAGTTATCATCAAAATCTTAGCGAAGCATCTCTTCCCACAGAGTAATTCCCCGCAGAGTATCTCTCCGACAAGTTTATTCCCCAACAGAGTCATCTTTTCCTACCGGTTTATTCTTGCAACCATCATCCCCAGCGGAAACGAGCAACTATACTCTTCAATATCAGCCCAGGATTCAACAAACTCCCGGCATTCGTCAAGGATTTATTTTCCTAGACGAAAACACATTCATGAACATATCACATTTCATACATCCTGCTTACATACATGACAAAATACATATAACACAATCTCATCTTATTCTTGAGAACATCATGACATCATGCATTTCATACATCATGACATTGCACAGAACTAACGTTTTGCCTTTTCAGGAAAAAGGTCAATCCAAAGATGATTACTATCAACTGTCACAAATTCCAGATTCGATTCCTGTATCTAGACAGGGCATATCTGTGAGTAACTAATTGTAGATTCGATACCTGTATCCATCCAGGGCATGTCTGCATGAAGAGTTTAGAGATTCGATTCCTGTATCCAGCCAGGGCATATCTGTAGACGACCAATTCCAGATTCGATTCCTGTATCTAGCCAGGGCATATCTGTGAGTAACTGATTGTAGATTCGATACATGTATCCAGCCAGGGCATGTCTGCATGAAAAGTTTAGAGATTCGATACCTGTATCTAGCCAGGGCACATATGTGAGCAAAAGTTTAGAGATTCGATACCTGTATCTAGCCAGGGCACATCTGTAAGCAACCTTTTGAAGTTTCGGATTCGATTCCTGTATCTAGCTAGGGCACATCTGTGAGCAACCAATTGTAGATTCGACACCTGTATCCAGCCAGGGCATATCTGCATGAAGAGTTTGAAGATCAACACCTGTAACAGGCCAGGAAACCATCTTCCTTTCTCAAGTACGCAAGTTCTCGCTAAGGAATCTCTTACGCGATCGACACCTCCGGATGGCATCTTTAAGCCCATATCCACAACTATCCATCGCCTTTCCAAATGGCATCTATAAGCCCATTCCCGACAAGGTTCTGTCACATCTCCAGATGGAATCTATAAGGCCATCCTCCTATCCACCATCTCTCCAAATGGCATCTGTAAGCCCATTCCCGTTGTCACACTGATGATACTCCACTATGCGAGTGCAAATTTCTGGGCACTCTAGTGTTCAATCATCTTCCACCTTCGGATCACGAAAGGCACGCAAGCCAATCTACATCCTCAAGTCTAAGAAGATTGAACAGGGGCAACTGTTATACCCCAAAATTTTCTCTCCCATATTCTTCAAGATTTATCAAGAATCATATTCAATTGGCTCAAGATTTCTCAAGGGGGTTGCACAGTCAAACATCCTCCTAAGCCAGCTGAAATTAGGGTTTTGGTTATCTCAATGAATCTGGAGTTTTCAATGGTCCAATCAAGTCCCATAGGCCCATATACATTGCCAAGCATCTACATGTCAAGTTTCAAGACTCACAGGGTCAAGTTGCACAGTCAAAGGCTTCATTTGCTTCACAATCAACTGCAGAGGCAAAATGGTCATTTGGCAGTCAAAAGTCAAAAATTTTGGTCAACATCTTATTTTGAAGCCACAATCATCATTTGATCAAGTCTTGATAATGATTCCACAAGAATGGCTCAAAAATCATCAAGATGCCAAAAGTTTTTATTTTTGGACAGCTGAAAAGTCAACTGTAACTTGACAAAGGCATAACTTTTTCATGGTTCATCAGAAAAATCCCATCCAATGATCATTTTGAAGGGGATGACATTTCCTACAACTCATCCTCACATTCCAAATCCAAGAAATTCTCTCACAAAAAGTTATCAATTTCTACATTATAGGTCATTTTCAAAAGTCAACAAAAAGGCACTTTAAGTCAAAGACCATAACTTGAGATTGGTAAATCTAAATGACATGGGACCAAAGGCATTGGTTATAGGACTTCAAGACCTTTCCAAAATGTCAAAGAACATGTTAATAGGATCAAAATTAAGCAAGATATGCATTGGAGAAGTTGGGAAATTTTTGGGAATTTGCAAAAGTCAACTTTGCCTAAAACACCTCATTTTTGCTAATGGGCCTCAAATTCTTTCTTGAAACATTGTCCAAGTCCTATGCACGACCCATTGAACTTAAATTGAATTATTTTATTATTTTTATTAATTATTTGGATTTTTAATTGATTAATAATTCATTTAATTGATTTAATTGTAGGAAAATTCAAAAGATATGATTTTCAAATCTTTTGTGAAGCAAATAAGATCAGGGCAAGCTGGAAATTTCGTGCATCCATCAAAGAGGCAAAAAAACTCCATGTTTGGCAAGCTTTATCAATCAAAAATATGCAAAAAGATTTGATTGGAAATCAAATATTGAAAACATAATTCCATGGATCTTTGACCTAGTTTGTACCCTAAAATCATTCTACTACATATGCTGAGCCTAACCCTAAAGCCGTAAATGTGCAAGCTGCTGTAAAACACCATAACCAAAATCCAAAAAATCAAGAAAAATTTGAAAACTGAACTCAAGCTTCCAGCATAATTCAAAGCCTTTTCTTGATTCCAATACCTTGCTGGGATACTCAGGAACCTATTGCAATCACAAACAAGCCTTAACACTCAAAGAATCGTTCTACACAGTCATACGGTTTACCACTTTTTTTCAAAATCATAATCATCGATTCATGCATTTTTAACATATTTTATTGATTGTGTTGTGTTTATAGGACTCATACGAAGCTATTAGTGTGATTGAATTGCATTATGGTGCCCTGAAACGTAAACCACCATTGTTGAATTCTAGGGTTTCAGAGCTCTCAGATTGGGACTTTACAGCATAAGCAAAATTGGACCTTGAGACGCACATGGTTAGATTCGTCAAGGCCAGACGAATCAAACCCAACCCTCGCGCCCTATTTATATAACGCACAGAGCTAATCGCTATTTTTGCATTTTGCAGTTTGTGGGGGTTAAAAACCCCCACTATTTGTTTGTTTTTCTTACAGGCCAACGAAGAAGATGACATGCTGGCAACATGTGGTTGGTATATTCAAATAATATGCGTGCGTTTGTTTCTCTTTCCAGCATAGGCATTATGTTTTTAAATTATGTTTATTGTGTATTATATTAACAAAGACAATGCAGTGGCTTGGTGGTTGATGACGTGCTTGGTAACTACTGGGACCTGGGTTCGATTCCCAGGTCCCTCAAACCTTTGTTTCTATTTTGTTTAATAAGATTATGTGCAGGCTTCCAAGAGAATTCCACCATGAACCTTCAGCGCTCCACATGCCAAGTGGCCATGATCATCCATCCGAAGGCCAAAAAGTGTTGAACACTATATTCCCCAGTCAACCAACAAGCGCTTGATTATGAAAGTCAACAAAGGCTTGGTGTTCTTGGGCCTAAATCTCCAGAACAACACCTCCATCTGGGCCAGCATACCCCCTTGGTTTGCTATTCTTTTTCTTATTTTCTTTTCCTTTTAATTCTTTTAATTATTATAATTATTATTATTAATTCATAAACAAATTATTTTTCATATTAAATTCAGAAACTTAAATATTTATAATATTTATAATATTTTTATTATTCATTATTTTATCTATTAACTATTATTTTTGTGAATAAAATGTAAACAAATTAATTAGTTTAATTAGGTAATTTTAATTTCTTTTTTACAATAAATAAAATTAGTTTAGAATTAGGGTTTTGTTTACTAACTTTTTAATTCTTTTTCTTTTTATTGTCATAAAAAAAACATAAAACATAAAAAAGGACTTTTTCTTGTAAATAAAATACTAACAAATAAATTAGTTTAAATTAGGTTCAATTTTGACTCTTTTTTAATAAAATAAATTTAGAACTAGGGTTTCTTTTGACTTTTAATTTATTTATCTTATTTTCATTAAAAAAACTTAAAAAAACACAAAAAATATTTTTTTCTTTTTTTAATTAAATAATTAATTAGTATTAGGTTTAATGTTTAATTAATTGCAAAAAGGGACTAAAAATTTCTTTATTTCTCAAAAGGGTCAAAACCCTAGGACGGCCTGATTTAATTTCTTTCGCGCATTATCATTATTCTTGATTATTTATGTATCTGCTCAAAGGATGTAATAATAATTAGGATTTATCGCTTTCCTTTACTTTCCGCATTTATTTTCAAAACGGGTTTTTGTTTTTGGCGATGTATAGACCCGCGCCTTGTAATAGCGTAGATTCATATTTCCGCACTTTATTTTCCGCACTCTTAACTGTTAATTATGCCTGCAAGACTGTATGATAATAAAATCAATCCGTAGCTCACAAATGCATGATCAAAGATAACTTAACTGAAAAACAACACACAAGCACATGCCACTCTTAGGGTACGCCTCACTGGTTGCCTTGAACGTGGTCGTCAAGTATAGGGTGTTTTAGAGGTCGCCCTCCTGTCTAAGATCCAGTTGCCTCGAAATGGTTGCCTCGGATAAAAAAAGGATCTAGGACATTAGGGTTACTTCTAAGGTGTCCTACTATTGCTTCGGTGACCACATTGTCCCTTACAATCGAATTGACCCGAATACCTCCAACGACGGTGCTACCTACCTCTCAATGGTGGGATAGCACTGTCTAAAGGACTCTTACACAGCCTAATTCCTTAGAGTAGGTAGATTTCTCATGGGTACTTGCTCTCTTAAAACAAACAAAACATCTTTTCACACTGACACTTTCAAAAGTTTTCAAACAAATTTTTCATACACTCTTGAGGACAGATACAAGAGTTACTTAGAAATTTTTCAAACAAAACTTTTTCAAAACCCACTCACATTTGAAAAGCAAACATCTTTTGAAAACATAAGAGCAAGTACCTAAGAGCCCGTGGATAACCACGGATAGAAAGGGTGCTAACACCTTCCCTTTCTATAAATCTACCTCCCGAACCGAGAGACATCTCAAAGAAGGAATTTTGTTGTGCTTTTGTCCTTTCCATGTTGGAGAACATAAAAGACGGTGGCGACTCTTGCTTACCGCGACATTTCGCGAACCAGCTAAAAACAGTCAGTTCTATTTCCACCGATCACACCACGTAATCTCACAATCACATGCATATAAATTTCCGCCAAATTCGATACGAGATAAGTGATGTTAATAGGAATAAAGTGAGTCGACTTCGTAAGCCTATCAATAATCACCCAAATCGCATCATGTCCTCTTGGTGTATTTGGTAACCCCGTTACGAAATCCATAGAAATTCTATCCCATTTCCATTCTGGAATCTCTAACGGTTGCATCAATCCTACAGGTTTCTGATGCTCCACTTTAGACTTCTGACAAGTCAAACAAGCATAAACAAACTGAGCCACCTCTCTCTTCATGCCCGACCACCAAAATAGTTTCTTTAAATCTTGATACATTTTGGTTGCTCTAGGATGAATACTCAAATTGCTTCTATGACTTTCTTCCAAGATCATTCTCTTCAAATCCACATCATCGGGAATACAAATCCTATCTCGGAACCTCAATACACCCTGAGCATCCAACTTGAAATCTTCATTTTCAGTTTGTCCAATACCAACCAACAAATCAACAAGTTTCACATCAAGCTTCTGAGCTTCTCTAACACTATCAAGGAAATCATTATTGATCTTTAACATTCCCAAGATAACACTCTTTGGCATCACTTCTATCACAAGACTCATATCTCTAAATTGTTCAATCAATTCCAACTCTTTCACCATCAAAAGTGACATATGCAAAGTCTTTTGACTTAAAGCATCGGCCACCACATTAGCTTTACTAGGATGGTAATTCAATCCAAAATCATAATCTTTCAACAATTCAAGCCACTGTCTTTGTCTCATATTAAGCTCTTTCTGATCAAACAAGTACTTCAAACTTTTATGGTCACTAAATACTTCAAATCTAGAACCATAAAGATAATGCCTCCAAATCTTAAGCACAAAAACAACCGCTGCAAGCTCCAAATTGTACGTAGGATAATTCTTCTCATGAATCTTCAATTTCCTAGAAGCATAAGCAACCACTTTGCCATTTTGCATAAGTACACCGCCTAAACCCATCTTAGAAGCATCACAATAAACAACAAACGGTTCTTCAGGATTAGGTAGAATCAAGATCGGAGCCGTTGTCAACCTTTTCTTCAATTCAACAAAACTTTCTTCACACTTGACATCCCACACCAATGCAGCTCCTTTACAAGTCAACTTTTTCAAAGGGAGCGCCAACTTAGAAAAACCTTCAATGAACCTTATATAGTAACCAGCCAATCCTAAGAAACTTCTAATCTCAGTAACAAACTTAGGAGTTTCCCATCTCAACACATTATCAACTTTAGAAGGATCAACTTCAATGCCATCACCAGAAATGACATGCCCCAAAAAGCTCACTTCATTTAACCAGAACTCACACTTTGAAAACTTAGCATAAAGCTTATTCTCTTTCAGAACTTCCAACGCGATACGCAAATGTTTTGCGTGCTCTTCTTCCGATTTAGAATAAACCAGAATACCATTAATGAAAACAACCACGAAACTATCCAAGTAAGGATGGAAAATACGATTCATGTACTCCATGAATACTTCCGGTGCATTAGTGACACCGAAAGGCATCACCGAATATTCGTAATGTCCATACCTCGTCCTAAAAGCAGTTTTCTGAACATCTTCTTCTTTCACCCTTATCTGATGGTAACCCGATCTTAAATCAATCTTACTAAACATGCGAGCGCCAACCAATCAGTCCATCAAATCATCAATTCTAGGAAGTGGATACCTATTCTTGATAGTCACTTTATTCAACTGACGATAATCAATACAAAGTCTCATGCTACCGTCTTTCTTCTTCACCAATAACACAGGAGCTCCCCACGGCGACACACTAGGTCTAACAAACTTCTTCTCGAGCAAATCTTCTAATTGGATCTTCAGTTCTGCTAACTCAGATGTGGACATCCTTTATGGTGCCATAGAGATAGCTCTGGTACCAGGGACAAGATCCACAGAAAATTCAACTTCTCTTTCTAGAGGTGCACTAGGAATCTCATCAGGGAATACTTCGGGAAAATTGCACACCATCGGAAAGTTTGATATCACAACTTGACTCTCCACAGAAAGAGTCGCCATCAACAAGAAAACCAATGCCTCATCCTTCATGAACTCATTCAACTGCTTCGTCGACACCAACATAGATTGTTCTTCTTCTACTAAGGAAGAAAACCTCACAGTGTTCTCATAGCAATTGATATGGACATAATTGGCTTTTAACCAGTCCATACCTAAAACCACGTCCAACCCGACAAGCGGTAAACAAACAAGATCCACCACAAAGTCTCTATCAAAGATTGATAAAGGGCAACTTGCACACACAAAAGAAGTAGTAACCGTTCCCTTAGCCAAAACTTCTACCACCATATCTCTATCCAGAGACGACAAAGTGATACCCAATCTCTTTACACAATCAACAACAATAAAACAGTATGTAGCACCAGTATCAATAATAGTAATAAGAGGAAAGCTATTAATGAAACTAGTACCTCGAACAAGACCATCCTCGTTTTCCGTCGGAGCACCCGACAAAGCAAACACCTTTCCTGCTCCTTGAGTCTTCTTAGGCTTCTTACATTGAGCAATAATGTGACCTCCCTCGCCACAACTAAAACAGAACACATCCTTATGTCTACAATCGCGAGTCATATGGCCCACTTCTCCACATCGGAAACATCTCACCTCATTCTCCTTAGCTCTAACATCGCTTCGACAAACATTACTTTTATGGCCAGGTTTCCCACACTTGTAACAAACAATACTAGCAGGAGCATCTCCCCCACTAGTTCTTCGCCCTTGAAACGCTTTCTGTTTCCCTTTACCAGCTGGAGCATCATACGATTTTCCACGGCTTTGCTGACCTTTGTTTCTCTTATCAGACATAATCTTATAATGAGCATTACTGTCCTCCTCAAAGATCCTACAACTATCAATCAAATCCGAAAAGACACGGATTTTCTGATAACCAACAACTTTCTTAATCTCAGGATGCAAACCATTTTCAAACTTGATGCATTTAGAGAACTCGCCATTCAGCCCATCATAATGTGGATAGAATTTGGCCAACATAGTGAACCTTGTAGCATAGTCAGTGATAGACATGCTTCCTTGCTTTAATTTAAGGAACTATATCCCTTCTTTCCCCGAACATCTTCCGGGTAATACTTCCTCATGAATTCCCTTCAGAAAACTTCCCATGTCACTTCTCACCAGCAATCTCAAGCCTCTGACGGGTTTTAACCCACCAGTCATCCGCTTCAGCACTTAGTTAATGAGTACCATAACAGATCCTTTACACAGGAGTGCAATCCATCACACAGAAGATTCTCTCTTTGGAAGGTTGCCAAACTACGAGACCCAGCGTTCTCGTCAGCATTCGGCGGGTTTTGGAAATCCTGAGCCATTTCCTGCATAGCAGCAGCAAGAGCCTCATCATTCCTACCAATGTTCCTTCTAGCCATAACAACTTCTGCTCAAAACAAAATAAGGATTAGAATCAACAAATAACAATACTTGATTGATAGACGACAACAAACTCAATAACTTGGCCGGACAGACCGACCTGCTCTGATACCACTAATGTAACACCCCAATTCTACCCCTCATAATTAATAATAAAATCAGAGTTTCAAAATTTCATCCAAACATAAATTCAGGTATCACATATTCATGTTTCCATCACTTTGCATTATAATGCACATCACAAAATCAAAAGTCGGATATACCGATTCATATCACAAATCATCATATAAACATATGAATATTCATAGCACAACGGATGTGTTCACAAAATGTATGTATCATCATGTTATCATCAATACATAAAGTCATAAGATAGTATACATAAACTATCCTATCAAAATAATAACGTCGCCCAAATCCCGAGTGTTACTACTATCAGAGTAGAGCAACTCAACATAAAGAGACTCGAGCTAATCCTCATCATCCTCGCGGATCACCTGCACATTACCAATATAAAGGCAACGGCGAAACAAGTAAAGGGTGAGATACTCCAAAACATATAATTAAAGGAATGATAAAATATATAAATAGTTTTGGAATCATAAATGATATAGGTTAATAAGAATATGTCAACAAATATCAAATCTCACATACTTTAAAATCATCATTTAGTGTATAAGATCAACACTTTAATATCATCACATAATCACCATAATCATGTCAAAATAAGACATAAACTCCATCGCCATAAACTCATATCGTCGCTTTACCGTCATGTCATATCCATCGCATAATTTTCATGAAATTATCACATCATAATCACTTTATGTTCAACACAAGAATCATCACAAAATAACACTACGCCAAAAACTGCTTTTGCCAGCGCCTCTACTAAAGCGCTTATTGAAAAAGCGCTGCCATAGCCTTCACAAAAAACAAAATTAAAAAAAAGGGAAACCTACGAAGGCGCTTTTTTAAAAGCGCTGGCATAGGTGGGGGATACGAAAGCGCTTATTGAAAAAGCGCTGCCATAGCCTTCACAAAAAACAAAATTAAAAAAAAGGGAAACCTACGAAGGCGCTTTTTTAAAAGCGCTGGCATAGGTGGGGGATACGAAAGCGCTTATTGAAAAAGCGATGCCATAGCCTTCACAAAAAACAAAATTAAAAAAAAGGGAAACCTACGAAGGCGCTTTTTTAAAAGCGCTGGCATAGGTGGGGGATACGAAAGCGCTTATTGAAAAAGCGCTGCCATAGCCTTCACAAAAAACAAAATTAAAAAAAAGGGAAACCTACGAAGGCGCTTTTTTAAAAGCGCTGGCATAGGTGGGGGATACGAAAGCGCTTTTTACATTAAAAGCGCTGTGGTAGGTCAAATAAAAATATTAATAAAAACGAAATAATAGGGTTATGAAGGCGCTTTTTAAAAAGCGCTGTGGAAGATTGGCCTTTGAAAGCGCTTTCAAAAGCGCTGGCATAGGGTCTGATTATAATCCAAAGCCCGGTTCAATTATTTTGACATGCCCATTATCAGAAAAAAGCGCTGAACTCAAGCTGGCGGAGGTAGTTGTCGTTGTCGGTCTCCAGAAACCGTTGAACTCCGAGAGCGCATCACTGTTCAAGCATCCTCACTCTCTCACGTTTTCTCTCTTTCGATCTCAACCTTCATTTTCGTTTTCTTCTTCCAATCAAGTAAGTTCATCAAATTCTTCTCTCTTCGTATATTATTTATGCTTTTGTGACAGTTTCAACCTTAGTGTTACTCTAATAATCGAACCCCGTTTTTAGGTTCTTTTAGAAGTTTTGATTTTTGGGGATTTTGGGGAATGTGCATTTCTCTGTTGTTTATGTGTTGAAAACTATAGGATGCATTTTTGTACCTAATTGTGTTGCCTTTAAGGTGTTTGATAATTGTCCTGAGTGGTGTTATGTGAATTTTTGTCTGAGTAGACTGAACTTTGAGTAGACTGGAATAGAACACGGATCTAGAAAAGATATGGTCTTTTATTTGGTCTGCTTCATTTTTTGTCATTTTCTTGTTCTTCATCCATTCATTTTCATGCCCTTTAATATATACTCATATTCATATTCTTCCTGGAATTTCCTTACCTAATGTAAAATCTAAATCCTGCAAAAAAAAATGATATTCTCATTTAAAAAACCAAGCTTTATTAAATTAAATTATATAAATATAATAAGATGAAACATAAGAGACATGATTTGAGAGCTTACAAACATGTTGGTAGAATTGTAGAACATGACATGCACCACTATGAATTTTAAATTAATGAAAATGAACATAAGTTGTTGTTGAATCCATGTGAATTAAGAAACTTTTGTCGTTGATCTTCTACCTCCCAAAAATGGCTACCATCCTGAAAATGAAGTTTTTTCATCACAAAACTAATTATTAAAAGACATTTTTAAGACCATTTTTGTTGTTTATGTTTTTGTACCTCAGAGACGACGTTTGATCTCTGTCTTTGAAGAAAAACGGAAGCTGAAGTATCCAAAAGGTGGTTGTAGTCATTAGTAGTTTGGAAAATGTTGGTCGGAGTCATGGTGGTTGTATCAGCAAAAGCTGTGCCTTGTTTGGGACTGTTGCAATGTGACACTGATGATGATAGTGGTGATGGTGATGCTAAGTTATTTAATTTCTGATATAATTCAAAATATAACAAAGTTAGTTACTTTCATTATTAATAATTAATATATATTATGAGCCAATTTATTACTAAACGTAAGTTAATTAATTTTGTTCCTCACCTCTGGTCTAACCATGAAAGTGTCTAGATCTGTTGCCATGTCATAGAACATAGGATTCACTGAAGTAAGTTTCATTGACAAAAACTGCAAAAATAAATAAATAAATAAGCATCAACAAAACCCTATATATAATTAGTTTTTATAGACATAATATAAGAGATTAGTTCGAGGTTATTAGTGTTACCTCTACTTGATTTTGTAAAGACTGAACATATTAGTGTTACCTTTCCTTTGCACTCTACTTTTGTATCTTTTCTGTTGTTCTGGTGTATATGTTGAAATATAATTTTTGTATTACTAATAGAAATATCAAGTAAAATATATGTGTAGTTCTGAAGTTTTAATTTTTACATAAGTGAAATTAAAAAGACCCGGGAATTTATTATGTATATAAAAATTGAAAGCTCCATTGTCACTCTCATTTATCCTGCATTTATGATTTGTTTTTCTTCTCTCTCTGAACCTTAGTATGAATTTTGATTGAATCACAGGGAGAAAGAATTAGCTGCTGTTAAGATAAATGCAGCAGATGTTGATATAATTGCAAACGAACTAGAGGTAACTTCTTCAACATGTACAGAATCTATCTAGTAAGCTTACATTCCAATTAATTAACATACTTTTCTTATACAACAGTTGGACAAAAAGGTGGCTGAAAGAACCTTGCGTTGCTGCCATTCGTCATTTGCTTCACTAGTATGGTGGAAACAAATAAGGGAATGTGATCTATATTGTCAATGAAAATGTTTTGTTTTTAGTTACTCCTAAGTTTAACATGTTGTTTACATTCAAATCATGCAGCGGATAGTTCAACGATTTAATATCGATTGTGGTAGGAAAAAGCTGTGAAACTTTCTCCGATTGAAGAAATTCGAACTGTCCTTGATCGTAGTGTACGCGGGACGCTCTCAACATTTTCAAAGGTTTCTATCCTATTCTTGAACTGACTTGAATAACTGATTGTTTTTACTTTTATTTTCCGGCTCAGTGTGAATTTCTAATGATTATAGTTGAGTGGAATTCATGAGCTGCGGTTGTGTTTTTGTTTATATCCGACTTCACTAGTTAGTAATTAGTTATGAGTTGTTTAGCACATGCTTAAGGTGAGGCAAGAATAACTATGAATTTGATTACCTGATATGTTGAATTTCTTTACAGGTAATTAATTATTATTTTGCTATAGTTGCGTGACTAATTAGTTGATATAGTCAAACCATGGATAAAAAATGGATGACTGCCAATCGATTGTCGAAAGAGTATGAGGATGGGGTATCAGAATTCGTTAAGTTTGCCGTTACGCACGCCAGAGAACCCAATGGAATGATATGTCCTTGCTTGAGATGCTGTTATGGGAGACGGGTTGACGCGGTTCAGTTGGAATCGCATTTACTGATGCATGGAATTGATAGAAGTTATGCATGTTGGAATTTGCATGGTGAGAAAAGTAGCGGGAATGTTGAATCGAGTTATAATACGACGTATGCTTCAAATGAGGATTTCGCAGACGCATACGATTATGATCAAGTCGAAGAGATTGCAGAAGCGCTTGAAGAAGATCTTGAGGATTGTCCCAAAATGTTCGAGAGGTTGGTAAGCGATGCAGAGAAACCGTTGTATGATGGTTGTACAAAATTCACAAGATTGTCTGCGGTGTTAAAGTTGTACAACTTAAAGGCGGACAACGGATGGTCGGATAAAAGTTTCACACAGTTATTAGCCCTCGTGAAAGAAATGCTACCAGAGGATAATGTTCTTCCCAATCGAACGTATGAGGCCAAAAAGATGTTGTCCTCTATTGGCATGAGCTATGAAAAGATACATGCATGTCCAAAAGATTGCGTTTTATTTCGAAACGAGTACGCAGTGTTAAATGAGTGTCCTAAATGCGGTGCCCCTCGATATAAGGAAAAGTTGTCTCCGAAAAAGGTGTTATGGTATTTTCCTATAATTCCGAGATTTAGGCGCATGTATCGTAGTGAGACCGATTCAAGACACTTGACTTGGCATGCAGATGAAAGAATTATTGATGGGAAGTTGCGACATCCGGCAGACTCACCACAGTGGACGAAAGTTGATATTGATTATCCTGAATTTGGAAAAGAAGCAAGAAATCTTCGCTTGTCGTTGTCTACTGATGGAATGAACCCGCATGGTATTCAAAGTATCTCGCATAGCACCTGGCCTGTGATTCTTATGATATATAACCTACCTCCGTGGCTATGTATGAAGCGTAAGTACATGATGCTATCTATGTTAATTTCTGGGCCCAAACAACCAGGGAATGACATAGACGTGTACTTGGCACCCTTAGTCGAAGATTTGAAGTTTTTGTGGGAGACCGGTGTGGAGGTTTACGATGGGTATAGGAAAGAAAGTTTCAACTTGAGGGCGATGTTGTTTGGAACAATTAATGATTTTCCAGCGTACGGAAATCTATCAGGGTACAGCATTAAGGGTCAAAAAGCGTGTCCTGTTTGTGAAGATGAAACCGATACGATGCGATTGAACTTTTGTCAGAAGAATGTTTTTCTCGGTCATCATAGATTCTTAAATTCTAATCATCACTATCGTGGGTGGAGAAAGGCATTCAATGGAGAGGCAGAACACGGTAGAGCTCCACATATGTTGACAGGTGATCAGATTTTTGAAAAGGTGAAAGATGTGAGTACTGAGTTTGGCAAGCCTTTTGCACATAGACTTGTCACGAGTGGGTGGAAGAAGAGGTCGATTTTTTTTGAACTTCCATATTGGAAGTCGTTGTACGTAAGACATTTCCTCGATGTTATGCATATTGAAAAAAATGTATTTGATAGTGTTATTGGTACGTTACTCAATATACAAGGAAAGTCTAAGGATGGCATTAACATAAGGAAGGACATGTTAAACATGGGAATTAGAACTGAATTGGCACCCGTGACGAAAGGAAGACGCACATATCTACCACCTGCTGTTTACACTCTATCTAGAAAGGAGAAGAAAATATTGTGTAAGTTCCTCAGTGAAGTTAAAGTTCCAGAAGGCTACTCATCAGATATTAGAAGACTTGTGTCAATGAAAGACCTAAAGTTAAAGAGTTTAAAGACTCATGATTGCCATGTTATAATGGAACATTTTCTACCAATAGGTATACGTTCTATTCTGCCAGAAAAAGTAAGGAGCGCAATAACTAAGTTGTGTTTTTTCTTCAAGTCAATTTGCAGCAAGGTGATCGATCCTGCGATCTTACCAACATTGCAAAAAGAGGTGGTTGTTACTTTATGTGAGCTTGAAATGTATTTTCCTCCCTCGTTTTTTGACATAATGGTTCATCTAGTCGTTCATCTTGTCAAAGAGACACAGTTGTGCGGACCAGCTTATATGAGATGGATGTACCCTGCTGAACGTTATATGAAAATTTTAAAAGGGTACGTGAAAAACCGAAGTCGACCGGAGGGTTGTATTGCGGAACGATACATTGTTGAAGAAGCGGTTGAGTTTTTCACTGAATATCTGTCAAATGTTCAATCAATTGGACTCCCCAAATCTCATATTGTCGAGAAAAAAGAAGGAAAAAGACTAATTGGAAATAAAGTTGTGACAGTGTCAATGGTCGAACGGGATCAGGTGCATTTGTATGTTCTGCACAATGAGATTGAGGTTGAGCCGTATGCTGAAATGCACAAGGGTGTTCTTCGAGGTTTAAATCTGAATAGAAATGAGAATTGGATAGTACGAGAGCACAATCGAAGTTTCATATCGTGGTTTAAGGAACAAATTTATTCAAAGTATCGTTCGGATCCTGCTTCAGTAACAAAAAGGTTGAGATGTTTAGCATATGGTCCAAGTATGATTGTGTTTTCTTATAGCGCATACGCAATTAATGGATACACATTTTATACCAAAGAACAGGATGATAAAAGTACTATGCAGAATAGTGGTGTTACCTTGGTAGCTGAAGCGATGCACATATCAAGTGCGAATGACTTAAACCCGAAATTTGCAAATCTGTCATATTTTGGGGTTATCGAGCGCATTTTGTTGTTTGATTAAGGGAAGTTTCAGATTCCTGTATTTGATTGCAAGTGGGTTGAAAATAATAATGGCGTACGAATGGATAAGTCAGGATTTTTGCAAGTGGATCTCAATAGGGTGGGGTACAAATATGAACCTTTTATTCTAGCCTCTCAGGCTAAACAAGTGTTCTATGTCAATGATCCGACAAGTACGAAATGGTCTATAATGCTTTTGTGTAACAAAGTAATTGATGAAAACATTGGAGATCAAGGTGATATTGGCGTTGGCATTGAATCTTGTACAAGAAACGATCAAAATGAGAATGAACCTTGTACTAGAGATGATCATAATGAGGGTATTTGGATCAATCCAACCATCCGAGTTGTTAACAGAAGCGTAAAATATATTGCTACCAAGAAAAGAAAGAGACGTTAGTGAAAAAGGTATTATTATAATTATAGCCTAATATTGTAAGTAATATGTGAATAATGTTTTGAATTTTTGGCATATCTTTTGAACCGTTTTGAATTTTTGCGAATGTGACTAGTGTTTATTTAGTAGAACAATGTTTCCGGAGCTGATGGTGAGGTTTATTTCTTGCAAGTTTGGTTTTTTAGCATTTTATTCAATTTTGAGTTCCTTTAGTGCTATTCATATCTTTTTCGACTATCCATTTTCATGTAGTGTACTAATGTGCTTGTTTGACTTTTGTTACAGGTCTAATGGCTAGCAATGAAGAAAACCCGCAAGGAAACCAACAAGAAAACCCACCAGGAAACCAACAAGATCATGAAAACTCACAAGAAACAAATCATGCAGCGGATGATACTTCAGCAAATGATGTTGCACGAGGCATCACCATAATGCGCGAAATCATTCGTGCTAGAGATAAGGGAGTGAAATATAATGTAGATTGGAATCATTCAAATCAAGTAGTTGGGGTTAATGCTTCAAAATTCACAAGCTACGTTGGTACACTTGTTCGTATGCATGTGCCAATCTCCATATCTAGATGGAATGCGAAACAATGTGAAGCATTGAAGCAAGGAAAAGAAATGTTTTGGGAAGATGTTAAGGTATGTATGTTATATGGTTTATATGGTTATATGTTTATAAGTTTATAAATTTATATGGTGTATATGGTTTTTAAACTACTTATATGTTTATATGGTTTATATGGTTTTTAAATTACTTATATGTTTATATGGTTTATACGCAGCGGTCTTTTAACGTTCCAGATGAGCGTAAAGGCTTCGTACTTGGGTTGGCCGGGAAAAGATTTAGAGGGTGGAAAAATCTGTTGACGAACACCTATCTTAAGGATGACAAAGGAAAGTGGCTGGAAGAGTTCCCGGCCGGAAGGCCAGAAAAGTATAATCTTTTCATTAAACAAGAAGATTGGACTGAGTTTATTAGACAAAGAGATGACGAATTCCGGCAAAAGAGTGCCAAAAATAGTGAGAGAGCATCAAAGCCCGCGTATCCATACAAAAAAGGGCGTTTGGGATATGCGCGCTTAGAGGAAAAAATTGTAAGTAATAAATAGAAATGATATGTTCTTATTAATTGTCTAAATGTGTTGTATTTGACGATCTAACCGTTTGTTTCTATGCATAGTTAGAGGAGACAAAAAGTGATGAAACCTCACTTCCAGCACATTTGCTGTGGAAGGAAGCCCGTGTGGGCAAGAATCAAGCTGTTGATCCAAGTGTTCTAAGAATTTATGATGAATGCGTAAGTATAACATTGTGTCTTTAATTAAATCAAATTTTTATGACTATTTAATTGATTTTTTTATCTCCATTATTTTCAGGAGACATTGTCACAAACGGAGTCCACCGGTGACGACCAGGATACGAGGAGCGTACTTAGTAAAGCACTGAATGTTCCTGAGTATTCCGGTCGGGTGAGGGGTAAAGGTCATGGTGTGACTCCAACCTCTTTCTACCAGCATCATCGGAAAAGAAATCCTACCAATGCAGAAGTGATGAATGTACTTATGGAATTACAAGCAAAAGTCAATGCATTGGAAAGAGATAAAGAGGTATTAATGAGGGAAAAGGGCAATGCGACAATGGCGAAAGAAACTAGTGACAACGCTAGTATCAACCGTCAGAATAAATTTCCTGAGGTAATTATAAATATATTGATAAATCTCTATTGTTCAAGTTTCTCATTTTTATTCCACCTCTTTCTATTATTGAATTAAAAGTAATATGTATGCATATTGGTTTAGGGCATTTCATCTTGCCAACTATACGTAATGGCATCAGATTATCACCTTGTTGGCAAGGGAAAATTGTACAACACTTTGGGAGATTTAATTCATAATACACTGATCCCGGCTGGACACCTGAGAGTATCAGTAGATTATCCTATTGATCCCGATGCGTTGGTACCGGTACCTGACGTGGCCTTGGATATAAGATCGGTGCGAGACGCAGTAGGGTCGTTTGTTGCATGGCCCTTGGACCTCATTTTCATTGATGATGAGGTATGTTTAAAACCGTTAATATGAATCATTTAGATTTCAAATGTCAATTCTGAACCGTTAAGTTAATTATTTTTTAATATTAGCCTCCTACAAAACCCGCTAATAAGGGTAAGGAGATTTTGCAGCAAGGCGGCGAGTCTATGGCATCAATTCCAGAGGTACACTTAAATTGTTTATTATATGATATGAATTTAAAACTGAACGATTTTATAATTTACCTAAGTTATATGATTGTTAGGTATCTGCGAAAGTGTCACAACAAGTGACCCAGCCTGTTCGTAGCAGACCACCCCCGAAAAAGTCAATGCATAAGGGGGGAAGAGGTGAGGGAAGAGGCGTTTTTGTACCTCGATATCGGAATACACTTGGAGTACTTTTGGAAACCTCAGATTTGAAGTCAGGTGGTATTCGTACAATCCTTATGGATGCGGATATCTTTGGTCTTGACTGCCAAGAAACGATAGGAATGGACGAAATGACTGAGATTATGACGCATGGTGAATTAGGCATCGGCAATGTTCACGCATACATCCGGTATTCCGATAAATATATCATTTAATTAGTTGAACAATTTATTTACACATTTCAATGAAAATAGTCTAATGTTTATATGTTTTTATTTAAGGTTGTTGTACGATAAAAAAATGCGCGAGACTGTATTGGCAAGACGCTTCCATTTCTTGTCTGCCCATATTGTCAGCGGAGCGACAATTGTCAGGGAACCGGGTTCAGTTAGGGAGTACTTAGTGAATCGATACACGGCCTACGTCGGCAACCCAGATAGCTTGTTTATTTTGCCGTATAACACTGTTCCAGTGGGGTGAGTTTTTCATTTATTCTAATATATCTTTGTTTATTTTGCGTAGAAACTTTTCTTCTAAACTGTTGCTTAAATTTTTAGAAAACACTGGTTGTTGTTGGCTATCGATCCGATTAAAGAAGTTGTGTACTTTCTGAATTCGGTAGACGGGGAATGGACTAACTATCCCGCTATGAAGGAAACTGTTGATCAGTAAGTGAGATCGTTCTAACTATTCGTGTATATTTATATATTTAATTATTTCTGTGAGATTGATCTAAATATATGTTTTTATTTTCTTAGATCAATACAAATATTTCGTAGTCAAAGGGACGCACAGGTACCCCGGAGTAAATCATCAAATATTACTTGGATCAAAGTGCAGGTACAAAATTAGTTGCTTATAATAATAGTTATGTTACTTGATAAAATTACACGACAACTATAAAATATATTCTGTTTTTCTATGCAGTGTCCGTTACAGAATAACGATGTAGATTGCGGATACTTTTGCTTGAGGTTTATGAAAGAAATCCTTCATAAAAATCAAGTAGAGATTCCAAGCACGGTATGGATTTATAACTTAGAATAATTTTGTATGATTTCTACATTTAATAACATCATGCATATACTGAAGTAATAATTTCTTATGTAGTACTTTGATGACCTCTATACTATGTCGTACACGAAAGTTCAAGTGGAAGAAGTCAAAGAGGAAATATGTCAATTTTATGTTGAAAACAGATTATTCTGATGGGTATGAATAAAATATTATTGTACGTGTTAGTTTGATTGTGTTGGAGCCTTTAATATTGTTTGTTTAATTTACCGTGTTGTTCATATTCATACTTTGCAGGATGACGACCGTGTCGGTGGAGCATTATTTTCGATGTAATTATATATGATTTAGTTACATATGTATATATATATATGGTTACAAATTAACACGATACTTTGTATGTGATTTAGTTATGGTTACAAATGTATATATGGTTACAAATTTAGTTATATATGATTTAGTTACATATATATAGATAAGGATTGAATATTATATGGTATACCGGTTTCTGTTAATATAATACCGATTTCTTAAAATATATGTATAGATAAGGATTGAATTACAGGTTAAATTATTGGACCAAAAAAAAATTACAGGCCGCACAGGGAACCTCAAATTATAGGTTTCACTTTAAAAAATTTGTATGAGCTACGAAAGCGCTTTTGGCTAAAAAGCGCTTTCGTAGGCAGGATAAATAAAAAAAAATTTAAATAGAAACCCCCTATCAAAGCGCTTTTTATGGAAAAAGCGCTGTGAAAGACCCCCCTATCAAAGCGCTTTTTCCATAAAGCGCTGTAAAAGCCATGATAAATAAAAAAAAAATTAAATAGAAACCCCCTATCAAAGCGCTTTTTATGGAAAAAGCGCTGGGAAAGACCCCCCTATCAAAGCGCTTTTTCCATAAAAAGCGCTGTAAAAGGCCTGATAAATAAAAAAAAAAATTTAAATAGCACACCTATCAAAGCGCTTTTCAAAAAGCGCTGGGAAAGACCCCCCTATCAAAGCGCTTTTTAAGGAAAAAGCGCTGGGATAGGTCCACCTACGACAGCGCTTTTGGCCAGAAAAAAGCGCTTTCGTAGCCTACGCCAGCGCTGGCTACGGCAGCGCTTTTAAGCGCTTTTAAAGGGCAAAAAAAAGCGCTGTGAAAGCCCATTTTCGTAGTAGTGAACACCAATAACATGACAAGATAAATGCAAATGAAAACGACACACGAATCGCACACACCACCCCTAGGGTACGCCTCACTGTTGCCTTGCCTCGAAAGGTGATCGTCGAGTAGAGGATGTCTTAGTAAGTCCTCATGATCCAGGAACCTGGCATGAGGGTAGCTTCTAAGGTGTCTTCCCATTGCTCTGGTGATCACCATGTCCCGAACTTCGAATTGACCCGAACACCTCCAACGGTGGTGCTACCTACCTCTCAATGGTGGGATGACACTACTTTAAAGGACATTTACACAGACGAATTCCTTAGGGTAGGTAGGTTCTCGTAGATACTTGCTCTAAATTTCAAAACAAATTCAAAAATACTTTTCACACCGACACCTTTTCAAAAGCTTTCGAAAGCAATTTTTCAAACACTCTTGAGGACCGATACAAGAGTCGAACTGAAATTTTCAAAGAAACTTTTTAAAACCCACAGTTGAAAAGCAAACAAACCATTTTTGAAAACACAGGTGAGCAAGTATCTAAGAGCCCATGGATAACCATGGATAGAAAGGGTGCTAATACCTTCCCTTTCTATAATCTACCTCCCGAACCGAGAGCAATCTCTATAAGGAATTTTTCTGTGCTTTTGTCCTTTCCATTTGGAGAAAATAAAAGACGGTGGCGACTCTTGCTTCCGCGACATTTCGCGAACCAGCTTTAAACAGTCAGTTCCAGATCCACCGATCACAGCATCCATGTATGTGCTTTTGAGAAATCTAAAGCCTCAATGGGTGTAACAAGATTCTATTCCTTAAGAATGAGCTAAGAACTTCTGAAGATCCATGAGTTTCCACACAAGATTCTAGTGTAATCTTCATTATTGACTATAGTGAATTGGAATATTCATGTATCAATTTCTTTCACGTCTAGACCTTGTGGGTTGCACTAAATGTTTGCTAGTGTTGATTGCATAGACCCTCTGTGTATGGTTTTTTCAATGATGATTTTTCCCAATATACTCAAGGGTGGGCGATCTTCTTGATCTTGGAGGATTTGGATTGTTACTAGTTTCTCAGTTTGTAGTCTCTCTGTTAGGTATAACAATGTTGTCAAGATTGCCTTCGAAAGGCATTTTCATGCTTGATTTGTAATTTGTTTGAGTAGAAGTTTTGATTTTCTGTTTGTTGATTTGGTGATTTTCATTTCTGTTGATCTCAATGTTGGATGTTACAATTTTTTGTGAATCGAAGAAAGAACTTTGTTGGAATATGTACTGGTACCAATACGTACATAAGAGTTTTTAAAATAAAAAATGATAGAGTGGGATAAGGGAAGAAGAAGAAAGAATATTGAAAGGATCAAGACTCCATCTTGGAGAGACTCGACATTAATTTTTTGTTTTTTCAACTCTGAGATACTACAAAAGGTTTGCTCGGGTCAAATTTTCTTTTTCATATAGTAATATAACAATACTATTTTACTATGTTGTTTTATAAATATTAAAATAAAAATTAAATTAAATGATTTACAATCATTTATAATTTTAAATATTAAACTAATTTAATAGATAAATCAATTCAAATATAATGTTTCAAGTAAATAGTAACAACACTAGCTCACTATACTGTTTTAAATATATAAATAAATTAATACAAATAATTTATTTTTAATTAATTAACTAAAATTATATTAATTACATTAAATAAATAATAAATTTATTTTATAACTATAATATTTAAGTAACATAAAATTATATCTAATAATATTTTTGTCAATTTAGAAATTAAACACGTCTCTTTCTCTTCTTCTATTTTTCATTTTTTCTCTTTTACCAATCAATACATCAAATCTACTCTATTTCTTTTATATTTCTCTTTTCTCACGCTATTTCTCACATTTTTCTCTCTTTTTACTTTCTCCTCGGAGCCAAATACATCCTACAAAAATTCAATTCTTCTTTTTCTCACATGACAAATAAAATGAAAGAAAAAAAATAGTTTTTTATAAAGTACATTTTAAACCATTGTTTAACGAACATAAAAAGTACAAGAGACAGACGAAACACATCCTAAAAGAGATTTAATTCTTCTTTTTTTCACATGACAAATAAAATGAAAGAAAAAATAGTTTCTTATAAAGTACATTTTAAAGCATTGTTGAAAGAACATACAAAATACAAGAGACTAGACTTATGGATAATCATTAAATAATCTAATTTGTCATATTCAATTTGCTAGGAGATCACTACAATGGTTTTCTTTTTGAAGAGTGCCACCTAAAATAACCTATCAACCATTCTTCATATAATCATAAATGGTCCCCGCATAACTAACATAGTTTATCCATACTAATGGTCACCAATTGAATTGTACGAGGGAGTCAGAAAAACATAATAGTTTCTTTAAATATGTGGTAAAAAAGTTGAATACTAATTATATAAAGGAAAATTGAAATGACCTTCATAATTCTTAATTGTACTTCCAAAATACAAATATGTTTACCTGAGGTCTATAAGATCAATGTCATCTACATTAAGAACCATGGTCTTATTGTCTCCATGTTGCTAGAAGATTTCATTAAAAGATAGAGGGGTATGAGTGGAAGTCATAACACCAAATACTTGTTGAGTCACCTAAAATTGTGCAAAAATTGTGGCTACTATTGAACTCATCATATATATTGACATTCGAAAATAAGTTTGTTGATGGAGTCTCGAATATTCCACATGATCAAATAGAACAATGATACGTAGATTATTCATCAAATAACGTATTACTTTTAATATATTATATAAGTTAATGTTAAAGCAAAGACCGGGAGCTTTCGATAACTCATAACTCCCAACCAAAAGACTAAAATGACAGTTGATTAGGCAAGAGATTGTGGACTCATCTATATTTTTACAGTAATGGAAATATGTATCCACGTGTGCGCCTCTATGGTGCAAAATGGATTTGGTGGAGATAGATTTATGTAAAACATGTCAATGAAAATTTGAACCCTGACTAAAAAATTAGCAGCTTCCGGATCAAGCTCTAACTATTTTAATGAACTTCATGTGTCCTCTCTTGATGAAAAAAAGCCAATAATGGACTACTTCTAGTGTATTTATCAATCAAGTCAGATTTCAAAACACATGTATCATACAAGAAATAAGGCTCAATCGTGTTCAAGTCTTCAATAAATTTCATTACACCAATAGGAAAATGAATGATTATAGTATCAATCACATGTCATTAACCTAAACATCGCTAGCCACTATTATAAAACATAGATTTTGTAATAAGCTTTCACCTCGAGGAAAGTATTTACTGCGGTGAAATATATTCAATTGAGCGCTTTTCTTTATTCTTAACTTTTAAGACACATTTCACTTTGATTACACCACTTTCTATTTACACAAACTTATCACTATACACTTTGGTGATTAAATCACAATACACTTTGAACAATTTGAATAAGAATAATTCTTGAAGTAATTTCAAGGTGAAAGTTGATCTTCTCTTTCTATATATTACAATTCAATTATATAGCACTAAGTGCTCAAAAATTTGAGTGAAACTTATTCAGTTATATGAATATTCATCCATAAAGTTTCATTGATTTATGATGTATGAACACTTAGAAAATTATTTTAGTTTCAAGCGAAAAATTAATAATGAAAGATGTTATTTGAAAACTAATGCATTTTTCCTTAAAAACATTCTAAAAAATCTCTATGAATTGATGCAAAATTTTGAGACATTTTCATAAAGATTTTTGATCCGCTGTCGCGTATGGATAAAAAACGAGTTATTTTAAAATGTAGTACAGCGAAAGTGTGACTCAAATCGTCTCACAAAGATTCTTGTTTGTATCAATACAACGTAACCGAATTGGGAGTTTGGCTTTAGGATCGAGTTGTAAAAAAAAAAGAAAATAAGTGCTTAAAATAAGTGATTATGGAAATAAGTTAATCTGTTGTTTCGGTTCCTATCTATCATCGATTACTATAATTTCATTGTCCTAAGCGGAATCTATTCATATTCGATTACAAATCAATCAACAAACGCGAAAGAATTTATAAGAATTATATTTCCTTTTCACCGAATTAAGCAAACGGTTAAGCAATAACGAAATAACTAATTAAGCAAACGATATAACGCAATCAAGTTTGGGAAACACAAATCAACCGAACTAACAAAACTACTCTATGATAATTCGGATTAAGCAAACGAATAACACAAAATAGGATTGATATGAATAGAAATTGAATTGCAAAATTATATTAACCTCAAGTTTCAGAACCAAAATTGCAGTGGATCAACTCCGATGAATTAGTTCTCCATGAAATTCCGTACAAAGCAAAAGTTATTTCGTTTCAATTGTCTCAACCGTGTCGATGAATCCTCGTGTACTAGGTGTAAACGAAATTAAATAGTTCGGGTCATAACCCAATTGGGTCAAATACATAACCCAGACCAAAAACTAACGACCCAAAAATAAAACTAATGCTGCAACTTCAATGCAACTTTTAGGTCTGCAACAGACTGAATCAGCTTCTGACTTCTTCATAAAATTCGTAGCTCTTTCTCTTAACTTTCCAACAAGTACTAGAACGCCTCGATCCGACTCTCGTAGCTCCAGTTATGAATTTATTCGTGAAAACTGCTAAAGCTAAAAATTAAATACGAAAATCAAATAAGTGCAAAAATAAAATAAATTAGAAAAACATATTAAAACATAAAAAATAAAAAAAATAAACCATGAAAATGCCTAAGTACAAACATAGAGAATTGTGCATCAAAATACACTGATCAATTTGCAACAATTTAGAATGACAATGATTCATAAAAAGACACAATTATGCATTTTGTACAGGACTTTTTAGATCGGTTAAATGGATATCTGATTTAACAAGCTCATAACAATTTTTGAATTTCAAACAATTTTTCAAATTTCAAATAGCAACAGGTTTCTTAAATTAGTTAACCAGGCCTGACTTAAAAAGTGCAACTGCTCTGACGTAAAAAGTTCAGATAACTTTTTAAAAAACTAATAAAATACGCATACTATCGCACAGGTTCTATCTGAATTCATACCACGCGTCATGATATCACATTTGTCAGCTTCGAAATTTATTTTACAGATTATAAATATTCACAGAATAATAAATATAGGCTAATAATATGTATCAACTATTATGCATGGATCCAAATAGTATTTTCAAAAACAATGGAAATAAGCCTAAATAAATTATCAACGATACACTTATTCCCGTTTATTATTTGTATCAACAATAAACTTTTACCCATTTATATAAATATTTGTATCAACAATACACTTTTTTCAATTTACATGACTAAATAATTTTATAATTAAAAGCATATAAAATTATATAAATGGATGACATTCTTGAAATGACTTCAATAGTATTACGATTTCAATAATTTTCATTCTTAAAAAATGTGAGTCTGTTTATCATTAGCATTATAGTGTAAATGTGAAAACATTATACCGAGAAACCAATTGTATATAAGACTAAAATATATAATTAATTGAGAAAACAATACACACTCTTGCCTTGACTTTCACTTCTACAATTGTTATCTTATAGATACGTTTCACATGTATCCGTCGATCTATGTCTGCAAAAAATTCCATTACGATGAACTATCTACAATTGTTATCTAATAGATACGACTAACATCTTCACATCGATCTATACATGCAAGAACCTTCATTTCGATTAATTAAATTAACAATTATCTTAGCCAATATAATTTCCCAAATATATCAATTGTCATTTGTATAACCAACATAATTAAAAACAAAAATGATAAAATAGAGAATCATATTAATTTATAATAAAAAAAGTACTGTATGTGTTAATTATTTTCTTCAAACATTTCATTAGTAATACTACTAATTTTTTTTATAGGTGAAAAAGTCATAATTAACAATTTAGTAATAATCATACACAAAATGTATGCATTAAATTGTATTACTAACATTTAATATTATATGTATAAAATGTAAGAGTATTATGAAAACAACGGATATATTACATTCTTGAATAAAAAGTATAAAGCTTTTACATTAGATAATCAAAGATGAATCACTATTGGAAAAGGGGCTCACTGCAAGCTATATTAATAAATAAAATAATGATTTTAATAGAAGCTAATTAACTATGTATGTATTTTTTCTAAAACTCTCTGAATTTCTTCTATCTGTGGATGTGTTTTTAAGCCTGCAATGATTTTGCTCAAAGCACCAGCAATCTCTACTGAGCTACAACCTAGTGTCTTGTTTGCTCCTTTGATTTTCATGATATCCCTCACCCTTCTAGTATCACTATGTTACCAAATAAATAAGACGTAAAAAAATATAGAAACGATTAAACTCATCCCATGCTAAATGCACCAGAGATCGAATTGTAAAAGCATACCTGTTGGATGAAGCTTTTGTTTCATTAATAAATTCATCAGCCAAACATTCAGTAATTGACTTAACATTTCTGAAAGAAGTTTCACGTGCATCAGTGATAAAGAATATATATTGCCTAATTAACACAGTGAAGGGATGAGATATCCACTGTTTGTCTTCCCACAACTCCAACAGAACCAATTCTTGTAGCATTTTCACGAGGACTACTGATCAAAATAAATAATTACATAGAAAACAAATCAGAAATATGTTACAAAAAGAATAATCTAAGCAATTAAACATGCCATATTGGATCAAACTATATTGGATCGAAGAGTAGCTTCTAATTCGATAGGATTTATGCATGTCGTCGAAGTATGTTCACATGCTGGTGTCGAAGATCTACATACTGTAGTTGAAGTGTGATCTAGTATGTGGGTGTCAAAATGCTAGGATTGTTAGTATTTCGAATTGGGCATGTTTGATATGTCCAATTGGCTAAGCTAGCTTGTACCCAAAGTTAGGTTGTAATGGGTATTTGTGAAAAATCCCATTAGTTTGTTATGTTAGGTTAATTATAAATAGCATACTAGTCTCTCGTTATTTCATACTGTAAATACTAATTTAGGGTTAGAGGGTTATTTGCTATTCTTGTGTACTTGTAATTTTGATTTAAGAGAAAGCAAAGAATAGCAATTACAACCAATCATTGTTGTTCTTCTTGTTTTTCCTTCTTTTCTACCCTTATTTGTTTCTTTATCATAAAGAAACAAGTTTATACTTTGTTTCCAAGGCATTCGATTCACAACAAATTGGTGCGGTGAGCGTGAAACAGATGCCTTCAACAAAATATGAGATTGAAAAGTTCACCAGAGTGACCGATTTTGGTCTGTGGCACTTACAGATGAAAGACCTACTGGTTCAACATGGTTGTTTGGAAGCATTGAAGGGAGAAGCATCCATGAATATTGCGTTAACGGCGGCTGAGAATACGACCATGATAGAGAAAGCCAACAACGCAATCTTGTTGAGCCTTGGTGATAAGGTTCTTTGACAGGTATCAAAGGAGACGACAGTGGCAGGGCTATGGGTGAAACTTGAAAGTTTGTACATGACCAAATCGCTGGTGAATCGACTCTATCTGAAGCAAGATTTATATTCATTAAAGATGATTGAACATAAAGTGTTGGTTGAGCAATTGGATATGTTCAACAAGTTAATTCTTAATCTTTAAAATATTAATGTGAAGATCGATGACGAAGATCAAGCGATGTTGTTGTTGTACGTTTTTCCCTTATCACATGCTCACTTCAAAGAAAATATCTTGTATGAAAGAGAGTCTCTAACCTTTGAAGAAGTTCAATCAACCTTGTATTCGAAAGACTTGAACGAACAAAAGGAGTATAAACCTTTGATGGTTGGTGAAGGTTTGGCCGTTAAAGGAAAATTCTTGCGAAAGAATAGTAAGTTCGACAAGAAGAAAGGTAAAAGTTAGCAGAAGTTTTACAGTGGTGAAGCATATGGTATTCGATGCTATCATTGTAAGAAGGATGGTCACACAAGAAAGGTGTGCCCTGAAGGCCTGAAAGATCATGGAGGTAAGGATAATGGCAATGCAACTATTGTTCAAGATGATTTCAACTCATCTAATATTCTTGTGGTTTCGAGCAGTAACCTGTCGAAGGAGTGGATTATGGATTATGGGTGCCTCTGGTACATGACTCCTGTAATACCCCAAATTTTAGATTAATTAATTTAGTATGAATATATGAATCTATGTGAAGTAGATGGTGTTTTGATGTTTTGATGCTTATTTATAATGTTTTGGTGCCTTGTGTGAGTCCTTGTGACGGTATATGATGTGTGTTCATGATGCAATTATGATGAAAATAATGATGCTTTGATGAATAAGGTGTTTAAGATGATGAGTTGTGTGGTGTAGGATGAGTTAGTAAGAAGGTTTGGGATTTAAATAATTATTTTGAAATTATTTAGATTTAATAGTGATTAATTGGAATTATTTGGATTTAAGTAATTAGAATAATAGAAGTGTAGAGAAAATAAGGACAAGATGGTAATTAGTAGAAAGAGTAAGGACATGATGGTAAATGGTATAATGCTAAGTGAGGGTAATTGAGGAAGATATTAGGGATCTTTGTGATAACTAAGGGAAAAGAGAATTGTACGATCATTTGGTACGATCAAGATATTAGGAGAAGAGAAAAGGAGAAGCTAAGGCACAAGGAGACATGGAGGCAAAGAGGAATTTGTAGAACGAGAAGAGGAATTGAAAGCTAACAATAATCATAAGGTAGGGGGATGAATGGATTCTCTAATTGGTGATATTACATGAGAGGGTAGTGAGGGTTCATTTCCCTCTTAGGTTGTTTTATATGATTGATGCATAATTTGTTTTGTTTGATTGAATTGATGTGTTGTATATGATTATACATGGATATGTGATGCTATGTTGTGATAGTTGTTGTGATTGCGTTGTTATAATGATTGTTGCATAAAACCTCAATCTAGAACCTATAAGTAATGAGAATTAGGATTTGAGGATTTTGGATGGGGATTTGATGAAATATAAGATGAATAATAATGCCCAAATGATGTATAATTGATGTAGAAACATAGGATGATAATGTATGATGAATTCCTATGATTAGATAATGTTTTAGGACCCAAAATTTAGTGAAATCGCAAAAAAAGTCGTAGAAAAACTCAGAATTTAACAGTTTGCGTCGACACAAACAAGGAAGCGGTCGACGCAAACAGCAACAGCAGTGAGCGGCAAACAGCAACAGCAACACCAAGGGCGGTCGATGCAAAATCCAGGAGCGGTTGACGCAAGGGTCGACGCAACCTAACCCGAGGGAAGCCCAATTTTTAACAATTTTTGTAACGGCCATAACTTTTGAACCGTAACTCCGTTTGATGCATCGTTCAAAGAGTTGGATAGCTAATAACATCAACTTGAAGTAGGTAGAATAAAATAAAAATTTAGAAGGATAATTCTATTAACTAAGTTAATAGGAATTATTCCTCGTTGCTACACCGAAACAGTGGGTTATTTTCTTGCGATGTTCTTTTGCTGATGATGCCGGTATGAGGCAATGTTGGTGATTATGATGAAGATGATGCGGACGGCTTAAACTACCATGGTGATGAAGGCTTATGCCTTGTGGTTGTATGATTTCACGTTGTTGCATGTTCATATTTCATGCATTCATGGATGAGGGCTTATGCCCTGATGTTGGTCTGGATTGGTGTTGTGTTGAGGGCATATGCTCTGTTATTGCCCAATTGTAATTGAGTTGAAGACTTATGCCTTGATGGTACCACGTGCATGTTGATGTAGGACTATTGCATTGCATAAATACTAAATTGATGTTGTATGATGTGATGATGGTTGTTTGTGATGAATTTTTTGTATGTTATGATTTACTACTCCTTAGCGTGTTTTATTTCACCGTGTAATTATTGAATGAAATTTTCACCCCTTTTGTTTTATTGTGTGTGTACTCTTCGGGAGTACAGATAATCAGGTATCTGAGTAGTGCTTGAAGTGATGTTACCAGATCGAGTCTTAGGAGTCGTTCTGATATGTAACACGGTATTTGGGATTTTCATTATTTTTTGCATGATTTCAAATGTTGCACATTTTCTTTTAAGCTTATGATGGACCGCGTATTATGGATTTGAATTGTTGTTAAGGCTAGAATGCCAATGAACTACTTTTATGTTGATTTTTCGCTGCCGAATAATCATTTTTGGATACACGAAGTAATAAAGTGTTTTGAGAACTTTATGGATTTTATGATTTATATGGCATCCCATTATGAACTATGATGCATTTGTCGTATATTTCATTATAAATATTCATATGGGAAAATGGGGTGTTACAATTGGTATCAGAGTAGGTCGGTTGATTGGGTACTTTAACATCTGATGTGTTGTACCCCAAAATTTTCCCTCTCATTTATCAAGTATTTTCTCACAAGATCTCCTTTGGTTCAAGACTGCACAAGGGTTAATCAGCTCAAGACACCTCCTTAAGCACTGATGACTAAAATTAGGGTTTGAGATTGCATAAGGATAATTGAAATTTCAATGCCTCATATAACTTTCATGGATCATTATGGACCCCCAAGATTACTCATGTCAAGTTTCAAGCCTTGGATCACATTTTTGCTCAGTCAATTGAGTAGTTGACCTAAAAATCAGTTGTATTGGGGAAAAGGTGAACTGTGGCCAATTCATAGTCAAACTTCATAATTTTTTATCCATATCAACATTATAAACTCATATGTATCATTTGATCAAGTTTGGACCATAATTCCTCAAGAAATTTGATCAAATCATCAAAAGGGCAAAATGGTCAAAATTAGGGTTTTGACTAATAAAGAGCAATTTTTATTTTTAACCTAGCAAATGGTTAATTGGTTTGAGGCATGATCTCAAGAGTTCAATTGCATCATTTTGACCTAATGTCATGACTCAAAGCATTGCTCAAGATCAATTGATTGATAGTTGGTTTTCAGTCAACTGATCAAAAGTCAACTGTACACTGAAAAGTCAAAACTTTGACTTTTTGGTCAAAATCAAGTGTCAAAGATCACAATTCATCAAAACATGTCAAAATATGAAACTTGTTCATCAAGAAATAAAAAATTCAAGATTTCATTTTGAAAAGTCAAAGTTTTCAAACTTAGAAATTTTTCTAAGTGTTGAAAACTTCATATTTTTTCACAACTTTGAGCCAATTTTTCACCATGATGCAAGATGATTCAAAAGAAACTTTCAACATGAAAGTTGCAGATCTCCATGAGATATACAACATTTCTTTACACAACTTCTCCTATAAATGTTTGGATCTCAAGTTATTAATTCATGAAGTCGTGGTCTTGAAACTAAACACTTAGTGAAAATTTTGCCCTAGTTTAGGCAGGATTTTGACCTAACTTCATGGCAATTTTTCATATAGTTCCAAGGGGAATTTTCAAAAGTGATTCAAAGAGAGGTTTTAGAGAACATTACAAGATTTCTAAAATGTCCAAGTACTCCTTGAGATCATTCTTGAGCAAGGAGAATCAAAGAGAGGAAGTTAAGGTTTCAAACTAAAATTATAGGTTATTTTCATGATGAACAAAAATGCAATTTCAATGTTAGGATGCATAATCTTGCTTTGCAGGCCTTCTAACTTGTGTATATATCCATTATTAATAGATTACACAAACTTTTGAGCTTTAATCCAAATGGTTTAAGCTTTATCCAATCCACATTTCCATTAATTGCACAAAGTGAACACTTCCATTTTGGAAAAGCAAGCTTTATGCACAAAGTCAATTCTTGAGCCTCTAACTTGTTCCCTATGATTATACTCTATCTGCAAAGTCAGAAACAAGTGTGTTTAAAGCATAACCACTCTATCTTAGCAAGTACACAAGACTTTGAAACTTGGATTTTTCAAAAATCACATGTTATGCTTAAACTTGTGATTATGAATTCTGATCAACTACAAGCTTCCAAACTTATTGCTTATAAATAAAGGCACTATTTATGAGCTAGAACATGAGCTGAAGCACCCTGAAATACACCAAAACTCTCTCAAATCAGAAATTGCCTAAAAACTCCATTGTTGCACAATTTCTGACCTTGAACACCAAATTCATATTTCTCTCGTGCGTTTCTTGGCCTTTTTGTTCCTAAAGCTTCCTTACATCAAGTGTAGCCTATCCTTATCCTTGTTTCATCATTGTAGCATCATTTACCATAACCTCCATAACCAAAAATAGAGCATTGCACATTGACTTCTCCAAGCCATTTCATCCACCCTCAACTCAAGCTAAGCATTGCATTAGCTTCCTAGAGACTCAAGGAAGCTAACCTAGTCATTGCAGCACCTTGAATCAAGCTCATTTGCATTTCACGATTTCCAGTTTTGAGGTATTTTTCTTGAACTTCTATCTCATTACTTAGGCATTGTTAGGCTTGTATTTATGAAGATAAAATGTAGACATCATTGCCCTGAAGCTGTACATGTTCATAGATTTCATTTATATTGATTGAGCTAGGAGAATTTTAGGATTGAATCTCTGAAAATAATTAGGTCATAATTTGGTACTTTCAAAAATTCTCATTCATCTTTGATTTATAGTTCATGATATTTATATGGTTGAATTCGTATGAAAAAATGGAGCAACTTTCATGTTTACATTTTCCATTTTTGTTGAGAAATGAATGAGTTACAGGTGGCCTGGCTAGAGGTTGAAGATAAAGTGTATTCATGACTCATTTTGCATTATGTATTTATCATTTCAGTTATATTAACGGATGTACAGCCACCCTAGTGGTAAGGCAGCGCACTGGTAACCAAGAGGTCATGGGTTCGAACCTCAGCGTGCTGCCTTTTGTTTTTTTCACATTTTCTTTACATTTTTTGACCCTTGCAGCGCCTGGGCCTCCAAGTGATTGGGCTTTATTTTTTGGCTACTTTTGACCCCCTGCCTTGTTGTTTACACCCCTGACCCATTTATTTTTCTTTATTATTTTCTTTCTTTATTTTATTTTATTTTCATTTTACATTTTCTTTATTATTAATATTATTATTATTATTATTATTATTATTATTATTATTATTATTATTTTCATTAATAAAAAATCCAAAAAAAAAAAACATTTATATTTTTATTATTATATTTATTTAGTTTTTTTTTTCATAAAACTAAAAGAACAAAAATATTTTCTTTAATAAATTAGTTTACTTTTTTTAATACTTAGATAATTAATCTTAATTATTTTATTATATTATTTTCTTGTATATTAAAATCAATTTAGAATTTAGGACTTTTATTTAATTATTTTTATTTACTAATTTAATTAAATTCACAAAAACCCTCAAAAATACTTTTCTTTAAATTAATTTATTTTACTAACTTAATCTTAATTTTCTTATTTTTAGTTAATTATTTTACTTTAATGAAAAAAAAAACAAAAAAATCACATTTCATTTTACATTTACATTCTTGCATTTTTACTTATTCAATTTTGTACATTTATTCAAATTCAATATGGTTGTAATAATTACTTAGATTTAATTTCTTGCAATTCCCCATTTATAATTTGTACACCCCCTTCTCTAATGATGTAATAGCTTAGTATTTTTATTTTCCACAATTTAAATGCTTCATATACAAATGCTAGTAATTAGGGTTTTGTATGGAAAGACTAAAACCAATAAGTAGCAAACCCTAATCAAAGACAAACCAAGCATGTAAATCAACACACTTGCACACACACCCCTAGGGTAAATCCACTTGGTTGCCTTACAAAAATTGTTATATTATGCATTTGAGGTATCTTAGTAAAAACAAGCAAAAAATACAAGATTATAGTCCCTCGATGACGCTATCCATGTTGCCTCTCAAATTGATCTTAGTCCCTAAAATATGTTAAGATATCTTACAACATTGCTAATCATGGTTATACGATGACCCACGCCCGTTCCTTTTACATCCAAAGATAGGGTTACTTGCCAAATCAATGGTAAGATAATAATGTCAAAGAAAAGAGGAAATAAACATGAAAGACTTTTGAGTAGGTAGATTGTTCCTAATTACTTGCTCAATTTCAAAACAAAAACATCCTTGCTATTTTCAAAACAAACACCAACACTTTCAAAAACATCTTTCAAAACTTGAAAACATTTTCAAAAGATCAAACACTTTGTATACATTCTTATGAACGAGAATCATTACAAAGTTTGCCTAAACGATGACACCTTTTCAAAATACTTTCAAAAAACACACAAAGCACATTTTCAAACAAAAGCAAGTGATCTAGAAAGTAACTAAGAGCCCATGGAAAACCATGGATGAAAAGGGTGCTAATACCTTCCCTTTTCATAATCTACCCCTCGAACTCAATAAAACATCTCAAAGGTCTTTCCTATGCTTTTTCACCTTTCCTTTTGGATAAAAGAAAAGTCGGTCAAGAGTGTTTTTGGGCAAGACATTCATTGATGAGCCCGTATCCACCAGTACGTGAGCTAATGTAATGCCCCTGCACTCAATAGAAACATGCACGGCATCGTTGTGTTTCCTTCCTTTGGGAGTTAAGTCGGCGTCAGAAAAACCCAATCTGTTATCAGCAATTAGGTTAGCCATACAATTCTCAAATTGATCAATGGAAGTCTATTAGGGTACGTGGGCGGTCTTTAAAAACTTTACCAAGGCCTTGGCAAGAGCCTCATAACACAAGAGTAAGGCCAACATTGATATTTTCGAGGGGGTCTGCCCCAACTACTCCACGATGTTGTAGTCACTTTTCTTGATTATATTTAGTATCTCTTCTATCTCTTTGCTAGAAGCTTCAAGAATTACCTTTGGATGTGCCTTCTTTTGGACAGGCTCAAATAATACCTCCTTGCCTCTTGTCTTGGTAGCAGGGATAACAGTAGGATTTTCAATGGGAGTATCACTGGGAATGCTGGTAGGAGCGGTAGCGGGAATAATTACAGGAGTGGCAATGGTATTTGGAGAGATCTCAGGTGAAAAGACTCTTCCACTTCTTGTTATCTTACTGGTCCCAACGATATTGACAACGTCAGGATCAGTGTCTTTCGCAACTTTGTCTTTGATAGCCAATAGATCTTTCCTGGTGCCATGATAATAGACGTCAACCTCACAGTTCCAGGGAACAACTTTATCCGAAGAATATGGGATTGGCCCCGGCATGGTGATGATTAGGGGAGCAGACTTTGGAACAGATGTAATCCTGACGGGTCTTTTGGTGGAGACCCTGGGAGGATTGTCGGAAATGGTGATTATTGAAACATCTTCACGGGAATTTCTGGTAAGAGGAACTTTTTCAAATAAGATTTCTTTGTTAGCCATCAAGCACTGGACGCCTATCTCCAGTAATAAACAACCATTTAGTAAAGACATGTATAAGTGACAACTTTAATCACAGCCCGAAAATAGACTGACTCGCAATAGATTCTGTTTAATGGTCAAAAAAGGAGTAGTTAAATCATTCACGGAGGAAACAAAATAATCATCATTAACAGTGTTGACACCTTGACCGTGTTTGGGCATTGGCGCCGTTATTACACTAGGTGTTTCTAGGGGATCAAACTCAATTTCTTTTTCATCGATAAGGTCTTGTACCTTATTCTTCAAGGCCCAACAATCGTTTGTATCATCCCCCAGACTTTCAGAATGCTATGCACATTGTGCATTCGGGTTGTAGCAAGGAAAAGCAGTATTGGGATTCTTGGGAGCTTCCTTTAGGGTCGCCAGATTGGACTTCAAAAGATGTGGCCAAACTTGGGACAAGGTCATGTTGATTTGGGTGAATCGTCTCATGTGTGCCTCTGGCCTGCGTTGATAGTTTCGTTGCTGATTGGGTACAAGATTGGAAATCATAACATCCTCTACCGTCGGGCGACTTCAGTTTTGTTTTGATTTCTGTGGTCGTATGCAACACTGACCTCTTTCTTTCTGGTAAAGGGTTTCTTCATCGTGCTCGAGGATACATCTCTTTGAATTTTGCCACTTTTTATACCGACTTCTACTCGTTCACCAGTCATGATTAGTTCAGTAAATCCAGCCAAGGAGCTTCCGATCAGATGGTTGAAGAATGGTCCAGATAAAGTGCCTAAGAACATATCCACCAATTCTCTATCAGATAGAGGGGGTTGGACTCTTCCCGCGAGATCCCTCCATTTTTGAGCATATGTTTTGAAACCTTCACCGGCACCCATAGACATGCCTTGCAACTGTGTTCGAGTTGGAGCTAAGTCAGCATTATACTGATATTGCTTATAAAAAGCAGCAACCAAGTCTTCCCGATTGCGAATATTGGTCTCTTCTAACTGCGTCCCTGATAGGATTTCTTGGAAGAAATGCACCCATAGGTTTCTATCAACAGTATGGGGTTGAATCTTCCTGACTTATGACCTTAAATGCAGATTTGAATAAGAGACACCATCATATTTAGCGAAAGCGGGGACCTTGAATTTCTGCGGGATAACAACCCCTGAGACAAGTCCTAACTCTTCAAAATCCAACTCGGGTACCCTCTGGATATCCATAGCATTGAGTCGATCCTTCAACTACTTGTATTTATCGTCAGCTGGAGGATATTGTTCTTCAGAATAATCCACTTCTTCCTCTTCTTCTGACTCTAGGTGGTCATTTACTTCCTTGTTCTTTCCTTCTTGATTGTCTCCTTCACCTGACGAGGTTGCGAAATCTAGAGTTCGTCTGGCTGGTCCCTTGAACCTTCTTCCCAAATTTAAAACACCAATTGGTTTCTTCGCTTTCTTCTTCTTCGCTTTCTTCTTCTTCTCTTTGATCAGCAAAGTTTTCAAATCCTCTTGTCCTTTTGCCAGAGTCAATAAAATTTGTTGAAATTGAGCATTATGCGCCTGAAGATCCTTTACGGTCTGTTCAATATCCATCTCACTGAAATAAACAGTAGAAAGATAAGGAGACATGTTGTAAGAAACTTGTTTGTGTTATGATGAATGAAAATGCATATGCAAATGATTTCAAGGAAATTAGAGATTTAAATTTATTTAGACAAAAAGGAAACACACGTTATATTAATAAATTCAAGTTTGCGTACATCATGCCTCTTGTGGCTTACAATGGAAGAAATAAAATACATAAATAAAACTCATAAGACAAAAAGGTTGAACACATCCTCTTTGGCGCAATGTAGGCGTTCAGACTCTGCTCTTCATGAAGCTGCTTGGTGAGTTCCATAACCTTCTTCTCACTGGCATAAAATTGGGCTTTGAAGATGTCTCATTCTTCCTTTAGTCGAATCCAACCCTTTTGCAAGTCTTCAAGAGAGGTAGGCATGTTAGGGTGAAGGACAGTATACGGTACATCTTCTTTAGCAACAGGCTCCATGATAACGGGGAGGATGGAGGGGTAAGGAATTACAAGACTCTGAGCATGAGCTCATACCCACCTAAGATAAGGCTCAAGGGGGATAGAGTTTTTGTGTCCCAATGTCTTACTATCCACCTTGTTCACTGTCCTCCAAGCTCGTACAAACCTTTGACGGTATCCTTGATCGTTGCTCTCGTAGTCGAACACCACTCCTTGGATGAGCATTGTGATACAGTGGGAAGAACTGACTGTTTTTTTTTGTGTTGGTTTGCGTTTTGCGTTTGTGTTCGCAAAATGTCGCGGTAAGCAAGAGTCGCCATCGACTTTTATTTTATCCAACAAGGAAAGGAAAAAAGCACAGAAAAATTCCTTTTTTAAGACATTTCTCGTGTTCGGGGGGTAGATTATAGAAAGGGAAGGTAATAGCACCCTTTCTATCAGTGGTTATCCACGGGCTCTTAGGTACTTGATCAATTGTTTTCAAAATTTATTTCTTGGTGCTTGTGGGTTTGAAAAAGTTTTTGTTTTGAAACTTCGATTTAACTCTTGCTTCTGTCCTCAAGAGCGTATGAAGTGTTTTTTGAAAACTTTGTTCAAAAAGGAGTGTAAGTGTGAAAAAGGTTTTGTTTTTTGAAAGAGCAAGTATCTAAGAATCATCTACCTACTTAAAAAAGGAATCGTTTTATGCTAATTTCCTTTAGACAATGCTATCCCACTATTAGTGAGTGGGTAGCACCGTCGTTGGAATTTGAGGGTCAATTCGAATGAGGGACATACGGTCACTAAAGCAATGTTAGGACGCCTTAGCAGTAACCCTAATGTCTTAGATCATTTGTTTGAGGCAACAATATCCGAGGCAACCATTTCGAGGCAACTGCGATCTTTTAGACAAGAGGACGACCTCTAAAATGATCTATACTCAACGACCGTGTACGAAGGCAACCAAGTGGGGTGTACCCCAAGAGTGCGCATGTGCGAGTGTGTCGTTTTCAGTTTTTTTTATCTTTGCACATGTTAAGGGTGATCTAATTTTGATTTTAAGATTTAAACATTCAGTCTTGTCATGAAAACCCTATTATCAAACATCTAGCAGTTATAATTTGCGGAATTAAAATGCGGAATTTAAATTATAAGGCGTCGGGTATTTGCATCGCCAAAGACAAACCCTTTGAAAAATAAAGTAAAGCGATAAAAATAATTAAATGTCCTATTTAACTATTACAATTCGGAAGCAGATACATTATTGGATAAAAATAAGTAACGCGCGCAGGAAATTAAATCGAGTGCGAAATTTAGGGTTTTGACCCTTTTGAAAGAAAATGTCATCTTTTTGTTGTTTTTGTTGTTTTTATTTTAAGAAAGAAAAATAAACCTAAGTTAAATAACTAAATATTAATAAATTAATTAAATGAAAAATAAATTATTTTTTTGGAGTTTTTGATTATTTAGGAAAGAAATTAAAAATGATTAAATTAGTGGTTAATATCTAATTAAATCTAATTAATTTAAAATTATTTACAAAATAAACCAAAGTTTTCTAATTAAAAACCTAATAAATTAATAAGTTTATTAAGAAAAATAAAAGTTTAAAATTTGATTGAATAAAAAAAATATTTTTTGTGATTTTATTTAATAAAAACAGAATTTTGTGATTGGTTAGAAAATTAAATAAATAAAATAAAACAATTAATCAAGACAAAATAAATAAAGAGAGAGGAGTGTTGGGCCTATTTTGAGGGTGTGAGAAGCAATATTGTAGGCCCGTTAGTGCTGGACTTTTTGACTTTTTTGGATTTGGTACACATGCATTGACCAGCGCTTTTGTGGATCTTCAATCCCTGGCCATCATATCTGGCCAATGGCCATCTGGCGCTTAGATTGGTGATGGCATATGGTGGATTGCAAACTTGAGCGCGCACTGGAATATCTGAAAAATAATAACATTGAGAAAGGGGGGGACCTGGGATTCGAACCCAGGTCCTGAAGGGGAATACACTACTCGCTTTGCCACTGCACCACGTTGTTTTAGTTGTTAACGTAATGGATATTAATCATAATATAATAAAACAAAAACAAATGGTCAGAAAAAAAGAAAGAAAAAAAAGCGCCAAGATTTGAATGGCCCAATAGAGGGATGCCACGCATCATCCTCAACCTCTCGTCCGTGGCTAAAACGCCAAACACCTATACCAACGGACAGAAGTTCGTAGCTACAGGCATGTCCATCTCCAAAATCCTGTACATACCATAAAAATGAATTTCAAAGGCATGGTCGTGTTTGTCTCACCCTCCCGGTCACAACCATGTCCATTATGTGAACCAATTGTACCTGAAACAAAAATGCCCAAAAACACATACCAAACCCTAACAATGGTGGCTTTCTATTCAGGCCAGATAAATGCAATTGAATAATATGAAAAGCTTGCAAATGCTCTTGTGATTACAAATATGCCATTAGATTGTTCAATAGATGCCAGGATACTTCAAATCGAATTCAAGAACAGAGCTATGTTACGTGAGACTTACAGTGTGTTTGAAAGCCTGAGGATGCGTGATTTTGATCGAGCTAGCTTGTGTGAATGTCCAGGAAGCGATTGGAACAAGTCTCGATCTCTGAAACTACCTCTAACCTGGGTTTTGATCTCAAGCTTTTTTGTGATTTTTCTCACTTTTGTTCTGCCTCTTCCAACACTTGCCAACCCTTATTTTGTGTGCTTTTGCTTGCTTATGTATCACTCAGTGCATTAGGTTTACAAACTTGGTACAAATCTCCCTCTATCAATGACTTTGATGTGGATTTGATTCTTCCATTAAATCTTTCCAAATTTGCCTAATTCTAATCTTCTTGCACATGATTTGATTTGATACGAATTTGATGATGATAATATCTGTAATCAAAGCCTGAAATAGCCAAAAGATCATGTGTTATCAAGGCTTTAGATTTTATATGATTTTATTTGATTTAAAATAAATTTATTCAAATAAAAATCAAATTAAATAATAAAAATGTGATGTGGACACATGGCTGAAGCTAGGGCACGTGGGCAATGATGCAAACTCAAATCAAGTGAAAAAGAATGGGCCCATTTGACAAAATTTAATGTTTTGGGGATAGTTGACTTTTGGCAATTTTGCAAAAAAGTCCAACTTCAACAATGCATAACTTCTTCAATTTTGAACTTTTGGAAGTGTTCTTGGACTTTTTAGAAATCTTGAGATGTAATATAACCAACCCTTTTGGTCTCATCTCATTTTGATATTCCATTCTCAAGTTATAAGCTTTGAAAAAAAAGGTGTTTTTGTTGACTTTCAAAAATGACCTATAATGTCCAAATTCATAACTTCTTGTGAGTGCATTTTTTGATTTTGGGGTATGAATATGGATTGTAGGAAATTGCATCCTATTAAAAATTAGCTTTGGATGGGTCATTTCTAATAAAGTATGAGAAAGTTATGATTGGTCAAAGTTGAGTTGACTTTTCCTACAAAACCCAAATTTAGCAACTTTTGAATCTTGATGAATTTTATGCAATCATTGATGAATCATGATCAACCCTTGATAAAATGATGAAATATCCTTCAAAATGAGAATGTTGACAAAAAATCTTGAAGTTTGACTGTATTTGGGTCACAGTTGACTTTTGCCCTAGCACAGTCGATTTTTGGACCTTTTGGGCAATTGACTAAGCAAACTTCCTCTGTAAGACTTAAAATTGGACATGGATGATCTTGAGAACATATTAGGACATTAGGGAGAACTTGAGGTCATTTGGACTCAAGGATCTTGATGCAACACAAAACCCTAATTTAGGGTAGACTGCCTTAGGAGATAACTTGTTTGACCAACTCTTGAGCCACCTTGAGCAACTTGGAGATTTTTCTTGCAATGTCTTGAGGAATATGAGAGGGAAAATTTTGGGGTACAACAGCTTCCCCTGTTCAATCTTCTTAAACCTGAGGATGTAGATTGTCTTTCATGCCTTTCGTGATCAGAAGGTGGAAGATGATTGAACACTAGAGTGCCCAGAAATTTGCACTCGCATGAAGTGGTATCAGCCTTGTGATATTGGGAATGGGCTTACAGATGCCATTTGGAGATTGATGGCGGGAGGATTGGCTTGAAGACGCCATCTGCAGGAGTGTCGATCGCATAAGAGATTCCTTAGCGAGAACTTGCATACCTGTTGTTGTGGAAGATTCTACTTGGGGAAGTCTGATCTTTGTTGAGATTTAGGAACTTGCCTGTACTTCAACTAAGAGAACATCTCTGCTGAGTTTTAAGAACTTGTCCGTAATTCAACTGGGGGGAAACATATTCATCGAGATTTAAGAACTCGTCCGTAATTCAACTGAGAAAACTCTACTGAGATTTAGGAACTGTCTGTATTTCGACGGAGGAGAATTGTCGAGATTTAGAACCTTATCTGTAATTCAACTGAGGATAATTCTGTTGAGATTTAAGAATTGGTTAGTAATTCGACTGAGGGAAACATCTTCATCGAGATTTAGGACTTGTTTGTAATTCAACCGAGGATAATTCTATTGAGATTTAAGAACTGCCAGTAATTCGACAGAGGAACTTGTCGAGATTTAGAACCTTATCTGTAATTCAATTGAGGATAATTCGGTTGAGATTTAAGAACTGGTCAGTACTTCGACTGGGGGAAACATCTTCATCGAGATTTAGGACTTGTCTGTAATTCAACCGAGGATAATTCTATTGAGATTTAAGAACTGTCAGTAATTCGACGGAGGAACTTTGCCGAGATTTAGAACCTTATCTGTAATTCAACTGAGGATAATTCAGTTGAGATTTAAGAACCGGTCAGTACTTCGACTGAGGGAAACATCTTCATCGAGATTTAAGAACTCGCCCGTAATTCAACTGAGAAAACTCTGCTGAGATTTAGGAACTGTCTGTAATTCGACGGAGGAACTTTGTCGAGATTTAGAACCTTATCTGTAGTTAAATTGAGGATAATTCGGTTGAGATTTAAGAACTGGTCAGTACTTCGACTGAGGGGAAACATCTTCATCGAGGTTTAGGACTTGTCTGTAATTCAACCGAGGATAATTCTTTTGAGATTTAAGAACTGTCAGTAATTCGACGGAGGAACTTTGTTGAGATTTAGAACCTTATATGTAATTTAACTGAGGATAATTCTGTTGAGATTTAAGAACTGGTCAGTACTTCGACTTTGGTAAAAGCTTCATAGCTTTTGATTTTTTATGAGAATCTAACCGCATCCTTCCTGAAAAGTAAAGGTTAGCTGTATGTAATGCATGATATGTATCAAGCAATGATGTTCTCAAAATAAATGAGATTGTGTTGTATGATGCGTATATGCATGCGTCATGATGTATGGAAATGTAATGTTTTTAGCTGGGGAAAATAAATCCCGGATAGCTGCTGGAGAGAAGAGTTGAATTCTTAGTTTCCGTTGGGGATGGCGAACGAAGATGACTGTGAGAATAAACCTGCAGGAGAGGACAACTCCGTTTGGGAATGAACTGATGAGGAGATTACTCTGTGGGGAAGAGATGCTCTGCTGAGGATCCCACCGATAAATTCCGCTGGGGATGAATTACCGTTGCTGGTGATACTGAATCCTGTTGGGGATTGAATTCCCGTTTGTGAAAGGAAAGAACTCCGCTGGGGATGACCTTTCAGTTGCGACTTCACTGGGGATAACCTTTTAGACTCTAATGGGGATAATCCTTTGAGCCCTGCTGGGGACAATCTTCCAAAGTCTACTGGGGATGATTCTCCAAATTCCAATGGGGAGGCTTTTTCAGACTGCGCTGGGAAAAATTTCAGACTCCACTGGGGATACCTTGTACTCTACTGGGGAATATCCTTATACTCCATTAGGGAATATTAAGACCTTTCAGTGCTTATGGTAAATAAACTCTGCTTGGGGAGAATATTACCGATTCATTCACAGTTGCGAGTCTAAGTTGGGGAGAGCTATCATTATTGTCTTACTCTGCGGGGAGTGAAAGCACCTTGGCCATATTCTTCAGCTGAATCTACCTTTGTGCCTGGTGGACAGAGCAACTGTACAGTTTGGACAATTCTTATTGCCCCTGTTTCTAATATTACGAGTAATCGTCTTTTGTTTTGCATGTAAATATTCATGAGCAACGATTAATGTCAAATGCATATATCAAAAATGGACATTGGACGTTCTTTACAAAACAAAACAGAAAAAGGAAAAACAATTTGAAATTTCTCTGAAAGTGAATTGTATTGATTTTTGAAATTTGGCCTGTAAATAGGCATTTTTGTACAAGAGGTTGGCGTCCTAGTAAGAGAACGCCGCCGAATAATAAAATTTACACAATTTGTGAAAAACTAAACAAAATAGCTATGTGAATAATCCCACTGGGTTCTAACTCTGCTATTTCCCCTATGTCCTCGAGCATCTCATCACTTTGCTACTGGTTGAAGGTAAATCAGATTGATTAGTGTCGTCCGAGCTTGATAGTCGATACCGAAGTCTGGTTGCAAGGTGATCCAATGAGACATAGTGTTATGCTTTGATCCCTAATTTTTGCCTGGACCTCCCTTTCGGGTTTTCAATCCATCGGGATACCCCTTTTTGCCCAAGCCGCCTTTTCAGGTTTTCGACTTGCCGGGTGTACAGATTTTTTCATTTTCATCCCTTATTTTTGCCTGAACCCTTTTGGTTCGCCGGGAAGCCCTTATTTTTGCCTAGGCCAGTCGACCTAGCGGGTCCTTGATTATGCATAGTATATTTTCACTATGTCTGCATTGACGGGGTGAGGAAGGTCGTCACCATCCATGGTGGTTAGAATCATAGCTCCTCCTGAGAAAATGTTCTTAACCACAAATGGCCCTTCGTAAGTAGGGGTCCATTTGCCCCTGGGATCACCTTGAGGTAATATGATGCGCTTTATAACCAGGTCCCCAGCTTGATACTCTTGTCTTCTAACTTTCTTATTAAATGCCTTGATCATCCGCTTTTGATACGTCTGACCATGACAAATAGCAGTAAGTCTCTTTTCGTCGATTAAGTTCAGCTGATCAAGCCGGGTCTGAATCCAGTCATCTTCGCTCAAACCTGCGTCCTTCATAATCCTAAGAGAGGGTATATGAACTTCAATGGGCAAGACGGCCTCAATAGGGTGTTGCCCCTGTTGACGTCCGTGCTGAGGTACGGTACCCATGAAGAGTAAATGGTAACATCTCGTGCCAATCTTTGTACGTCACCATCATCTTCTGCACAATCTTCTTAATGTTCTTATTAGCCGCTTCTACAGCCCCATTCATCTTCGGCCGGTAAGGAGAAGAGTTATGATGTTGTATCTTGAACTGCTTGCAGAGCTCGGTGATCATCTTATTATTGAGGTTTGTACCATTGTATGTAATGATCCTCTCTGGTACACCATATCGACAAATCAGATTGTGCCGAATAAACCGCGCCACGATGTTCTTAGTTACAACAGCAAAGGAAGTTGCTTCAACCCACTTCGTAAAGTAATCAATCGCTACTAGGATGAAATGATGCTCGTTGGATGCTGTAGGTCTAATCTCGCCGATCATGTCAATGCCCCATATTTCAAAAGGCCATGGAGCTGTCAAGACGTTCAGAGGAACTGGAGGTATGTGCACCTTGTCAGCATAGACTTGGCACTTGTGACAGATCCGAGAATGTTGATAACAGTCGGCTTCCATTGTAGACCAATAATATCCTGCCCGAAGGATTTTCTTTGCCATGGTGTGTCCACTGGAACGAGTTCCGAAAGTACCTTCATGTAAATCTACCATGATCCTTTCTGTTTCGTTCTTATCCATACATCGCCGTAAAGTTGAATCATGGTTGCGCTTGTAAAGAATTCCATTGCTGATGAAGAACTTCGCCGCGAACCTCCTCAGAAACTTCTTGTCATTAACAGACGCACCCTCGGGGTACTCCTGAGCCTCGAGATACCTTTTTACCTCGTGAAACCAAGGTTTATCTGCTACCTCTTCAGTCTCAATGTCACAACAATGTGCAGGTTAGTCCAACCTTTCAATGGTAATCCGGGGAGCCTCGTTGTCCCAATTGACTTTGAACATAGAAGACATCGTAGCCAGCGCGTCCGCTAACTGATTCTCCTCTCTAGGGAAGTGTTCAAAGGTTATCTCCTCAAAGTGGGGAAGCAACGTCAATACATACTCCTTGTAAGGAATAAGATTCAGGTGTTTCGTATCCCACTCGCCTTTGATCTGACTGATCACGAGAGCGAAATCTCCAAACACACTCAAGAACTTAATCCTTAGGTCAATTGCTGCTCGAAGACCCATGATGCACGCCTCATACTCCGCCATATTATTGGTGCAGTTGAAACATAGTCAGGCGGTAAATGGAGTGTGAGAGCCTTTAGGAGATATGATCACGGCACCAATGCCATTACCCAAAGCGTTTGAAGCTCCATCAAAGTACATAGACCATCGGGATCCTTCCTCAGGTCCTTTATCTGGTCCAGGTTCTTCGCAGTCGGTCGCTATCTTGATATTCTCATTCGGAAATTCAAAGTCCATAGACTGGTAATCATCCACTGCCTGATGTGCCAGATGATCTGCCAACACACTTCCCTTGATTTCCTTTTGAGTCGTGTATTGGATATCATACTCAGTCAATATCATCTTCCATCTTGCTATTCTTCCGGACAATGCAGGCTTCTCGAAGATATACTTGATTGGATCCATCTTTGATATCAATAGAGTAGTGTGAGTTAGCATATACTGTCTCAGCCGGCGGCTGCGCAACAAGTTTTCTCGAGCAGTGAGTATCGGGTCTCATAGTCGGTAAAGTTTTTGCTAAGGTAATAAATAGCATGCTCTTTTCGGCCAGACTCGTCATGCTGCCCCAGCACGCACCCCATTGAGTTGTCGAGTATTGTCAAGTATTAGATCAAAGGTCTCCCTTCAACTGGAAGCATCAAGATAGGCGGCTCTTGGAGATACTCTTTGATCCTTTCGAAAGCGGCCTGACATTCATCATTCCATCTTACCACTTGATCTTTCTTCAGTAATTTGAAGATTGGCTCACAAGTAGCAGTTAGGTGTGAGATAAATCGGGAAATGTAGTTCAGTCGTCCCAGAAAGCCTCTGACTTCTTTTTATGTTCGGGGAGCTGGCATCTTCTGTATAGCCTTCACCTTTGCAGGATCCACCTGAATTTTATCACTTACGACATAACCCAGCAGTTTACCAGATCTCACCCCGAAGGTGCACTTGTTCGGGTTTAACCTCAGCTTGTACAACTTCAACCTATCAAATAACTTCTGAAGGTGGTCCAGATGTTCTTCTTCAGTTTGAGATCTTGCAATCATGTCGTCGACGTATACCTCAATATCATGATGGATCATGTCATGGAACAAAGCGACCATGGCACGCTGATACGTTGCCCCAACATTCTTCAATCCAAAAGGCATGACCTTGTAGCAAAAGGCACACCATTGAGTGACAAAGGTTGTCTTCTCCATGTCTTCGGGAGCCATCTTAATCTGATTATAACCGGAGAAACCATCCATAAAGGAGAAGACCTTATGCTGTGCGGTGTTGTCAACCAGAACGTCGATATGAGGTAAAGGGAAATCATCCTTGGGACTCGCCCTGTTCAGATCCCTATAGTCAACACACATTCGAACCTTACCAACCTTCTTCGGCACAGGAACCACATTGGCCACCCACTGTGGGTAAGAAGTAACTGCTAGAAAACTGGCGTCAAATTGTTTCATAACTTCATCCTTGATTTTCTTAGACATCTCTGGGCGCATTCGGCAGACTTTCTGTTTCACTGGAGGATAGTCTTCCTTGGTAGGCAGGCGATGAACCACAATATCGGTATCTAACCCAGGCATATCTTCATAAGACCAGGCAAAGATTTCAACATAGTCACGCAGCATCTGAATCAACCGTTTCTTGACACTAGGCTCCAGGTTTACACCGATCTTGACCTCTTTCTTGTCTACCTCTGTACCCAGATTTACTGATTCCACTGGCTCTTCATGCGGCTGAATAACCCTCTCTTCCTGAAGTAACAGTCTTGCAAGTTCACCAGGCACTTCGCAATCATCTTCACCTTCGTCTTCGGCTAAGTTGATCAGACTTTCGAAGTCATAACCGGCAGTAGCAGAGTCGTTATCAGTGGGATCCATAGTGGATTCAGACCTATATATGTGAGTGTGTGTAAAATAGCTGTTTTGCAATATATAATAAAAGAAAAACAAGGAGCGCAAGATTTGAAATGCAAGAAACGTCCAATGCTTTTATTAATGATATATGTAGATGACACACATAAATCCCTCACAAATGAAGCCACGGTGCCCTGGGTAAGACACCAGGCCGTAAAGTTTAAAAATTGTCTGTTACAAAAACAAAAGTCTCATTACTGGGTAATAAAAGAAATTGGGATGAAATCCTTTTCCGTCCAATTGCTTAATCCACCATTGGCAGTCAGGTAGATCCAACTGTCAAACTCAGACTCTTCAACATCGTCTTCAATGGAATTCACTCCTGAATTACTGATGAACAATGGAGGTCTTCCGATCTGTGCACTCTGTACAGCCCTTTGAGCTTCTGCAGTGAAACCCAAACCAAATTTGTTAGTCTTATGTGCAAAATCAGGGAGTTGGCCCCAATTTGCACACCCACCTTTCTCAACAACAGCCCGGGCATCCTTGAAGGAAACCATCTTCATTGGAGGATCTTCAACAACAGTTTCAGTTGATGCCAGTGTCTGGGGAACCTGAAATTCTGGCAGCAGATACTCAATGTCAGAGTGAATGTTATGACACCGTATCTGACTTTCTACAAGAGAGTAAATAAAAACAGTAAAGAACACAGTCAATTGTTTACCCAGTTCAGTGTGAAACAACACCTACTCTGGGGGCTACCAAGCCAGGGAGGAAATCCACTATAAGAGATATTAATTAAGGAATAAACCAACCAGTTTATCTCCTTCACTTAAGACCTACCCAATGCAACTTCAATCTAAGTTCAACTTAAACCTGAGTTCCTACTCACTCCCCCTCAATCACAACAGTGATACTTAAAACAATTGACTAATGAATTAATGAAGACACTCTTCAGAACATACACTTGATTATGCTTCACAGCTTTTTAATCAAGTAACACAAACACTCTTGCTTCACAGCTTTGAGTGATACATAAACCTAACTTGACTTTGCTTCAAAGCTTTAGTCAAGAGACACAAAACACTCTTGCTTCAAAGCTTTGAGTGATACAAAAACCCTTACAATCAAAACCTATTCCAAGTCACTTATCACAATGATACTTGCTTGGATTACAACAGTTAAAACTATACAGCTCCTAATTGGTCTTCAGTCCAAAGAGATACTTTCCAAACAGCAATCATGTTGAATATATAGCAGCTGTTTCTTCAGTTAGGGTTTCCACAAAAAGCTAGGGTTAATTAGGTTTAACCTTAAGACTTGGTCACAAGACTTTATCAACCAGTTTAGGGTTGAGCTAGGTTAACCCAAAGATCACGGGAGATTCTGTTCTGGAAGGAATGAGCCAACTTCCTGAAAAATCTTAGAATTAACCAAATTGCATTACTGTTAGATCAGTACAGGATGTCTTAACATTTGTTATGACATCAGAATTCCTGTTTACTGATTTTGGTAGAAGGCAATAAATGTGATCTTTTGCAAAATGCTCAGATACACACTCATACACAGTACCTACTGTGTGCCAAACTTTTTCTGCAAAAAGAGCCTAATAATCCAGAATGTTATGACATTAGTCATGACATTTATACACCTGGTTTTACCAAAAATACATGCCAATAACTAAACACTTACAAACTCCCCCTTTGGCAGATTTTTGGCTAAAACCCCTAAGCAATCAGAGAATATAGAGCAGCAGAATGAATATGACTGCAGAAAAATATAATGTCTACCAAGTAATTAACATAAAATATCTCCCCCTCTTTAGCCACAAATGGGCCAAAGATACAAGTACTTAAATGTTATACAGTTATCCAAAATAGGTAATAAGAACAACAAATAAAATCTGAAGACACTTGCATCAACAGCATCAGCATCAGGCTTGTCAATTCCACCAAACTTTAAGCACTGTCACCTTCAGAGGAGCTACTTTCTTCAGCATTGAGCTGATCTCCAGCAGCACCCTCTTCCCTTCTGTTTCCTTCAGTCTCCTCCTGTTCTAATTTGGCAATTAGGTTTTCTAGAGTCTTTTTCCTTATCTCCAGCTCTTTGCAGGTCTCTTTCAATACAGCTATAACATCAGATGTCTTAGACTGAGTCTTTGCAGATGATGTCTCAGCTGATGTTATGACAATGTCAGGAACATGAGATCCCTGAAACAGCTTGTAGTGTAACCCAAGAGCAGGAGCTCTTTTGCAAGCAGTGTCTCTTTCCACCAGGATATCAGGGTACTGAGCAAGGATGATTCCACATAGGAGGGAGGGAAAGGCAATTGGGCCTTTAACAGCATAGCTACCAGCATGTTTTAAAGTTTGATCAAAAATGTACCTGCCATAGTCAAATTTAGTCCTGGTACCAACAACATAAATGAATCTCCCCAATCCTGTAGAGATGGTTGATTTATGGTTTGTAGGGACCCAGTTGGTTGCACCAATCTTGTGCAGGATGGCAAATTTTATGCTTAGCTTGCTAGCATTTAGCTTGCCTTTTGAGGGCCAGCACTTGACTTGTCTTGCTGTGATGGTTTGGCAAACTTCATTGTCAGTAACTTCCAGTTCAGGGCAAGCCTCATTTGATCTTCCAAGAAATTTGTTAATTTCAGATGGAGAGAAATTAACCCTTCTTCCTCTCACATATACACATTCAAAGTCAGCTGACCTTCCATCAGCACATTCATCAGACAAATTCACTATGAATTCCTTGACCAGATTTTCATAGCATTTGGTAATTTTTACCACAGTCTTCATTAGTCCAGCAGCTTTGATCAGGTCCATGATTTCCTTGCAATCCATGGCACCATTGTTTAGTTCTCTTTCCAAGGCTATTCTCTTCAAGCAAACATACTTCCATCTGTTGGCATTTTCAGGGTGGTGAAATGAAATGTTGTCAGTGGGGACTTCAGGAACTCTAGCCATTTTGCTGGAAGGGAGTTTCCTTCTGAGAGGAATGTCTTCAGCAACAATTTCAAATTCTGATTCCTCATCAGAATCAGTAGGCTCAGGTTCTTTTCTCTTCTTTGTTATTGGTTGTCTTGCAGGCTTTGAGAGACTCCCAGTATGCACTTGGGATTTCACCTTCCCTTTGGACAGTCCAGTCTTCACAGTACCGGTCTTACCTTCAGACCTGGTTTTCTTATCAGCAGGTTTCTCTCTGGTCAGGCATTTTGCAGCATCTTGATTACCCTTCCTGTTCATCATTCTCCTAGCTATGCTAGGGTTGATATTTGCAATCAGGTCATTGTCTGAGTATTCCTCATCCACATCAATAACAGGTGGTTCAACATTCTTTTCTGAGGGGTTCTGAATATCATCAAGGTTTTCAGATGATTTTTGAATGTTGTCATTTGGTGTCTCAACATTCTCAGAGACATTTGGATTTGCTTCAACATTTGGGCTTGCTGATTCTTGATTTAATGGAACAGAAATCCCCACTACAGAGTGGTTCTCACTCAGGATTCTTGTAACAAGCCTAGCTATTGCTTGATGTACATAAGCTGATCCTTCCCTATTTGGTACAGAAGATAAAGGTTGAGAGGGATTACCGGATGAAGTAGCCTGAGACCTTCATGCATGCCTTGTTCTCAGCTTTTTGACCTTGGAAGGGTTAGTTGCCATTTCTCTAAGAGAAGTAATCTCCAGGACTTCAGAATCCATGCATGAGGTGATTGCCCGAGAATCTTGATCAGATGATGAAGATGAAACGGTCGTCTTGGATGAGGATGATGTTTGAGACATTTTGATAGTCTTAGAAAACCAGTACCAACTAGAGATAAAACTTTGATTGAGAGATTGGGAGTTGTTGCAAAGTCGAGAGGGGAAGGAGGCAAATGTGTGTCTATTCAACTTCTTGATAATTTTGAAAGAATTGGGGAAATATATGATTAACCCACTTAAAATAGACTTAACAAAAATAACTCCTTCAACCCTTGTTTTGAGCAAAATTAATTGCTACAATTTCTCATGTTGGCAAATACCCAACTTGCCCCTCAAGTTTTCAAGTTGATTTGCATCAAGAGCCTTGGTAAAAATGTCAGCCAGCTGTAGCTTAATGGCAACATGTTCCAGTTTAATTGTTTTCTCCTCTACAGGGTCTCTGATAAAGTAATGTTTAAGGTCAATGTGCTTGGTCCTGCTATGCTGAATAGGGTTCTTGGAAATATTGATTGTACTCAGATTGTCACAGTATAATGTCACAACATCTTGTGAGACATTATACTCAGTGAGCATCTGTTTTATCCAGATAATTTGAGAACAGCTACTACCAGATGCAATGTATTCAGCCTCAGCATAAAAATGAAAGGGGAGTCTTTTGGCATGTATCATAGCTCTGGCAAATTCCTGTATGATCCTATTTTTCCTCTCTTCAACTCCATTTTGTTGAGGAGTTATATGAGAAGAGAATTCATGACTAATTTCTTCTGAGGAACAGAACTTATTAAACTTGCTGTTTTCAAATTCCTTGTCATGATCACTTCTGATTCTGACAATACACCCTTCTCTTTGAATTCTTTTGCACAGTTCTTTAAAAACTTCAAAGTCATCCACCATAACATAGGCATATCTCTTTCCACCAAGACTTTTAACCTTCATTGGTCCCATATGAAGAAGATCTAGAACCTTAGAGGTGGTCAAATGTCTTGACTTTGGATGTGACATCTTAGTCTGCTTACCAACCTGACATTCACCACAAACTCTCCCTTCATCAATTTGCAGTCTTGGAATCCCTCTGACTGCCTCCATGAAGATAATCCTTTTCATTCCTCTTAGATGAAGATGGCCAAGTTTTTGGTGCCACAGTTTCACCTATTTTTCTTCTTTGGCAATAGAACACACAGTAGAGTTATTAGTGTTCTCAGGCTCCCACACGTAACAGTTATCTTTAGATCTGACTCCTTTCATTACAACTTCTTGTTTTTCATTAATTACAAGACATTCAGATTTTGAGAAGTTGACCTTGAATCCTAGATCACATAATTGACTGATACTAATGAGATTAGCAGTCAGGCCTTTTACCAATAGTACTTCATTCAGATTTGGAACTCCAGGGCAGTCCAAATTACCAACTCCTTTGATTTCACCTCTAGCACCATCTCCAAAGGTCACATAACTAGTGGTGTGAGGTTTAACATTATTGAGAATGTTCTTGATTCCAGTCATGTGCTTAGAACACCCACTGTCAAAGTACCAGTCTTCCTTTGCAGAGACTCTCAGGGAAGTGTGGGCTATCAGGGTAGTAGCCTTTTTCTTCCATTGAGGAGTATGTGGTGCCCTGTTAGCCTTAGGTTTGACACCTGGGTTCTGATTAGGGTATCCATACAATCTGAAGCAAAAAGGTTTTATGTGACCAAACCTCCCACAATGATGACATCTCCATCTTTGGTACTTTTTCTTCATATTTCTCTGTTCCCGATGTTGAGTGTTATGTTGTGACATCTGCTTTGACATTTGTTTATCAGACCTGATCTTCTTATCTGCACCAGATTTCTTTGCTCCCACAAATCCTAGTCCAGACTTGTTTCCCACATTTTGTCCAACCTGAAGGATTTCTTCCAGTTTGTCAGTTCCATTTGTCAGCATCTTGACAGATTTGGTCATCTGGTTCAATTTTGAGTTCAGCATTTGAACTTCCCCTTCTAGATGACTTATAGTTTCAAGGTCTGCCCTTTTTTCAGCCTCCAACTTTATGATGAGTTTTGTTTGTCTCTCATTTTGCACACAGACTTCAGCACTTCTGATACACAATTTCTTGTAAGTATCAGTCAGTTCTTCAAATGTCACTTCCTCATCACTAGTGTCACTTTCAGAGGTACAAACACCAGTTAATGCAGTAACTAGTTTGGCAGATTCTTCTTCAGAATTACTTTCTGAATCACAGTCAGACCAGGTAACAATCATACCTTTCTTTTGTTTCTTAAGAAAGGTAGGACATTCAGCTCGAATATGCCCATATCCTTCACAACCATGACATTGAATTCCTCTGCCTTGATTTCCCTTCTCTTCAGACCTTGGTCTTCTGCTGGAGTCATAAGATCTGTTAATGTCAGAGGGGATGTTCTCAACATTTGACCTTGACTTTGGATCCATTCTCTTGATGAGTTTGTTGAATTGTCTTCCAAGCATGGCTATAGCTTCTGAAATATTTTCTTCTTCATCCTCCTTGTTTTCATCTTCAGTGTTGGATACAAGTGCTATGCTCTTGTTTTTCTTGTCAACATTGTCACTGATCCCCATCTCAAAAGTCTGAAGAGACCCAATGAGTTCATCCACCTTTAAGTTGCTGATGTCTTGGGCTTCCTCTATAGCAGTTACCTTCATTGCAAATCTTTTAGGCAAGGATCTGAGAATCTTTCTCACCAGTTTTTCTTCAGACATCTTTTCACCCAATGCTCCTGAGGTGTTGGCAATCTCCAAGATGTTCATGTGAAACTCATGAATGGTTTCATCTTCCTTCATCCTTAGGTTCTCAAACTTTGTAGTCAGCATCTGAAGCCTTGACATTTTTACTTTGGATGTGCCTTCATGGGTAGTTTTGAGAGTGTCCCACACTTCCTTGGCCAGTTCACATTGATGTACTAGTCTGAAAATGTTTCTATCAATTCCATTGAACAGGGCATTTAAAGCTTTGGAATTTCCCAGGGCTAACTCATCTTCTTCTTTGATCCATTCTTCCTCAGGCTTCAGACTGATTGTCCCATCTTTCTCAGTTATGATGGGATGGTTCCATCCTTTGTCAGCAGCTCTCCAAGCCTTTTTGTCCAGAGATTTTAAGAAGGCAATCATACGAGGTTTCCAGTAGTCATAATTTGTTCCATCCAGAATGGGTGGTCTATTTCCAAAAACTCCTTCTTTGTCCATAGTGCCAGAAAGTGATATCCCTAGATCTCACCCGGTAATACAGGTAGGGTGCCTGCTCTGATACCAATTGAAATTTTGGCAGCAGATACTCAATGTCACAGTGAATGTTATGACACCGTATCTGACTTTCTATAAGACAGTAAATAAAAACAGTAAAGAACACAGTCAATTGTTTACCCAGTTCAATGTGAAACAACACCTACTCTGGGGGCTACCAAGCCAGGGAGGAAATCCACTATAAGAGATATTAATTCAGGAATAAACCAACCAGTTTATCTCCTTCACTTAAGACCTACACAATGCAACTTCAATCTAAGTTCAACTTAAACCTGAGTTCCTACTCACTCCCCCTCAATCACAGCAGTGATACTTAAAACAATTGACTAATGAATTAATGAAGACACTCTTCAGAACACACACTTGATTATGCTTCACAGATTTTTAAACAAGTAACACAAACACTCTTGCTTCATAGCTTTGAGTGATACATAAACCTAACTTGACTTTGCTTCAAAGCTTTAGTCAAGAGACACAAAACACTCTTGCTTCAAAGCTTTGAGTGATACAAAAACCCTTACAATCAAATCTATTCCAAGTCACTTATCACAATGATACTTGCTTGGATTACAGCAGTTAAAACTATACAGCTCCTAATTGGTCTTCAGTCCAAAGAGATACTTTCCAAACAGCAATCCTGTTGAATATATAGCAGCTGTTTCTTCAGTTAGGGTTTCCACAAAAAGCTAGGGTTAATTAGGTTTAACCTTAAGACTTGGTCACAAGACTTTATCAACCATTTTAGGGTTGAGCTAGGTTAACCCAAAGATCACGGGAGATTCTGTTCTGGAAGGAATGAGCCAACTTCCTGAAAAATCTCAGAATTAACCAAACTGCATTACTGTTAGATCAGTACAGGATGTCTTAACATTTGTTATGACATCAGAATTCATGTTTACTGATTTTGGTAGAAGGCAATAAATGTGATCTTTTGCAAAATGCTCAGATACACACTCATACACAGTACCTACTGTGTGCCAAACTTTTTCTGCAAAAAGAGCCTAATAATCCAGAATGTTATGACATCAGTCATGACATTTATACACCTGGTTTTACCAAAAATACATGCCAATAACTAAACACTTACAGAACCTCTTCAAAATGCTAAAACGGGGTCTCAATGAACTCCCCATCCATCTCTACATATCATAAAGAGTTGAGGTGGCTCACCATGTACTCGTCCTCTCCTTGTACTGTCATAATTTTCCCTTTCACTGGGTACTTTAGCTTCTGGTGGAGCGTAGACGTTACTGCCCCAGCTTTGTGGATCCACGGGCGACCCAGCAAACAAGAATAAGATGGCCGAATGTCCATCACATAGAATGTAGATGCTAAAACCTGAGAACCAACCTTAATCGGAATATCCACTTTTCCGTGTACCATTCTCTTGGACCCATCAAAAGCCCTGACCACAATGTTACTCGGTTTCAGCTCCAACCCTTCACAATCTAACCGGTCCAGTGCCTTCTTGGGTAACACATTCAGTGATGACCCAGTATCCACCAATACGTGAGCAAGAGTAGTGCCCCTGCATTCAATGGAGACATGCAGGGCGTCATTGTGATTCTTCCCCTTGACATTCAAGTCGGTGTCAGAGAAACCCAAACCATTATCAACAGTCAGACTAGCCACACAATCTTTAAACTGATCAGATGATGTCTCTTGTGGTACGTGTGTAGTTTTCAGGAAAGCAATCAGAGCCTTCGCATGGGCTTCTGAGCATAGCAACAGAGACAACATAGAGATTTTGGACGGGGTTTACCCCAGCTGCTCGACTACATTGTAGTCGCTCTTTTTGATGATCTTCAAAATTTCCTCCATCTCTTGTCTAGAGGCTTCAATAGTAATCTTCTTCGGTGCCTCCGTCTAGGCAGGCTCACCGGTGATTTCTTTCCCCCGAGTGTCAAATGACTCGGCAACAGGGGTAAGAATTGGAACTTGAACAGGGACAGTAGCAGGTGTACTGGTAGGTGTAATAACAACAGGCTTCCGAACGGTTGGTGGAGAGATCTCAGGGGAGAAAAGTCTTCCGCTGCGGGTGACTTTACTAGATCCAACAATGTTGCTTACGTCAGTATCAGCATTCAAATCTTGTTTAACTCCATGATAGTATATGTCAGCCCCATAGTGCCATGGGACATCTTTATTTGATGTATAGGGGATAGGCCCAGGAATGGTGATGATCAATGGTGTAATTCTTGGAACGGATGTAATTCTAACAGGCTTTATCGAGGAAGCCTTGGAAGAATTGTCGAAAATGGTGATTATAGCAACTTCTTCAGTAGGAACCAAAGGAACAAAAGTCTTCTCAAACAGAATTTCTTTATTATCCATCAGGCGTTGGACACCTGACTTCAAAAGATGGAAACCGGTAGGTAGGACGGCACACAGATGGCAACCTTCGCCACAACCCGGAAATAAACCGGCTAACAGAAGGTTTTTCTTCACAATCATCAATGGAGTAACAATGTCTTTCACAGAAACCACAAACGAGTCTTCATCTACAGCATTTACTCCATGCTTGGGCATAGGAGCAGTCACAACATTAGGTCTTTCAGGTGCTTCGAACTCAATCTCCTTAGCATCAATCAAGTCCTGTACCTTATTCTTTAAAGCCCAACAATCATTCGTATCGTGCCCCGGGCTATCGAAGTGAAAAGCACAGTGGGCGTTTGGATTATACATCGGTGATTTTGTGTTGGGATTCTTCGGGGCCTCCTTCGGAATCACCAAGTTGGCCTTCAATAACTGCGGCAGAATCTGAGATAAAGTCATGTTGAGCTGAGTGAATTGTCTTTGCGGCCTTTCGGCCCTTGGCTGATTGTTGTGTTGAGGTGCAACAATAGGTCTTGATATAACAACTGCATTGACTGCTTGGCGGCATTCAGGTCTATTATGGCTTTTTGAACTGTAAACAGCACTGGACTCCTTCTTAAAAGGCTTCTTCTCGGTGCTTGATGAAGCACCTTTCTGTATTTTACCGGATTTGATATCAGCCTCAATTCTTTGCCCGGTCATAATCAGCTCTGTAAACCCGGACGAAGAAATCCTAATTAGATGGTTGAAATACGGACCAGACAGGGTCCCTAGAAACATATCCACTAGCTCCCTATCAGCCAAGGGAGGTTGCGCTCTTCCAGCAAGGTCCCTCCACTTCTGAGCGTAGTCTTTGAAACCTTCGCCCGCACCCATTGACATACCCTAAAGTTGGGTACACGTGGGAGCGAGGTCGGCATTGTATTGGTATTGCTTGTAGAAAGCAGCAGCCAAGTCCTCCCAATACGGATACTAGCTCCTTCCAGCTGGTAAAACCATTCAAGCTGAGTCCCTGAAAGACTATCTTGAAAGAAGTGGATCCAGAGATTCTTGTCAGCGGTGTATGGCTGGATCTTTCTAACATACGAGCGGAGGTGCAATTTTGGGCAAGAAACCCCATCATATTTAGCAAAGATTGGTGCTTTAAACTTGTGGGGAATCACCACCCCCGATGATAGACCCAAATCTCTAATGTCCAGACCAGGGACCTTCTGGACCTCCATTGCGTTCAACCGGTCTTCAAGTTGTTTATATCTATCCTCAGTCGGAGGATACTGGTCTTCGTCAAAGTCAATCTCGTTGTCTGAAACCACTGGGCTATGAGCCCTCCTTTCTTCCTGATTATCTCCCCCTCCAGATGAGTGAGTTAAATCAACCTCTTCTCGCAAATTGTTTCCAAATCTGCGACCCATATTCAGTAGGACCGTCTTCTTCTTCTTCTTCTTCTCTTTCAGGATAAGGGTCTTCAGATCTTGCTGACCCTTGGCCAAACTCATGAACAATTCCTGGAACTGGGTGTTTTGAGCTTGCAGAGCCTTGATGGCTTGTCCAGTTGATGTTTCAGAAGACATGATGCTGAAATAAACAGCGAAGAAGATGAGAAACCTGTAAGGGTACCTGTTATGAGGTACATGGGAATGAAATGTGCATGATATGATTTCAAAGACTTTAGAGATTCAAATTCGTAAACCAAAAATGAAACACACTTTTATTAGATAAACTTTGAATTCAATTGTTCAACAGATGCCTTTAAGGCGTTACAAGAAAGAAAAACTAAAAAGTAAATCAAAACTAGAAATAATCAAAAGACAATCAGTGCTCCCATGGTCGTTTCCTGTCGGTGCGGACATAGTCGTTGAGGATCTGCTTGTTCTTCAACTGCCTTGTCAACTTCTGGATCTTCCGCTCTTGCTCGTGATATTTTTCTCTGTAAGTATCCCGCTCTTCTCTCAGCTGCATCCAAGATCTCTTTAATGCCCCAATGTCAGTAGGCATGTATGGAGGATGGTAGGAGTAACCCCTTCTTCATCAGCAACCTCAACAGTTATAGGCAAGACGGCTTCGTACGACATTCCCAGCTTTTGGGCATAGATTCGAACCCATCGGAGATATGGCTCCATTGGAAGAGAAGTCTTTGCACCTAGATCGTGTGGATCATACCTGTGCACTCTATCCCAAGCTCGTATGAACCTGCGGCGTTGCTCGTCACTATCCCCTTGGAAGTCAAAAATAATGCTTGGCATCAGCAACTCATAAGGTCCTTCCCTCCTAGCTCGCCCAAATTGACGTAAGGCCAAACACAGATTATAAGTGATTCCTCCATGGGTTCCTAGTAGTGGAACATTGGGGTATTTCCCACAACGATCAATAATAGCCACGTCTTCCATACCCTTAATAGTCCAAATGATGTCCATGTGAGAGAGGGACATAACCCTGTAGGCCTAACCCATGCCTTCTTTGTTCTTCAAGACTGATTTGGGGAGGTGAGAAATAAACCACCTCGCCAGCAATGGTGCACAACATATAAGGGTTCCCCATTTCCGAGCAGTACGGACATAAAGAGAGTGCAGAATGTCACCCAAGAGAGTGGGCACAAGATTACCGGACATGAAAATCTTCACTGCATTCACGTCGACGAAAGAATCTGAGTTGGGAAACAACACCAACCCATATATAAGAAGAGCCAGAATGTCCTCGAATGCTTGAAAGTCTAAATTATCCCAGAACTGATTAGCCTTACCAACCAAGAACTTAGTCAAGAAGCCTTTTGTCCCACTTCTAGTCTCCCAATTAGACATTACCTCAGCCTTTGTCAGATGGAGGGTTGAAGCAATCTCTTCCGGTCTAAGGACTTTCTCCCAACCTGTGAACGGGGTCTGCTCCAGAATAGAGATGCCAAGTAGATCATAGAACTCTTCCAAGGTAGGGACCAACTGGTAGTCCGGAAAAGTAACGCAATGGATCAAAGAACTGGACTAGGACACTCATCATTTGTTCATCCATCTTGGAGGTGACCAAACTAAGGAGGTGCCCATGTCTTCTGATAAAGGAGGAAGTATCTGAAACCTTTGCAACCAATTCCTTAAGCTGAGTGGGAACCTAGACAAAGTTGATCCAAATAGTGTTTCTACGCAGGGGTGCCATGACCTACAAAATAGAACAAAGATGAATCCCTCATATATTTGAAATAGGTTAGTCCAATGCAAGATGCATGCAATGTCATGATGTCATGATGTCATAATAGAAAACACACCACAAGTATCCACAAATAGCAAACATGGTAAGGGAAAACAAGTCACACATATAGCCCTTAGATTTCAGGCTGGCAAGGAGCTTAGGTATTACCCTCTTTCAGTTCAGTTGGTTCAAACCTGTCCTAGAAATAGTAATCGGGTTCTAGAGGATCTCAATATCACTGACCACCCTCGATCGGTCATAATTCCAGTTTGGTAACCTTTTCTTGCGGCCGGAATCATCGCGAGAGTTTGGTCTCAATGAGTGTAGCATGTTGCTACTGTTCTATGGCCAATGTGATCGGTGGATCTGGAACTGACTGTTTAACGCTGGTTCGCGAAATGTCGCGGAAGCAAGAGTCGCCACCGTCTTTTATTTTCTCCAAATGGAAAGGACAAAAGCACAGAAAAATTCCTTAAAGAGATTGCTCTCGGTTCGGGAGGTAGATTATAGAAAGGGAAGGTGTTAGCACCCTTTCTATCCATGGTTATCCATGGGCTCTTAGATACTTGCTCAATGTGTTTTCAAAATTGTTTGCTTGCTTTTCAATGTGGGTTTAAAAAAAGTTTCTTTGAAAAATTTCAGATCGACTCGTACGTCAGAGTGTTTGAAAAATTTGCTTTGAAAGCTTTTGAAAATGTGTCAGTGTGAAAAGTCTTTTTGAGTTTGTTTTGAGATTAGAGCAAGTATCCTTGAGAACCTACCTACCCTAAGGAATTCGTCTGTGTAAATGTCCTTTAAAGTAGTGCCATCCCACCATTGAGAGGTAGGTAGCACCACCGTTGGAGGTGTTAGGGTCAATTCGAGTTTAGGGACGTGGTGATCACCAGAGCAATGGGAAGACACCTTAGAAGCTACCCTCATGCCAGGTTCCCGGATCATGAGGACTTACTAAGACGTCCTCTACTCGACGACCACCTTTCGAGGCAAGGCAACAGTGAGGCGTACCCTAGGGGTGGTGTGTGCGAATTGTGTGTCGTTTTCATTGATATTTGTCTTGTTCATGTCAGGTGATCTACGCGTTTGTTTTTATTTTTTTTGTCATTCATTCTTGCATGCATTTATTTAACAGTTAAAAATTTGCGGGAAAGTAAAGATCTAAAGCTATTACAAAAGGCGCGGGTCCACATCGCCAAAATTAACCAGGACCCGATTTGACGGAAAATAAAGAAAGAATTAAAGAAAATAAAGAATTAAAAAGTGCGAGAAGTTAATTACAAGGCTTTGGGACATGTACATAATTACAATAAGCGACAAAGTAAAATGCGCGAAATTAATAATTAAAAGTATGGGCGTTGGACCCTTTTGCAAAAAATTAAAATTGATGAATTAGTTGGAATTAAAGATTAAATGAAAAATTAAATGTTTTTTTTGTATTTTTGTATTTTTTAAGATTTAATGGAAAAGAATTATTGAAATTAAAATAAAACGTCAAACCCTAATTCTAGTGTTTTTTAAGTTTATTGTAAAAATATTAAGTCTTAACCTAATTTAAATCTAAATTAACTTACATGCAAAATTTAATTATAAAAAATAAATAAATAAAATATTATTATTGAAAAAAAGGGAAATTAAAAAGAATTAACAATTAAACCTAAATTCTACATTTTTTATATTTTTTATGAAAAGAATAAAAGTTAAACCTATTTTACTAAATTGATCTACATGTTAATTATTTACAAGAAAATGATCACAATAAAAATATTTATTATTTTTTGGTATTTTCTGATTTTTTATAATGTTTTTGTATTTTGTTAAAAAAAATAATTATTGAATTAAAACAACAAAACAAATAAGATAATAATTAAAAAGATATAAGAAAAATAAAATTAGCAAACCAGAGTGGGGTGTAGTCCCAATTTGTGAGGTGTTGATCCAAGAATATTGGCCCATTAAGCCTGAGGTTTGTTGACCTTTTCAGTTCGTGTGTGATGCGTTGACTGGCACTTATTGTGTTCTTCAACCTGTAACCCTTGATCTGGATGCTTTGGACGCGTGGATGGTGATTTCTGGGCGTGCATGAAGATCTTGCAATGGAAGTGCTGCATAGGAATTAGTATTGAAAAATAGTATGAGATTTACACAGACCTGGGACTCGAACCCAGGTCTTGGACAATGCAAAGGAATACGCCTGCCACTGAAGCACTTGAATTACTTTTAACATATAATGGTTAATGAATATAATAAAAAGAAAAGAGAGTTAGTGGATGGCTTGGCGCGAATTTTCAAACGCGCCTATCACGTTTTGACACGGAGTCGTCTTCCCCATTTTTTCTGAAACAAGACCTTTCAGCCACGGTTTTCTGAGCGTTGCGTTAGGTGAGCTATAAGAAAATAGCGAATAGCTCAATTCCAAATATAAATTAGGCGCGATAGTTGGGATTTCTTCGTCTCTAGGCGCTGATTGCAACGGTGGTACTGTGATGGCCTAATTGTTCTTGGTCTGAAAACCCCTAATTTAAGAAACCTGCAACCCTAGAAATTGATTATGGCAAAATCGCATACGATGCATGATTATTCAATTAAATACCATGGTCAGCTTTAGAACCTCATAAGGAACAAGAATCAACAAATAAAATTCACAAATAACGCATAGAATAGAATGTATGATTATGCAAATTTTTTGATACAGTTCCGATTCTAAGTACCAATTCCTTGCGTGTGGATGGATGATATTGGTTGGAATCTGTTCAGGAGTGCCTAAGGAAGCTATTGAAATAGGTTTGGTGTCTTGAATCGCCTTGTAACCTTGAAATCAGTTTTCAATTTTTTGGACAATTTTTCAAGTTTGTATGGAGCTTCTTGCGCAGCTTTTCAGTCTTCTTTCATTAGGTTTATGATCAGGGTTATGTAGTGAGATGATTAGGTCAACAAAACTTGATACAATCCAAGGCATTCAATGATTTTGCAAATTGATTTTCTAAGAATCTTTACATATCTTTTCCATGTGCAATTTGGTGTCAATTAGTTCAAATCAAACCAAAACCTTCCATAATTGGCTAAGCACGAGATATTGAGCCTATAATGTGCATAAAAAGATTTTTTTAGGTCAAGTTTATATTTTCTACATATTTAAATAATTTAAATGAATTAATATTAATATAAATTCAAATGAATAATTAAAAAATGAGAAAATACTTCCCTTTGGGCCAAGTGGTCGTGCATAGGCTTGGAATGATGAATCATGGAAGAAAAATGGGCCCATTAGCATTTTTGGATCATTTGCATCAATGTTGACTTTTCAAAATTCCCAAAAATTTCCCAACTTCCACAAGGCATAACTTGCTCAATTTTTAAGCTTTTCACATGTTCTTGGACATTTTGGAAAGGTCTTTGAGTCCTTTAACCAATGCCTTTGGTCCCATGTCATTTTGATTTACCAATCTCAAGTTATGGCCTTTGACTTAAAGTCCCTTTTTGTTGACTTTTGAAAATGACCTATAATGTTGAAATTGATAACTTTTTGTGAGAGCATTTCTTGGACTTGAAGTATGAAGATGAGTTGTAGGAAATGTCTTTCTCTTCAAAATTAGCTTTGGATGGAATTTTTCTGATAATCCATGTGAAAGTTATGCCCTGGTCAATTTCAGTTGACTTTTTCAGCTGTCCAAATATAGCAACTTTTGCATCTTGATGACTTTCTGAGCCAAATCTTGAGAATCATGATCAAGCATTGATCAAATAATGTTTGTGGCTTCAAAATGATATGTTGACCAAAAATTTGAACTTTTGACTGTCAAATGACCATTTTGCCCCTACAGTTGACTGTAGTGCAATTTAGGGTTTTGACTGTGCAATTTTGAGCTGAATGCCTTGAAACTTGATATGAAGATGTTTGACCATATTTGTAGGCATATGAGACTTGATTGGGCCTTTGAAAACTTTCAATTCTTGATCAGAACACAAACCCTAGTTTTGACTGTATAGGAGACAGTTGAACTGCATAACCCTTGGGGAATTTTGTGACCTGGCTTGGCCATTTCTTGAAGAATATGGGAGGGCAAATTTTGGGGTGCAACAGTTGCCCCTGTTCAATCTTCTTAGACCTGAGGATGCAGATTGGCTGACGTGCCTTTCGTAATCCGAGGGTAGAAGATGATTGGACACTAGAGTGCCCAGAAATTTGCGCTCGTATGTTAGCAGTGTGATGAGGGAATGGGCTTATAGATGCCATTTGGATATGATGATGGGCTTATAGATGCCATCTGGATATTGATTGCGTAGGAGATTCCTTAGCGAGAACCCGTATACCTGCAAAAGAAAAAAATGAGTACCTGACACGCTGCAGGAGTTGATTTTAGATGCTTGGTATAGATATGTCCTGACTGGTTACAGGAGCTGAGTCTGGAGCTTCAAACGCTGATGAATGAACCAGGTATGGTTACTGTATTAGCGTGAATGGTAAGAGAACCTTGGGCGACTTTAACTTCAACAACGCTCGTTGAGAAAAATCTTGGCGGGAATTACCATCTTTGCAATATCGGGAAGAGAACCATAGGCAATTATAATCTCACACTCATCGTCGGAGAGGGGACCATAGGAGACTATCACCTCACACTCATCGTCAGAGAGGGAAATATCTGAAAAGGGATTACTACCTCACGCACCGTCGGAGAGGGAACCATAGGAGGTTTTTTGATAAGGATGTGATGAAGGAATCTGAGACGATTGCTACTCCAAATATACGATGAAGGAATCGGGGACGATTACTACCCCAGCAGGACGATGAAGGAATCTGAGACGATTGCTACTCCAAATATATGATGAAGGAATCTGGGACGATTACTACCTCAGCGGGATGATGAAGGAATCTGGGACGATTACTACCTCAGCGGGATGATGAAGGAATCTGGGACGATTACTACCTCAGCGGGATGATGAAGGAATCTGGGACGATTACTACCTCAGCGGGATGATGAAGGAATCTGGGACGATTACTACCTCAGCAGGACGATGAAGGAATCTGAGACGATTGCTACTCCAAATATATGATGAAGGAATCTGGGACGATTACTACCTCAGCAGGACGATGAAGGAATCTGGGACGATTACTACCTCAGCGGGATGATGAAGGAATCTGGGACGATTACTACCTCAGCGGGATGATGAAGGAATCTGGGACGATTACTACCTCAGCAGGACGATGAAGGAATCTGAGACGATTGCTACTCCAAATATATGATGAAGGAATCTGGGACGATTACTACCTCAGCAGGACGATGAAGGAATCTGGGACGATTACTACCTCAGCGGGATGATGAAGGAATCTGGGACGATTACTACCTCAGCAGGACGATGAAGGAATCTGAGACGATTGCTACTCCAAATATATGATGAAGGAATCTGGGACGATTACTACCTCAGCAGGACGATGAAGGAATCTGAGACGATTGCTACCTCAGCGGGATGATGAAGGAATCTGGGACGATTACTACCTCAGCAGGTAAAGACTTTTATCTGTTGATCGTTCTTTCCTGAAAAGTAACGAATTAGTTGTATGCGATGTCATAATGCATGAATTGCATGATTTTAAGATGTTCTCAAAAATGAATGAGATCGGGGTCATATGATGCGTCTATGCATGCTATAATGATGTATGTGACGTTTTATGAATGTGTTTTTCGTCTAGGAAAGTAAATCCTTGACGGGTGCCGGGAAGTCGTATCCTGGGCTGATGTTGAAGAGTAAGCTTTGCTTCCACTGGGGATGATAACTGCAAGAATACCGGTAGGAGAAGATGACTTCGTTGCGGAATAAACTTGGCAAATGGACGATTCTGCGAGGAGAGAAGATACTCTGACGATCATGCTGGGAAGCAATACTCTGTGGGGAGATGCTTTGCTGAGTTGTTGATAATTCTGCTGAGGATATCCTTGTTGTTGGAAGTGTTAATGGACTTCGCTGGGGGTAAGAAGATTTCGTCGAGGACGCTCTTTCCGTGGCTTTTGGCTGAGGATAACCCAGTTATATCCTGTTAAGGAAATAACTCTTTAACTCAAGCCGGACGACGCGTTCGTGTTCTGCGAGGATAAGCTTCCAGAATTTGCTGGGGATAAGCTTACTGCTTGGGGATATGAGTTCCAACTTTCCTGGGGAACGGGGTTGGACTCTTCTGGGGAAGTATTGAACTGTATTGGTCATGTTCTTCAACGGAACCTACCCTGACACCTTGGAGGATAGAACAATCAGATTTCTTAGACCATTCTTTATTGCCCCTGTTTCTATGGGGGAAGGCACCTGTGGGGTGCTGATAGCTGTTGATGGACAAACTCTCTTCTGGTAGGCAGGTGACAAGATAACAGGACGTAGTCGTACGCTTTAATCCCTAACTTTTGCCTGGACCGCCCTTTCGGGTTTTCAGTCCACCGGGATACCCATTTTTGCCCAAGCCGCCTTTTCAGGTTTTCGACTTGCCGGGTGTACAGATTTTTTTCATTTTCATCCCTTCATTTTGCCCGAACCCTTTTGGTTCGCCGGGAAGCCCTTATTTTTGCCTAGGTATGTCAACCTAGCGGGTCTTTGATTGTGCGTAGTATTTTTCGACTATGTCCATGCTCTCAGAATGTTGGGGGTTGCCCCTGCTAGCAGTGTTGCCATATTACCAGAAGGTATTTGATCAGGTCAGATTTGATGCTGGAATGCCCCAAGTGACTCAAGCAGAGATTTGCCCCAGGCTTTTGGCCTTTTGAGAGATTCTCTGGACATTGCCTTAACTGCCCCAGATGATGGACAATAGTTATGCCATGCCCCTTGATTGAAAGTGCTTTTGTTCACTAGGTATTCATCGTGCGAATTTTCCCGTTGTTCAAACAAAAAGTCATATGCAAACAAAGTTATGTTAAAAATGCAAAGCTTATGTCTGTCTTGAAGATTTTGAAAATGCATTTTTATTTCATAAAACAAGTGATTGTTTGTAAAACGTGATGTCAACTTCGTATTTACCGTAGCTTTAAGGAGTCAGGATACCTTCGTAACAGTATGCTTTCGAACTAACCCATGCTTCAGCTAGGACTTTTGAGGGTTATAACGTGGCCTGGTTCACGGTTTAAGAAACAAAGGATAAAGGCTCAAATTTTATTTGTACCCACCCGCTCTTCGTGATGTTCTCCAAACCTAAACTCAGTTGATCATGCATTAGACCTTGCTTGAGTCTTTGTTTTGATGTACCAGTAATGGTTCAGATGTTGACAATTTTGAATAGGCAGTCATTTTTGCTTTGGTTGAGGGTTTGTGAGACCTCTTTCTTGACTTTTGTTATCCCTTTCTTTTTTTGCCTGAGCTGTTTCCCTTTTTTTGGAATTACAGTCAGCGGGATGCCCCAGTTTCATAAATCCCCTTTGTAGGTTTAGACTTTTTGGGCTTTTCATTTATGAATTTTGATGATGACTGCCTGTCCTTTTGATTGTTCTGAACCATCACTGTCTTTTGTTTATTCAAGGACCTCTTTGGTGCCATTCGTTATGCACTTGGATCACTGAGAGACTACCCTGCCCCAGGTTATGATTAAGGGTTTTGATTTTCGAAAATAAAAACTCCTACTTCTTTGGCTCAGATGGGTTGACGAGGGATTATCATCCTTATAACTCCAGTGTTTAGGAATTGAAACAATGCCTGTACCTCATCAGCGGGGTCTGTTCAAAAGCATACTGTAGAGATCGTGGTATCATTTTCGTCATCCTCCCTCAAGAGGCTCAGAGTTATTAACCGAGAGTTGACATCAGAAAAAATATGAAAAGAATATAACAAAAATAATTGTATTAATTCCCCAAAACAGACATATGCGATGCATTGATAGAATAAAAGAGTTTGCTATGACATTAATTGTTTGTATAAGCAAAGAAAAATACAACTCAAAAATTCAAATAAACAAAAGGTCTTCAATGATTGGGCAACGGAGCAGTGATTATGTTCGGAGTCTCAGACACTTCAAACTGAATCTCCCCGGCGTCGATCATGTCTTGAATTTTGTTCTTGAGAGGCCAGCAGTTGTCTGTAGTATGCCCCGGGCTATCTGAATGATATGCGCACCTATCGTTGGGATGATAGTTGGGTGCAGAAGTGTTCGGATTCCGAAGAGGAGCCCTTAAGGTGATCAACCCTGCCTTCAACATTTGTTGCAGTGCTTGATCCAGCGACATATTGAGTTTGGTATACTGTCGTTTCTCCTTGCGCTGCTGCCCCTGTCCTTGTTGAGCAGGTCCAGGATTGGAGATTTGGATTGCCCCTGCCTCATGACGGCTCTTTTTACCGTGCACGGCATTGGATTCTTTCTTTCCATGATGAGGCTTTTTGTCCGAAGGTGCAGCCTCTTGAATTTTCCCAGACCGGATGCCAGCTTCAATTCTCTCCCCGGTCAAGATAAGATCTGTGAACCCAGCAGAAGAATTCCCGATGAGATGGTTGAAAAATGGCCCAGATAGGGTCCCCAAGAACATGTCCACAAGTTCCCGATCAGTCAGAGGCGGTTGTACCCTTCCAGCAAGATCCCTCCATTTCTGCGCATATTCTTTAAAACCTTCACTTGATCCTAACGACATACCCTGGAGTTGGGTACGCGTAGGGGCAAGGTCGGCATTATATTGATACTGCTTATAGAAAGCAGTAGCCAAGTCCTCCCAGTTACGAACTTTGGTCCCATCCAGCTGATAGAACCATTCGAGATGAGTCCCTGAAAGACTCTCCTGGAAGAAGTGGATCCACAAATTCTTGTCCACCGTATATGGCTGAATCTTCCGAACATAGGACCTTAGATGCAGCTTGGGGCAAGACGCCCCGTCATATTTGATGAAGGATGGTGCTTTGAACTTATGCGGGATAATCACACCGGTTGACAAACCCAGATCTCCGAAATCCAACCCAGGTACCTGTTGAACCTCCATAGCCTTCAACCTATCCTCCAACTGTTTGTACTTGTCCTCAGCCGGAGGGTACTGCTCTTCATCAAAATCTGTCTCGTTATCGGAGACCACTGGACTGGGAACCTCTCTCTCATGGTGACTGCTTTCCCTCACAGATGGGGTAGTCCTCTCAGTTTCAGTCTGCGGTGTATTCCCAGCTCTGCGCCTAGGGCTGAACAGGACAGTCCTCTTCTTTTTCTTGTCCTTCTTCAAAAGCAGAGCCTTCAGGTCTTGTTGCCCCTGGGTCAAATTCATGATCAGCTCTTGGAACTGGGCGTTCTGAGCCTGGAGGTCCTTGATAGTCTGCTCGGCTGATGATTCAGGATTCATGGCGATCGGCTGAAATAAACAGCGGAGAAGGGTAAGCAACCTGTCTAAGGGATACCTGCAATGCAATGAGATGTATGATATGCATGAAATGTTTTCAAGGACCTCGCGGGGTAAACAAGGAAATTTGTTAGCGTTGAGAACCGGTAGCTTGATTGTAAGAACTTCATTTTGTTGAGAGTCCTTCATCAAGGGTCAAAGGCTCACCATATCCAGTGGGTCATAGCCCCTGACACTCTTAGCTAGAGGAAAATAAATCCTCTTTGCCCCTTGCTGGATGTTTGATTCATCATGACCTGCATCACAAGCCCTTGAGATCCTTGAAATGGGTTAGGATGTATGCAATGGTATGATGTCATGCTATGCATGGGGTGATGTGGGTAAACCCTGTTATGAGTCCCACTTAAGGACTATAAACAACCCTGCAAGAAATTTAGTACCCTGTTATGAGTCCCAGTTGAGGGCTATAAACAAAACCTGCAAGAAATTTGGTAAACCCTGTTATGAGTCCCAGTTAAGGACTATAAACAGAACCTGCAAGTAGTTAGTACACCCTGTTATGAGTCCCAATTAAGGACTATAAACAAGACCTGCAAGAAACAAGTGTTAGGCAACAAGCATGCGAATAGGCAAGTACGAAGGCACGCAAGTCACACAAGAGAAGCCCTTAGGGTTTAGGCCAGCATGGGGTCTAGGTATTACCCTCTTGAAGTTGGTGGGCTCAACCTGTCCTAATCAAAGTAACCGGGTTCTAAGGTTCCCAATATCACGGGATTGCTTTCATTGTTCATCGTTTCGATTTAGCCACTGAACTGGCGACCGAAATATTCCAGGAAAGCAACCCTCAGTTGAGTGTAGTATCGAGTATCAACCAACCTCGGACTGCACCAAAGTCAGTTATCTCACTACCCTAAAGAGGCCAAGATAGTTCAATTAAGGTTCCTAAGGTCTGTTGATGCTTCACGACACCACGCGGAGGCCCCGTACTCTCCTTGACTGAACTCAAGGGTTACCGGTACACACCAAAGTGCCACATCAACGTAGCAGACTGTTTCAACCGTGTCGGTATACCCCGCACAGTTCCCTCACAGCCTTGTTGCTACTTTCTAAGAAGGTATCCCCCAGATCCGGGTTTAGGATCTATAGAACTCCCAAGCAACCCACAATTTAAAGCACACAAAGAAGACAATTGAAAACATAGTTGTGACCTAGCCCTAAGGTATACCTCACTTTAAAAGATGTCCCCAGCAGAGTCGCCAGTTCTGTGATCGGTGGATCTGGAACTGACTGTTTAACGCTGGTTCGCGAAATGTCGCGGAAGCAAGAGTCGCCACCGTCTTTTATTTTCTCCAAATGGAAAGGACAAAAGCACAGAAAAATTCCTTAAAGAGATTGCTCTCGGTTCGGGAGGTAGATTATAGAAAGGGAAGGTGTTAGCACCCTTTCTATCCATGGTTATCCATGGGCTCTTAGATACTTGCTCAATGTGTTTTCAAAATTGTTTGCTTGCTTTTCAATGTGGGTTTAAAAAAAGTTTCTTTGAAAAATTTCAGATCGACTCGTACGTCAGAGTGTTTGAAAAATTTGCTTTGAAAGCTTTTGAAAATGTGTCAGTGTGAAAAGTCTTTTTGAGTTTGTTTTGAGATTAGAGCAAGTATCCTTGAGAACCTACCTACCCTAAGGAATTCGTCTGTGTAAATGTCCTTTAAAGTAGTGCCATCCCACCATTGAGAGGTAGGTAGCACCACCGTTGGAGGTGTTAGGGTCAATTCGAGTTTAGGGACGTGGTGATCACCAGAGCAATGGGAAGACACCTTAGAAGCTACCCTCATGCCAGGTTCCCGGATCATGAGGACTTACTAAGACGTCCTCTACTCGACGACCACCTTTCGAGGCAAGGCAACAGTGAGGCGTACCCTAGGGGTGGTGTGTGCGAATTGTGTGTCGTTTTCATTGATATTTGTCTTGTTCATGTCAGGTGATCTACGCGTTTGTTTTTATTTTTTTTGTCATTCATTCTTGCATGCATTTATTTAACAGTTAAAAATTTGCGGGAAAGTAAAGATCTAAAGCTATTACAAAAGGCGCGGGTCCACATCGCCAAAATTAACCAGGACCCGATTTGACGGAAAATAAAGAAAGAATTAAAGAAAATAAAGAATTAAAAAGTGCGAGAAGTTAATTACAAGGCTTTGGGACATGTACATAATTACAATAAGCGACAAAGTAAAATGCGCGAAATTAATAATTAAAAGTATGGGCGTTGGACCCTTTTGCAAAAAATTAAAATTGATGAATTAGTTGGAATTAAAGATTAAATGAAAAATTAAATGTTTTTTTTTGTATTTTTGTATTTTTTAAGATTTAATGGAAAAGAATTATTGAAATTAAAATAAAACGTCAAACCCTAATTCTAGTGTTTTTTAAGTTTATTGTAAAAATATTAAGTCTTAACCTAATTTAAATCTAAATTAACTTACATGCAAAATTTAATTATAAAAAATAAATAAATAAAATATTATTATTGAAAAAAAGGGAAATTAAAAAGAATTAACAATTAAACCTAAATTCTACATTTTTTATATTTTTTATGAAAAGAATAAAAGTTAAACCTATTTTACTAAATTGATCTACATGTTAATTATTTACAAGAAAATGATCACAATAAAAATATTTATTATTTTTTGGTATTTTCTGATTTTTTATAATGTTTTTGTATTTTGTTAAAAAAAATAATTATTGAATTAAAACAACAAAACAAATAAGATAATAATTAAAAAGATATAAGAAAAATAAAATTAGCAAACCAGAGTGGGGTGTAGTCCCAATTTGTGAGGTGTTGATCCAAGAATATTGGCCCATTAAGCCTGAGGTTTGTTGACCTTTTCAGTTCGTGTGTGATGCGTTGACTGACACTTATTGTGTTCTTCAACCTGTAACCCTTGATCTGGATGCTTTGGACGCGTGGATGGTGATTTCTGGGCGTGCATGAAGATCTTGCAATGGAAGTGCTGCATAGGAATTAGTATTGAAAAATAGTATGAGATTTACACAGACCTGGGACTCGAACCCAGGTCTTGGACAATGCAAAGGAATACGCCTGCCACTGAAGCACTTGAATTACTTTTAACATATAATGGTTAATGAATATAATAAAAAGAAAAGAGAGTTAGTGGATGGCTTGGCGCGAATTTTCAAACGCGCCTATCACGTTTTGACACGGAGTCGTCTTCCCCATTTTTTCTAAAACAAGACCTTTCAGCCACGGTTTTCTGAGCGTTGCGTTAGGTGAGCTATAAGAAAATAGCGAATAGCTCAATTCCAAATATAAATTAGGCGCGATAGTTGGGATTTCTTCGTCTCTAGGCGCTGATTGCAACGGTGGTACTGTGATGGCCTAATTGTTCTTGGTCTGAAAACCCCTAATTTAAGAAACCTGCAACCCTAGAAATTGATTATGGCAAAATCGCATACGATGCATGATTATTCAATTAAATACCATGGTCAGCTTTAGAACCTCATAAGGAACAAGAATCAACAAATAAAATTCACAAATAACGCATAGAATAGAATGTATGATTATGCAAAATTTTTGATACAGTTCCGATTCTAAGTACCAATTCCTTGCGTGTGGATGGATGATATTGGTTGGAATCTGTTCAGGAGTGCCTAAGGAAGCTATTGAAATAGGTTTGGTGTCTTGAATCGCCTTGTAACCTTGAAATCAGTTTTCAATTTTTTGGACAATTTTTCAAGTTTGTATGGAGCTTCTTGCGCAGCTTTTCAGTCTTCTTTCATTAGGTTTATGATCAGGGTTATGTAGTGAGATGATTAGGTCAACAAAACTTGATACAATCCAAGGCATTCAATGATTTTGCAAATTGATTTTCTAAGAATCTTTACATATCTTTTCCATGTGCAATTTGGTGTCAATTAGTTCAAATCAAACCAAAACCTTCCATAATTGGCTAAGCACGAGATATTGAGCCTATAATGTGCATAAAAAGATTTTTTTAGGTCAAGTTTATATTTTCTACATATTTAAATAATTTAAATGAATTAATATTAATATAAATTCAAATGAATAATTAAAAAATGAGAAAATACTTCCCTTTGGGCCAAGTGGTCGTGCATAGGCTTGGAATGATGAATCATGGAAGAAAAATGGGCCCATTAGCATTTTTGGATCATTTGCATCAATGTTGACTTTTCAAAATTCCCAAAAATTTCCCAACTTCCACAAGGCATAACTTGCTCAATTTTTAAGCTTTTAACATGTTCTTGGACATTTTGGAAAGGTCTTTGAGTCCTTTAACCAATGCCTTTGGTCCCATGTCATTTTGATTTACCAATCTCAAGTTATGTCCTTTGACTTAAAGTCCCTTTTTGTTGACTTTTGAAAATGACCTATAATGTTGAAATTGATAACTTTTTGTGAGAGCATTTCTTGGACTTGAAGTATGAAGATGAGTTGTAGGAAATGTCTTTCTCTTCAAAATGAGCTTTGGATGGAATTTTTCTGATAATCCATGTGAAAGTTATGCCCTGGTCAATTTCAGTTGACTTTTTCAACTGTCCAAATATAGCAACTTTTGCATCTTGATGACTTTCTGAGCCAAATCTTGAGAATCATGATCAAGCATTGATCAAATGATGTTTGTGGCTTCAAAATGATATGTTGACCAAAAATTTGAACTTTTGACTGTCAAATGACCATTTTGCCCCTACAGTTGACTGTAGTGCAATTTAGGGTTTTGACTGTGCAATTTTGAGCTGAATGCCTTGAAACTTGATATGAAGATGTTTGACAATATTTGTAGGCATATGAGACTTGATTGGGCCTTTGAAAACTTTCAATTCTTGATCAGAACACAAACCCTAGTTTTGACTGTATAGGAGACAGTTGAACTGCATAACCCTTGGGGAATTTTGTGACCTGGCTTGGCCATTTCTTGAAGAATATGGGAGGGCAAATTTTGGGGTGCAACAGCCAAGTTGGTCAATTATAGGTTCTAAGGTCAGTTGGTGCTTAATGACCCCTTAGAAGACCCATATTCTCCTTGTTCCACCACAAGGGATATCAGTACAAACTAAAGTGCCACACCAACGTAGCTACTGCTTCAACCGTATCGGTCTACACCGTATAGTTCCCTCACAGTCTATTGCTACTTACCTAAAGGGTATCCCCAGATCCGGGTTAGGATCTATAGTAACTCTGATTCAAACCCACAAAGATAAAGCATGCAAATCAAGCAATTGAAAACATTATGAACTAATCCTAAGGTACACCCCACTTATAATTTCCCCAGCAGAGTCGCCAGTTCTGTGATACGGTGGGAAGAACTAACTATTTTTTTTTTGTGCTGGTTTGCATTTTGCGTTTGTGTTCGCAAAATGTCGCGGTAAGCAAGAGTCACCACCGACTTTTATTTTATCCAACAAGGAAAGGAAAAAAGCACCAAAAAAATTCCTTTTTCGAGATATTTCTCGGGTTCGGGGGGTAGATTATAGAAAGGGAAGGTATTAGCACCCTTTCTATCCGTGGTTATCCATGGGCTCTTAGGTACTTGCTCAATTGTTTTCAAAATTTCTTTCTTGGTGCTTGTGGGTTTGAAAAAGTTTTTGTTTTGAAACTTCGATTTAACTCTTGCTTTTGTCCTCAAGAGCGTATGGAGTGTTTTTTGAAAACTTTGTTCGAAAAGGAGTGTAAGTGTGAAAAAGGTTTTGTTTTTTGAAATAGCAAGTATCTAAGAACCATCTACCTACTCAAAAAAGGAATCGTTCTATGCTAATTTCCTTTAGACAATTCTATCCCACTATTAGTGCGTGGGTAGCACCGTCGTTGGAATTTGAGGGTCAATTCGAATGAGGGACATACGGTCACTAAAGCAGTGTTAGGACACCTTAGCGGTAACCCTAATGTCTTAGATCATTTGTTTGAGGCAACAATATCCGAGGTAACCATTTCAAGGCAACTGTGATCTTTTAGACAAGAGGACAACCTCTAAAACGATATATACTCAATGACCGTGTACGAAGGCAACCAAGTGGGGTGTACCCTAAGAGTGCGCATGTGCGAGTGTGTCGTTTTCAGTTATTTTTATCTTTGCACATGTTAAGGGTGATCTAATTTTGATTTTAAGATTTAAACATTTAGTCTTGTCATACAAACCCTATTATCAAACATCTAGCAGTTATAATTTGTGGAATTAAAATGCGGAATTTAAATTACAAGGCGTCGGGTATTTACATCGCCAAAGACAAACCCTTTGAAAAATTAAGTAAAGCGATAAAAATAATTAAATGTCCTATTTAACTATTACAATCCGGAAGCAGGTACATTATTGGATAAAAATAAGTAAAGCGCGCGGGAAATTAAATTGAGTATGAAATTTAGGGTTTTGACCCTTATGAAAGAAAATGCCATCTTTTTGTTGTTTTTGTTGTTTTTATTTTAAGAAAGAAAAATAAACCTAAGTTAAATAACTAAATATTAATAAATTAATTAAATGAAAAATAAATTATTTTTTTGGAGTTTTTGATTATTTAGGAAAGAAATTAAAAATGATTAAATTAGTGGTTAATATCTAATTAAATCTAATTAATTTAAAATTATTTACAAAATAAATCAAAGTTTTCTAATTAAAAACCTAATCAATTAATAAGTTTATTAAGAAAAATAAAAGTTTAAAATTTGATTGAATAAAAAAAATATTTTTTGTGATTTTATTTAATAAAAACAAAATTTTGTGATTGGTTAGAAAATTAAATAAATAAAATAAAACAATTAATCAAGACAAAATAAATAAAGAGAGAGGAGTGTTGGGCCTGTTTTGAGGGTGTGAGAAGCAATATTGTAGGCCCATTAGTGCTGGCCTTTTTGACTTTTTTGGATCTGGTACACATGCATTGACCAGCGCTTTTGTAGACCTTCAATCCCTGGCCATCAGATCTGACAAATGGCCATCTGGCGCTTAGATTGGTGATGGCATATGGTGGATTGCAAACTTGAGCGCGCACTGGAATATCTGAAAAATAATAACATTGAGAAAGGGGGGGACCTGGGATTCGAACCCAGGTCCTGAAGGGGAATACACTGCTCACTTTGCCACTGCACCATGCTGCTTTAGTTGTTAACATAATGGATATTAATCATAATATAATAAAACAAAAACAAATGGTCAGAAATTAAAAAAAAACGCCAAGATTTGAATGGCCCAATAGAGGGATGCCACGCATCATCCCCAACCTCTCGTCTGTGGCTAAAACGCCAAACACTTATACCAACGGACAGAAGTCCGTAGCTACAGGCATGTCCATCTCCAAAACCCTGTACAGGCCATAAAAATGAATTTCAAAGGCATGGTCATGTTCGTCTCACCCTCCCGGTCACAACCATATCCATTATGTGAACCAATTGTACCTGAAACAAAAATACCCAAAAACACAGACCAAACCCTAACAATGGTGGCTTTCTATTCAGGCCAGATAAATGCAATTGAATAATATGAAAAGCTTGCAAATTATCTTGTGATTACAAATATGCCATTAGATTGTTCAATAGATGCCAGGATACTTCAAATCGAATTCAAGAACAATGTTGTGTTACGTGAGACTTACAGTGCGTTTGGAAGCTTGAGGATGCGTGATTTTAATCGAGCTAGCTTGTGTGAATGTCCAGGAAGCGATTGGAACAAGTCTCGATCCCTGAAACTGCCTCTAACCTGGGTTTTGATCTCAAGCTTTTTTATGATTTTTCTCACTTTTATTCTGCCTCTTCCAACACTTGCCAACCCTTATTTCGTGTGCTTTTGCTTGCTTATGTATCACTCAATGCATTAGGTTTACAAACTTGGTACAAATCTCCCTCTATCAATGACTTTGATGTGGATTTGATTCTTCCATTAAATCTTTCCAAATTTGCCTAGTTCCAATCTTCTTGCACATGATTTGATTTGATACGAATTTGATGATGATGATAGTTGTAATGAAATCCTGAAATAGCCAAAAGATCATGTGTTATCAAGGCTTTAGATTTTATATGATTTTATTTGATTTAAACTAAATTTATTCAAATAAAAATCAAATTAAATAATAAAAATGTGATGTGGACACATGGCTGAAGCTAGAGCACGTGGGAAATGATGCAAACTCAAATCAAGTGAAAAATAATGGGCCCATTTGACAAAATTTGAAGTTTTGGGGATAGTTGACTTTTGGCAATTTTGCAAAAAAGTCCAACTTCAACAGTGCATAACTTCTTCAATTTTAAACTTTTGGAAGTGTTATTGGACTTTTTAGAAATCTTGAGATGTCCTCTAACCAACCCTCTTGGTGTCATATAATTTTGATATTCCATGCTCAAGTTATAAGCTTTGAAAAAAAAGGTGTTTTTGTTGACTTTCAAAAATGACCTATAATGTCCAAATTCATAACTTCTTGTGAGTGCATTTTTGATTTTGGGGTATGAATATGGACTGTAGGAAATTGCATCCTCTTCAAAATGAGCTTTGTATGGGTCATTTATCATAAAGTATGAGAAAGTTATGCTTGGTCAAAGTTGAGTTAACTTTTCCTACAAAACCCTAATTTAGCAACTTTTGAATCTTGATGAATTTTGAGCAATCCTTGATGAATCATGATCAACACTTGATCAAATGATGAAACATCCTTCAAAATGAGAATGTTGACAAAAATTCTTTAAGTTTGACTGTATTTGGGTCACAATTGACTTTTGCCCTAGCACAGTCGATTTTTGGACCTTTTGGGCAATTGACTGAGCAAACTTCCTCTGTAAGACTTGAAATTGGACATGGATGATCTTGAGAACATATTAGGACATTAGGGAGGACTTGAGGTCATTTTGACTCAAGGATCTTGATGCAACACAAAACCCTAATTTGGGGTAGACTGCCTTAGGAGATAGCTTGTCTGACCAACTCTTGAGCCACCTTGAGCAACTTGGAGATTTTTCTTGCAATGTCTTGAGGAATATGAGAGGGCAAATTTTGGGGTACAAAAAGCATATCATGAGGACCATTTCTTCGAGCATACCCAAACTATCGTAAATCTAAGCAAGGGTTGTAAGTGATACCTCCTCTAATTCCAAGTAGAGGGACATTAGGGAATTCCCCATAACGGTCAATGATAAAAGTGTCTTCCAAGGATCGAGAACACCAATGAACATCAGAGTGGGTGAGGGACATCATCCTTTGAGACCATGTCAATCCTTGCTCGTTCTTCAATACTGATCAAGGTAGATGCGAAGTAAACCACTTGGCGAGTAGGGGAATGCAACATAAGAGAGTACCTCTTTTCTTCACGGTGCAAGTATGGAGACAATGTAAAATGTCTCTGAGCAAAGTAGGGTCAGGATTACGAGAGAGAAAGATTTTGATGGCATTCACATATATGAATTGGTCCGAATTGGGGAATAGAACCAAACCATAGATTAGAAGGGCCAGGATATCTTCAAAGGCCTGAAAATCCATATCTTCCCAGAATGAACGAGCCTTCTCCAATAGAAACTTGGCTAGGAACCCTTTAACTTCGCTTCTTGTCTCCTAATTTGCTATGATGTCGGCTCTCTTCAGATGCAAAGCTTCGACAATGACTTCAGGTTTCAGAATCCCTTCTAGACCGGTGAACAGTATTTGATCAAGCACGGGAACTCCTAATAATAGAGAGAACTCTTCTAGTGTAGGCACCAACTGATAGTCAGGAAAGGTGAAGCAAGGATATATGGGATCAAAGAATTAGAAGAGCACACACATCATTTCCTCTTGGAAATTGGAGGTAGCCAAACTAGGGAGTCGACCATATTTCTTGGTAAAAGGAGAATCTCCAGGCACCCTTGATACTAACTCTTGGAGTTGAGGGTGTGCTTTCACGAAGCTGATTCAGATGGTGTTCCTTCATACGGGATTCATGGCCTACAAAATAAAGCAAAGATAAATTCTAAATCCTTGAAATGGTTAGTGAGAATGCTTATGATGTTATGATGTTTATGATGTTATGTACAAGTATGCAAAGCAAGCAAGTTATTATGTACACACAAAACAGATAAGTCCTTAGGTTCAGGCTTGCATGGAGTTTGTAGGTAAGTACCCTCTTGAAGTTTAGTTGGCTCAACCTGTCCTACAAAGTAACCGGGTTCTAGGGGATCTCAATATCCATGACCTTTCCTTTAGGCACTGTCTCAGCACAATCAATCTTTTCTTGCGGCCGAGATATCCCAAAAGTTTGGTCTCAATGAGTGTAGTATCAAGTATCAACCTATTTTCAGCTTTCCACTGAAATCGGTCATCTCACTACTTCCTAATGGCCAAGTTATTCAATTAAGGTTCTAAAGTCAGTTAGTGCTTCATGACGCTGCTCAGCGGCCCCGTATTCTCCTCGATTCAACACAAGGGATACCAGTACCAACAAATACGTCACACTAACATAGCCTTTGCTTCAACCATATCGGTCTACACTGTACAGTTTCCACAATCTATTGCTACTTACCTAAAAGGGTTCCCCAGATCCGGGTAGAGGATCAAAACAAACCCAAACAAGGAACCATAATGTAAAGCAAGCAAGTCAAACAATGAAAAATAAAGGTGATCTAGCCCTAAGGTAACCTCACTTTTAAGAAATTTCCCAGCAGAGTCGCCAGTTCTGTAACACGGTAGGAGAACTGACTCGGGTGTTTCGCATTTGATCGCAATTGTTGCGGATAGTAAGAGTCACCACTGACTTTTCTTTTATCCAATAAGGAAATGTTGAAAAGAACGGGAAATACATTTCGAGATTATTTTCTTGAGTTCCGGGGGTAGGTTATGAAAAGGGAAGGTATTAGCACATGTTGTACCCCAAAATTTTCCCTCCTATTTTTCCACAAGAAATCATAGCTTCGGGCTTTTCCTGACTTTTTAGATTGGCTCAAGAATCAGTCAAACAGACTTTTTCTTATCATTCTATCCAATTTAGGGTTTTCATGGACTTTGGAACAGTTCAGGCAGATTATTAGGGTTTTGTTAAGTTTGGCTCAGGGTTTGATCAGGCGAATGCTTTTGTGAAAATTAAATCAAGAACTAGGGTTTGTGTGCGCATTCTCAGGAAGAATTAGTTCTACAGTCCTTTTCAATTTACTCTGGGATATGGGTTGAGGCTTCTGATTGAGAGTTTGCAGTGTTTTGATTTAATCAGTGAAAAAAAGGACATGTGGACATTTGTTGTTTAGCTGTGCAATGCTTTGATTATTCGGAACGCCAGACGTTTATTGATTATTTATCATTTGAGTTAGAATAGTTGGGATTTACTTCCAGTTATTATAATTTAAGAAATATGAATAATTAAATAAACAATTGAAGAAGAATTAAAAGGAATATCAATAAAAAGACTTTTATTTATTTTTAATTATTTGTACAAATGTTATTTAAATACAGTAATTATTTACAAGTATTTATAATAATATTTGTTACAATGATTAAAAGTGAAATAAAATTGCATCCTAAGTTTCCTAAGTCTTCGTCTTCTATTTGCTGCTCCCCATTGCTCAATTGATTTTCATCTGCAAAAACAAAGAAAGGGAAGAAGTCAAATGCAGATAAAATAAAAAGAGGAAGACAGTTAATTTAAAGCTCATCATTAAAAGTGACTGGCCGGAATCAGTTTATTCACCCTCTCTGCAAATCACAAGAAATTCTTGGTTCACAAAGAGGGATAGAAATATGCTTGCAAAAAATATGAAATGCACAAAGCTACAATATTGCACAGTTCAAAATTTCAAAACCAATGCACAAAGTCCAAACTGAACTGATTGCAAACTGAAGAAACTAAACCAAGTCCAATGTCAAAACCAAATTGTCCAAAAGCTATCAAAAGGCTATCCAAAAAGCTGTCAACAAAGTACACAAGATATGCAGGAAATTTGAAAGTATGCAGAGGAAAACTAATGTGCAAGCAACATTCAAAATCATCATTTTCAAGCCAATCACTTTTTCAGAGCATAGTACAGTTTTAAGCAATAAATAAATGCTTTTTAATCTGTAGAGAGAGAGAAAAAGAGAGAGAGAAGAGGCTTACATGCTTGAGGCTTAGAAAAAGATATAAACAAGTTATCAGAACACAATGAAGGGGGGGGGGCAGAAAATACCAAGAAACAACACAAACTGAACTGTAACATTCAAACACCCCAAAACCTAAACTCACAAATCAAAACCAGCACATCATCCTGTAAACAATAAACATGTCCAAAACACAACCCAGAAATATGCCTCAAACTCAGTAAACTGCATAGCCAGCATTCAAGTCCTGAACCCCAACAAGCCTGAAGCCTGCCTATACTGATAAGTTTGTTCATCAAAAACAAACAAGTTACAAACATGGCCCAGGAACCTGTTACAATCATAAGCCTGTTTCAACCTGCCTAAAAGCCATACATAGCATACCAAGCCTTTATTCAAACAAACTGTCAAACACAATCCATAGCCCTTATTCAAACCAGCAAATTCCAATCAAACCTGAAACTTCAAGCCCAACCAAACACAAGCCTTGAAGCATCATAACCAACAAAGCCCTCAGAGTAACCTCATCATAGGGCCAATAACCAACAAAAACAATACTCAAAGCCATCAATCAGAGGCAAACAGAAGAAGAGGAAAAGAAACTCAGATATCATAATCAAATCCAAAAGGGAAGCAAAAGCATTTCAGAGTCAGAAAAACATCATACTCAGAAGCAAGAACATCATACAAAGCCAGCAATCAGGAAGAGGAAAAGAAGTGTTCAGAAACAGGTAAGCAAAGGGTTTTCAGAAAAACATCATCATAAAACCACAGAGGGTACTAGACAAACCAGGGAAAGCCACAAAGCTCACAGCATCACCACTCCTTCGCCTCCGGCCGCCTAAAGCGCCTCCAGCTCTCTCCTCCTCTCCAAGCGACGAACCCTCCAAAGGTATAACTTTCCACTCCCTCTTTTCACACCTCACATGAACAACAACACATAAAATCAGAACACATAAAGGTTGAGAACATGCAAAAGCTTGAAACCCTAAAAGTGCGTTAAAACATAAAACTATGAGATCATTACCCTGCAAACATCGCCTGGACATGACCATGGGGAAAGGAGAGAGGGATGATGGCGCCTGGAAGCGGGGACGGAGAGGGAGTCAGAATCCATGGCTTGAGAAGATGAAGAGGAAAATGAAGCAAAAATGGAGAAGCGGCGCCGTTCGTTCCAAAGATGAAAACCCAAAGTTATGAAACAAACTAATGAAACCCTAAAGCAAAATGTGACAAACGCGTTGGGCCTTGCCCTTTCTAAACCCCTAAGCCCAATAGATCAGGCGCCTTGCACCCCTTGTCTTTGATTCTCATTCATTTTTTGTTTGGGCCAGAATAAGACCCTTAAAGCCCATTCAATTCTTTTTTTAACTAACACTCTTTTTTTTCTTATTATCACATTACACCTTTTTTTTTTACATAACTTATTTTGTTAAATAAATTAATTGTTCACATTAAGTTTTTTCATTAATAATACCTTTTTATGATGGCACTTAAAAATATGTAAACTTTAGATTTAATTAAGTTAATAGATTTTTTGTCTTAAAATTCTTTTTTAACTTTGTACATTAACTAAATACCTAGACAATAGGATAATTAAACTTAAAATATTTTTTCTTTTAATTAAAACTTTTGTATATAAAACATTAACAAAATACATAAAAAATAGGCTTTTTTTTAGATTGAATATTCTTTTTTTTAACTAAAACATTTGTTTGTACATATTAACAAAAATCCAAAAAGAATAAAATACTTAATTTTGCATTAAGTTAAACATCTTGCATCACTTGTAAATAATCATATACACTTACACAAATACTTTTGATACATTGCTTTTATTCTTATATATTGATACATATTACATTTGAGATTGCGATTCGATTTGGTTGTAAATATATTTGGATACTACTCTCCTGATAAGTCTCATCCCCATTTGTAAATATTTGTATCCCCACTCCTCGGATACTTATTTGTAATAGCTTAGACTTTAAATTCCCGCAATTTATCGCTTTCTATATACTGTATAGTAATTAGGGTTTGTATGCGAAGATTCAAAATCAACTGCTAGATAACCTAATACAAGATAAATGCATGACAATCAATACACAATCCACACTTGCACCCCTAGGGTAATCCCGCTTGTTGCCTTCCAAAATGGGCCATGCTTGCATGTTGAGTTTCTTTGGCAAAACAAAACAAATCAAATGATCATAGTCCCTCGATGACGCTTTCGAAGTTGCCTAAACAAAATGATCATAGTCCGTTAAAGCAAAATTGCCAAAGACACTTGGCACCATTGCATTCATGGTCCATACGATGACCCGCGCCCGTCCCGTTAACATCCTAACACAAGATTGTCCACCAAATACAATGGTGGAACAATACTGTTAAAAGGGTTAAAACATATGAAAAATCTTTGAGTAAATTTAGGGGTAGACAACTCTTAGTTACTTGATCAAACTTGCAAAACACACTTACCTACTTTTCAAAACACACTTCACAAATACAATTTCCAAACAACTTTCAAAAACATTGAAATATCTTTTCGAAAAGACAAACACCTTTGTAAAACATTCGAGTAAAGAATTGTTACAACGGTTGCCTAGACAAGGCATCTTTTTCAAAACATTTTCAAACACACACACACACACCACCATTTCAAGCAATTGAAAATCAAAGGCAAGTGATCTAAAACAAGTAACTAAGAGCCCATGGATAACCATGGATGAAAAGGGTGCTAATACCTTCCCTTTTCATAATCTACCCCCCGAACCCACGAAACATCTCAATAGGTTTTTCCTGTGCTTTTTAACCTTTCCTTTAGGATAAAATAAAAAGTCGGTGGCGACTCTTGCTAAACCTAACAAGTGCGAATACAAATGCAAAACCTCAAGTCAGTTCTCCCACCGTATCACAGAACTGGCGACTCTGCTGGGGATATTTTCAAAAGTGGGGTTACCTTAGGGTTTAGATCACCTATACATACTTGCTTTGATTGCTTTACTTTTTGGGTCCTTGTTCGGGTTTGTTGTAAATCCTACACCCGGATTTGGGGGCACCTTTTTAGGTAAATAGCAATAAAACTGTGAGGGAACTGTGCGGGGTATACCGACACAGTTGAAGCAGTAAGTTATGTTAGTGCGACATATTTGTGAGTACCGGTAACCCTTGAGTTCAATCAAGGAGAGTACGGGGCCGCTGAGTGATGTCGTGAAGCACTAACGAACTCTTAGAACCTTAATTGACCATATTAGCCTTTTTAGGGGTAGTGAGATGACCGACTTTGGTGCAGTCCGAAGTTGGTAGATACTCGATACTACACTCATTGAGGGTTGTTTTCTTGGAATATTTTGGTCGCCAGTTAAGTGGCTAAACCTAAACAATGAACACAGAAAATAATCCAATGATATTGAGCTCCTTAGAACCCGATTTCTATTTTAGGACAGGATGAGCCAACTAACTTCAAGAGGGTACTTACCTACAACCCCATGCAAGCCTAAACCTAAGGACTTGTTTGCTTTGTGTGAATATGATTACCTGTATATACACTTACTTGCTTTTGCATACATGTACATAACATCATGACATCATACCATAGCATTTTTTCACTAACCACTTCAAGGATCTTGAGGGTCTTTTGATGCAGGGTCACATTGAACCGGACGTCTACCAAGGGGCAAGAGGTTTCTCCTCTAAACAGATGCCATCAAAGATCAAGTGCAACAACTTGAATCAGGGGCTATGACCCACTTGACATGGTGAGCTTGATTCTCGTGGAAAGACATCCACCGTTGCAAAGTTCTCCAATCAAAGATCAAAGTTCAACCCCTAACATTTTTTTGTGTTTACCCCAAGAGATCCTTGAAAACATTGCATACATATATCATACATATCATTGCATGACAGGTTTCCCATACAGGTTTCCTTATCTTCCTACTGTTTATTTCAGTAAGATGGATATGGAACAAACGGTGAAAGATCTCCAAGCTCAAAACGCTCAATTCCAGCAAATGCTTCTGGCTATGGGTAAAGGGCAAGAGGATCTGAAAGCTCTCCTTCTCAAAGACAAGAAGAAGAAGTCCAAGAAGGGAGCAGGCATCCTGAACTTAAGAAGAAGACCTGAGACCCTAAATCTTTCAACTTCACCCAGCATAGGGGCCAGTCTTGAAGAAGACCATAATCTGGAGATTGATGAAGCTGACTACTCCGAAGAACAATATCCTCCCGCTGATGACAAGTACAAACAGTTGGAGGATCGCCTCAATGCTATGGAGGTTCAACAAATACCTGGCTTGGATTTAGGAGACATGGGTTTGGTTCCTGGATTGGTCATCCCTCCAAAGTTCAAAGTCCCTACCTTGGCTCTGTATGATGGAGTCTTTTGCCCTAAGATGCATCTAAAGTCTTATGTCCGCAAGATTCAACCATACACAACTGACCCAAAGCTTTGGATCCATTTCTTCCAAGAAAGCCTGGTAGGGACTCAACTCGAGTGGTTCTATCAATTGGAGAGTTCTCGCATCCACACCTGGAAGGACTTAGTTGTTGATTTCTATGAGAAGTATCAGTACAATGCTGATCTTGCACCAACTCGTGTGCAATTGCAGAGCATGGCCATGGGTTCTGACGAGAGCTTCAAGGGATATGCCCAAAAGTGGAGAGATCTGGCTGGTAGGGTGCAACCCCCTTTAACTGACAGAGAGTTGATTGACATCTTCATAGGAACTTTGACAGGACCTTTCTTCAATCACTTAATTGGAAGCTCCTCAGCTGGGTTCACCGAGCTAATACTGACCGGCGAAAGGGTCGAAGCTGGCATCAAAAGTGGGAAGATCCAAGGAGCTACTCCCTCAGATGCTCAGAAAATCCCCTACAATGGGAAGAAAGAGTCCAATACAGTGACTGGTCAAAAGAGTCGTCATGATCAACATGTAGGGGCAATCCTGATCTCTGATCCCACGACTGTTCAACAAAAACGGGGCAAGAGGCGTAGGGTGAGATATCAAGAAAGGCAGTATACTGACATCAACATGCCTTTGTCTCAAGCATTACAACATTTGCTGAAGTTGAAGCTAATCACGCTAAAGGATCCTCCTCAAAATCCTGATACTTCCTCTTCCAAGTATAACCCGAGTGTGAGATGTGCCTACCATTCTGACAGTCATGGGCATGACACCGACAACTGTTGGACTTTGAAGAACCAGATTCAAGACTTGATTGATGCTGAGGAGATCAAGTTTTGACCCTCCCGAGACTCCAAACGTGATCACTGCTCCTATGCCAAATCATTGAGAGCGCTTTTGTTTCTTTGAATTTTCAAGTTGTAATCTCTTTGTCATTCAAACAATTATCTATTAATGTCAAACTTTGTTTCATTAATGCATTGCATATGTTTGTCTTGATTTGATCCACTCATTTTCATTACACTTGAACTATGCTTTATACTTTCTTTATGACATTTAACTCTTGATAAAAAGCTGCAAGCCTTTAGAGGGAGGATGACGAAACAATATCATAATCTCATACAGTATGCTTTTGAACAGACCTTGCTGATGATGTACAGGCATTTCTTTCAATTCCCAAACACTGGAGTTATAAGGAAGATAATCCCTAGTCAACCCCTTCGAGCCAAAGAAGTAGGAGTTTTCTGTTCTAAACAATTTGAAACCTTTGATTTAAACCTGGGGCAGGGTAGTCTCTCAGTTAATTCAAAAAGAAATATGCGCATTGAAGTCGCAGACTCTCAGTTCGTAATACAACGAACGACATCAAAAACAAAAAAGCATTCCTCTGGAATCAAAAGACAGTGATGGTTCCTTATCTCATAAGCAGTCATTATCTCTCAAAAAAAGAAAAACCCATTAAGTCAAAACCTATAAGGGAGGCTTAAAAAAGCTGGGGCATCCTGCTGACTGTAATCCCGAAAACAGGAACAGTCAGGCAAAAGTTAGGGATAACAAATCAAAAGAAAGAGGTCATTACAAATCCTCAACAACATGAAAAATGTTGCAAAAGAAAAAAAGAGAGGATGATTGCCCTCCAAATTCAATTGGTGAACCATCATCCAAAAAGTCGTTCCAAACTCGAAAAGAGTTTGACGCGCAATTAACTGAGTCTAGGATTGAAGGACATCACGAAGAGCGGGTGGGTACAAATATACTTTGAGCCTTTATCCTTTGTTTCTTAAACCGTGAACCAAGCCACATTATAACCCTTCAAAAGTCCTAATTGAAGCATGGGTTAGTTCGAAAGCATACTGTTCAACAAGTATCCTGACTCCTGTAAGGCTTTGCTCTAAATCTTGTGTTGAATTTGTCTTATAAAAAGTTTTCTGCTAAAAAACGCATTTTTCAAAACTTCGAGACAAACATAAACTTTACATTGCTTGAATATCATTGTTCGCATGTGGCTATTTGTTTGACAGCGAAGAAATTCATACAGCGAATGTTCGGAGGAACGAAAACTCTCTCAGTGAACAAAATCACTTCAAAAAGGATTACACCTCCATTGACAAATCTTCTATCAACAATGGGGCTTGACATGTCACCATCCAGCACGCCTGGGGCAGTCCAGTCAAAGTTTCAACAGATCTTTCAAAGTTCAGTTAACCTGGGACAGTCCAGTCAAGGTTTCAACAGATCTTTCAAAGTTTAGTTAACCTGGGGCAGTCCAGTCAAGGTTTCAACAAATCTCTCAAAAGTTCAGTTAACCTGGGGTAGTCCAGTCAAGATTTCAACAAAATCTCTCAAAAGTTCAGTAAACTTGGGGCAAGTCTCCGTCACCATCACTTGGGGCATTTGAATGTCAATCTCAAGGGTTACAAACAGTCCAAGTTTCCTGGTAATATCACATACATATGATACTGGGGGCAGTGATGAAACCTCTCTAGCAGACCTGCAGTCATGGGTTTATTTCCCCAACATTTGTCAAGGATTTATTCTCCAGAATAAATTACATTTCAACAACATTCTTAACATATGCAGATTGATCGACATATAAGGTTCCTTCATTTTTTGAAGTAGTAATCATCAAGGTTCCTTCATCTTTTGAAGTAGTAATCATCAAGGTTCCTTCATCTTTTGAAGTAGTAATCATCAAGGTTCCTTCATCTTTGAAGTAGTAATCATCAAGGTTCCTTCATCTTTTGAAGTAGTAATCATCAAGGTTCCTTCATCTTTTGAAGTAGTAATCATCAAGGTTCCTTCATCTTTTGAAGTAGTAATCATCAAGGTTCCTTCATCTTTTGAAGTAGTAATCATCAAGGTTCCTTCATCTTTTGAAGTAGTAATCATCAAGGTTCCTTCATCTTTTGAAGTAGTAATCATCAAGGTTCCTTCATCTTTTGAAGTAGTAATCATCAAGGTTCCTTCATCTTTTGAAGTAGTAATCATCAAGGTTCCTTCATCTTTTGAAGTAGTAATCATCAAGGTTCCTTCATCTTTTGAAGTAGTAATCATCAAGGTTCTTTCATCTTTTGAAGTAGTAATCATCAAGGTTCCTTCATCTTTTGAAGTAGTAATCATCAAGGTTCCTTCATCTTTTGAAGTAGTAATCATCAAGGTTCCTTCATCTTTTGAAGTAGTAATCATCAAGGTTCCTTCATCTGTTGGAGTAGTAATCAAAGGTTCCTTCATCTTTTGGAGTAGTAATCGTCAAAATTTCCTTCATCACCTGCTGGAAATTACAACCACCAACCAGATAACAGACAACTGAAAAATATGTTTCTCTCAAGAATGAAGACTCTCAAACCTCAGAAGATTGGTATACTCCCAGTTTCTGACCGTTAACAACATGAAGATTCTCATCACCTCAGAAGATTGGTACACTCCCAATTTCTGACCCCCAACAGAATGAAGATTCTCATTCTCAAAGTGGCATATAACCTGAGTTCTCAATTCCACAAACAGAGTTTAACTTCAGGATCCTCAGCAGAACAAGAGCTTTCTCAAAGCTGATTTCCCCAGCCAGAGAGCCTTCCAGAACTTAATTCCCCTCAGAGTCAAGTTTCAAAATCCCCCAGTGGAGCTAAAACTTCCAACTGTCAATCCCCAAGCAGAATGAAGACTCTCATTCTCAGTTCCTCACAGGGTATTCAAATATTCCCCAGTGAAGATCTCCTTAAGACAGGAATCCCCAGTAGATTGGCATACAACCCAAGCTCCTGATTCCCCAACAGCGGTCCCAAGACTTCTCATTTTCAACGATCAAAAGATTCTTGCAATCCCCTGCAGCAGTCAAGGAATTACTTTCCCTGGCGGCAGTCAAGATTCTTTTATCTCCTGCCATCCAGGATTCATCTATCCTCAGCAAGACAGCTCATCAGCTCACATGCGCATTCATCACATTCATATCATAAACATTGATATAACATACATTGCATCATGCATCATGACATTGCATACAACTAACTCTTTACCTTTTCAGGAAATATCAGTCGACAGACAAAGATCATCATCTTCCGAGATTCTTTCTAGAAATAGTTCAGATGTGACCCAGACATGGCGACATTCTGATACTTATTCCAGAATTCATCCAGATGCAGTTTTATACGGACTCATCATCAGGAAACCCTACACCGGTTTCTTCTCAACTTCAGATGCAGTTTTACACGGACTCATCATCAAGAAACCCTACACCGGTTCCTTCTCAACTTCAGATGCAGTTTTACACTGAATCATCATCAAGAAGCCCTACACCAGTTCCTTCTTCAACTTCAAGACTTCTGAAAACAGTTCACGGGTTCTCCAGTAACGGATGTTAACCTATCGCTTGTTCAGATTATTCTCAACTTTTGAAAACAGTTTACGGACGCTTCCCAAAAACGGATGTTGCTCTATTGCTTATTCAACCTCAAGACTTCTGAAAACAGTTCACGAGTTCTCCAGTAACGGATGTTAACCTATCGCTTGTTCAGATTCTTCCACCTCTGAAAACAGTTCACGGGTTCTCCAGTAACGAATATTAACCTATCGCTTGTTCAGACCCAGACTTTTGAAAACAGTTTACAGACGCTTCCCAACAACGGATGCTGCTCTATTGCTTATTCAACTCTAAGACTTCTGAAAACAGTTCACGGGTTCTCCAGTAACGGATGTTAACCTATCGCTTGTTCAGATTCTTCTCAACTTTTGAAAACAATTTACGGACGCTTCCCAACAACGGATGCTGCTCTATTGCTTATTCAATTTCAAGACTTCTGAAAACAGTTTACGGACGCTTCCCAACAACGGATGCTGCTCTATTGCTTATTCAATTTCAAGACTTTTGAAAACAGTTTACAGATTCTTCCCAACAACGGATGTTAATCTATCGCTTGTTCATAGGCAACTTTTGAAAACAGTTTACGGATGCTTCCAGACATGGATGTCAATCTATTGCTTGTTCAGACCTACAGTTCAGAAATGTTCCAAAACATGGATACCTTTCTGATACTCGTCCATTCACCAATGACATACAGTTCAACAAACATTTCCAGATGGCATCTCTAAGCCCATCCTCCTACCAGCAATTTCCATATGGCATCTCTAAGCCCATCCCCCGACAAGATTCTGTCACATCCCTAGATGGCATCTATAAGCCCATCACCAAATGGCATCTTTAAGCCCATTCCCTCTACCATCACATCACCGAGTGCAAATTTTTTGGGCACTCTAGTGTCCAATCTCCTTTTACCCTCGAGTCGCGAAAGGCAAACTTGCCAATCTAACTCTTCAGGTTTAAGAAGATTGAATAGGGGCAACTGTTGTACCCAAAAATTTGCCCTCCTATTTTCCACAAGAAATCATAGCTTCGGGCTTTTCCTGACTTTTCAGATTGGCTCAAGAATCAGTCAAACAGACTTTTTCTTATCAGTCTATCCAATTTAGGGTTTTCATGGACTTTGGAACAGTTTAGGCAGATTATTAGGGTTTAGTTGAGTTTGGCTCAGGGTTTGATCAGGCGAATGCTTCTATGAAAATTAAATCAAGAACTAGGGTTTGTGCGTGCATTCTCAGGAAGAATTAGTTCTACAGTCCTTTTCAATTTACTCTGGGATATGGGTTGAGGCTTCTGATTGAGAGTTTGCAGTGTTTTGATTTAATCAGTGAAAAAAATGACATGTGGACGTTTGTTGTTTAGCTGTGCAATGCTTTGATTATTCGGAACGCCGGATGTTTATTGATTATTTATCATTTCTGAGTTAGAATAGTTGGGATTTACTTCCAGTTATTATAATTTAAGAAATATGAATAATTAAATAAACAATTGAAGAAGAATTAAAAGGAATATCAATAAAAAGACTTTTATTTATTTTTAATTATTTGTACAAGTGTTATTTAAATACAGTAATTATTTACAAGTATTTATAATAATATTTGTTACAATGATTAAAAGTGAAATAAAATTGCATCCTAAGTTTCCTAAGTCTTCGTCTTCTATTTGCTGCTCCCCATTGCTCAATTGATTTTCATCTGTAAAAACAAAGAAAGGGAAGAAGTCAAATGTAGATAAAATAAAAAGAGGCAGACAGTTAATTTAAAGCTAATCATTAAAAGTGACTGGTCGGAATCAGTTTATTCACCCTCTCTGCAAATCACAAGAAATTCTTGGTTCACAAAGAAGGATAGAAATATGCTTGCAAAAAATATGAAATGCACAAAGCTACAATATTGCACAGTTCAAAATTTCAAAACCAATGCACAAAGTCCAAACTGAACTGATTGCAAACTGAAGAAACTAAACCAAGTCCAATGTCAAAACCAAATTGTCCAAAAGCTATCAAAAGGCTATCCAAAAAGCTGTCAACAAAGTACACAAGATATGCAGGAAATCTGGAAAGTATGCAGAGGAAAACTAATGTGCAAGCAACATTCAAAATCATCATTTTCAAGCCAATCACTTTTTCAGAGCATAGTACAGTTTTAAGCAATAAACAAATGCTTTTTAATCTGTAGAGAGAGAGAAAAAGAGAGAGAGAAGAGGCTTACAGGCTTGAGGCTTAGAAAAATATATAAACAAGTTATCAGAACACAGTGAAGGGGGGGGGCAGAAAATACCAAGAAACAACACAAACTGAACTGTAACATTCAAACACCCCAAAACCTAAACTCACAAATCAAAACCAGCACATCAACCTGTAAACAATAAACATGTCCAAAACACAACCCAGAAATATGCCTCAAACTCAGTAAACTGCATAGCCAACATTCAAGTCCTGAACCCCAACAAGCCTGAAGCCTGCCTATACTGATAAGTTTGTTCATCAAAAACAAACAAGTTACAAACATGGCCCAGAAACCTATTACAATCATAAGTCTGTTTCAACCTGCCTAAAAGCCATACATAGCATACCAAGCCTTTATTTAAACAAACTGCCAAACACAAGCCATAACCCTTATTCAAACTAGCAAATTCCAATCAAACCTGAAACTTCAAGCCCAACCAAACACAAGCCTTGAAGCATCATAACCAACAAAGCCCTCAGAGTAACCTCATCATAGGTCCAATAACCAACAAAAACAATACTCAAAGCCATCAATCAGAGGCAAACAGAAGAAGAGGAAAAGAAACTCAGATATCATAATCAAATCCAAAAGGGAAGCAAAAGAATTTCAGAGTCAGAAAAACATCATACTCAGAAGCAAGAACATCATACAAAGCCAGCAATCAGGAAGAGGAAAAGAAGTGTTCAAAAACAGGTAAGAAAAGGGTTTTCAAAAAAACATCATCATAAAACCACAGAGGGTACTAGACAAACCAGGGAAAGCCACAAAGCTCACAGCATCACCACTCCTTCGCCTCCGGCCGCCTAAAGCGCCTCCAGCTCTCTCCTCCTCTCCAAGCGACGAACCCTCCAAAGGTATAACTTTCCACTCCCTCTTTTCACACCTCACATGAACAACAACACATAAAATCAGAACACATAAGGTTGAGAACATGCAAAAGCTTGAAACCCTAAAAGTGCGTTAAAACATAAAACTATAAGATCATTACCCTGCAAACATCGTCTCGACATGACCATGGGGAAAGGAGAGAGGGATGATGGCGCTTGGAAGCGGGGACGGAGAGGGAGTCAGAATCCATGGCTTGAGAAGATGAAGAGGAAAATGAAGCAAAAATGGAGAAGCGGCGCCGTTCGTTCCAAAGATGAAAACCCTAAGTTATGAAACAAACTAATGAAACCCTAAAGCAAAATGTGACAAACGCGTTGGGCCTTTCCCTTTCTAAACCCCTAAGCCCAATAGATCAGGCGCCTTGCACCCTTTGTCTTTGATTCTCATTCATTTTTTGTTTGGGCCAGAATAAGACCCTTAAAGCCCATTCAATTCTTTTTTTAACTAACACTCTTTTTTTTCTTATTATCACATTACACCTTTTTTTTACATAACTTATTTTGTTAAATAAATTAATTGTACACATTAAGTTTTTTCATTAATAATACCTTTTTATGACGGCACTTAAAAATATGTAAACTTTAGATTTAATTAAGTTAATAGATTTTTTGTCTTAAAATTCTTTTTTAACTTTGTACATTAACTAAATACCTAGACAATAGGATAATTAAACTTCAAACATTTTTCTTTTAATTAAAACTTTTGTATATAAAACATTAACAAAATACATAAAAAATAGGCTTTTTTTTAACTAAAACATTTGTTTGTACATATTAACAAAAATCCAAAAAGAATAAAATACTTAATTTTGCATTAAGTTAAACATCTTGCATCACTTGTAAATAATCATATACACTTACACAAATACTTTTGATACATTGCTTTTATTCTTATACATTGATACATATTACATTTGAGATTGCGATTCGATTTGGTTGTAAATATATTTGGATACTACTCTCCTGATAAGTCTCATCCCCATTTGTAAATATTTGTACCCCCACTCCTCGGATACTTGTTTGTAATAGCTTAGACTTTAAATTCCCGCAATTTATCGCTTTCTATATACTGTATAGTAATTAGGGTTTGTATGCGAAGATTCAAAATCAACCGCTAGATAACCTAATACAAGATAAATGCATGACAATCAATACACAATCCACACTTGCACCCCTAGGGTAATCCCGCTTGTTGCCTTCCAAAATGGGCCATGCTTGCATGTTGAGTTTCTTTGGCAAAACAAAACAAATCAAATGATCATAGTCCCTTGATGACGCTTTCGAAGTTGCCTAAACAAAATGATCATAGTCCGTTAAAGCAAAATTGCCAAAGACACTTGGCACCATTGCATTCATGGTCCATACGATGACCCGCGCCCGTCCCATTAACATCCTAACACAAGATTGTCCACCAAATACAATGGTGGAACAATACTGTTAAAAGGGTTAAAACATATGAAAAATATTTGAGTAAATTTAGGGGTAGACAACTCTTAGTTACTTGATCAAACTTGCAAAACACACTTGCCTACTTTTAAAAACACACTTCACAAATACAATTTCCAAACAACTTTCAAAAACATTGAAGTATCTTTTCGAAAAGACAAACACCTTTGTAAAATATTCGAGTAAAGAATTGTTACAACGGTTGCCTAGACAAGGCATCTTTTTCAAAACATTTTCAAACACACACACACACCACCATTTCAAGTAATTGAAAATCAAAGGCAAGTGATCTAAAACAAGTAACTAAGAGCCCATGGATAACCATGGATGAAAAGGGTGCTAATACCTTCCCTTTTCATAATCTACCCCCCGAACCCACGAAACATCTCAAAAGGTTTTTCCTGTGCTTTTTAACCTTTCCTTTAGGATAAAATAAAAAGTCGGTGGCGACTCTTTCTAAACCGAACAAGTGCGAATACAAACGCAAAACCTCAAGTCAGTTCTCCCACCGTATCACAGCACCCTTTCCATCTGTAGTTATCTACGGGATCTTAGTTGCTTGCTAGATCACTTGCTTTTTTGTTTGAAAGGGTGTTTGTGATGTGAGTTTTGAAAGTATTTTGAAAAGGAATGTCCTTGTAATGGTTCTCGTCTCTATAAGAACGCGTACAAAGTGTTTTAACTTTTGAAAATGTTCCAAAGTGAAATTGTGGGTGTATAAAAATGTTTTTGTTGTGAGCAAGCGAGAAACTAGGAGCATCCTATCTACTCAAAAGGTCTTAATGTTCTTTTCCACCTCCTTTAGATGTTGCTATCTTACCATTGATTTGGTAAGAAGCCCCACCGTTGGATGTGAAGGGACGGGTGCGGGCCGTTTTGTATAGTCATAGAAGGCAACCTATGGGACGTTTTAGAAATGTTTTTTAGGGACTAGATCGTTTACCGAAGGCAACATTGAGGGTCATCTAGGGACTACGATCTTTTATTAAGGGTCTTTGCTAAAACCCTCATATTCGAGGGACATGACTATTTTCCGAAAGGAAACAAAGTGAGATTATCCTAGAGGTGCTAGTGTGCAAGTGTGTTTTATTGCATGCATTTTGTCTTGCATTTAAAGGTTATCTACTTGTTTATTTTATCTTGCCATATACCCTAATTACTAACAATATATGAAAGCAAATAAAAATGCGGAAAATAAATCCTAAGTTATTACATCATTTCAGAGATGGGGGGTACATATTTGCAAATGGGGATTTATAAGAATTTAAATCCTAATTACCTATTACAACCATATTGAATTATACAATACAAGAAAAGGAAAGGTTTTGTTTTGAAAAATGGTTTTTTTTGTCTTAATAAATTAAAAGGAAAATAATTAGTTAATAAGAAAAAATATTTTTATGCCCTTTTTTATAATAAAAATAATATTAATGCTGAAAATAATAAGAATAAGAAAGAAAAGGAAAAAATAACAAAAAAACAGGATCAACACGTTGCTGAAAACAAAATGAAAGGGACCAGAAGTTTTGATGCTAGGCGTGTTGTAGTTCAGAAAGAAACATTGGAGGGGACCAGAAGTTCTGGGTTGATGTGCGCTGAAGCTCTTGAAATTCTGGTATATGCCAGTCTTCAGATGTTATACTCAATGTCTAGACATCTGATATGACATAATACATACACTGCAAGGTAGATACCCAATTTTTAATATTCAATATAACAGAAGCATAGAGGTTGCCATATCTGCAGTTCTCGAACAAATAGCTTTGGTTTGTAAACTATCCATTCACAGCCTGATGTCTCAACATTGGTTGCAACATCATCTATCACATACCATGAGGTAAACAAACCCCTTAGTTCGGTTTATTATGCACACAAACCAGTAGGATATCCATTTATCTCTTTTGACATCATCTGTAACATTCACACAGTTTTATCCAAGTTGTACCAGATACACTTTGAAGGTGCAGAGGATAGATCACACGATGTATCTAGTTCTGTCCATGATCAACAGAGAGCGAACATCCTTCACAATTCTGTTTCTTTTACACAGATGTCAACATGAGGTCTTAACATGTTCTGAGACATCATCTGTTACATACCAGGTTATGATTTACTGAAGTTTAGAACAGTTAAGGTTAATCATGTACTTTGATGTCATGAGGAATGTTGTGACATCAAACACATAACCAAGGCAGAAAGTAAATAACACAAATCAGTTGTTGACCCAGTTCGGTGAAACACACCTACTCTGGGGGCATACCAAGCCAGGAAGAAGATCCACTATTAGCAATATTAATTCAGGACTAAACTTAACAAGTTCCCATCCTTCACTTAATCATCTACCCAGTGCAACCTATACCTAGGAACTCCTAGATAGAAACCTACCAGTTTCCATTCCTATTGCCGCAGCAACAGAAGTCTTACTCCTACCCAAGAAGCAGTGCCTTCCCACTTGATTTCCTACACTACAATGATTATGAAGTAATGCAGAAATACTTGGACTTGCTTCACAGCTTCATCCAAGAGCACTAAAACTCTTACCTACAGGTTTCGAGTTACATACATGGTAACCTTGCCACACACCGACAGGTTTACCTCCTAAAACACCCCTAATGTTACATTTTCAAAAGTTACTTAAACCCTAGGTTACAATCTGCTATTTATAACCTATTACCCAACTGGATTTGGGCCTTCAAAATCGCAGCAAGCTTTTCTCCTTGCTGTTACAACTCAGCAACAAACTTCTGCTACAATCAAGGTCTTCAAACTTCTAGTTCCTAAAATATCTCCATATTTAGAAACAGTATTTTCTTCAAATATTCTGATTGATTCTTGATTGATCTTCAGATTCTCCATAAGAAACGCCACATATATTCTCAGAATATTTAAGTACCAGAACTGTAACTGAATTACCAATTCCGTTATCATGATGTCAAGACAGATGTCATGACATTACATCTAACATGTTGGTCCAGATGTTGAACTTTTTCAACACCACATATTAAAACAACAGAGGGGATCTGGGTAAACTTGCTTTCTTATTTGTTTTACAAATGAAGCCAACTCTCCAGCCAGGGCACTTACAATCTCCCCCTTTGGCAAATTTTGGCTAAAACAAATAAGTGCAAGTTGTATTTTTGGACCAGGTTACAACACAGTTGAGATGTTACAACATCTTGTCTAACATCTTCTTTTGTAGAGGCTGATGTCCTTTGAGCAAACAACACACCTCTGTCGTCAACTGTGAGCAACTCCACTCCATCGATGCCCCAAGAGGATTTCTTTTCTCCAGATTATTACTTGTGATCATGTAACTCAGATCACAAGTCACAACTATCCTCTTAACTCAGAACACAAGACACAACTAAAGTCACTTACTTAGGGATCATGTTGCTTTCTCCTGAGTCTTGCTGGACATTGCCGTCTGTTGCTTTCACCTGAGTCTCGCCTGAGTCCCTATCCCTATCTTTCTCCCCCTTTTTGGCCAGAATTTGACAAAGACTGCCCATACAGATCCATACCCATGCACAGTTTTCCCAGATGCTAACAAACTTCATATTGCTGAAACCTTCTGATGAAGAGAAGGAATGGAGAGAGTCTTCATAAATAATGCAACTTTGGCATAGATAGTAACGACCTTGGTACTTTACTCTGACAGTTTCAGTGCCCTAGGACTGCTTTTAATGCAGGTACCTACCCTTGGGTTTGACCCTTTGACCATGTCAGGATGCCCTTTTAAAACAGACATTTGTCTTTTAGAACAGACTGCTCCCTTGTCTTAGGATCCCCTTCCCAAGAAACATCGTTGGTACATTACACTCTGCATTAGTTATATAATACCTTTATTAGATGATAAGTTATCACCTAAACATTCCAGCTTACTAAACTGTTTCATAATGAGACACAACAGCTCTGTTTTCTTAGCAGATGAAAACATGCTCAAATCCTATGTCGTTATACATTCCGCTATTTTCAGATTTAGCAGCTTGAAGCCATTCCATTTTCTCAAAGTGGATGGTTACTCCACATGGATTTATTAGTAATAATCCATACTTCATCCAATTTTCCTCCTGTCTGTAGTTTTAGAGGAAATTAGGAACAATGTCATTACCGATGTGATGACATTTGGTCAGACATAGTCTTCTTCAGTTTTGAACACATCATTCCAATAGTTAATAAGGTGCCACACTTTATATCCTACAAGTTTGATGAAGACCTTTTGTACAAACCAATACTCCCCCTGTTAGGGCCAATCACTTCTTCTCATGGAAACAAGTAGGACACATTCAATACTCAGTTGGACCTTCAAAGCAGCTTCTGATTCAAAGTGAATAAGACCCCTTGATGAATGGAAAACATAAGACGCATCTTCATGTCTTCAAGAGCGCACCCTCTGTTCAATTATATTGGTTGAACGCATCCATACTCTGAATCAGCCTTTCTTTAGAACAAGTTAGAACATCCTTGGTCTAAGTCAACCTTCTTCTGATCATAGCATCACAACAAGTCAGAACATCCATACTCTGATTTATGCTCTCTCAGCTGCCACATGTTGATTATCTCCTTCATGAATCCTCATAAGAGGAAATCAAATGCCACCTTTTGACTTCTCCATGTTTCTCAGACTTTTGCCAGAGATATTCTGATCTTCCAATTGAAGTTTGAACTTCAAGCTACAAGTTATCACAAAAGGCTTAGATACACAAAGACAGGAACATGTAACATCTTCTCCACCCAACAACTCCACAGAGTTGCAAAGAGACGATCTTTTTGAAGTATCCAATCTTCAACTTCGTAGATTGTCCTGTCTTAAGTTGATGTGCCACTTCACCAACTAAGAATCTGATGTTGAACCAAATGTCACAACATTATGTTATAACATCTAGTTGTTGAATTCAGCTCCTCCTTATGCCACTTCTTCTTGACTTTACCATTAGCTAATTCACTTCCTTACCTAGATCAGAACCAGACTGATCCAAGTAACCATCATCAAGATTATGATGTCTTCTTTTTCTTGAAGCTTCAAGTCTGAACATGTTTCCAGGAAATCTTTTCAAAGATCAAATGATTTTGCTGTCACCAAAGAGATAGCTCTAAAGCATCACTCTTCCTGTGATCTTTCACAGGATCTAGAAGAAAGAATGTTCCCACATTTTTAAGAACATCGGTTATCTTGAACTTCAAGGATAATCAATTAAATACTTGTACTTGTCACAAATAGCAATAGATCTTAAATCCTTCCAGATCAGATTCATCCTCAGGAATGAGAGATGAATCCTTCCTTGCAAATATGTCACACCACACCCAGAGCCCATGTGACATAGGTCAACAGCCAGCTAAACACCAGGCTGAACTAATGTGAGGAGGTTAACCAACTCTCCCCCTCAAACTACCAATCATGGAAGCTCCACACAAAATATCCATGCATTGTACGCAAATCTCTTGACATGACATATGACATCCCTTGACCAAACTCTGAGTCTTCATATTCTCACATCTTGAAAGAACTTCCACTTCTAATCATGATGTTTATATGACAAGATTCACGATCCCAATCTACTTGTATGAAGGAGCAATAATGTTGCACCATCATTGACTTTTATTAACCAATGGGCTTGTCTTTCTTCACACCATAGTACTCCAGGGAACAACCGCTCAGTCCTGATCAATTTTCAGGAATAAGCCCACCAATAGGGATTGCACAATGTCACATCTCAACCAGCTTTACTTCTAGAGTTCTGACTCCTAAAAGTAACCTTCGGGAGCACACAGACATGATTGACTCTACCATTGTCAACTTTGCACACACAGATGTCTCCTCTTCCAGGTCAGGAGTAGGTTCTTTGTTTGACACCCAAAACATATGCTCTTCAACTAGTAGCATCCTGAACGAAGAGCGTCTTCATGAGTGGACTTGAGAGGACTCAAGTATCTGTGACATCTTCAACAGCTTATGTTGAAATCTTGAATACAGTAGCCTTCAATCCACAAGAGGGGAAACACATCAGAGCTTGAGTTTTGCCAGGTATTGCACAGCGGAAGAACATAATACAACCCAATCTTTGCACACACACTCCACCAGACTAGCCTTCAAAAATAGACCAAGTTTGACTATGGTTCAAACCTCGCATGACTACTATACACAACTTCAGGTGAGCACACATCCTAGGTTTGAAAATAAATTAAACCTAGAGCAGCTACCACACAACCAGGCCAAATGCCAATCACCAAAGACATGTACACACAGTTCCTGTCACGAATAGTCCATCCTCCCACTTCAAGGGACCATTCAGGGAAATAACACGCCATTCCAGGTTACAATCTTCAGTACTCAGATTGACCTTGCAGATACCAGAAAGTATCACCCATGGATCTCATCCAGAAACAGAACAGGATGCCTGCTCTGATACCAATTGAAATTCTGGTATATGCCAGTCTTCAGATGTTATACTCAATGTCTAGACATCTGATATGACATAATACATACACTGCAAGGTAGATACCCAATTTTTAATATTCAATATAACAGAAGCATAGAGGTTGCCATATCTGCAGTTCTCGAACAAATAGCTTTGGTTTGTAAACTATCCATTCACAGCCTGATGTCTCAACATTGGTTGCAACATCATCTATCACATACCATGAGGTAAACAAACCCCTTAGTTCGGTTTATTATGCACACAAACCAGTAGGATATCCATTTATCTCTTTTGACATCATCTGTAACATTCACACAGTTTTATCCAAGTTGTACCAGATACACTTTGAAGGTGCAGAGGATAGATCACACGATGTATCTAGTTCTGTCCATGATCAACAGAGAGCGAACATCCTTCACAATTCTGTTTCTTTTACACAGATGTCAACATGAGGTCTTAACATGTTCTGAGACATCATCTGTTACATACCAGGTTATGATTTACTGAAGTTTAGAACAGTTAAGGTTAATCATGTACTTTGATGTCATGAGGAATGTTGTGACATCAAACACATAACCAAGGCAGAAAGTAAATAACACAAATCAGTTGTTGACCCAGTTCGGTGAAACACACCTACTCTGGGGGCATACCAAGCCAGGAAGAAGATCCACTATTAGCAATATTAATTCAGGACTAAACTTAACAAGTTCCCATCCTTCACTTAATCATCTACCCAGTGCAACCTATACCTAGGAACTCCTAGATAGAAACCTACCAGTTTCCATTCCTATTGCCGCAGCAACAGAAGTCTTACTCCTACCCAAGAAGCAGTGCCTTCCCACTTGATTTCCTACACTACAATGATTATGAAGTAATGCAGAAATACTTGGACTTGCTTCACAGCTTCATCCAAGAGCACTAAAACTCTTACCTACAGGTTTCGAGTTACATACATGGTAACCTTGCCACACACCGACAGGTTTACCTCCTAAAACACCCCTAATGTTACATTTTCAAAAGTTACTTAAACCCTAGGTTACAATCTGCTATTTATAACCTATTACCCAACTGGATTTGGGCCTTCAAAATCGCAGCAAGCTTTTCTCCTTGCTGTTACAACTCAGCAACAAACTTCTGCTACAATCAAGGTCTTCAAACTTCTAGTTCCTAAAATATCTCCATATTTAGAAACAGTATTTTCTTCAAATATTCTGATTGATTCTTGATTGATCTTCAGATTCTCCATAAGAAACGCCACATATATTCTCAGAATATTTAAGTACCAGAACTGTAACTGAATTACCAATTCCGTTATCATGATGTCAAGACAGATGTCATGACATTACATCTAACATGTTGGTCCAGATGTTGAACTTTTTCAACACCACATATTAAAACAACAGAGGGGATCTGGGTAAACTTGCTTTCTTATTTGTTTTACAAATGAAGCCAACTCTCCAGCCAGGGCACTTACAGCTCTGAAAGAAATGTTAGAGGAAACCAGAAGTTATGTGTTGTGTTATGAAATTCTGGCTGCAGATACTCAATGTCACGTTCAATGTTATGACACCGTATCTGACTTTCTATAAGACAGTAAATACAAAAACAGTAAAGAACACAGTCAATTGTTTACCCAGTTCAGTGTGCAACAACACCTACTCTGGGGGCTACCAAGCCAGGGAGGAAATCCACTATAAGAGATATTAATTCAGGAATAAACCAACCAGTTTATCTCCTTAACTTAAGACCTACCCAATGCAACTTCAATCTAAGTACAACTTAAACCTGAGTTCCTACTCACTCCCCCTCAATCACAGCAGTGATACATAAAACAATTTGACTAATGAATAGTTGAAGACACTCTTCAAAACATACACTTGGTTATGCTTCACAGCTTTTTAATCAAGCAACACAAACACTCTTGCTTCACAGCTTTGAGTGATACACAAACCTATCTTGACTTTGCTTCACAGCTTTAGTCAAGAGACATACAAACACTCTTGCTTCAAAGCTTTGAGTGTTACACAACCCTTACAATTAAAACCTATTCCAAGTCACTTATCACAATGATAATTGCTTGGATTACAATAGTAAAAACTATACAGCTTCTAAATGATCTTCTGTCAAAAAGGGATTACATTCAAAACAGCAGCCCTGTTGAATATATAGCAGCTGCAACTTCAGTTAGGGTTTCCATAAAAAGCTAGGGTTAATTCCGTTTGTCCTTAAGACTAGGTCACAGGACTTTATCAACCAGGTTGGGGTTGAGCTAGGTTAACCCAAAGAAAACGCAGGATTCTGTTCTGGAAAGACTGAGTCATTTTCCTGAAAAAACTCAGAATTAACCAAACTGCATACCTGTTAGTTCAGAACAGGATGTCTTAACATCTGTTATGACATCTGAAAACTTGTCTACTGATTTAGGTAAATGTGATCATTTTGCAAAATGCTCAGATACACACTCATAAACATCAGCACCTGTATGACAATATTTTTCTGCAAAGGTACCTAATAAATCTGTACCTTATAAACTAGAATGTTATGACATCAGTCATGACATTCGTACACCTGGTTTTACCAAAAATGCATGCCAATACATAAGCAACTACAAACTCCCCCTTTGGCAGATTTTTGGCTAAAGACCCTAAGCAATCAGAGATAGATAGCAGCAGCAGAATAAATAAGACTGCAGAAAAATAGAATGTCTAATAAAGTACCAAAATATATCTCCCCCTCTTTAGCCACAAAATGGGCCAAAGATACATGTTCTTAGAAGTTATACAGTCATCCAGAAAAAGTAATGAGAGTAGAACTAAAAACTGAACACACTTCCAAACTCTACCAGGTACCAGCATCAACTCCACCAATCAGCAACTCCACCAACCTTTAAGCACTATCATCAGACTCATAGGATTCTGGCTTCTTCCTTTTCTTGTGAGCAATGTCAGCATTCTTCTCTTTGTCTGATGTCTCAACATCCTTAGAGACATCTGGATTTGTTTCAGCATTTGAACTTTCTTGATTTAAAGGAACAGAAATGCCAGGAACTGAGTGGTTCTCGTTCAGAATTCTTGAAACAATTTTAGCTATTGCTTGACGAACATAGGCTGATCCTTCCCTATTTGCAATTTCAGGGGGAACTGAAGAAGAAGGATGAGATGGATTACCAGAGGCAGAAGCTTGGGACCTTCCTGCATGTCTTGTTCTCAACTCTTTGACCTTGGTGGGGTTAGATTCCACTTTTCTAAGAGAAGAGATCTCCAGGACTTCAGAGTCCTGACAAGAAGAGATTGTCCTAGAATCTTGATCAGAGGAAGAGGTTGAAATCTTCGTATTGGATGATGATGGTGTTTGAGACATTTTGACAGTCTTAGAGGACCAACAGCAACTGAAGAGAAAATTCTGATTGAGAGACTGGGTTTTGATGAGGAGACGAGAAGGGAAGGAAGAAAATGAGTGTCTATTCAACTTCTTAAAAGAATTGAAGGAAATGGGAAAATATAATTTTAATCCAATCAGAACAAACATAACTCCTTTAACCCTTGTTTTAAGCAAAATTAATTGCTACAATTCCTCATGTTGGCAAATACCCAACTTACCCCTCAAGTTTTCAAATTGATTTGCATCAAGAGCCTTGGTAAAAATGTCAGCCAGCTGTAGCTCAGTGGCAACATGTTCCAATTTGATTGTCTTCTCTTCTACAAGGTCTCTGATAAAGTGATGTCTTATGCCAATATGTTTAGTCCTACTATGCTGAATGGGATTCTTGGAAATGTTGATTGTACTCAGATTGTCACAGTACAATGTCATAACATCTTGAGTGACATTATACTCAGTAAGCATCTGTTTCATCCAGATCATTTGAGAACAGCTACTACCAGCTGTAATGTATTCAGCTTCAGCAGTAGAGAGAGACACACAATTCTGTTTCTTGCTGAACCAGGAAACCAGATTATTTCCCAAGAAGAAACATCCTCCAGAGGTGCTTTTTCTATTATCAGCACTACCAGCCCAATCAGCATCACAGTAACCAGTCATATTTGGTTCACAGCCATGAGAATATAGCAACCCATAGTTGTAAGTTCCACTCACATACTTCAAAATTCTCTTCACTTGATTGATATGACTGACTTTGGGATCAGCTTGGTATCTTGCACAAACTCCAACTGCAAAGGCAATATCAGGTCTGCTGGCAGTTAAGTACAACAAGCTTCTTATCATGCTTCTGTATAGACTTTGATCCACCTTAACCCCACTTGAATCTTTGGAAAGCTTTAAATGAGTAGGAGCAGGAGTCCTTTTGTGACTGGCATTCTCCATACCAAACTTCTTTACAATGTTCTTAGCATACTTGCTTTGAGATAAGAAGACTGAGTCCTCCATCTGTGAGACTTGCAGTCCAAGAAAATAAGTTAGTTCTCCCATGAGACTCATTTCGAATTCAGCCTGCATCTGTTCAGCAAAATGTTTAACCATAGGTTCTGACATTCCTCCAAACACTATGTCATCAACATATATTTGGGCAACCATCAACTTCCCTCCTTCAGTTTTGACAAAGAGTGTTTTGTCCAAGCCTCCTTTTCTGTATCCTTTGTCTGAGAGAAACTTTGTTAACCTGTCATACCATGCTCTAGGAGCTTGTTTCAGGCCATATAGAGCTTTTCTCAATTTGTAGACATGATCAGGGTGGTTTGGATCCACAAAGCCTTTAGGCTGTTCCACATAAGCTTCCTCATTCAAGTACCCATTTAGAAAGGCACTTTTCACATCCATCTGAAATAGCTTGAACTTCAGAAGACAAGCAATTGACAATAGGAGTCTGATTGATTCCAGCCTGGCTACAGGTGCAAAGGTTTCATCAAAATCAACCCCTTCAACCTGAGTGTATCCTTGAGCAACAAGTCTTGCCTTATTCCTGGTGACAACTCCTTCAGCATCTGATTTGTTCTTGAAAATCCATTTTATGCCAATGATGTTAGTTCCTTCAGGTCTAGGAACCAGTTCCCAAACTTCATGTTGCTTGAATTGGTTCAGTTCATCTTGCATTGCACCAATCCAATATTCATCAGTTAAAGCTTCCTTGACATTTCTTAGTTCCATTTTGGACACAAAACAAGAGTTTGAGATGATTTCTCTAGATCTTGTAATGACTCCACTGTTGGGATCTCCTATGATGAGCTCTTTTGGATGATCCTTCTGAATTCTGATGGAAGGGATCTTGCTAGCTTCCTTTGATTCAGATTCTGTTGTGGTGGTGTTGGGTAGATCATCCTGTTGGGTTGGAGTCTCAAAGAATATCTCAACATTACAAGGGACATCTATTTCTTCATGATAATCATCAATTATAACATTTATTGATTCCATCATGGCTTTGGTCCTGGAATTGAATACTCTATAAGCTCTGCTGTTTGAGGAGTATCCTAAAAATATGCCTTCATCACTTTTAGGGTCCAGTTTTCTTCTATGTTCACGATCTTCCAGAATATAGCATTTGCTGCCAAACACATGGAAGTACTTCACAGTTGGTTTTCTTCCTTTCCAGAGTTCATATATGGTGGATGAGGTTCCCTTTCTCAAGGTGACCCTGTTATGGACATAGCAGGCTGTATTCATAGCTTCAGCCCAAAAATACATAGGAAGTCTTTTGGCATGTATCATTGCTCTGGCAGATTCCTGTATGGTCCTGTTTTTTCTTTCCACAACTCCATTTTGCTGAGGAGTTATAGGAGAAGAAAATTCATGAATAATTCCTTCTGAGGAACAGAAATCATCAAACTTGCTATTTTCAAATTCCTTGCCATGATCACTTCTGATTCTGACAATACACCCTTCCTTTTCTCTTTGAATTTTTTTTGCACAATTCTTTAAAAACTTCAAATACATCAGATTTTTCCCTAATGAAGTTAATCCAGGTGAATCTGGAAAAATCATCCACAACCACATAGGCATATCTTTTTCCACCAAGACTCTCCACTTGCATTGGTCCCATCAGATCCATATGAAGAAGTTCTAGAACCTTAGAGGTGGTCAGATGTCTTGACTTTGGATGTGACATCCTAGTCTGCTTACCAACCTGACATTCACCACAAACTCTTCCTTCATCAGTTTGCAGTCTTGGAATCCCTCTGACTGCCTCCATGGAGATAATCCTTTTCATACCTCTTAGATGAAGATGGCCAAGTTTTTGGTGCCACAGTTTCACCTCTTTTTCTTCTTTTGCAATGGAACACACAGAGGAGAAATTAGTGTTCTCAGGCTCCCACAAGTAACAGTTGTCTTTAGATCTGACTCCTTTCATTACAGTTTCTTGCTTTTCATTAATTACAAGACATTCATATTTTGAGAAATTGACCTTGAATCCTAGATCACACAATTGACTGATACTAATGAGATTAGCAGTCAGCCCTTTTACCAGCAGTACTTCATTCAGACTTGGAACTCCAGGGCAGTCCAAATCACCAACTCCTTTGATTTCACCTTTAGCACCATCTCCAAAGGTCACAAAACTGGTGGTGTGAGGTTTAACATTATTGAGGAGGTTCTTGATTCCAGTCATGTGTGTGGAACATCCACTGTCAAAGTACCAGTCTTCCTTTGCAGAGACCCTCAGGGAAGTGTGGGCTATCAGGGCAGTAGCCTTTTTCTTCCATTTAGGAGCATGTGGTACCTTTTTAGACTTAGGTTTGACACCTGAGTTCTGATTAGGGTATCCATGCAATCTGAAGCAGAAGGGCTTTATGTGGCCATATCTCCCATAATGATGACATCTCCATCTTTGGTACCTTTTCTTCATATGTCTCTGTTCCTGATGTTGAGAGTTGTGTTGAGACATCTGTTTTGACATTTGCTTATCAGGCCTGATCTTCTTATCTGTACCAGATTTCTTTGCTTCCATAAATCCTAGTCCAGATTTATTTCCCACATTTTGTCCAACCTGAAGGATCTCTTCCAATTTGTCTGTTCCATTAGTCAGCATCTTGACAGATTTGGTCATTTGATTCAGTTGTGAGTTCAGCAATTGAACTTCCCCTTCTAGATGACTTATAGTTTCAAGGTTTGCCCTTTTTTCAGCCTCCAGCTTTATGATGAGTTTTGATTGTTTCTCATTCTGCACACAGACTTCAGTACTTCTGATACACAATTTCTTGTAAGTATCAGCCAGTTCTTCAAAAGTCACCTCTTCATCACTAATGTCACTTTCAGAGGTACAAACACCAGTTAGATCAGTAACTAGTTTGGCAGATTCTTCTTCAGAATTACTTTCTGAATCACATTCAGACCAAGTAACAGTCATTCCTTTCTTTTGTTTCTTAAGAAAGGTAGGACATTCAGCTCGAATATGCCCATATCCTTCACAACCATGGCATTGAATTCCTCTGCCTTGATTTCCCTTCTCTTCTGACCTTGGTCTTCTGCTGGAACTGTCAATGTCAGAGGGAATGTTATGAACATTAGACCTTGACTTTGGATCTATTCTTTTGATGAGTTTGTTGAACTGTCTTCCAAGCATGGCTATAGCTTCTGAAATATTTTCTTCAACATCAGTGTTGGAAACAAGTGTTATGCTCTTGTTCTTCTTGTCACCATTTTCAGTGATCCCCATCTCAAAAGTCTGAAGAGACCCAATAAGTTCATCCACTTTCAACTTGCTGATGTCCTGGGCTTCCTCTATGGCAGTTACCTTCATTGCAAATCTTTTAGGCAAGGATCTGAGAATCTTTCTCACCAATTTTTCTTCTGACATCTTTTCTCCCAGTGCTCCTGAGGTGTTGGCAATCTCCAAGATGTTCATGTAAAACTCATGAATGGTTTCATCTTCCATCATTTTTAGATTCTCAAACTTGGTAGTCAACATCTGAAGCCTTGACATTTTCACTTTGGAAGTGCCCTCATGAGTAGTTTTGAGAGTGTCCCAAACTTCCTTGGCTAATTCATATTGATGTACTAGTCTGAAGATGTTTCTATCAATTCCATTGAACAAGGCATTTAAAGCTTTGGAATTTCCCAGGGCTAACTCATCTTCTTCTTTACTCCAATCTTCCTCAGGCTTCAAACTGATTGTCCCATCTTTCTCAGTTATGGTGGGATGGATCCATCCTTTGTCAGCAGCTCTCCAAGCCTTTTTGTCCAGAGATTTTAAGAAGGCAATCATATGAGGTTTCCAGTAGTCATAATTAGTTCCATCCAGAATGGGTGGTCTATTTCCAAAAACTCCTTCTTTGTCCATAGTGCCAGAAAGTGATATCCCTAGATCTCACCCAGTAATACAGGCAGGGTGCCTGCTCTGATGCCAATTGAAATTCTGGCTGCAGATACTCAATGTCACGTTCAATGTTATGACACCGTATCTGACTTTCTATAAGACAGTAAATACAAAAACAGTAAAGAACACAGTCAATTGTTTACCCAGTTCAGTGTGCAACAACACCTACTCTGGGGGCTACCAAGCCAGGGAGGAAATCCACTATAAGAGATATTAATTCAGGAATAAACCAACCAGTTTATCTCCTTAACTTAAGACCTACCCAATGCAACTTCAATCTAAGTACAACTTAAACCTGAGTTCCTACTCACTCCCCCTCAATCACAGCAGTGATACATAAAACAATTTGACTAATGAATAGTTGAAGACACTCTTCAAAACATACACTTGGTTATGCTTCACAGCTTTTTAATCAAGCAACACAAACACTCTTGCTTCACAGCTTTGAGTGATACACAAACCTATCTTGACTTTGCTTCACAGCTTTAGTCAAGAGACATACAAACACTCTTGCTTCAAAGCTTTGAGTGTTACACAACCCTTACAATTAAAACCTATTCCAAGTCACTTATCACAATGATAATTGCTTGGATTACAATAGTAAAAACTATACAGCTTCTAAATGATCTTCTGTCAAAAAGGGATTACATTCAAAACAGCAGCCCTGTTGAATATATAGCAGCTGCAACTTTAGTTAGGGTTTCCACAAAAAGCTAGGGTTAGTTCCGTTTGTCCTTAAGACTAGGTCACAGGACTTTATCAACCAGGTTGGGGTTGAGCTAGGTTAACCCAAAGAAAACGCAGGATTCTGTTCTGGAAAGACTGAGTCATTTTCCTGAAAAAACTCAGAATTAACCAAACTGCATACCTGTTAGTTCAGAACAGGATGTCTTAACATCTGTTATGACATCTGAAAACCTGTCTACTGATTTAGGTAAATGTGATCATTTTGCAAAATGCTCAGATACACACTCATAAACATCAGCACCTGTATGACAATATTTTTCTGCAAAGGTACCTAATAAATTTGTACCTTATAAACTAGAATATTATGACATTAGTCATGACATTCGTACACCTGGTTTTACCAAAAATGCATGCCAATACATAAACAACTACATGTTATAATAAGTGAGAAAAACTAGAAGTTTTGTGCGTGTTAAAACAGTAAGAAAGCCTAGAAGTTCTGTGTATGTTAAAACAGTAAGAAAGCCTAGAAGTTATGTGTGTGTTAAAACAGTAAGAAAGCCTAGAAGTTTTGTGTGTGTTAAAACAATAAGAAAGCCTAGAAGTTTTGTGTGTTATGTTTAAACAGTGAGAAAAAAAATCAGAAGTTGTGTTGTGTTAAACAATGAGAAAAACTCCTAGAAGTTCTGCGTTACACTTCACCTCCTTCCTTACATTAGCCAGAGCATCTGCAACTTACTCAATTCTTAACAACAACAAAACAGGAAAATAAAAGCATGATAGTTTATAGAAGTTATAATCCTAATTTTGAGCCTAGTTTTCTTCAAGAAGTTATGATCCACGGTTTTTCTACTTGGGCAATGATATAGACGATACCAACACTATGATATTTACATATTTGATGATGTTCTGAATTAAAAATTCAAATTCAGAATGACTTACCTTAAATCTAAAGCGTATGTTTGGGACCTGAGTTGCTGCCTTTGAATGTTCTGGGGTCAGCAAGAAACGGAACAGAAAATGTTATGTTCTTTTATTCAAAGGGAAGAACAAAGATATTGTTTTGAGAATTCTGGGTTTTGAGAATGTTTGAATATTTTCGTTTCTATCTCTTTTTATGTATTTGATCACTCTCTCTTTCCAAAAGCCATCCCCTTAAACGAGTGGTGGAGTAACTTATTTATAGATGAATTTGTTATGGTTTTGGGGGGAAAACAAATGAGATTTGAACTTTTTTGGCATATTGTTCCATTTCTTTTTAAATACAGCTTTTATGTGCTAATTTGGTGCAAATACGGGGTTTGAGAAAAATGCAGGTGTGGACTGGATCAACAGTAATTTGGGGTGTTGTGGCAGCTGGATGCAGGACTGTGCCATAGCAGTGCAGCAGACTGTTCAAATGAGGGTTTTTGGGGCTTTGTGATATTTTGATCGAAGAAGACCAGAATGAGACTCGAGGGGTGATGTTTTGATCGAAGCGTGGGACGTAGTCTTCATATGCTGAAGAGTCATGTTTTGATCGAAGGACACAGTTTCCTTATGTTCTTATTGAAGAGTCATGTTCTGAATCATTCCTTGCAAATTCTGATTGTACTTACGTGACATCCGGCCCAGAAATTCTGAAATTGTCATATTTTCTTAACACTTAGAAAATTTCCCAAGAGTTTAGAAATTTGATTTTTTTTTCCAAGTAATTTATGACTTTTGACTTCTTGATGAACCAATTTCATGTCTTGATGAAATTGATTGTTGAAAATTGATTTTGATCAAAAAGTCAAAGTTTAACTTTTCAGTGTGTTTTTGACCATTTTGCCCCTATGAAAGACTTTCTTAGAAACCTGTAATCTGAGACTTGAAACTTGACAGATGCAAACCCGAGGGTCCAAGATGGTCCTTTGAGAAATGAGAGGGCAAATTTTGGGGTACAATAGGAACTTTGGGAGTAAAAAAAATAAAATAAGGCTTAGCTGGAAAGCAAATGTCCACTTGTGTCATGATCCCAAGATGAGATAGCAAGATTAATGGTTTAGATGGATTTCTTTCTGCATAAGGAAAATAGGCGCAAGGCTCAAGAAAGACTTTTCTAAAAGTAGTATTATATTATTAAGGGCAAGTTGTCTTGGACAACAAATGGGTAAAAGCCTAATTTAACTGTATAAATAATTAAATATAGAGTGAGTCATAGGTTTGAGGCCTGAAAAGCTGAAACACGTAGCCTAGCCTGTGGGTCTAATGTTCAACTTGATCCTTTGAATCGAATCCTCCATCCTTCCACAACTTTAGACGAGACTAAAAAAACATTCATTCCCACCAGTTATGTGTCCTTCGAATGGACCAAACATGTATTCTTCGAATGGGCCAAACATGTATTCTTAGAATGGGTCAAACATGTATTCTTCAAATGGGCCCTCTTCAGCTGAATATGCCACTTTGAGTCCTTCTGCTTTGACCACTTAGGTCCAAAACTTCGACCAAACTCAAAAGCAGGCAAAACTAAATGTTCAACCATGGCAAGTCCTTCGAATGGGCCACCAAATTGTGTGCATAGTGCAGAAGCTAGGCGTATTGAAGGGTTTGCAGATGGATTCGAAGGTGATATGAAGGTGATTCGAAGTAAACCCGAAGGTAAATTCAAAGCCAGCATGTAGGTGTATTTGAAGCAAACTTAAAGGGAATCATTGATTTGTGGGTGCTAGCATGAGAGAAACCCTTGCCTTGTGCATGCAAGCTTGTAAGAGGATTCGAAGGTTACGTGAAAATGGATTTGAAACAAGCCTGAAGATTGATTCGAAGCCAGCATGTAGGAGGAAACTGCTTTGTGAGACAAACATTCAGGAGGCTATTGCTCTCTGAATCGAAAGTTGCATGCAGGGGCCATTTTAGTGAATCAAAACAAACCTGCAGGAAGCCACGTGCTTCGTGAATCAACACAGGCATATAGAAACCCAAATGAAGCTTGTGGACCAAAGCTTGTTCGAAGAGACCAAATGCCCAAACGAAGGATGTAAATCAAGCTAGCTCGAAGAAAACAATAATGTCCAATCGAAGGATGCAAACCAAGCTTGCATCGACAGGCCAAATGCTTCATCGAAGCTTGTGAATCAAAGCTTGCTCGAAGGAGCCAAATGCTCCATCGAAGCTTATGGATCGAAGCATACTTGTTCTTTTTCAATTTGATGATTGAGGGCCCAATTGTACTTTGTGCAAACACGAACTTTTGAAAATCCTTGTGAGAAAATGCCTTGAGGAATGAGAGAGCAAATTTTGGGGTACAACACATAGGATGTTTATATTCCACAATTTATCGCTTTCAAATATAAATTCTAGTAATTAGGGTTTGTATGGAAAGATAAAATCCATACTAGAAAACCCTAATCTAAGATAAATCAAGCATGAAATGCAAAACCCTTGCACACTTGCACCTCTAGGGTTAACTCCTCTTTGTTGCCTTAAATGAATGGTCATGATATGCATGTGAGACACTTTAGCAAAAATAATAAAAAATACAAGATCATAGTCCCTCGATGACGCTACAGATGTTGCCTTCAAAATGATCTTAGACCCTTAAGAAAAATGCTAAGGCATCTCACAATATTGCATTTTATGACTATTCGATGACCCATGTCCGTCCCTTCACATCCAATGATAGGGATTCTTATCAATCAATGGTAAGATAGCAACATCTAAAGGAGGAGGAAATGAACAAAAGACTTTTTGAGTAGGTATAATGTTCTTAGTTGCTTGCTCACAATCCATCTTCAAAAACAAACATCTTTTCAAACACTTTCAAAACATGAAATATTTTCAAAAAGTCCAACACTTTGTATGCATTCTTATAGAGACGAGAATCATTACAAATTTTGCATAAACGAAGGAGGTTTTCAAAAATACTTTCAAAACCCACCACAAACACATTTCAAACAAAGCAATTTCAAAAATGATCTAGCAAGCAACTAAGAGCCCGTAGATAACTACAGATGGAAAGGATGCTAACATATTCCCTTTTGATAACCTACCCCCTAAACTCAAGAATATTCTCAAAAGGTCTTTCCTGTTCTTTTTATCCTTTCCTTTATTAGATAAAAGAAAAGTTGACGGCGACTCTTGCTATCCGCAACAATTGCGATAAAACGCAAAACAACCAAGTCAGTTCTCCCACCATATTACATTCATCCTACTAAATACTCACTAGCTCTATAATTCAATCCAATCATCTATTAATTTTACCTGCTACATATGCTAAGCTACAATTTGTTTACTGCGATAACTAACAAATAGTCTCTTCTATTATTTACTGATTTTGTTACTTATTGTCATTAACTCTACTACTTAATTAAACTTGTTGCTATTACATATTTATTATTTGCTAATAGGTCCAGGAATATATAGAACAACTGGAAAAAAAGAGTTTTAGGGACGTGCCCCTCGTCACACCTAGGGATCCCCTCGGTATAAAGCTAAAAGGTTGTGCCGCTCATCATGGAGTTATGCTGCTCTATACACTCCTCTCCAAACCATGTTGTCGGCATGCTCATGTGCCCCTCGACACAGAGTATTTCTCACGCAGTTTCTTCACAGGCTTACCGATTCCAACACAAAATTCTCCAAATCTTCCTTCGATTAACAGTATTTCACAACAACATGATACAACGCGATATTACATCGACATAACGACATAACAACTATATCAGCGATATTATAATTTCCAACAATAGATAGTTAATTCTGTAAACAATTTAGGAACATCCGCAACATGATAACAACATAATAACAGACAATTTCAGAAACAACAACAATATATGCATAACAACATTATAACAACCCAATTCCTACATACTATTCATCATAATTCTCATTATAGAGTCAGAACCCCACCCTTACCTCGGATTGAAGGTCGCTCTACAATTTTCCGATCGAACCTAGCTTTGCCTTTTTTCCTTGTTCCTCTTCTATGCAACTTCCTACGTTATTGCTCCAAGACTTTCTTAATCTTTCTAATTAACCTAATTTCTTATTATTATAACTAAACCTAATAATAATATTATTATTCCTAATGGGTTCAACTTACACACCTCACCTATTACTACTTTTAACCCTTAAAATAGGAACAACCATAATTATTCTTATATCATCTTAATATTATTAATATTCTACCATTCTAATATTATTACTAATATTATTAATCAACTAAAATAATCAACTAAATAACAACTTAGCAACATATAGAAACATCTCACACATTTCAACAAATAATTCGAAAATAATTTAATTAAATAATTAATTAAATTATCGGGCGTTACACGTTACGCTCAGGTATTTTTCGCATCGCGACAAGTAGATATAGGGTTTGACTATAGTTGTATGAAAAAGAGGGACCACATGCTCCAACATCGTCCCTGACATGTGCAACCATAACACACCAATTATTGGAACTTTGATAGAAGATGTCATCATTGTGGCATATATGGACACATAAGGCTCAACTGTTATAAATTATAAGGCTATCTTAACCCCATAGGAAATCAAGACCCAAAAGAAAAGTGGAGAAGGTGTGGAAACCCAAAGTGGACGTCCAATGCCTTATAGCTCATACATCACTTAGAGATTCCTTTAGAGAACATTAGTACTTTGATAGTGGTTGTTCCAGACATATGACAAGGGAAATGACTTATCTTGACATGATTAAACCATACACAGATAGTTATGTTAATTTTAGTGATGGTGCAAAAATAAGAATCAATGTCATAAGAAAACTAATGTATACTGGTCTTCTTAGCCTTGACAATCTATTACTAGTTGAAAGGTTGACTGCCAACCTGATGAGTATAAGTTAGTTGTGTGATCAAGGTCTTAAAGTGAGCTTTAACATATCTGAATGTATTATTTCCAGCAAAGGACAAGAAGCGGTCATGAAAGGAGCAGGGTCTAAGGATAATTGTTATATGTGGATATCTCAGAACAAATGAGACTTTTCAACATGTCTAATTATAAAAGTTGGTGAGACCAATCTATGGTACCAAAAACTTGGTCACCTCAATCTCAAGAGCACGAGGAAAATTATTTATAAATAAGTTGTAAAGGGATTTCCTAAGCTCAAAATTGAAGAAGGCAAAGTCCGTGGAGAATGTCAAACAAGCAAGCAGACTAAGATTCCTCACGAGAAGCTCCAACATATTTCTACCTCAAAGGTTTTTAAACTATTGCACGTGAACTTGATTGGGCATATGCAAGTAGAAAGCCAAGGAGAGAAAAATATATGTCTTTGTGTGTGTGTGTGGATGACTTCTCAAGGTACACTTGGGTTAAATTCATTAGAAAAAAATTAAATACATTTGAAGTTTCCAAAGATCTATGTCAACTACTTCAAAGAGAAAAGAGGAATGGAATAATAAAAATCCAAAGTGAACATGGCACTGAGTTTGAGAACTCAAAATTTTGAGTTTTGTGCTTCAGAAGGTATTAGCCATGAGTTTTCAGCCGCAATCACTCCACAAAAAAATGGGGTGGTGGAAAGGAAAAACAAAACTCTATAATAATCAACCATAGTTATGTTGCATTCCAAAAAAAATACATATTATTTATGAGTTAAAGCTATGAACACAACCTGCCACATTCATAATAGAGTAACCATCAGATCTAGTACTAAAGAAACACATTATGAGTTATGGAAAAGTAGAAAGACAAATGTAAAGTACTTCCATGTCTTTGGAAGTAAGTGTTACATCTTGGCAGATATAGAGTAAAGGATAAATATGGATCCCAAGAGTGAGGAAGGAATATTCACTGGTTACTCCATAAATAGCAGAGCTTACATAGTGTATAACAAGCACGCCAAGACCATAATGAAGTTTGTAAATGTTATCATTGATAATCCTCCTGAAAATAAGGAAGAGGAACGGGAATATAAGGTCCCCTCACAACATACTGGTGTTCCAGAAAATGCCACACAAGGAGTCCGACATTAAGTCTGAAATCACAAATTTTGATAATCCTCGAGTGAACAAGGGACCATAAATCAGAGTTCAGAAGGATCGTGCTATTGAGAATATCATAGGAAATCTGAATGAGGGAGTGGTAACAAGATATAGAGAGAGTATTGACAACTCATGTTTCATCTCCAAGGTTGAGCCTAATAATGTCTAGGAAGCATTAACTGTTGAATTTGTGATAAATGCTATGCAAGAAGAACTTTGCCAAATTGAAATAAATAAGGTCTGCGAGTTAGTTCTTAGACCTAAAAATGTGAACTTCATTGGTACCAAGTGGGTTTTAAAAAAAAAATGATGAAATTTCTAATGTGACAAGGAATAAGGCAATGTTAGTTGCTCAAGGATACACTTAAATAGAAGGAGTGGATTTTGATGAGACATATGCCATGTTACAAGACTTGAATCCATGAGGTTATTGCTAGATATTTCATGCATGATGAAATTCATATTGTTTCAAATGGATGTCAAAAATGTTTTTTTAAACGGGTATCTTGATTAAGAAGTCTATGTAGAACAACCAAAGGGGTTCGTTGATCCTATCTTTCCAGGTCATGTGTATAAACTAGATAAAACTCTTTATGGATTGAAACAAGCTCTGAGAGCTTGGTATGAGAGGTTAACTAAGTTCTTGATAAATAATGGATAAAATAGATAAGGAATCGACAAAACTCTATTTTTGAAGAATGACAAAGGAAAGCTTATGATATCCCAAGTCTATGTGGATGATATATTATTTGGTGGGATATCAGACACGATGGTGGAGCATTTTATTCAACAAATGCAATATGAGTTTGAGATGAGTATGGTAGGTAAACTCACTCACTTTCTTAGTATTCAAGTAAAGCTAATGGAAGACAACAAATTTGTATCTCAAAGCAAATATGCTAAGAACATGGTGAAGAAGTCTGGTATTGGCAATGCAAGCCACAAGATAACTCCTGCTACAACTCACTTGAAGTTGTCTAAGGATGAAAATGGAGTTGATGTATATTAAAGTCTCCACATAAGTATGATAAAAGTTTGCTCTACCTCGCATTTATCAAAGTTGATATCATATTTGTTGTTCATGTGTGTGCCAAATATTAAGCAAAACCCAAGGCTAGTCATCTCACCCAAGTGAAGAGAATTCTAAAGTATATCAGTGGGACTTATAACTATGACATACTGTATTTTCATTATACAAATCCAGTACTAGTAGGGTATTATAATGCAGATTGGGTTGGAAGTGTTGATGACAGAAAAGTACTTAAAATGAATGTTTCTTTCTTGGCAAAAATCATATTTTTTGGTTCACCAAGATGCATAATCGTGTCTCTCTATCCACTGTTGAAGGTGAGTATATTGTTATTATAAGTAGTTGCACTCAATTGCTCTAGAGAAACAAATGATAAATAAGTACAATTTCGAACAAGATGGCATGACATTATTTTGTGACAACATGAATACCATTAATATTTCAAAGAATTCTGTCCAACACAGTAGACCCAAGCATATTGACATTCGTCATCATTTTATTAGAGATCTTGTGGAAGATAAAGTGGCCAATTTAGAGCATATAGCAATTGACACACAATTGGCTGACATATTCACCAAGTCATTGGATGTTGTCCACTTTGAACAATTGAGAAGTACACTTGGTGTGTGCATATCTGAGATCCTATAACAGTAAATGTTAGGGAAACATGCAAGGAGGTCAAGCCAAATTATCTTTCCTATTCTCTCTGGTGCACATATATTTAGGGTGATTTATTCCTTTTCAATCGCTCATTTTATCTGGACGATGACACGAGAAAGAGAAAAACTCTCATATCCTTATATGGTACTAAGAAAATAGTTCTCTCTTCTACCTTCCAAGTATGTGTGTTATTCAACATGAGTCAAAACCAGGAGAGATTCAAGAAGACTACCTCTAGAAAGAGAATCAATATCGACAAGTCTCTTGAGAGGTTTCTTGAAGCTGAGAGGAACAAGAACAAGAGAGGTGGTTCCACTGTTGCTACCAATGTGGAAACCTGTTGTACCCCAAAATTTTCCCTCTCATTTATCAAGATATTTTCTCACAATATCTTTTGGACTCAAGACTGGATTAGGGTTTGACCAGCTCAAGACATCTCATCATGCACTGATAAACCAAAATTAGGGTTCGGGATTGCACAAATATTTTTGGACTAGCAATGCTTCATATGACTTTCAAGTATCATTATAGACCCCCAAGATTATTCATGTCAATTTTCAAGCCTTGAATCACATTTTTTATCAGTCAATTGGACAGTTGACCTAAAAATCAGTTGTATTGGGGAAAAAGTCAACCATGGCCAATTTACAGTAAAACTTCATAATTTTTTATCCATATTAACATTTTAGACTCATATGTATCATTTGATCAAGTTTGGATCACAGTTCCTCAAGAAATTTGGTCAAATCATCAAAAGGGCAAAATGGTCAAAATTAGGGTTTTGACTGAGAAAGGGCAATTTCTGATTTTTGACCTAACAAATGGCCAATTGGTTTGAAGCATGATTTCAAGGTTTCAATTGCATCATCTTGACCTAATTACATGGTTCAAAACATTGCAATTTCATTGGATTGACAGATGAAATTTGCAGTCAACTGATCAAAAGTCAATTGTATACTGAAAAGTCAAACTTTGACTTTTTGGTCAAAGTCAAATGCCAAGGATCAAAATTCATCAAAATATGTCAAAATGTGAAACTTGTTCATCAATAAATCAAAGATTGAGGATTTTGTTTTGAAATTTGAAATTTTCTTAACTTAGAAATTTTTCTAAGTATAGAAAATTTCTTATTTTTTCTCAACTTTAAGCCAAATTTTTATCATGATTCAAAATGATTCAAAGAAAGTTACCAACATGAAAGTTGTAGATCTCCATGAAATCTACAACTTTTCTTCCCACATATTTCCCTAAATATGCTTGGATCTCAAGATATAATTTTGTGAATACATGCCCATGAACTAAAATAACTTAGTGAAATTTTGCCCTAATTTAGGCAGGTTTTTGACCTAACTTCGTGGCAACTTTTCACCTAGTTCCAAGATGAATATTGAAAAGCATTTCAAAGATGAGTTATATAGCAAATTGCAAGCTTTCCAAAATGTCCAAGAACTCCTTGAGATCATTCTTGAGTAGGGAGAATCGAAGAGATAAAGTTGGCAATTTCTCACTTTGATTTCAAGCCATTTCATGATGAACCAAAATTCAAATCCAAACCTAGGCTGCATAATCCTTGCTTTACAGGTCTCAAACTTGTTTCTCACTCCATAATTTAATGATTACAAAGTTGATAAAGCTTTAATCCAAGCATAAGAGTCTTTGTCCAATCTTTAATTCCATAAATGGCATAAAGTTGTCATTTCCATTTTAGAAAAGCACCACTTTTGCATTTGTCAACTTCTTGAGCTTTGCACCTGTTCTCTCTTCACACACAAGTCCTATAAACCAAAAGCAAAGTGCCTAAGACTTGTACCAACTCAGATCAGGCTTGTACAGGCATGTAGAGAGTTATCTCCTCACTTTTCTTAAAAGGCAAGCAATAGAGCAAAAAGCCTATAACTCAAAAATCTGGTGTGAAATGGATTTGAAACCTTTTCTATACTTATACACAAACATATTACAACCTAACACACGATTGCTAAAGGCCAGAAACTCTCCCAAACTCTCTATCACCAAAAACCTGCCATAACTTGCAGTTTTGTACCAAGCATATCAATCCAAAAATCTACTCGTGCGTTTCAAGTTCTAATCACCTAAACACTTAACCTACATCATATCTAAGTGTTCCAGACCATCATCCCTTCACTGTAACTCCTCCTTCTCCATCTTCCATTTTTGTTTTTCAAGCTTGCAGGTTGACTTGGATAGGGAGATTCAGGCACTTTCAAGACAAGATAAGGATTGGAACATACTCAGGGAGGTCCAGGCAAGCTAAAGGGATCTTCAGGCCTTCTCAAAACTCACTCAAGCTCCATTCACGATCTCAGCTGAAAGAGGTAAGAACTTTAACTTCTATCTCTTCATACAGGCATCCTTTGGTCTCGATTTGTGAAGATAAAATGTAGATATCCTTGTGATAAAACCAACCATGTTCATAGATTTAATTTATATTCATTGTGTATAGAAAATTTTAGGTTTCAAATTTCTGCAAAAATTAGGTTTAAAATTAGGGCCATCGAAATTAGATTTGATCTTTGACTGTTAGTTTACATGAGTTACATGGTTGAAATTGTGGGAAAGAGTACTACCATTTTCATGTTTGAAGTTTCCATTTTCATGGAGAAATGAGAGAGATACAGGGGGTCCGGCTAGCTAGAAGAAAACGAAGTACAGGGCAAGGAAGCACTTTATGTTATGTCTTTTTTGTTTCATTTGAACTAACGGATGTACAGCCACCCCAGTGGCAAGGCAGCGCGCAGAAATTGCATAGGTCCTGGGTTCGAACCTTGGCGCTGCCTTTTGCATTTTCCATATTTTTTCAGCTTTGTTTTTGGTCACTTGGCAACGTGGGCTTATAAGCTTATGGGCCTCTCTTTTTTTCTAATACTTACCTCCTGTTTACTCAGAACACCCCTGGCCCAACCATTTTTTTATTTATTTTTATTTTCATTTTCCATTTTATTAAATATATTTTCCTTAACATAAAAAATATAAAAATGTTAAATATTTCATTTTTGTTTATTTTATCTTATTTTCTCATAAAAAATATTTTTATTTAGTTATATATTAATTATTTTTCTTAATAAACTTATAAAATAAAATAGAATTAGTTTAAATATTTATTATTTTTCTCACACTTGTAAATATTTATTTAAGCATGTAAGAGGACCAAAATATTTCATAAATATTATTTATTATTTTTAAGACAAAAATACACAAAAATAATACTTAAAGAACTTTATTTTCTTTTAACAAATTAGAATTAGGGTTAATCAATTTTCAAGAAATAATTTCCTTTTCTTAAATTACTAGGTTTAGTTCAAAACTCTTTTTCATATAAAAAACAAAACAAAAACCTTTTTCTTGCATATACATACCATTGCATATTTAATTTATATTGTATATTATTTATTTGTACAAATTCGATTTGATTGTAATAGATTAAATTAGGTTTACATTATTGCAAATCCCCATTCATAATTTGTATACCCCCCTCCCATAAAATGTTGTAATAGCGTAGTAATCTTTAAATTATGCAATTTATCGCTTTTTCATAACATGTTAGTAATTAGGATTCGTATGGCAAGATAAAAACAATCAAATAGAAAACCCTAATTCAAGACAAAATCAAGCATGAAAATAACACACTTGCACACAAGCACCCTTAGGGTTACTCCACTTGGTTGCCTTATACAAAAATGGCCATATTACGCATGCGAAGTATCTTAGCAAAACAAACAAATATAAGATCATAGTCCCTCGATGACGTTATTCAAAGTTGCCTTACAAAATGATCTTGGTCCCTCAAAATGCTAAGATACTTTGAAACATTGCTAATCATGGTTATATGATGATCCGCGCCCGTCCCGTTTACATCCAAAGATAGGTTTGCTTACCAAATCAATGGTAAGACAATAATATCAAAATAAAAGAAAATGAACAAGAAAGACATTTGAGTAGGTAGATTACTTCTAGTTACTTGCTCCATTTCAAAATAACTATCCTTGCTATTTTCAAAAACAAACACACACACATTTCAAAACATCTTGCAAACATTGAAAACATTTTCAAAAAGACAAACATCTTTGTATACATTCTTACGAACGAGAATCATTACAAAGATTGCCTAAACAAAGGCCTATTTTACAAAATACTTTCAAAACCACACAAAGCATAATTTCAAAACAAAAGCAAGTGATCTAGCAAGTAACTAAGAGCCCATGGAAAACCATGGATGAAAAGGGTGCTAATACCTTCCCTTTTCATAATCTACCCCCCGAACTCAAGAAACAATCTCAAAGGTCTTTCCTATGCTTTTTCACCTTTCCTTTTGGATAAAATAAAAGTCGGTGGTGACTCTTGCTAACCGCAACATTTGCGATAAAATGCAAAACCTCAAGTCAGTTCTCCCACCGCACCACAGAACTGGAGACTCTGCTGGGGAAAATTATAAAACTGGGGCTACCTTAGGGCTAGATCACATTTATTTTCTTACATTGTTTGACTTATATGCTTTACATTATGGTTCTTTATTTGGGTTTGAAATCCTCTACCCGGATTTGGGATACATTATAGGTAAATAGCAATACATTGTGGAAACTGTGCAGGGTATACCGACATGGTCTAAGTAATAGCTATGTTAGTGTGATATATTTGTGGGTACCGGTAGCCTTTGAGTTAATCAAAGAGAATACGGGGCCGCTGAGTGATGTCATGAAGCACTAATGAACTTCTAGAACCTTTACTTGACCAACTTGACCTTTAGAATGTAGTGAGATGATCGGCTTTGGTGCAGTCCGAAGTTGGTAGATACTCGATACTACACTCATTGAGGTTTGGTTTCTGGGGATATTTCGGTCGCCATTAAAGAGGCTTGAGCTGAAACAATGACCAAGGAAACAATCCAATGATATTGAGCTCCTTAGAACCCGGTTACTATTACTAGGACAGGTTTAAGCCAACTAAACATCAAGAGGGTACTTACCTATAAAACCCCATGCAAGCCTAAACTAAGAATTTGTTTGCTTTGCTTGTATATGCATACTTGAACATAACATCATGGACATCATTAGCATCATATACATCCACTAACCATTTTAAGGATTTTTTGAGATTCATCTTTGTTCTTGTTTTGTAGGATATGGATTCACTTCGTAGGAAAACTATCCAAGTCAACCTTGTAAGAATTCCTCCAAAACTTAAGGAGCTAGCTTCAAGGATCCCTGATAATTCTCCATTCACTGAGATACATGGTCGTCTACTCAACTTGGTCACCTCCAACACAGATGAGGATATGATGAAGGTGCTCTTTCAATTCTTTGATCCTTTGCACCATTGCTTCACATTTCCCGACTATCAGCTTATGCCTACTTTGGAAGAATTCTACCAACTCTTGAGGATTCTCATTCTCAATCAACTACCTTTCAACGGTATGGAAAGAGACCCAAAGCCAGAAGAGATTGCTCAAGCTCTGCACTTGCACTCATCTGATGTCACAACTCATTGGGAAACTAGAAGTGGTGCCAAAGGCTTCTTAGAAAAGTTCCTGTTTGAGAAAGCCCAAAGATGTTGGAATTCCTTAGACTTGCAAGCCTTTGAGGAAATTGTGGCTCTTATTATATATGGGATGGTCTTGTTCCCCAATCTAACCAACTCATAGATATGAGCGCCGTCAAAATCTTCATGTCACGCAACCTGGTGCCTACATTGCTTGGAGATATCCTACACTCTTTTCACACTCGCACAATGAGGAAAAGAGGCATCCTTATATGTTGAACTCCTCTCCTGGCAAGATGGTTTATTTCTCATCTTCCCCAATCATTCTTAAAGAATGAGCAAAGTTCAAGGTGGTCACAAAGGTTAATGACACTCAAACATTCATACATTCATTGGTGCTCCCGATCCAAAGAGAATGTTATCATTATTGACCGTTGTGGGGAATTCCCTAATGTCCCTATACTTGGAATTAGGGGAGGCATCACCTACAACCCATGCTTAGCTTTAAGACAGTTTGGCTATGCCCGAAGGGATGGCCCGCACGAGATGCTGATTCAAGGTTTGGTATTCGACTACGACAACTACGATCAAGGTCTTCGCCAGAGATTCATCTGAGCTTGGAGGATGCTAAACAAGGTGGATAGCAAGACTTTGGGGCACAAGAATTCCATACCTCTTGAGCCTTACCTCAAATGGGTATGAACCCATGCTCAAAGTCTTATGATGCCTTATCCTTCCATCCTTCCGGTGATCATTGAGCCTGTTAAGGAAGGAGATGTTCCATACACTATCCTACATCCTGACATGCCTACCTCGCTTGAAGACATACAAAGGGATTGGATACAACTCAAGGGAGAGCGAGATACTTTCGAAGCCCAATTCTACGCAAGCGAGAAGAATGTTTTGGAACTCACTAGGCTACTTCATGAGGAGCAGACTCTGAATGCCTACATTGCACCAAAGAGGATGCACACTACTTTTTTATCTTAGAGTTTTGTATTATTTTGTCCAAGGGGCATTGATGTACTCAAACTTTATCTTATTAATATAACATATGTTTTCTTTTTGTCTAAAACGAACTTGAATCTTTAAAATCCTTGAAAACATTGCATATGCACATATCATTCATCATAACATAAACAGGTCTTTTGCAACAAGTTTCCTTATCTCTCTACTGTTTATTTCAGTAAGATGGATCTCGAACAAACAGTGAAAGATCTCCAAGCTCAGAACACGCAGTTTCAACAGTTTCTCATGACCCTAGCCAAGGGCCAAGAAGAATTGAAGACTCTGCTAGCTGAAGAGAAGAAAAAGAAAACAAAGAAGGTAAATGGAGTCTTGAACATGGGGAGAATATTTCATGAGCAGACGAGAAGGACTTTGAATTTTGCAACAACATCTGGTGAAGGAGAGGGGAAAGGTAAGGAAACAACGGTCCCATCAGAATCTGAAGAGGAGGAAGAAGAGGAAGACTACTCTGAGGAGCAGTATCCTCCAGCTGATGACAAGTACAGACATCTCGAAGAGCATTTGAGTGCGATGGAAATACAAAAGGTGCCAGGCTTAGATTTTGAGGATTTGGGACTAGTGTCGGGGATTGTGATTCCTCTGAAGTTCAAAGTGCCTTTGTTTGCAAAATACGATGGAGTGTCATGCCCTAAGATGCATCTTCGATCATATGTAAGAAAAGTCCAACCACACTCAGCTGATAAAGACTTGTGGGTGCATTTTTTCCAGGATAGTCTATCTGGAACACAACTCGACTGGTTTTACCAACTAGAAAGTGCCAACATCCATAATTGGGAAGATCTTGCCGCATCTTTCTATAAGCAATATCAATACAATGCCGATTTGGCGCCTACCCGTACTCAACTTCAGAGTATGGCTATGGATTCCAATGAGGGTTTCAAGGATTACACACAGAAATGGAGAGATCTGGCTAGAAGAGTTCAACCCCCTCTGTCTGAAAGGGACTTGGTGGACATGTTCTTAGGCACTTTGTCTGGCCCTTTCTTCAACCATTTGACTGGAAGCTCATCTGCAAGATTTACTGAACTAATACTAACCGGAGAGAGGGTGGAGGATGGCATAAAAAGTGGAAAGATTCAGAAGGATTCATCCTATTTTACAGCTGTGAGGAAGCCTTTTATTAGGAAGAAAGAGGTAGTTGTTGTTTATCCATAAAGAAACCAAGAGAGAGTCGAACGCTGACCGATGGTGGGGGCTGTTATGATTCCAAAGCCTACGTCCGATCAACAAAGAAGTAATCAACCAAGGGTGGAAAGGCCAGACCGGCAATTCACCAGAATCAACATGACTCCGTCTCAAGTATTACCGCATCCTTTGAGATCCAATTTGGTAACCCTGAAAGAAGCTCCAAAAAATCCCAACACAACTTCCCCTCATTATCACCCAATGCCTGTTGCGCATATCACTCCGAAAGTCCTGGTCACGATACTAATAACTGTTGGACATTGAAGAACAAAATACAAGACCTCATTGAAGCAAAATAAATTAAGTTTGATGTGCCCGAGAAGCCAAATGTCATTGCTGCTCCTATGCCCAGACATGGTCACAACACCAATGCAATTGAAGAAGATTTGTTTGTTACCACAGTCGATGAACTCGTGACTCCACTTCCAACCATTAAGATAAACTTGTTAAAAGCCGGTGTGTTCCCGGGTTGTAATGAAGACTGCCACCTCTGCTTATCCTCACCAACTGATTGCCCTTTATTGAAAACAGGCATTCAACGCTTAGACAACAAAGAGATTCTATTTGAAAGTACTCCTGTTTCACCTGTTCCTGTTGAAGATGTTTCAATCATTACCATCTCCGCCAATTCTTTCAGGGTCCCCAAAAGACCCGTTAGAATTACATCGGTTCCGAAAGTAACTCCTCTAATAATCACAATGCCTGGGCCAGTCCCATATGAATCAGATAAAACTGTGTTGTGGAATTATGGTGGGGACATTTATTACCATGGCATCAAACAAGATGGGTTGGCTGTTGAAGAGATAAACTCTGAAGAAGAAGATTCTGACATCAGCAATATTGCTGGAACTAGTAAAATTACCCGAAGCGATAGGATCTTTTATCCAGAAATTGCCCCCCCCCCCCCCCAAAGGCAGTTTTTGGACCTGTGGCTGCTCCAAAGGTTACTTTCGTACCCATAATCATCTCTGCAAGTGCTCCTATTGATGAAACCGTTACAACCCCTGTTGTCGTTCCTACCAACACTCCTACTGCTGAAACCTGGGGAAAAAGTATTCAAGTAGAGCATGTTCGGACAAAGGCTCGATCACTGACTATTCCCGAGGCTTCCAAGAAAGAAATGGAGGAGATCTTAAAAATTATAAAGAGGAGAGACTACGACGTAGTTGAACAATTGGGGAAAAATCCCTCCAAAATCTCCATGTTGGCATTACTACTGTGTTCTGAGGCACATGCGAAAGCCTTGGTGAAGTTCCTAAAAACAGCCCATGTGCCTCAAGAGACGTTTGCTGATCAATTTCAAGACTGTGTGGCCAGTTTGACAGCGGATAACGGCCTAGGCTTCTCGGGTGCTGATCTGACACCAAGGGGAAGAAAGCACAACGAGGCATTGCATGTCTCTGTGGAATGTAGAGGCACAACTCTGGCCCATGTCTTGGTGGACATTGGCTCATCTTTGAATGTCTTACCAAAGAAAGCTCTTGACAGACTTGACTGCGAAGGTGTTGGCTCCTAAATTCGACACCCTTGTTTTTATTAATATAGACCATTAATCATGAGGGATGGTTTCAACCAGCTGATCCTGTCGAAATGCTCATCAGAAGGTGGCAGGGTACTCAGAGAATTTCTTCTAAGTAGGAATCTTGTTGCCTTCGACGTCGAAGGAGCTTCTTGACAAAAGGTATTTGATGCTCAGAGTGGAACGGTTCGAGATTCGAATGTTTGGAGGGAAAACGGTTCCCAGCAGTTACCAAATGCAACGTGCCAAGATCAGGAGCGTCGAATGCTGTGAGCATGCCAAGTGGAGTCATCTCGAAGCAGCGTAACTGCCCAACGGTTACTTGAGATGTGTTTTAGTATAAATACTAGTTGTTCACGTAGTTTTCGCGTGTGTTCATCATTATATACAAGTCACTCATTTAGATTCAAGTACCCAGTGTGAGCGAAAGAATTGTTGAGAATGTATGTATGAAACACCATTTAAATTAATCAAAGTCTTTTATATTCCAGAACTTTATTGCCTTTCATTTACTCCTCCCAGTCGAAGCCTTTATTTAACGCTTTCATTTATTCTACCAAGTTTTCCTTCATGCAATTTACATAAAGTGTCTTTACTTTACTAGCATCAACCATCATTAGACTTAGTCAAACCCCAAAAATCAACCATGTCTTAGGATCAATATGATCGATCCTGCAAGTCACCAAATAAGTAACCTTTTGGAGGATCAGCGGTTGTTTACCAATTTCCACGGTAAACAAATTGGCACACCCGGTGGGACCTTGTGTTGATTTTTAAGGTTAACCGTATTTACATAGAATATCATCTTTTTCGAGAAGTATTGCATGTTATTGAGAAGTGGTAGAATATACACTAACGATACCAATACTACGAGAAGAAGAGAAGCGATGGCGAATCCGCCAAACAATAGCGAAATCCCACAAACAAATGTGGGAACAACGGTTATCCCAACCGTAAGTGAAGCGCTAACCGCTGGTTCAATACCAGCAGTAACGGTCACACAAACGGGGCCATTACCTCCATTCACTGGCCCCAGAATGCCTTTGGGAACTCCCCCACCATGGGGAAACCCAGGAACTAGGCCTTATGTTCCCCCAGGATTTTCGACAGGCGGTCCAAATCGAGAACCACTCTATGGCATGCCAACTTCTGAATTGGCTAGCTTGACGAACGCTGCGTCCACTTTTTTAGACCCTTTAGTGAGTGCCTCTTCGCCACTCCAAGGTTCTGGAGTTGGTATGGCGAACAGAAATAGGACCCAACTCTTAGGAGGAACGTCCCAAGTAGCGCATGGCCTTACAAATGCCTCGACAGCAGTCTTGAGGCAGCAAATGGACGAAAGCAACCACGATATGGTTCAAATGTTGGCACAAACTTTAAGTACGGTGCTGAACCCTCTAATACAAAATACCACCCAGTCGAATCAGCAGATGACAGCGCAAATGGCGCGTCTGGCTGATTTCTTTGGGGTACCCCAACCTATTCGACAGCCCCAAAGGGCGCAAATAAGGGGAAACCAAGGTATACTTCTAGAGGAAGAAACCACTATTAACCAAGTCCAGCAGCCTGTCGAAGAAAACCTCAGGACGCGATTGGAATAACCCGGAGTCGAAGAACCTAGGGTCATAGCCCCGGAAGTAAGGATAGTCAACAAAAACCAAAATGCTGACGAAGTAGTTCAGCACATCCAATACCAGAATATGGGTTTGGAAAATAACCTGACAGCCATGATTGAAAGAATCATGACGCAAAATGGGATGAATACGGGCTTTCGTAGGCCCAACTTTACATCCCCACTGTCAGAATATGTGTTACAAACAGACTTACCTCCCAGATGTAAAGTCCCTAAGTTCACTAAATTTTCAGGGGACACGACGGAATCCACTGTCGAACATGTGGCGAGATACTTGATTGAAGCAGGAGACATTTCAAACAACGAAAACCTGAGGATCAAGTATTTCCCAAGTTCCCTAACAAAGAACGCGTTCACTTGGTTCACAACTCTTCCCCCCAATTCGATCCACCATTGGACCCAGTTGGAGAGATTGTTCCATGAGCAATTCTACATGGGACAAACCAAGATAAGCCTGAAAGAATTGGCCAGTGTAAAGAGACGATTCACCGAACCTATAGACGAATATCTAAATAGGTTTAGGTTGCTCAAAGCAAGATGCTTTACGCAAGTGCCAGAACATGAGTTAGTCGAAATAGCCGCAGGAGGTTTAGATTATTCCATTAGGAAGAAATTAGACACTCAATACCTGAGAGACATGGCCCAATTGGCCGATAGAGTTCGACAGGTAGAACGCCTTAAAGCTGAAAAAGCCAAGGCGACAAAAACTCATAAAAGAGAAAGGATATCATATGTCGAAATGGACGATGAAGATCCAGAAACCTTCGACGAAACTATAACCGTCGAAGAAAGCGAGGTCGATTTAGCGGAGCTAAAACAAGGGCCACCATACTCTTGCAAAATGCTAGTCCCTTCAAGTGGAAAAAACCCCACTGGTCCTGAAAGGGCCAACGATAGGTTCCCCAAAAAGACTTACAGTTTTGATATTACAAAATGTGATGAAATTTTTGACTTACTTGTAAAAGATGGCCAAATGATAGTGCCCCCAGGGGTAAAAGTGCCTCCTCTTGATCAAAGAAAGAAAATAGGCTTTTGTAAATATCATAATTTTCTGGGCCATAAAACATCTCAATGTTTTCTTTTCAGGAATCTCGTGCAAGATGCTATCGAAGAAGGGAGGCTGAAATTTGCTGATAAGACCCCCATGACTGTGGACTCTAACCCTTTGCAGGCTGAAGCCCATTATGCTGAACCTTCAGAGGTGAATGTGATCGAGGCATCCAGAAGCCAGGCGAAGAGGCCAGGAATAACTATGGTCGAAGTCACCAAGGATCATGTCAACATGCCAATCTTTGGCAGTTTTTCTGGGAGTCTTTCTAGAAAAACAATTGAAGCAGTCCAAAAAGTTGTTGAAAGCCCAAAGCTGGAGACAGTTGGAGCCCCAAAATCTGGAGCAAAACCCAGTTCCTACTTGGCTGCAGTCCAAGGCCAGACAAAGGACCTGGAGGCTCAGATGAAGCAGATGACTCTTGCCACCAAAGACACCATGAATGTCAACATGGTCGAAATCTCTGAACCAAAAGCATCAGAGGAGGCCATTAGGCAAGAACAAGCCAACAAAACGGCTTTCCCTCGGGAAAATGAAAATCTGGCAGATTTCCTACAAAGATGCCAGAAGAAGAAGTCAGAAGTGATGCTATGTCCCCGATGCAGCTCGATTTTCGACAAAAAAGCTGCTGAACACATCCAAGGTGTAAGAGCAGCAAACAGAAGAAGGGAGAGTGTTGATAATCGACATGACCTCAGAAGAACCTACCAAAAGGGTTCAAATCAAGAGAAGAGGCCACTGACTTTCAGGCCTCCAACCAATGTGCCAGTTGATACGTGGTATAAAACATCAGGTCGAAAGAGACCGAGCGAGGAAAGATGGCACTCTTTCGAAGTGCCAAGAGGTTCATCTTTGACACATAAGAAAGAACCTCAGGTTGTCACCCCTAAAGTGACCCAGGTATCAAGTAACTACAACGGAAAGAATCCCATGTCTCGATCCCAATGGAGAAGATACCAGAGGCGGCGAAAGGCTGAGAGGGAAGCTACTAATGAACCAAAGCCAGAATCAAGTTCAAATGTCCCTCAGAGAAAGCAGAGAAAGCCTCTGGAAAGACAACCAGTGACCAATAGACTAGTCTGGCCTAACCAGGGCGAAGTTGATGACGAAGATGGCTCTGAGTCTGATGACACCCTAGATATCATGGTGAACATAGTCTCAGTTTTGCCAAGAGAGTTCAACCGCCAGGTGGAAGTCGAATCGAACGATTGGGAAGTCGAACAAGAAATGGCCAGGCATAGGTCAGTATGCTACTTCGTCATGGATAATGGCGCCACCGAAGAGAAAAATGGTTTCTTCGAACCTCCTACAGAGGCGATGAAAAATCACCTCAAGCCTTTATTTATAAGGGCAAAACTCGAAGAAACCACAGTAAATAAGATCTTGGTGGATTGTGGGGCAACCATCAACATCATCCCTCACTTTATGCTGAGAAAAATAGGCAAGAGCGATGAAAACATCAAGCCTCACAATATGGTCCTGTCGAATTATGAAGGCGGAATAGGTACCACTATGGGTGTGATCCAACTGGACATCAAGGTGGGATCCATCCTTCGACCAACTATGTTTATGGTCATATCGGCCAAACCAAACTATAATTTTTTGTTGGGCCGAGAATGGATACATGGTGTTGGAGCTGTACCATCATCAATGCACCAAAGATTGATACTATGGCGTCCTGATGGAATGGTCGAAAATATAGAAGCGGATCAGAGCTATTACTTGGGCGAAGTGAATCACCTAGGGATGGCATACTTCGACAAAAATTTGGCTCACATTGGGCCATGCCCAGCACCTGACTTCGACTTGGCGCCAGCGCCAAATGCTTTTTGTTCCTTATACCTGCACCCTGAGCATGGTTTTCAATGGGACAGAGAAGACTTGTCCCACATTGATTTCAGTGGGCTAACTGACATCCAGCCAACTGGTTGGGGAAGTGAATTCAGTGACAATGACTGAGTCACAATCACTGCAGCGAATTTCGGCTTATGTAGCCGAAACAAGGATGATAACGGCTCTTGAAGCCAAAGTAAAATATATGGCCACACAGGCCAATGATCAAGAGTTACCTTCTGCAGGTCCTGGAAAGGATTTCGACCCAGAACCTCCTGATATCATGCCAGAAGAAATGTAGGAACAAAGGCTCGACGCCATCTACGACGATGAGCCTTTGGGATTCGAAAAGGACCCCTTAGCGAACAACATCAAAATGTTAGCGCAGGATCCTTTAGCAGAAATCAACTTGGGCGAAGGGTCAGAGAAAAAGCCAACTTACATTAGCGCAAAAATAGACCCAGAACTCAGGTTGGAAGTGATCAATTTGTTAAAGGAGTTCAAGGACTGCTTTGCATGGGATTACAACGAGATGCCTGGTCTCGACAGAGGATTAGTAGAACTTCAGTTGCCAATCAAACCTGGGAAGAAGCCAGTCAAGCAAAGTCCAAGACGCTTCGCTCCAGAAATACTATCGAAGATCAAAACAGAAGTCGAAAGACTGCTGAAGTGCAAATTCATACGAGCTATGAGGTATGTCGAATGGATTGCAAACATTGTGCCAGTGATTAAGAAAAACGGTACATTGAGGGTATGCATAGATTTCAGAGATTTGAATGCTGCTACACCCAAAGATGAATATCATATGCCTGTGGCGGAAATGCTAGTCGATTCTGCCGCTGGCCATGAGTACCTGAGCATGCTCGATGGTTATTCAGGATATAATCAAATATTCATTACCGAAGAAGATGTGTCGAAAACAGCTTTTCGATGCCCCGGGGCTTTAGGCACTTACGAGTGGGTAGTGATGCCTTTTGGCCTAAAGAACGCTGGGGCAACATATCAGTGAGCGATGAACTCTATCTTCCATGATTTTATTAACACTTTTATGCAAGTATATATTGATGATATTGTTGTGAAATCTGTTTCCAGGAAGAACCATATAGACCACCTTCGACAATCATTTGAAAGAATGAGAAAACATGGTCTGAAAATGAACCCTTTGAAGTGTGCGTTCTGTGTAAAAGCTGGAGATTTCTTGGGTTTCGTCGTCCATAAGAAAGGAATCGAAATCAACCAGAACAAGACGAAGGCAATCCTGGAAGCGAAAGCACCAGCGAACAAAAAGGAACTGCAATCTCTGTTGGGCAAGATAAATTTCTTAAGGAGATTCATATCTAACCTAAGTGGAAAAGCTCAAGCCTTCTCACCCTTACTTCGATTGAATAAGGAAAGATTCGAATGGGGGCAATAGCAACAAGAAGCTTTCGACAAAATCAAAGGGTATCTCACCAAGCCACCTGTTTTGGTGCCTCCTTGCAGCAACAGAAGTATGAGATTGTACATAGCTGCATCCGACAAAACTTTGGGAAGCATGTTAGCCCAAGAAGATGAAAATGGAGTCGAAAGACCCATTTACTATCTTAGTAGAGTTTTGAACGATGCAGAAACTAGATATAGCGAAGTTGAAAAATTATGTCTATGTCTTTATTTCTCTTGTACAAAGGTCAAACAATATATAAAACCAGTTGATGTGTATGTTTCGTCTCATTTTGATGTTTTCAAGTACATGTTGTCGAAGCCCATCATGCACAGCCGAATTGGCAAGTGGGCGCTAGCGTTAACTGAGTACTCATTGACCTTTATGCCTCTTAAGGCAGTGAAAGGGCAAGTGGTGGCAGACTTTATAGTCGACCACTCAATTCAGGTTGAGAATATAAATTATGTGGAGATAGAGCCTTGGAAATTCTACTTCGATGGTTCCAGCCATAAAGATGGAACAGGAGTAGGGGTCTTGATTATTTCTCCAGAAAAAATTCCAACAACATTCAAGTACAAGATATCAGGTACTTGTTCGAACAATGAGGCTGAGTACGAAGCTCTAATTACTGGCCTTGAGATATTGTTGGAATTGGGGGCAACTCGAGTCGAGATAATGGGAGACTCAGAGTTAGTCATTAAGCAAGTCACAAAAGAATATAAGTGCATAAGAGAAAATCTTATTATGTACTTTGTGATAGCAAATCGTTTATTGAAAAATTCGAAATGGTCAACATTCGACACATACCCAGATTGGAAAATCAAATAGCCAATGATTTGGCACAAATTGCATCTGGGTACAAAATTTCAAAAACGAGGTTATAAAGAGCAATCGAAGTCCGAGAAAAAATAAAAGCAACTAGTCTGTCACCAACAGATTTAAAATCAACAAGACTAGGGTATGCTGATCAAAGGAACTTTGAAATATCGTTCATAGACAATTTGTCAGAGCAAGATTGGAGGAAACCCATTGTAGATTATCTACAAAATCCAGCAGCTTTGATAGAACGGAAAATAAAATATAGGGCGCTGAGTTACGTACTCATGGGTAATGAGTTATTTAAAAAGACGCCTGAAGGGGTATTGCTAAAGTGTTTAAGTGAAACTGAAGCATACATAGCCCTTTCGATTACGCACGCTGGAGCATGTGGGGCTCACCAAGTGGGCCATAAGATGAAATGGTTGTTGTTTCGACAAGGACTATATTGGCCTACCATCTTGAAAGATTGTGTTGAGTTCGCGAAGGGTTGCCAGGAATGTCAAGTCCATACGGGCATCCAACATGTACCAGCAAGCGAACTTCACTCAATAGTGAAACCATGGCCCTTTAGAGGATGGGCGTTGGACCTTATTGGAGAGATTCGACCAGCATCATCAAAGAGCCAGAAGTATATATTGGTAGGCATTGATTATTTCACTAAGTGGATCGAAGCTATTCCTTTAGTCAATGCAGACCAAGAAAATGTCATTGAATTTATTCAAAAGAACATTATCTTTAGATTTGGAATCCCTGAAACTATAACGACTGATCAAGGATCAGTGTTCACCGGTCGAAAGATGCAGGAATTCGCTCAAGAAACAGGCTTTAGACTCCTAACATCAACACCTTATTATGCACAGGCAAACGGTTAAGTTGAAGCAGCGAATAAAATAGTGATTGGCCTGATAAAAAAGCATGTAGGAAAGAAGCCAAAAAATTGGCATAAGACGTTAGACCAGATCTTGTGGGCCTGTCGAACGTCCCCAAAAGAAGCCACGGGTACAACACCATATCGGCTAACTTTCGGTCATGACGCAGTGTTGCCAGCGGAAATTTGTCTTCAATCTGCAAGGGTTCAGAGACATCATGGTATCCCCTCTGAGGTTTATTGGGATATGATGTTAGACGAACTAGTAGATTTGGACGAAGAAAGACTACGCGCTCTCGACCTACTAAGAATTCAGAAGAAAAGAGTGGAAGTTTCTTACAATAAAAAAGTAAAACCTAAGGCATTCTCGCCTGGAGAATTAGTTTGGAAGGTAATTCTCCCCATGGATCGAAGGGATCGAACCATGGGAAAATGGTCACCCAAATGGGAAGGACCGTTCAGAATTATCCAATTTTTTTCTGGTGGAGCTTATGAAGTCGAAGAGTTAGGTGAAGATAAAAGACTCTTGAGAGTAAACGGCAAATATTTGAAAAAATATAAACCTATGCTCCAAGAGATGAAAATAAATAGCAAGTAATGACCAAATTAACCATAAAGAGCCAAAATGGAAAATTATATAAGAATTAGCCAAAATGGTTACATTGTCTTACAAATATTACAATACATGGTTAATAAATGGCTGAGCAAATTAGAAGGGGATATAATCTCTAAGTCGAAGGTACTTGGCCTGCTGCAACTCCAACCTTTTGTTACACAAGGCAGTCGCCTGAGAAAGTTTGGCAATCTGGTCATCGAAGGCTTGGGCCTTCTCAGCGAACTCTAGGCCTCTTGTAACTTTAGCTTGGCTTTATGTGTCCGAAACAATCGAGAGTAGCTCCTCTTTGCGCCTGGTGTTAGCATTTATCTTGGCCTCCAGCTCTTCGATTTGCGCCTTTATAGAGGCATTGTCTCGATCTATGGCGTCAATTTATTCTTGCTTGGATGCCTTCTGCTTTGACAACTCTGCAATTCGAGAAGTCGTTTCAGCTACCTCAGTCCAGGCAGAAGAACTCTTTCCATGTAGCGCTTCGAGCTGGCTGTTGAAGCCCCTCTGACGTCGATAGTCCGCAGAGACTTGGTCAACAATGGAGTATAACTCCAAGATAAAGCTGGAAACCTCTGGAGACACAGCAAGCAAATCGACTGCATTCAAAACAGCTCCCAGACAAGATGGAGCAGTAGGATCCCCCTCCAAAGCCTTCATCAGATCCTTCTTGAAGAACTGAGCCTTGACCTTCATCAAAGCCTCATCAAGAGGAGAAGTCGAAGTGGACTTCCCCGATGCAGTAGAAGCATCATGACTAAGGTCAGATGAACTTCCCTTACTCTCAATAATGGCATTCAGGTAGCCAATAGGATCAGTTTGCTTCAAAAGGGCCAAGTCTTCTTTAGACTTGGGCTTTGTCGAGGTGGTAGCCCTTACAGCAGCGTTGGCTTGGGGTTGAAGTTGTTGAGTAGCGTTTGCATCGACATGACTCTCTTCGACCTGTAGTTTAGTAGTGCCAGCATCAACATGATCCCCTTCGTCATGTTGCTCCTCTGTCAGATCGACCACTTGAGTTTCCTTTGGTTGTTGTTCCTCTGCTTCGGCAATGGCTTCATCGTTTGCCAATTCCTCCTCTTGTTGCCTACTGTGTTCAGCAGAGTCTTGTGTCTCTAAAGTTTTTGGTGCTGAACTTTCGGTGGTCTCCTGAAAATAGAAGAGGAAGAATCTTCTGGTTTAGGAAGATACACAAACGAACGTGAGCATCGACACCTGAGTTAAAAATGGTCAGAGAAACTACCTGTAGAGGAATTTCAGCCCCAGGGCTGGAATTATCACTTTCGACGGGTTTGTTAAGCAAAACGTTCAGCTCCTCCTCCGTGGGCTCTTCGATGATCACGGGAGGTGGCCTGGGTCTTCTCCCTGCAACCTTTATTCTGATCATGGGTCGAGGCTCAGGAGCAGGGGCATCTTTCTTCAGTTTTCTCTGTTTAAGAGGAGCGGGGGGAGATTCGTCCTCGTCATCACTCCCAGATTCGACCGTTAGTGCAGGTCGTTTCTTAGGTGTAGGTTCCTGAAAACCAAATGGAGTTCGATTTAGAGCGCCACATCGAAAATCAGGATGTTAAAACCAGAAGGAAATAATAAAAGTCTGGTTACCGGTGCTGAAGGTTTTGTCGAGGGACCTCCTCCCTGATGGCTTTCTGTGGTTTTCTTTGCTGCAGGCTTTCGAACAACTGAAAGAAGACGCGTTCACAAGTTATAATTAACAAGTTATAAGTCGAAATGGAAAGACAAATATAATTTGGGGAGTGAACGCACATTTCTTTATTTTGTCAAGGACCAGAACGAAGGACTTCTGGAGTTCGTCCACAAAATCTTTTTCATCGAAGAACTCTTCAGCATAATAACTCTTCCACCAGACTTCGAAAGATGGTGAACATAGGAAGTTAAGTTGATAGTCGAACAGTGAAAGTACTGTTCGACCAGCGTACCTGCCAATGTGCTTGGTGGCAGCATCCTCAGTGTAGTCATTGCAAAAATACAACATTGATTTCTCCCTAGGAAAAATGGGAGAAGGAAGTGATTGGATGATGCCAAACTGTCGAGAGACCAAATCTGGCTGATAAGCGATCAAGCTCAGGTGATTCTTGGAACTCTTAAAACGCAGTGGCATTATTCTGGGAGTGAGAAATGTTTCCCACAATGTTGTGTGTTCTTCGAGATGAGGGTCGCCTGATGACTTGGGATGGGGCCTGGTGAACCATTCTGGACCAAACTTTCGACGGGCGAAAGGAGCCATGGTCGAGGTGAATTCTTTTCTTCCTGCAAACATCAAGACGAAGTTTGCAAAGGTCTGTTGGAGTTCCAGCCCATCCCCAGTGGGAGTCAGTAAAGCCAGTCTGGTGCCTTCGATACGCCTTTTGGCTATCTCAGGAGCTTGTTCGTTTATCTGAGTTTTCTGAGGTAAGAAAGACTCAAAGGTGGCATTTAGCCACAGTTGTAGTAGCCAGAAGGGTCCTGCAAGCAACAAACTGGCTCTATTTTCGATGACCTTTAACAGAGTCGCTCCACTGCTTATTGACTCATACAGGTTCGCCAGGATTAATTCGGCCAAACAGATGTTTTGACCATGGTGAAGCTGGGTAGCAAGGGTGACCATTTTCTTCGTCACCTGTAGAGACTTCGTGCAGAACACGAAGCGTGACAGCCAAAGGGCTAGAAACGCAATGTGCTCCACGTCCGTCACATTAGCTGTCGACCTGTCATGATAGTGGTTGATGTAGGTGGTGTAAGTGGGTTTGGTAGCTGAAAACCTAATCTGGTCTTCAGACATTTCCTCTGGGTCGAAGTAATCCCCAGTTGGTCGAAGACCGGTGATGGCAGCCACGTCGAAGAGAGTGGGTGTTATCATTCCACATGGCAGGTGGAAGGTGAAGTGAGTATAGTCCCAGAATAGCAAAGAGGCTACCAGCATTTCAGGGGAGTAGTTGAGACCAGTCTTCGACAGCATGACTAGGTCATAAATCCCCAGGTTCTTCCAAATCGAAGCCTGGCTTTTTTCCATCTTTTCTAGCCAAGCGCTGTAGTCTGGTGTAAGGCTAGGGCTAGACCTAAAAGCCCTAACGCCTCTGTTGAAGAAACGAAGATCTATCTTTTCTTTTGCAGGATCTTCGTTGTCATCTGCAGCCTTTTTGGAGCACCCAACAGGTTTAAGTGCCTCAAGCACCGGGAAGAAGCTCTCGATCTTCGTGGAATCAGCAATTCATGTAGATAAAGGGCCAGACATGGCGAAAACCTGGTTGGAGTATCCAACCGGAATCAACAGTTGAGAGGAATAAGCTTCACGCTCAGCAGTTCCCAGGGGTTCAGGAACCCTTCGCATGCCTTTGGAGTTAACTGTTGGAACAGTTGAAAAGATTTTTGGTTGGGCAGTTTTAGAAGGAATGTTAGAACTGGGAGCATTAGAGGAACCTGAAGCCATTTTTGGGTTAAGATGAAGGTGGATGAAGAACAAAGTGTTTGCAGAGGTTTTTTGTTCAATAATAAGGCTTGGATGTAGAATGGCGTGAAAAAGTCCCACAAGGGGCACCTAGCGCTATTTATAGTGATTGGAAAATCACGAAACTCAAGGTCATTTAATGTTTCAGACGGTAGTGGGGCACGTGGCGCTCCTTTGGGAAATTGTCATGATGACAATCTGTGAAAATACATTGGGCACGCTAAACGCCTTACTGAAGTGACGTCTTAGGTACAGGTGGAATGATGGCTTTTTCTTGGGATTGTCAGTTGGTTGGTAGAAGACGAAAAGCGCACAAGTTAATCTGTGGCTAAGAATGAAGGACAGGTGTCGAGTGGAATCTCAAAGAATGCCTTTTTCAGGCATTCTTAGGGGGCAATTTGTTGGCTCCTAAATTCGACACCCTTGTTTGTATTAATATAGACCATTAATCATGAGGGATGGTTTCGACCAGCTGATCCTGTCGAAATGCTCATCAGAAGGTGGCAGGGTACTTAGAGAATTTCTTCTAAGTAGGAATCTTGTTGCCTTCGACGTCGAAGGAGCTTCTCGACAAAAGGGATTTGATGCTCAAAGTGGAACGGTTCGAGATTCAAATGTTTGGAGGGAAAACGGTTCCCAGCAGTTACCAAGTGCAACGTGCCAAGATCAGGAGCGTCGAATGCTGTGAGCATGCCAAATGGAGTCATCTCGAAGCAGCATAACTGCCCAACGGTTACTTGAGATGTGTTTTAGTATAAATACTAGTTGTTCACGTAGTTTTCGCGTGTGTTCATTATTATATACAAGTCACTCATTTAGATTCAAGTACCCAGTGTGAGCGAAAGAATTGTTGAGAATGTATGTATGAAACACCATTTAAATTAATCAAAGTCTTTTATATTCCAGAACTTTATTGCCTTTCATTTACTCCTCCCAGTCGAAGCCTTTATTTAACGCTTTCATTTATTCTACCAAGTTTTCCTTCATGCAATTTACATAAAGTGTCTTTACTTTACTAGCATCAACCATCATTAGACTTAGTCAAACCCCAAAAATCAACCATGTCTTAGGATCAATCTGATCGATCCTGCGAGTCACCAAATAAGTAACCTTTTGGAGGATCAGCGGTTGTTTACCAATTTCCACGGTAAACAGAAGGACTAACGTTAAAGCCGAGTAACATAGTAGTAAGGGCATTTGATGGCTCGAAGAGGATGGTACATGGGGAGGTGGATATACCCATAAAGGTTGGGACTCAAACTTTCAATTCAACCTTTTATGTAATGGGCATCCGCCCCTCTTACTCTTGTCTGCTAGGACGGCCACGGATCCATAATGCTGGCATTGTCACCTCTATATTGCACCAGATGCTGAAGTATCCGGTTCAAGGAAAGATTATCACTGTCCACGGAGAGGAAGAATACATGATTAGCCATCTCAATTCCTTTAGGTATGTGGAATTGGACGGCGAGTTCATTGAAACTCCTTTTCAACACTTCGAAGAGGTCCCCCAAGAGGTAGCAGTGACCAAGATTGTGTCCTAAATTCCCAAGATTACAAGACCTCTACTCCAGATGTCATCTCTGAAGGATGCCAAAGTAGTAGTAGAGGAAGGTGGATGAACCATCTGGGGGAAACTTTCGGATATTCTGTATAAGTCTGACAAGTTTGGCTTAGGTTTCACTTCAAGTGCTCAAAAGGTTGTACGTCGTGCCCATGCTGGAGGGCCACCCTTGAAGATTAGCAACTGAGAGGTCAACGCAGTAGAAGATGGTGAAGAGGATTGCAACTTGGAGGATTGGATCTTTCTGACTGTCAATGGAGGACTCAGCAATTGGGAGGCCAGAAACTTCATCCCAATAACTTTCATCCCTCAGTAATTTATCTTTACATTTTGTTGGATCTGTAATATTTCTTAAAACCTTGTGTCTTGCCCGAGGCACAATGGTCCATTTGTAAGGGTTATTATTTCATCTTCATATGACATTCAATGAATCGTGGACGTTTTTCGCATACAAACTTTTGTGCTCATTGTTTTTCTTTTACATTTTATTTTCTTTTAAAGATAGCTATACCCTCACACACACCCATACTCACAAATGAAGGTACCCATCCATTCTGGATCCCATGGGTAACGATACTGCTATGGCCTTTTGTGACTCTGAGAATCTAATCTACCAAGCCTAAGACGAAGGTGAGGAAGATTGTGAAGTACCGGGGGAACTTGCCAGACTGCTACAACAAGAGGAAAGAACCATTCAGCCTCACGAAGAACCTGTGGATACGATCAACCTGGGTACCGAGGAAGATAAAAAAGAGGTCAAGGTGGGTGCCAATCTGGAACCCAGTGTCAAGGAACGTCTGGTTCAGTTGTTACATGACTATGTTGAAATCTTTGCATGGTCATATGAAGACATGCCGAGACTTGATACAGACATTGTGGTACATCGTTTGCCTACAAGAGAAGATTGTCCGCCAGTAAAACAAAAGGTTCGTTGCGTGAGACCTGATATGTCAGAAAAGATTAAGGCGGAGGTCATGAAGCAATTTAATGCTGGATTATTGGTTGTCACTTCCTACCCTCAATGGGTTGCCAACATTGTCCCCGTACCTAAAAAAGATGGCAAAGTACAAATTTGTGTGGATTACAGAGATTTGAATAGGGCGAGCCCTAAAGATGATTTTCCACTCCCCCACAATGATATCCTGGTTGACAATACTGCACAACACAAAGTGTTTTCCTTCATGGATGGATTCTCAGGTTATAACCAAATTAAAATGGCACCTAAGGACATGGAGAAAACAACATTTATTACACAGCGGGGCATATTCTGCTACAAGGTAATGTCATTCGGATTGAAGAATGTTGGGGCAACCTATCAACGTGCCATGGTAGCTTTATTTCACAACATGATACATCATGAAATAGAGGTCTACGTAGACGATATGATAGCCAGATTGCAAACGGAAGGAGAGCACCTTGATCACTTGCAAAAGCTGTTTGAGAGACTGAAGAAGTACAAGCTGAGGTTGAATCTAAACAAGTGCACATTTGGAGTACGGTCCGGTAAACTTCTAGGCTTTGTCGTCACTAACAAGGGTATTGAAGTCGATCCTACCAAAGTTAAAGCAATACAAGAGATGCCTGTTCCTTGTACTGAGAAGGAAGTCAGAGGATTCTTGGGACGCTTGAACTATATTTCCAGATTCATTTCTCACCTAACAGCTACTTGTGAGCCAATCTTCAAACTATTGAAGAAAGATCAAGTAGTCAAATGGAATGATGAATGCCAAGTTGCTTTTCACAAAATTAAAGAATACTTACAAGAACCTCCTGTGTTGATGCCACCAGTCGAGGGAAGACCATTGATCATGTATCTGACTGTTTTAGAAAACTCGATGGGGTGTGTTTTGGGGCAGTATGACGAGTCTGGCTGAAAAGAGCATGCTATTTATTACCTGAGCAAAAATTTTACCGACTGTGAAACCAGATATTCACTGCTCGAGAAAACTTGCTGCGCTCCAGCATGGGCTGTTCACCGGCTAAGACAGTATATATTGACTCATACTACCTTATTGATATCTAAGATGGATCTGATAAAATACATCTTCGAGAAGCCTGCTCTTTCGGGGAGAATAGCTAGATGGCAGATGATCCTAACAGAGTACGACATACAGTATACTACCCAAAAAGCTATAAAGGGCAGTGTATTGGATGATCACCTTGCTCACCAAGCTGTAGAAGACTATCAGTCCATGAAGTTTGAATTCCCGGATGAAGACATCATGACATTAGACAATTGTGAAGAAATCAGACCATATGACGGACCTGAACAAGGATCCTGATTGACCCTTTTCTTTGATGGAGCCTCCAATGAACTCGACAATGGTATCGGTGTTGTACTCATATCTATAGAAGGGTGTCATACTCCCTTTACTGCCAGACTTTGCTTCAACTGTACAAACAACATGGAGGAATACGAAGCGTGCATCTTTGGTCTCAAAGCTGCCATAGACTCAGGGATCAAATCATTGGATGTATTTGGAGATTCAGCTTTGGTCATCAGACAGATCAAAGGGGAACGGGACACTAAGCACCCAAACCTTATCCTTTACAAAGAACATGTTTTGACATTGCTACCCCATTTTGAGAAGATTACCTTTGATCATTTCCCGAGAGAAGAGAATCAACTAGCAGACGCTCTAGCCACAATGTCATCTATGTTTAAACTTAATTGGGATAACGAGGCTCCCCAAATCAACATCGAACGAATGGATGAACCAGCACATTGTCACGAGATTAATACTGAAGAGGTAGTGGACCAGCCTTGGTTTCATGAAGTTAAAAGGTATCTCGAGGCTCAAGAATATCCAGAAGGAGCTTCAATCAATGATAAGAAGTTCTTAAAGAGATTCTCTGCTAAGTTCTTCCTTAGTAATGGCATCCTGTACAAACGCAATCATGACTCCATTTTGCTTTGGTGTGTGGATAAGGTTGAAGCTGAAAAGATCATGGCTGAATTACATGAAGGTACTTTTGGCACCCACTCCAGTGGGCATACGATGGCGAAAAAAATCCTACGGGCAGGCTATTATTGGTCTACCATGGAAGAAGATTGCTATCAACACTCCCGAACCTGTCATAAGTGTCAAATTTATTCTGACAAAGTGCACGTACCTCCGGTTCCCTTAAATGTCTTGACGGCTCCTTGGCCCTTTGCTATGTGGGGAATTGATATGATTGGAGAAATCAAGCCTACAGCCTCCAATGGACACCGCTTTATCCTAGTGGCCATTGACTATTTTACAAAGTGGGTCGAAGCAGCTTCCTTCGCCTCCGTTACCAAGAATGTTGTTACCCGCTTCATCAAGCAAAACCTTATTTGCCGGTACGGTATCCCGGAAAGGATCATCACCGGCAATGGTACAAATCTCAATAACACTATGATCACCGCATTATGCGAGCAATTCAAGATCCAGCATCATAATTCTTCTCCCTATCGTCCCAGGATGAATGGTGTTGTCGAGGCTGCAAATAAAAACATTAAGAAGATCATACAGAAAATGACAGTCACATACAAAGACTGGCATGAGATGTTACCATTCACTCTCCACGGTTATCGTACCACGGCTCGCTCATCAACCGGGGCAACACCCTATTCTTTGGTTTACGACATGGAAGTTGTCTTGCCTATTGAGGTTCAGATCCTCTCTCTGAGGATTATGAAGGATGCAGGCTTGAACGAAGACGATTGGATCCAGACTCAACTTGATCAACTAAACTTAATTGATGAAAAGAGACTTACTACTGTTTTCCATGGTCAGATGTATCAAAAGCGGATGATCAAGGCTTTCAACAAGAAAGTCAGACGCCAAGTATATCAAGTTGGGGATTTAGTGATCAAACGTATCATCTTGCCACAAAGTGATCCCAGGGGCAAATGGACTCCTACCTATGAAGGACCATTTGTAATCAAAAACATATTCTTCGGTGGAGCAATGACCTTGACCACCTTGGATGGAGACGACCTGCCACACCCTGCAAACGCTGACATAGTCAAAAGATACTATGCATAAGAGACCCGCTAGGTTGACACGCCTAGGCAAAACAAGGGCATCCCAGCGAAACAAAAGTTTCGGGCAAAAATTAGGGATAAAAGGAAAAATCTGTACACCCGGCAAGTTGAAAACCCGAAAGGGCGACTTGGGCAAAAAAGGGTTTCCCGGTGGACTGAAAACCTGAAAGGGCAGTCCAGGAAAAAGTTAGGGAATTAAAGCGTATGACTATGTCCCATCGTATCACTTTACAGACAACCTTTGACTTCCACTAACAAACTCAATATTTCTGATCAATTCAATCATCTTCAGACAAGGCACAAATAGACAAGATACTCGGAGATATGAAGGCTATAGCAGAATGGAAACCCCATGGGATTTTTATACACGTAGCTATCTTTCTTTGTATAAATTTTTCTTGTTTTACGACAACATTTTCTTACTAGAATGTTTGTACCCTTTGTACAAAATATTTATTCTAAGTCAATACAAAGATATCCCTTTAAAAGTGCAAAAACTATTTGTCTTTTTCTTTACGCTTGTGTTTTGTTTGCAAAAATGTCCAATGATTCATTGATGAACATATGCATTTGAACATGATTACTGTTTACAAATAAACAAAATGAGAAAGATAATTACTGATAGGTTAAAAAAATAGGAAAATGTCTCTAAGCTATTTCATAAGTAATCCCCTACAGTACGTCATTTAAATCCTCACCAGAACGAAGCTCCCAGTTTACCAATCCCCGATAGAAATAATCCAATATCTCCAGATTCCCCAAGCAGATCTTACAAGCAGTACATGGCATTGCCCTCACAACAGAACTTATTTCTCTCAACAAAAGTTCATCAGTACTTCAACTTCAAGACATGAAAATTCACATATCCTCAGCAGCATTCAGGGATTTGTTTTCCTCCATCAGACAGCAATACAGCAAATCAGCTCACATGCGCATACATTGCATCCATATATCATAAACATTGATAAAGAAAATACATTGCATCATACATTTCATGCAAACATAACTTTGTATTTTAGCTAACATTTTACCCGTTTCAGGATAAGATTAACGACTACCATTAACAATATGCAATCTTGATACAGTTCATATACACTCCAGACACGGACGCCATTCTGATACTCATTCAGATTCAACTTTCAGATATAGTTCAGATACGCTCCAGACACGGACACTATTCTGATACTCATTCAGATTCAACTTACAGATACAATTCAGATATGCTCCAAACACGGACACCATTATGATACTCATTCAGATACAACCTTTCAAACACAATTCAGACACACTCCAGACACAGATGGCATTCTGATACTTAGTCAAAATCATCTCCCAGATACAGTTCAGATACGCTCTAGACATAGACGCCATTCTGATACTCATTCTTTCAGCTTACAAATTGCAATTCAACAAACATTCTTGGATGGCATCTACAAGCCCATCTCCAACAAGGTTCTATCACCTCTCCAAATGGCATCTTTAAGCCCATTCCCTCAACCACACATCGTCGAGTGCAAATTTTTGGGCACTCTAGTGTCCAATCGTTCTTTCACCTTCGAGTCACGAATGGCAAAACTCGCCAATATAACTCTTCAGTCTTAAGAAGATTGAACAGGGGAAGTTGTTGTACCCCAAAATTTTCCCTCTCATTTATCAAGATATTTTCTCACAAGATCTTTTGGACTCAAGACTGGATTAGGGTTTGACCAGCTCAAAACATCTCATCATGCACTGATAACCCAAAATTAGGGTTTGGGATTGCACAAAGATTTTTGGACTAGAAATGATTCATATGACTTTCAAGTATCATTATAGACCCCCAAGGTTATTCATGTCAATTTTCAAGCCTTGAATCACATTTTTTATTAGTCAATTGGACAGTTGACCTAAAAATCAGTTGTATTGGGGAAAAAGTCAACCATGGCCAATTTACAGTCAAACTTTATAATTTTTTATCCACATCAACATTTTAGACTCATATGTATCATTTGATCAAGTTTGGATCACAGTTCCTCAAGAAATTTGGTCAAATCATCAAAAGGGCAAAATGGTCAAAATTAGGGTTTTGCCTGAGAAAGTGCAATTTCTGATTTTTGACCTAACAAATGGCCAATTGGTTTGAAGCATGATTTCAAGGTTTCAATTGCATCATCTTGACCTAATGAAATGGTTCAAAACATTGCAATTTCATTGGATTGACAGATGAAATTTGCAGTCAACTGATCAAAAGTCAACTGTATACTGATAAGTCAAACTTTGACTTTTTGGTCAAAATCAAATGCCAAGGATCACAATTCATCAAAATATATCAAAATGTGAAACTTGTTCATCAAGAAATCAAATATTGAGGATTTTGTTTTGAAATTTGAAATTTTCTTAACTTAGAAATTTTTCTAAGTATAGAAAATTTCTTATTTTTTCTCAACTTTAAGCCAAATTTTCATCATGATACAAAATGATTCAAAGAAAGTTCCCAACATGAAAGTTGTAGATCTCCATGAAATATACAACTTTTCTTCACACATTTTTCCCTAAAGATTCTTGGATATCAAGATATAATTTTGTGAATACATGCCCATGAACTAAAATAACTTAGTGAAATTTTGCCCTAATTTAGGCAGGTTTTTTACCTAACTTCATGACAACTTTTCACCTAGTTCCAAGAGGAATCTTGAAAATCATTTCAAAGATGAGTTATAGAGCACATTGCAAGCTTTCCAAAATGTCCAAGAACTCCTTGAGATCATTCTTGAGTAGGGAGAATCGAGGAGATGAAGTTGTCAATTTCTCACTTTGATTTCAAGCCATTTCATGATAAACCAAAATTCAAATCCAAACCTAGGCTGCATAATCCTTACTTTACAGGTCTCAAACTTGTTTCTCACTCAATAATTTAATGCTTACAGAGTTAATAAAGCTTTAATCCAAGCATAAGAGTCTTTGTCCATCCTTTAATTCCATAAATGGCACAAAGTTGCCATTTCCATTTTAGAAAAGCACCACTTTTGCATTTGTCAACTTCTTGAGCTTTGCACCTGTTCTCTCTGCACACACAAGTCCTATAAACCAAAAGAAAAGTGCCTAAGACTTGTACCAACTCAGATCAGGCTTGTACAAGTATGTAGAGAGTTGTCTCCTCACTTTTCTTAAAAGGCAAACAATAGAGCAAAAAGCCTATAACTCAGAAATCTGGTGTGGAATGGATTTAAAACCTTTTCTATACTTATACACAAACATATTACAACCTAACACATGATTGCTAAAGGCCAGAAACTCTCCCAAACTCTCTATCACCACAAACCTGCCATAACTTGCAGTTTTGTACCAAGCATAGCAATCCAAAAATCTACTCGTGCGTTTCAAGTTCTAATCACCTAAATACTTAACCTACATCATATCTAAGTGTTCCAGACCATCATCCCTTCACTATAACTCCTCCTTCTCCATCTGCCATTTTTGTTTTTCAAGCTTGTAGGTTGACTTGGATAGGGAGATTCAGGCACTTTCAAGACAAGGTAAGGATTGGAACATACTCAGGGAGGTCCAGGAAAGATAAAGGGATCTTCAGGCCTTCTCAAAACTCACTCAAACTCCATTCACGATCTCAGCTGAAAGAGGTAAGAACTCTAACTTTTATCTCTTTATACAGGCATCCTTTGGTCTCGATTTGTGAAGATAAAATATAGATATCCTTGTGATAAAACCAACCATGTTCATAGATTTCATTTATATTCATTGTGTATAGAGAATTTTAGGTTTCAAATTTCTGCAAAATTAGGTTTAAAATTAGGGCCATTGAAATTAGCTTTAATCTTTGAATGTTAGTTTACATGAGTTACCTGGTTGAAATTGTGGGAAAGAGTACTACCATTTTCATGTTTGAAGTTTCCATTTTCATGGAGAAATGAGAGAGATACAAGGGGTTCGGCTAGCTAGAGCAAGAAGACGAAGTACAGGGCAAGGAAGCACTTTGTATTATGTATTTTTTGTTTCATTTGAACTAACGGATGTACAGCCACCCCAGTGGCAAGGCAGCACGCAGAAATTGCATAGGTCCTGGGTTCGAACCTTGGCACTGCCTTTTGCATTTTCCATATTTTTTCAGCTTTGTTTTTGGTTAATTGGCAACGTGGGCTTCTAAGCTTATGGGCCTCTTTTTTTACTAATACTTACCTCCTGTTTACTCAGGACACCCCTGGCCCAGCCATTTTATTATTTATTTTTATTTTTATTTTCTATTTTATTAAATATATTTTCCTTAACATAAAAAATCATTAAAAAAAATAAAAATGTTAAATATTTCATTTTTGTTTATTTTATCTTATTTTCTCATAAAAAATATTTTTATTTAGTTATATATTAATTATTTTTCTTAATAAACTTATAAAATAAAATAGAATTAGTTTAAATATTTATTATTTTTCTCACACTTGTAAATATTTATTTAAGCATGTAAGAGGACCAAAATATTTCATAAATATTATTTATTATTTTTAAGACAAAAATACACAAAAATAATACTTAAAGAACTTTATTTTCTTTTAACAAATTAGAATTAGGGTTAATCAATTTTCAAGAAATAATTTCCTTTTCGTAAATTACTAGGTTTAGTTCAAAACTCTTTTTCATATAAAAAACAAAACAAAAATCTTTTTCTTGCATATACATACCATTGTATATTTAATTTATATTGTATATTATTTATTTGTACAAATTCGATTTGGTTGTAATAGATTAAATTAGGTTTACATTATTGCAAATCCCTCCCATAAAATGTTGTAATAGCATAGTAATCTTTAAATTACGCAATTTATCGCTTTTTTATAACATGTTAGTAATTAGGGTTCGTATGGCAAGATAAAAACAATCAAATAGAAAACCCTAATCCAAGACAAAATCAAGCATGAAAATAACACACTTGCGCACAAGCACCCTTAGGGTTACTCCACTTGGTTGCCTTATACAAAAATGGTCATATTACGTATGCGAAGTATCTTACCAAAACAAACAAATATAAGATCATAGTCCCTCGATGAAGCTATTCAAATTTGCCTTACAAAATGATCTTGGTCCCTCAAAATGCTAAGATACTTTGCAACATTGCTAATCATGGTTATACGATGACCCGCGCCCGTCCCGTTTACATCCAAAGATAGGGTTGCTTACTAAATCAATGGTAAGACAATAATATTAAAATAAAAGAAAATGAACAAGAAAGACATTTGAGTAGGAATATTACTTCTAGTTACTTGCTCCATTTCAAAACAACTATCCTTTCTATTTTCAAAAATAAACACGCACACATTTCAAAACATCTTGCAAACATTGAAAACATTTTCAAAAAGACAAACATCTTTGTATACATTCCTACGAACGAGAATCATTACAAAGATTGTCTAAACAAAGGCCTCTTTTACAAAATACTTTCAAAACCACACAAAGCATAATTTCAAAATAAAAGCAAGTGAATTAGCAAGTAACTAAGAGCCCATGGAAAACCATGGATGAAAAGGGTGTTAATATACCTTCCCTTTTCATAATCTACCCCCCGAACTCAAGAAACAATCTCAAAGGTCTTTCATGTGCTTTTTCACCTTTCCTTTTGGATAAAAGAAAAGTCAGTGGTGACTCTTGCTAACTGCAACATTTGCGATAAAACGCAAAACCTCAAGTTCGTTCTCTCACCGCACCATAAAACCCATATTGGAACATATGTGATATGGTGGGAGAACTGACTTGGTATGTTTTGTGTTTTATTGCAATTATTGCAGTTAGCAAGAGTCGCCACCGACTTTTCTTTTATCCAAAAGGAAAGGCTGAAAAGAACAGGAAAGACCTTTGAGATTATTTCTTGAGTTCGGGGGGGTAGATTATGAAAAGGGGAGGTGTTAGCACCCTTTTGATAACACTGAATCGCACTATGTCTCTGACTCAAATATCACATGTTTTCCTTAGTTTTATTATTGTTTTTTCCAGTATTACACCCTTGTTTCCTTTGTTTTCAGGTCACATGTCCTTTCAGAGCCTTCAGAGAAGAAACGAGTAAAAACGCCAGAAAAATAGGGTTTTTCCAAGAAAATACATACATGGAGTCCAGCTCCGCGCTGGCTACAGGGAACGTGCTGACATGGCACACTTTCACCCAGGGTCCAACTGCCACGTTCCCATGATCTTTCCTTTTTCACTCATCGCGCCCGCGGGGAGGATGGCCGCGCCCGTGGCCTTCACAAACCTTTTCCAGCTCAGAAGGAGTTGAGGGGCATGCTCGTCTTTGCATAAATTCATAATCTTCTATAAATAGCAAGTTCATTTCATTTTCGTTTTGATCCAAACTTAGGTGCAAACTTAGATCCAGACAAGTTACTGCTTAGGCATATATTACTACTTTGTAAAGTGATAATCTTCTCACATCGGGAAGTTATCACACTTGAGTGTGCGAGTTTGTATTCAAGATTGGAGCACTTTGGTTGAAGTTTATCATACTATCTTTTACATTTCCACGACTTGTATCAGATTCAAGCCTCCGATTGGAGCAAGGTTCTAATTTAATTGCTTTCATTTATTTTATGCTCTTACCATAGTCTACACGTTTTATAGACTCTAAATGCTCTTACCATAGTCTACACATTTTATAGACTCTAAATGCTCTTACCATAGTCTACACGTTTTATAGACTCTAAATGCTCTTACCATAGTCTAAACGTTTTATAGACTCTAAATTCTCTTACCATAGTCTACATGTTTTATAGACTCTAAACGCTCTTACCATAGTCTACACGTTTTATAGACTTTAAATGCTTACCATGTCTAGCTAAATTTATTAGGGTTAGAATGTAAAGATCGAATCATAACTATGTTCTGCATGCCATGCTATTAGAAATACCTTTGGGATGTTTTAGTTTTTAATACTGGTTTAAATGTGTTTAAAAGTTCATGGGTAAGATTGAAAGCCGTCCATACTTGAGATTAAGCCAGATTAGTTCTTGACCAAACGAAAAGAGCGAAAGCAGTTTGTTTGGTTAAGTAGGATTACTTGATATAATTTTAGAAAATGATTTTGAAACTATTTGCGGACGCGTTTGTGGGATTAAAATCTGATCCTTGGTCAAAAGCCAAGGATCTCTTTAAGTTAAGTTTTCCAAATTAAAACACTTTTTCACTAAGTCAAAATAACTTGTTTCTTAAAAATAGGTTTACTTCTTTAATGCATTAGGCACCCTTTATAAGTGACAATAAAGGATTTTAATTTAAAGAGTAAACTCGGTTCTTAGTATGCGAAAGCTACAAGTTTCTGTTAAACAGTTCTTTGCTATAAATGGAAAATATTGCCCAAAAAGTAAATACTATACATGCATGCTAGGACACTGTCTGATCTCGTGATTTACATTCGATCCCGTTTGTTTTATCTCTTTAATTTTATTCACTTTTATTTCCCTGTACTGAACTCAATCCCTTACTGATCTGCCTTAGATAAACACCTTAACAATAGAGCCGATAGATTGACAATTGGTCTCTGTGGTTCGATAATCTTATATATTACTTCGATAGGTTGTGCACTTGCAGTTATAATTTAGACTATACAGTAAAAGCCCATCAAGTTTTTGGCGCCGTTGCTGGGGACCAACTTTGCCAAATTTCGTACCCTTTTTGTTATCCCGTTTAGACTAAGGCCACTTATTTAGCCGGTTGATGCGTAGAAATCGTAGCACCGGTAACCTAATTGATCCTTTAGTAGAACCTGAACGTTTCACTCGTGCCCGTCTCTTTATACGAAAGTTAAAGAAAGCTATGGCCGAGGACCGTAATCAAAGACCGCTTAAGGAATTTTCCCAACCATCTAACAAGGAACCTAGTTCTAGTATAGTAAATCCAGCTATAAAAACTAACAACTTCGAACTAAAACCCTCGCTATTACAATTAGTTCAACAAAACCAATTCGCTTGTCTCGCTACCGAGAACCCGAATCAACACTTGAAGGCATTTATCCAATTAGCCGACACCCTCAAAGCAAATGGTTCCACATCTGAAGCAATACGCCTAAGATTGTTTCCATTCTCTCTAAGAGGGAAAGCTCACGATTGGTTAGATTCCCTCCCTGCCAATTCGATAACAACTTGGGAGGACCTTAGAAGAGTGTTCCTTGCCAGGTACTTTCCCCCTAGCAAAACCGCTATTATTAGAAACATGATCACTAGATTCACCCAAAACCAGGGAGAATCTCTATTTGAAGCTTGGGAAAGATATAAAGACCTTTTAAGAGCTTGTCCACACCATGGCCTAGAGCAATGGTTGATAATTCACACCTTCTATAATGGACTCCATTATAATACCAAAATGTCTATCGACGTCGCCGCAGGTGGTGCACTGATGAACAAACCTTACCCTGAAGCTTGTGCCCTGATCGAAGATATGGCCCAAAACCATTACCAATGGGGGCAGAACGAGCGACAGTGGAGAAGAAGGAGACCCAAGGAGGGGTGCATGAGATAAGTAGCATGGACATGATGCAAGCTAAAATGGACGCCCTAGCCTTAAAAGTAGATAACATATCCCAAAACCCTGCCACAGTAGCTCCACTCCATTCGGAATGCAAACTTTGTGGAACCCAAGGGCATCCAACTTCAGATTGTTACCTGTTAAATGAGTCTAGCTCAGAACAAGCCAATTACACCCAAGGAAACCCGTTCTCGAACACCTATAACCCTGGATGGAGGAATCACCAGAATTTTTCCTATAAGAACAACAATCCAATCCAACATCCTGGAACACCCAGACCACAAGGTTTTCAACCTCAAAAATCAAACCAACCTATGCAAGTTGTGCCACAAAGACCAAATCTTAGGGAAACCCTAGATACTTTTATCACAACTCAGACTCAGCAAAACAAAGAATTTATGAACCAGAGCGCCCATACAAATGAACTAGTAACACAACTAGCAACTAAGTTTGACCAAATGATGACCCATCATAAGATGCTCGAGACTCAGATCTCGCAAATGGCTCAATCGCAAGCCACACAAACCACACCTGGAGGACAATTCCCTGGACAAACTCAACCTAATCCTAAAGGACAAGCAAATGCTATCACTCTAAGAAGTGGAACCGCTTACGATGGACCGAAACTTCCAACGATGTGTGTACCTGAAAAACCAATAAAAGACAACATACCTGAGGACCAAGTAGAGAAACCAGAGGAACCAAGAACCCAACAGAACCAGGTGGAAGAATCGAAAGATAAAACTTATACACCACCTCCACCCTATAAACCTACAATACCATACCCCCAAAGACTTAAACAAACCAAGATAGAAAGCCAATACCAAAAATTCATCAAAGTAATAGAGAAACTCCATGTAGAGATTCCCTTTACCGAAGCAATTACCCAAATACCATCATATGCTAAATTCTTAAAAGACATCCTGTCAAACAAGTGCAGACTCGACGATCCTAAACCCCTAGAATGTCATTCCATCTCTGAAAATAAACTTGCAAAAAAGGACAAAGATCCTGGAAGTTTTTCTATTCCTTGCATCCTAGGAAATCATATGATCGACAAAGCTTTCTTAGACCTAGGAGCAAGCGTAAGCTTAATGCCTTTGGCAGTCTGCAAGAGGTTAAACTTAGGAGAACTACAACCAACCAAAATGTCTTTACAACTAGCTGATAGATCTGTCAAATACCCCACAGGGATATTAGAGGATATACCAGTTAGAATAGGTCTGTTGTATATCCCAACCGATTTCGTGGTAATGGATATTAAAGAAGACGACGAAATCCCGATTCTCTTAGGAAGACCATTCTTGTCAACTGCCGGAGCTATAATCGATGTTAAGAAAGGAAAACTTACCTTCGAAGTAGGAGATGAAAAGATAGAATTTATCCTCTCTAAATTCCTTATGGCACCCGTGATAGGAGATGCATGTTATGCAATCGATATCATTGATGAATGCGTAAACGAACTTGAGCAAGATGAATCCTTAATTAAACTACCACCAACACCCATTCTAGAGGATGATGGATATAAAGAACCTTACATTGATGACAACCTATTTGAATGTTTAGCTCTTACACCTGATCTTATGCCGTGTCTTAAAAGGCCATCTCTCGAACTCAAAGAACTACCCAAGAATCTAAGATATGAGTTTTTGGATGAAGAGATGAATCGCCCAGTTATAATTAACGCCACTCTAGGCCAAAACGAAACAAATCAACTCTTAGATACCTTGCGAAGATACCCTTCAGCATTAGGATATAAAATCTCTGACTTGAAAGGGATAAGCCCGTCCGTATGCATGCATCGGATCATGCTAGAAGAAAATTCAAAACCCTCTAGAGAACATCAGAGAAGAATAAATCCTATTATGAGTGATGTAGTTAAGAAAGAAGTTCTTAAGTTACTAGAAGCTGATATAATATATCATATATCGGATAGTGAGTGGGTAAGTCCTGTACATGTGGTGCCGAAGAAAGGAGGCATCACGGTTGTTGAAAATGATAAGGGAGACAAAGTAGCAAAACGAACAGAAGAAGGATGGCGTATGTGCATTGATTACAGAAAGCTGAATAAGGCGACTAGGAAAGATCATTTCCCACTTCTATTTATAGATCATATGCTCAAACGTCTAGCTAGACATTCGTATTTCTGTTATCTAGATGGATATTCCGGGTTTTTCCAAATCCCTATTCATCCAGAGGACCAAGAAAAAACTACATTCACCTGTCCTTATGGAACGTTTGCCTATAGGCGGATGCCCTTTGGACTTTGTAATGCACCTGCCACCTTCCAACGTTGTATGATGTCCATTTTCGCGGACTATCTCGACGGAATTATGGAAGTATTCATGGATGATTTTTCTGTATGTGGATTCGATTTCAAAAATTGTCTGTCGAACCTTGAGAAAATCTTAGAAAGATGTGTGGAAGTGAACCTTGTGTTGAATTGGGAGAAGTGTCACTTTATGGTCAACGAAGGAATAGTTTTAGGGCACATCATCTCCGAGAGAGGGATAGAAGTTGACAAAGCCGAAATAGAAGTTATAGAGAACCTCAACCCACCTAAAACCGTTAGGGAAGTACGAAGTTTTCTAGGGCATGCTGGATTCTACCGACGCTTTATAAAAGACTTCTCTAAAATAACAAAACCCTTAACTAACCTTCTTATGAAAGATGCTGAATTTGACTTTAATGAGAAGTGTCTTAAAGCCTTCAACATTCTAAAACAAGCACTGATTTTAGCTCCTGTCATTCAACCCCCTGACTGAGAGCAACCATTTGAAATCATGTGCGATGCTAGTGACTATGCAGTTGGGGCTGTCTTAGGGCAAAGAAAAGACAAGAAATTACATGTCATTTACTATGCCAGTAGAACCCTAGATACCGCCCAACTTAACTACACAACTACAGAGAAGGAATTGCTAGTTGTAGTATTCGCAATCAATAAGTTCTGATCTTATTTAGTAGGAGCTAAGATTGTAGTTTATACTGATCACACATCAATCCGATATCTGTTAAATAAAAAAGACGCTAAGCCAAGATTGCTCAGGTGGATTCTCTTACTCCAAGAATTTGACTTAGACATTAAGGATAAGAGAGGTACTGAGAATTTAGTTGCCGATCATCTATCTAGGCTAGAACATTTGAAACCAGATCTAATACCAATAGACGATCACTTCACTTACGACGAACTAATAGCTAAGATAAACACAATGAGCGAGGATGACTCTGAAACCTATAAAGAATTTAAATCGGAAAAAGTCTCAATGATAAGAAACGTGCCTTGGTACGCAGACATTGTGAATTATCTTGCTGCTGACATCATACCCCCAGACTTAAGTTTTCAACAAAAGAAAAAGTTCTTCAATGACATCAAAAGATTTTATTGGGATGAACCACTCTTGTTCAAAAGAGGAATAAACAACATCTTTAGACGATGTGTTTCAGAGGAGGAAGTGGAAAGCGTCATCAAACATTGTCATGCCGCGCCTTATGATGGACACACAAGCACATCAAAGACATGTGCCAAAATATTTCAAGCAGGCCTTTACTGGCCAACTTTATGGCGAGATGTCCACACTTACATCACCAAGTGTGACCGGTGTCAACGCACTAGGAACATTTCAAGGCGTGACGAAATGCCACTAAGAAATATTCAAGAGGTAGAACTCTTTGACGTATGGGGTATAGATTTCATGGGGACTTTTCCATCATCAATGGGAAATAAATATATTCTTGTGGAAAGTGGATAGAAGAAATAGAGGCACCCACAAACGACACGAGAGTAGTGATCAAATTTTTCAAGAACATCATATTCCCTAGATTTGGAACACCCCGTCTAGTCATAAGTGATGGAGGATCGCACTTTATATCCAAGATATTCAACAAACTTTTAAACAAATACGGAGTCAAACATAGAGTAGCAACACCATATCACCCTCAAACCAGTGGCTAAGTGGAGGTATCAAATAGGGAAATCAAGCAAATCCTAGAAAAAACCGTGTCAATATCTAGAAAGGATTAGTCCGGAAAGCTGAAAGGATTGATTTTGAAGAAAGCTTGAGAAATGTGGTTCCAATGCACAAGTACATGGCTCATAGGGTGGCTTAGAAGCTTTAAAAATGTTGCTTCTGAGAATACATGTTGTGTGTGTTCAGCACAACAACTTAGAGGCTCAAGAAGAGTGGACTTTATGCATAAAGCCACTTTTCCAAAATGGCAATGTTGCCTTTCTTCCTAAAATGGTATTAAGCATGGGAAATGCATTGAATGCTTGGATTAAAGCTTATAGAAGCTATGTAAAACATTAATTATAGAGTTACAAACAAGTTTGAGTCCTGCAAAGCAAAGATTATGCAGCCTAGCATGGATTTGGTTCATGTGTTCGTCAAGAAATGGCTTGTAATTCAAGAATGAAACCCTAACTTCTTGCCTTCGATTCTCCTTGCTCAAATATGATCTCAATGAGTTCTTGGACATTTTGGAAATATTGTAACATCCTCTACAACCTCTATGTTGGACATTTTTGAAAATTCATCTTGGAACTATGTGAAAAATTGCCATGAAGTTAGGTCAAAATCCTGCCTAAACTAGGGCAAAATTTCACTAAGTTTTTCAAGTTTCATGAATATGTCTTCACAAAATCATAACTTGAAATACAAGAATTTATATAAAAAGTTATGTTCTACAATTTTTTATATCTTATTTAAATCTACAACTTTCATGTTGGAAGTTTCCTTTGAATCATCTTGCATCATGGTGGAAATTTGGCTCAAAGTTGTGAAAAAAACATGAATTTCCAACACTTCAAAAAATTCTAAGTTTAGAAATTTTGACTTTTCAACATGAAATCTTGAATTTTTGATTTCTTGATGAATAATTTTCATATTTTGACATGTCTTGATGAATTTTAATCTTTGAAACTTGATTTTAATCAAAAAGTCAAAGTTTGACTTTTCAATGCACAATTGACTTTTCATCAGTTGACAGAAAATCAACTATCAATCAATTGATCTTGAGGAATGTTTTGAGCCATGCCATTTGGTAAAAATGATGAATTTTATTCCTTAAGATCATGTCTCAAACTAATAAGTCATTTGCTAGGTCAAAAATCAGAAATTGCACCTTCTCAGTCAAAACCCTAATTTTGACCATTTTGCCTTTTTGATGATCTGATCAAATTGCTTGAGGAATTATGATCCAAACTTGATCAAATGACATATGTGAGTTCATAATGTTGATATGGACCAAAAAATTATGAAGTTTGACTGTAAATTAACTATAATTGACTTTTCCCCCAATACAGCTGATTTTAGGTCAACTGGTCCATTGACTGAACAAAAATGCGATCCAAGACTTAAAACTTGACATGAGAAATCTTGAGTGTCCAAAATGATCCATAAAAGTCATATGGGGCATTAAAAGTCCATTTGTCCTGGTGCAATCTCAAACCCTAATTTTCAGTCATCAATGCTTGAGGAGGTGTCTTGAGCTGATACAACCTTATGCAATCTTGAATCAATGGAGATCTTGTGAGAAATTACTTGAGAAATGAGAGGGAAAATTTTGGGGTACAACAACATCCATTAAAATATCCAGGAAAAATAAGACTTATGTGACCAAGATCAAGACTTTGAAGATGAGACAAGTACAAGAAAGTGACTCACACGTTAAAGGTTTATTATTTTCATTTTAATTTTTTTGCCCTTATATCTGGGCATGTTATTACTGAATTTGTAAGATCTTCTTAGCCTCTTGTGGCTGGTTTGTATAACTGATTTATTGTTTGTGCATCTTTTGATCACTACTACAAATAATGTTTTTTATGACGAAATTTCACCTCACTTAAAAAAATGAAGTGTAAATCATAGACGCGTCACATTTTTTTATTTAAAAAAATAAAATATATTCCATCGGCTTTACTGAAAACCGGGGGGTAAAGTATTTAGAGGACACACCTTCGAACTCAGCAGCTACATTTATACATCTTTTAATTTTTTAAAAATTCTTTATGACTTATTACCTCGGTTTTACTAAAAACCGGGGGGTAAAGTATTTAGATGACACGTCTTCGAATCCCAACAACTTTTATCACCTTATAATTTTTTAAAAATCTTTTTATGACATATGACCTCAGTTTTGCTGAAAACCGATGGGTAAAGTAGCTAGAGGGTTACATCTTCGAATCTCAGCAACTATATTTAATCACCTTTTACTTTTTTTAAATTTTTTTATGAGCTATCACCTCGGTTTTGCTGAAACCCGAGGGGTAAAGTAGCACATTTTTTATTTTTTATTTTTATTTTTTATTTATGACCTATTTGATGAAAAAATTAAGTAACAAATCTTTGACGTTCATTTATAAAGTAACATTGGTCAATATATTTCCAACTTATCAATCCACATGAAACATTAGAGATCTGTGTGAAACTCTAACTAGCCAATCAAAACGTGAATGTCATAACTATTCATTATGGATGCAAAGTGCTGAAATTTAAACTTAACATATTGAAAAGAACAACAACGAAAGTAAGAGCAGGAAAATATTTCAAGATTGGTTTCTTAATGTTTAATCTTTTATTTAGTTAAGAAAGCATGAAAGTAACTTATTAATGTTAGTTGTAGTTGTATCTGAAGGTAGAGAAAAACACAAGAAAATAGGGGGATTTGAATTGGATTTTCAAATCTTTTCTCTTTTGAAAAACTATTTGATAAAACTATGAAATAATATAGAATGGTAGAAATATAAAGAGACACATTTCGTTTATCCAAGTTCACCTTCAACAGGGCTACATCTTGTCCACCCTCCTCAGATGATTTTGCCTTAGACAAAGACTTAATCCACCAATCTTAACAGATTACAGATACACAGGCTACCTGTCAGTGACTAACAACAATAATGATCATACAGTTAGTGATCCCTTAAGAATTATGACCTACCCGGTCCCCTAAGAGATATAACGATCACTAATCCATCAAGGATTCTGACTTAGCCGGTCCCTTAGAAAGGATTTCATCCGCAATGAGTAGATGTCAAAGTCTTCTCAATTATGCAGATCTTCACTCGACCACTTAAGGCAACACCAATTCTAAACAGAATTGTTTATGGAGTTTACAACAATGCTTCTTAACAAGCAGATTACTCCTAGTTTAAGTACATGATAAAACACAAAAGTTCTTAGAAATATATGAGCAAAAACTCATTACTTTTACATAATTATACACAACTGAATATAATCTAAGTTTGAGTGCAACATCTTGTAGTCTTCTTTATCTTCATCTTTTTCTTCTTCTTCTTCTTCTTCTTTATTTTCATATCTTCTTTTTATCTTTTTTTTTTTGTGTTTTTAGACTTCATTGTCATCAATATGGTCGACTTCATTAATTTGCAATCAGTCCATTGATCTTCTAATATAGACTTCAAAAAGAGTCATTATAAGGGTAGAAAAGTCCTTTCTTCTTCCAACGGTTGATTCCCAATGGATAGATTCAATAGAGCTTTAGAATAGTACAAAATGTCACTTTCCTTAGCCCGCTGCTTGTAGTTATTAGCATAAGATTGTGGGAGATAACTTCTGTGAATAGTACAACCAATATTATCATAGTGGAATTTATGGTGTATTGTTTGTACTGTATTCTTCTTGACTAAGTTTCTTGATCTTTATCTTCTGATGATGTACTTCTGATTCTAAAGTATTAAGCTTGGAAGAGATCAATTACTTTGTCTTTGTTCTTATGGTGAATAATTGATTAGTAGTTCAAAAACTAATTTGCTGTTGTAGCGTAGGAACATCAAGGTTGTCAGAACCATGACTTGTCTTCAGAAATAATAGCAACAACTTTTCTGAAACACAAAGCTTGACTTCTAATCTTAGAACTAGCCTTGAAGGCGCATATCTTATCTGATCTGAGAGATGAAGATTAAGTGATAAAATGTTTCATTTCAGAATCTTTCATTAGTGGATTATTGTCTCCATATATATAAGCAACAACTTATTTGATAAACAAGTCTTATCGTTGTAGGTGAAAGCTTTTCTGAAGTTGATATCAAAAGCTTTTCTGATGTTTGGATCTTGAAATCAAATATTGTGATAGCATCCTTTATGATTCTCAAGTCTTTGAATTTTGAGCTTTTATTCTTTTCTTCTTGATGGATTGATTCTGATTGAAGAATGATAGTGATCCATAAATACTTCTTTATTGTAGAGTCGGAATCTTTCAGATATTTGAACATTGTCTTCAGATATACAAGTAATAGCTAATATGAGGACCAACTTCTTTGTTTATGAGTGAAAGCTTTTCTGATCCACTATGTCTTAATTTGATCTTGATTTTTGATAATCAGCTTTGTTGTACCCCAAATTTTTCCCCTAAGTTCCCTTCAGCATACCATGTTGATTCAATCACAACAAGATCACATTAAGGCTTTTGGTTTTTCTCCCTATCTTTAGTTTTGCTCTTTGAGGAATCACCAAACACCTTGACTTGTTTTCTTTTGTGATCATGAATGTTTTGTCTTATTTTTCCTTTGAATTAATAAAATGCAATGTTGGTTTGTCTTGCTTGTTACTAATGTAGGTAAAGACAATGAGGCTTAGCAAGTTGCTCCATGGGTTCATGAGTTTATTTCCATGCCCTAGTCAATAAAGCTTGAGAATTTTAAACCTCACCATTGGGGTTGTTTTGGAAGAAATGGCATGGCAAGGTTATTTTGGTTCACCACATTTCAAGATTATCAAATTCAGTTCAAAAGTACAAGGGGTTGATTGGAGAAGTTGTCATGTTGGGACAAGGCTTTGTTCCCATTGGTCACAAGTGCATATTTCTCTCAATTATCAAGATATGGAAGTGGTTTTGGTGACTATGAGTTATGTTGTACCCCAAAATTTGCCCTCCCATATCCCTCAAGATTTGTCAAGAATGATCTTCAAATTGCTCAAGATTGCTCAAGGGTTGTACAGTCAAATCACCTCCTAAGACAGCTGAAATTAGGGTTTTGGTTCTTTCAAGGAATTTGGGGTTTTCAATGGTTCAATCAAGTCTCATAGGCCTATATGCATTCTCAAGCATCTACATGCCAAGTTTCAAGACTCACAGTGCCAGTTTGCACAGTCAAAAGCTCCATTTGATCTACAGTCAACTGCAAGGGCAAAAAGGTCATTTTGCAGTCAAAAGTCAGGATTTTTGGTCAACATATTATTTTGAGTTCACAATCATCATTTTATCAAGTCTTGATCATGATTCCACAAGAATAGCTCAAAAGTCATCAAGATGCAAAAGTTACTATTTTTGGACAGTAGAAAAGTCAACTGTACTTTGACAAGGGCATAACTTTTTCATGGTTTATCAGAAAAATTCCATCCAAAGCTCATTTTGAAGAGGATGCAATTTCCTACAATCCATATTCACACTCCAAGATAAAGAAATGCTCTCACAAAAAGTTATGAATTTTGACATTATAGGTCAATTTCAAAAGTCAACAAAAGTACACTTTGAGTCAAAGGCCATAACTTGAGATTGGTAAATCCAAATGACATGGGACCAAATGCATTGGTTAGCGGACTTCAAGAGCTTTCCAAAATGTCCAAGAACATGGTCATATGATCAAAATTGAGCAAGTTGTGCATTGGAGAAGTTGGGAAATTTTCATGAATTTGCAAAAGTCAACTTTGCTCAAAACATCTTCTTTTTGCTAATGGGCCTCAAATCTCTTCTTGAAACTTCACCCATGACCTATGCAAGACCCACCAAGATAAATTGGATTTATTCTCTTATTTTTATTGATTAAATGGATTTTTAATATATATTAATTCATTTAATTAATTTAAATCATAAGAAAATACAAGATTTGATTTTTAAATCAATTTGTGAAGCAAATATGATCAAAACATGCTGGCAAATTCGTGCACAAGTCAAAGATACAAAAAAATCCAAATTTGGCAACATTGTTCAATCATGAAAAATCAAGAATATTTGATTTTCAATCAAAGATTTAAACATCAATGCACATGGATTGGACCCAAAGCTTTTAACCTAATTTGATTCTCCTATATGTATGCAAGCAAACCATGACCTGGGACACGTGAAAAAGCTGCAGAAACGACCCTGTCAAATTCAAGAATTTTCAAGAAAACTGAAAATCTGTTCTTGCATCCTAGGCTAATTCAAGGTGTTTTGACCATTCAAATACATTGCAGGAGGTTCCAGGAACGTTTTGCAATCGAATTCACGCACCAAAGCTCAAAGAATCGTCACATACAGTCCCACGGTTTGCACTTTTGATTCAAAACTATATATCTTAATTCATGCGCATTTAACATGTGTTTGTGATTGTTTTGCATTGCTAGAGATCATACAAAGCTAATGGAATGAATTAATTGGACTATAGTGCCCTGAATCGTAAGATACCATGACTGAATTTCTAGGGTTCTTGAGCTCTTAAATGGGGCTTTTCAATCCAGGAAAAATTGGGACTAATAGGATACATGGTTGAAATCGTGAGACCAAGACGATTCCAACCCACACCTCGCGAAACATTTATGATTGCTGTGTGCCTAATCGCTATTTTTCCTTGCAGGAAGTAGTGGGGGTTAAAAACCCCCGCTATCTGATTCTAATTATGCAGAAAAAAGGTTGAAGACGATGATGTGTTGACATCCCATTGGCTTATTTGAAAAGCATGCGTTTACTTTTTTTATTTACAGCGTTTTAATTGTTTTCATATATAATAGTTTCATCTTATTGTGATAACAAAGAAACGCGCTAGTTGAGTTGGCAAGCAGGTGGATGGAAAAGCTATTGGGACCTGGGTTCGAATCCCAGGTCCCCCAAAATATTTATTCAATTTTTTCTTCACATATTCATATGCAGCATCCCACGCGTGATCCATCATACACCTCCAATTCCCAAGCGTCAGATGTCTTCAAACTCAAATCCAATGGCCAAAGCTGAGTCCTCACCATACTCCCCAGTCAACAAGCGTGTGGATAATCACAAAAGTCAACGTGGCTGGAATATTGTTGGGCCATAAAATTCCAGAAACACCTCCTGATTTGGGCCAGCACCCCCTGGGTTTATTTCTTCTTCTCTTTTTATTTTTTATTTATTTTGTTTTTATTAATTTTTAATTAACTACTAACTAACAAATTAATATTTATTTTCATAATAAAAATCAGAAAAACATAAAAAATATATAATATTTTTATTTATTAGATTTAATTAGTTATTTTTGTAAATAAATAAGTAATTAATTAATTTAGTCTTAATTAGGTTAATTTTAACTTTTTTACAATAATTTAAAATTAATGTAGAATTAGGGTTTTTAATAACTTTTGACCTATTTTTCTTAAACATTCTAAAAAACCAAAAAATATTTCTTTTTATTAATTAATTAGTCTAGGTTTAATTTAATTAAATACAAAATAACAAAAATCTCCTTCTTTCTCAAAACAGGGTCAAAACCCTAAAAACTCTCCGATCCATTTTTTTCTCGCGAGTATTATTTTTTATTCATATTCCATATAATTGTAATTGCTCCGAGGATGTAATAGCTTTAATTAGGACTTTTTTATCGCTTTTATTTAATTTCCCGCAATTTACTTTTTTAAGGGTTTGTTTTTGGCGATGTAAATACCCGACGCCTTGTAATAGCGTAGATTTATTTTCCGCAACCATTAACTGCTAGATGTATGCTAACTAGGCTATGCATGACAAGACTTATCTTGAATTAAAATCAATCGTATCTCACCATAACATGTGCAAAGATAACATAACTGAAACCTGACACACTCGCACATGCCACTCCTAGGGTACGCCTCACTTGGTTGCCTCGACGTGGTCATTGAGTATAGGGTGTTTTAGAGGTCGCCCTCCTGTCTAAAGATCAAAGTTGCCTCGAAACGGTTGCCTCGATAAAAAAAGATCTAAGACATTAGGGTTACCCCTAAGGCGTCCTACTATTGCTTTAGTGACCACATGTCCCATAATCGAATTGACCCGAAAACTCCAACGACGGTGCTACCTACTTCTCAATAGTGGGATAGTACTGTCTAAAGGACATTTATACCGCTTAATTTCTTTTGAGTAGGTAGAGGTTCTCAGGTACTTGCTCTTTCAAAACGAAACAACTTTCGCACTTACACTTTTTAAACAAAGTTTTCAAACAAACACTTCATACACTCTTGAGGACAGATACAATAGTTAAATCGAAGTTTTCAAACAAAACTTTTTTCTAAACCCACAACCACAAGAAAAGCAAAATCTTTTGAAAACATGGTGAGCAAGTACCTAAGAGCCCGTGGATAACCACGGATAGAAAGGGTGCTAACACCTTCCCTTTCTTTAATCTACATCCTGAACCCGAGAAACATCTCGAAAAGGAATTTTGCTCTGCTTTTGTCATTTCCTTGTTGGAGAAAATAAAAGACGATGGCGACTCTTGCTTACCGCGACATTTTGCGAAACGCAAACGCGAACCAGCATTCCAAAACAGTCAGTTATATTTCCACCGATCACAGAACTGGCGACTCTGCTGGGGAATATCTTATAAGTGAGGTGTACCTTAGAATTAGATCACCATGTTTTCAATTGTATGCTTTGTATGCTTTAATTTTGTGGGCTTGCATCGGAGTTTTATAGATCCTAACCCGGATCTGGGGGTACCCTTTTTAGGTAAGTAGCAATAAACTGTGAGGGATTTGTCTGGCATAGACCGACACAGATGAAGCAGTAGCTACATTGGTGTGACACCTAGGTCTGTACCGATATCCCTTGTGTTGAAACAAGGAGAATATGGGTCTTCTGAGGAGTCATTAAGCACCAACTGACCTTAGAACCTTAAATTGACCAACTTGGCCATAGAACAGTAGCAGTATGCTATGCTCATTGAGACTAAACTCTCGCGATGGTTCCGGCCGCAAGAAAAGGTTGCCAAACTGGAATTATGACCGATTGAGGGTAGTCAGTGATATTGAGATCCTCTAGAACCCGGTTACTATTTTTAGGACAGGTCTTAACCAACTGAAACTGAAAGAGGGTAGTACCTAAACTTCATGCCAGCCTGAAATCTAAGGGCTCTTTTGTGTGTCTTGTGTGCCTTCAAACTTGAACTACTTGCACATTCCTGTTATCTGACAGCATGAGTTCCTTGCAGGTTTTGTTTACGGTCCTTATTCATTGCAGGGCTTACTTACGTAACCTCACACCTTGCTTCAACGCATAGCATGCACATCATAACATCATACCATAGCATTTCCTTAACCATTTCAAGGATCTCAAGGGCTTGTGATGCAGGTCATGATGAACCAAACGTCTAGCAAGGGGCAAAGGGGATTTATTTTCCTCTAGCCAAGGTTGTCTAGAAATCCAAGCACGATAACTTGAGTCAGGGGCTATGACCCACTCGATATGGTGAGCTTGACTCTTGAAGAAGGATTCTCAGCAACATGAAGCTTCTTCAATCAAAACTACAAGATTCAAATTCTAACAAGTTTCTTTGTTTACCCCACGAGATCCTCGGAAACATTGCATACATATATCATACATATCATTGCATTACAGGTACCATTACAGGTCACTTATCTTCTTCGCTGTTTATTTCAGCAATCATCATGTCTATTGAACCTTCCACTGAACAAGCTATCAAGGCCCTCCAGGCCCAGAATGCCCAGTTTCAAGAGTTGGTTATGAGCCTAGCTAAGGGTCAATAGGATTTGAAGACTCTGATTCTGAAAGAGAGGAAGAAGAAGAAGAAGAGGACCGTCTTATTCAACACTGGACGCAGGTTTGGAAACGGGCTGTAAAACGAAGTTGATCTAACCACCTCATCTGTAGGGAAAGACAGTCCACAAGAGAGAAGGGTTCCTAGCCCCATGGTCTCCGACAACGAGACGGATTATGATGAGGAACAGTACCCTCCTGCTGAGGATAAGTTCAAACAGCTGGAAGACCGTTTGAGCGCTATGGAGATACAGAAGGTGTCCGGTCTGGACTTCGAAGATCTAGGTGTTAGAACAAAGTTTGAATCTACTACCCTATGTTTAAGTTTTGATGATAACAAAATGAAAAGATATATTATTTATATGATTCATGTATGAACTATTTACTACCTAAAAATATTACGTTCTGCTTTGCAGAAACTCTGATAGGTATCAGCAAGAGCACACGTAATCAGCATCAGAATATTGGTTCTTGACATCAGCATCAGAAGTTGCTATATCAGAATACCAGAATCAGAAGATTAACTCATGTGTATGCTGAAGCTTGATGAACAGAACTGCGCTCAACACTCTGATAAAGAAAACAACAGTTCATCAGCAGTTAAGCAGAGTCAGAATGAGCCAAGCCAGAACATGCATTAAGTAAGCAACGGTACTGTGCATTGAAAGCAAATTATTACCAACGGCCTCATTCCAGACAAGATCTGCTTGATAAGGAAAGTTTGTTATTAGCATTAAATCAAGAATATTGCTCCAACGTTCAACAATCTCAGTGCTATATAAACAAGACTATGAAGATTGAATTGGCTAATGCTCTCCAACATTTTACACGCCTAAAAGCTAATCATAATCTTCCTTCTCTCAGTTTGCTAAACGCTACATATCTCCTTACTCAATCATTGTTTAGCAATCTAGTTTCATAAGCTTAAGTTGTGTATATATCACAGTTGTGATACAGTTTTGTAGAAAACATTCACACACCTAGATTTATCTTTTTTGTAAGAAAGTGTTTCCTTGACAAACCGGGTTGTGGTTTGCATCAAGAAGGCTTTAGCAGTTGTTAAAGCAGTTTGTAATATTCAGATTGAATATAGTGGATTAAGACCTCGTTGGAGAGAGGCGAAATCACCTTGACGGGTGGACTGGAGTAGTTTGAGATCAAACGAACCAGGATAAAAATATCTTATTCATTGCATTGATTTTCAGTTTTACAATTCAACCCCCCCTTCTTGTGTTTTTCACTTCTTCAATTGGCATCAGAGCGCCTGGTTCTGAGCTAAAACACTTAACCGTGTCAGTACAAGATCCAACGTCAGAAAAACACAATGGCAGGAACTTATTCTCACACCAGCAATGACAACCATGAGGACAGAGACAGATTCAGCGGCAAACCTCCAGTCTTTGATGGAGAAAACTTTGATTACTGGAAAGACAGAATTGAAAGCTTCTTTCTGGCACATGATGCTGATCTGTGGGACATGGTGACAGATGGATACACGCACCCTGTGAATGCAAGCGGTCAGAAGATTGATAGAAAAACAATGACTGATCAACAAAAGCGTGACTTCAAGAATCACCACAAGGCCAGAACCATCCTTCTCAGCACCATCTCCTATACTAAATATGAAAAGATCTCTAACAGAGACACAGCAAAGAACATTTTTGACTCACTCAGAATGACGCATGAGGGCAACGTTCAGGTCAAAGAAACTAAAGCTCTGGCGCTCATTCAGAAGTATGAGGCGTTCAAAATGGAAGAATCTGAATCCATTGAAACAATGTTCTCAAGATTCCAGATTCTGGTAGTTGGTCTCAAGGTTCTGGACAAAGGATACTCTACTGCTGACCATGTCAAGAAAATCACCAGAAGCTTACCCAAGCAGTGGAGACCAATGGTTACAGCTCTAGAGCTAGCAAAAGATCTCAACAAAATCACTCTGGAGGAACTTATCAGCTCCCTCAGAAGTCATGAGATAGAGCTAGAAGCTGACGAGCCTCAGAAGCAAGGTAAGCCTTTAGCATTAAAATCTAACAAAAAATCTGAGTCTAAAGTTTTGCAGGCAGTTGAAGAAACATCTGATGGATCCTCATCAGAAGAAGACGAACTTTCCCTCCTCTCCAGAAGAGTAAATCAACTGTGGAAGCAAAGACAAAGGAAGTTCAGGAATCCCAGAAGATCTGATCAGAACGAGTCCTCTTCCAGATATAGAAGGACAGAGTCTTCCTCTGGATACAGAAGATCTGAAGGCTCCTCAGGAAGCAGAAAGCCAAACACCAAGGACATCATCTGCTATGAGTGCAATGAGCAAGGACACTACATGAGTGACTGCCCAAAGCATCAGAGGGAAAAGCCCAAAAAGAAGTTTGGAAGAGAAAAGAAGAAAAGTCTCATGGCCACATGGGATGACTCTGACTCGTCTGAAGCTGACTCAGAATCAGATGATGAGAGAGCCAACATAGCTCTCATGGCCCACATTTCAGAAGATAGTGAAGCTTCTGAATCAGACTCAGAATCAGATACTGAAGAGGTATTTCCTAACTTTGCTATTAATTTTACCAAGGCTGAACTTGCTGAAAGCCTTAATGAAATTCTGGAAAGGTATCAGCAAATTAGAGTTAAATTCAGAGACCTGAAAAGGAATCTTGAATCTGACTCTAATAAGACTGAGAGTCTCAAATTGGAGAATTCTGAGCTGAGAAATAAGATTTCAAAATTAGAAAACACTTTACAAAACTCTCAGAAGGAACCAATTTCTGAAACTCCCAGCAACGCTGATGAGATCATCAAGGAGTATGATCACAGTTTCCAGAAGTTCCTTGCTAAAAGCATAGATAGAAGCAAAATGGCTTCAATGATCTATGGAGTTAGCAGAAACGGCAGGAAAGGAATAGGATACCAAGGTAAGGTTCCTACACCAAAGAATGTCATGGACTTAACCATTAAACACACTCCTCTGAATTCACATTTTGTGTATAGTCACACACATGATATTAAATACACTAGCAGTAAGTACTCCGTGAAACCAAAATTCAACCAGAGTTTTGGTAAAACTAACAAATCAGGACCCAAGAAAATCTGGGTACCTAAGGATAAAATAATACATGTTGCAGATATCTTTAGCAGCAAGTCAGAAACACCAGTCATGGTACCTGGACTCTGGCTGCTCGCGACACATGACGGGAAGAAGGCATATGTTCCAAAGCCTGGAACTTAAGCCTGGAGGCCACGTTGGCTTTGGAGGCAATCAGAGGGGAAAGATAATTGGCTCTGGAACTGTAGGTAATGGAAATCTCCCCTCTATTAATAATGTTCTGCTAGTAGATGGATTAATGCATAATCTGTTATCCATAAGTCAATTAAGTGATAACGGTTATGATATAATCTTTAATCAAAAATCATGCAAAGCTGTTAGTCAGAAAGATGGGACTATCCTGTTTAATGGTAAGAGGAAAAACAACATTTACAAAATCAAACTTTCTGAACTAAAAAGTCAGAATGTAAAGTGCCTTCTATCTGTTAACAACGAGCAGTGGATCTGGCATAGAAGATTGGGGCATGTTAGTATGAGAAGAATATCTCAGATTAACAAACTCAATCTGGTCAGAGGACTTCCTGATTTGAAGTTCAATTCAGATGCTCTGTGTGAAGCATGTCAGAAAGGCAAGTTTGCAAAACCTTCTTTTAAATCTAAAAATGTTGTTTCTACCTCTAAGCCATTAGAACTTCTGCACATTGACTTATTTGGACCAGTTAAAACTGCTTCAGTCAGTGGCAAGAAGTATGGGTTAGTAATCGTAGATGACTATAGCAGATGGACATGGGTAAAGTTCTTAAGACACAAGGACGAGTCACACTCTGTGTTTGTTACCTTCTGTAACCAAGTTCAGAATGAAAAGGATCTTAGAATCGTTAAAGTCAGAAGTGATCATGGTGGAGAGTTTGAAAACAAAGATTTTGAGTCATTCTTTAATGACAGAGGCATTCTGCATGATTTCTCTTGTCCTAGAACTCCCCAACAAAATGGAGTTGTAGAACGAAAGAACAGAACATTGCAAGAAATGGCCAGAACCATGATCAATGAGATAAATGTTGCTAAGATCTTCTGGGCAGAGGCAATAAACACAGCGTGCTACATTCAGAATAGAATCTCAATAAGACCTATTCTGGAAAAGACTCCATATGAATTGTGGAAGAACAGAAAGCCCAACATTTCATATTTTCATCCATTTGGATGTACCTGTTTTATGTTAAATACAAAGAATTATTTGAACAAGTTTGACTCTAAAGCACAGAAGTGTATTATGTTAGGATACTCTGAACGCTCAAGAGGGTACAGAGTATACAATATAGAAACACAGATTGTGGAAGAATCAATCAGTGTTCGTTTTGATGATAAGCTTGACTCTGAAAAGTCAAAGCAGAATGAAGTTTTTGCAGGTATGGAAATTGAATTTACAGGTTCTGAAGACAAGTCATCAGAAGCTCTCAACACAGACACTCCTTCAATGTCTGAAAGGAGCACTGCTAGCAATCCTACAACAGTTGCTGATCAACCTCAGAAGAGATTACCTAGAAGCAGCTTGGATCACCCAGAAGAGACTATCTTAGGAAGAAAGGAAGATCCAATCAGAACAAGAGCAAGCTTCAGAAACTCTGAAGAAACCCTCATGGGACTTGTGTCTCTGATTGAACCTTCTTCTATTTATGAAGCACTTCTGGATAATGACTGGATTCTGGCAATGCAAGAAGAGCTGAATCAATTCACCAGAAATGACGTATGGGATCTTGTTCTCAGACCAAAAGGATTCAACGTCATTGGAACAAGATGGGTCTTCAGAAACAAGCTAAATGAACAAGGTGAAGTCATCAGAAACAAGGCACGACTGGTTGCACAAGGTTATAGTCAGCAAGAGGGGATAGACTATACAGAAACCTTTGCTCCAGTCGCCAGGTTAGAATCTATCAAACTTTTAATTTCATTTGCTGTTAATAGAGGCATCACTCTGTATCAGATGGATGTCAAGAGTGCATTCTTAAACGGTTATACAGAAGAAGAGGTTTATGTGCACCAACCCCCTGGTTTTGAAAATACAAAACATCCAGAACATGTTTTCAAACTAAAGAAGTCACTATATGGTCTGAAACAAGCTCCCAGAGCTTGGTATGAAAGGCTAAGTAACTTTCTGTTAGAAAATGAATTCACCAGAGGGAAGGTGGACACTACCTTATTCTGTAAATCAGTTAAGAATGACATCTTAGTCTGTCAAATTTACGTTGATGATATTATTTTTGGTTCTACTAATCCTTCTCTTGGAAGAAAATTTGCTAAGTGTATGCAGGCAAAATTTGAGATGAGCCTCATGGGGGAACTGAAATTCTTTCTAGGAATTCAGATCAATAAAACTCCAGAGGGAACTTACATTCATCAGAGCAAATACATCAGAGATCTTCTGAAGAAATTTGACCTCTCAGAATGTAAGCCATCAAAGATTCCAATGCATCCCACGTGCATTCTGGAAAGAGAATAGGTAAGCAAAAATGTAGAACAGAAAGTCTACAGAGGTATGATTGGTTCTCTCCTTTATCTGACTGCTTCAAGACCTGATATATTATTCAGCGTTTGTATTTGTGCTAGATTCCAATCAGATCCTAGAGAATCTCACTTAACAGCTGTTAAGCGAATTTTCAAGTATCTGAAAGGTACTACTAATCTGGGTTTGTTTTATAGAAAATCTAGTGATTACAGTTTAGTAGGCTACTGCGATGCTGACTTTGCTGGAGACAGAGTGGAGCGTAAAAGTACTTCTGGAAGCTGCCAGTTTCTGGGAGAAAATCTGATCTCTTGGTCCAGCAAAAGGAAATCAACAATTGCGCTATCAACAGCAGAAGCTGAGTACATAGCAGCAGCAAGATGTAGCACACAAATGCTCTGGATGAAAAGTCAGCTTGAAGACTTCCAGATTTTTTAGAGTAACATTCCTATACTCTGTGATAATACTTCTGCTATTTGCTTAAGTAAGAATCCTATTTTACATTCTAGAGCTAAGCATATAGAAATAAAACATCACTTCATTAGGGACTATATTCAGAAAGGAATTTTGAATTTAAAATTTATAGATACAGACCATCAATGGGCTGATATCTTCACTAAACCCCTTTCTGAAGATAGGTTCAATTTCATTCTGAAACATCTCAGCATGAAAATCTGCCCAGAGTGAAAATGTTTTAATTCCATATATTTATCTTCAGAATGTACTTGTTTTACTGTGAACTTCTGATCAATCTCTTTTCAGAAAGATAGAACATGCAGATTGTATCAGATGCAAGTCTAAAGATCTGAGAGTCTAAGCTCAAAGACAGACGTGTTGATCACTACATCAAACAAGTGTCATCCAATCATCAGCAAATCTCTGAAGCAGAACGCGTGTATGCTTCTGAGAAGGCAAAACGCTGATTGGGTGCATTGAGACACATGCCTGGTAACCGTTTTAAGTATCTTTCTCAAATCCCCCAAAATCAGCAAGCATTAAATGAAAGTAATCATGTTTTTAAAACGTAATCATGATTTTATTCCTCTTTATTGAAAATGTTTACTCTTTCAAAATATTCTGAACCCTATTTAAACACGTTAAACCTATCACTTTGATCTTTTACAGTTTCTCATTATTTCTCAAAGTATTCTCTGCATTTTTCTGTGTTCATCTCTTGCAAACTCTTTTTCTCAGTTTTTCTCAAAATCCCTAAGTGTGAACATGGCAACCTCCAGCAGTGCTTCTGCAGGTTCTCAGAAGAAAGCATCATCTGAACAGTATCAAGTGCCATTCAGAACACTCCTCACTCCTGTGAAGAATCTTGAAGTGTTATCTGAATTGATCATTGATTTTGGAAGCCTGAAGGAAAACGGTTTTGATTTAACAGAAGAAGTTAGGGCACAGAAATAGGAAAGGTATTTTGACAGGTTGGTTGGACCAACATTCCCTATGTTAGTCAAGGAGTTCTGGATTCATGCAACGGCTTCAACGCATCAAGTCACCTCTTACATTATGGGGAAGAAGATTGTGATCACTGAGGATCACATAGCAAGGTTAATTGGTTACAGTGGCGGTGGCGTCCGCTGTATTGATATGGCTGAGAGATGTGCTGACGTGGGCGTCATAGCAGAAAGGATTTTCACCCATGGGGTGCCCAGCAGCAAGATCAAAGATCTGAAGGATCATCACAGAGTTTGGGCAAAGATAATTCTGGGGTGTTTTAACCATAGGAAGCCAACTAGTTCCCCTGATTACATAAATGTAGATCAGCAGTTTCTGATCTACTTTATCAATCAGAAGGTAAAAATCAACTTGGCTCATCTTCTGTTTAATCACCTCAGAACAAGCGTGAAGGAAACCAGGGAAGAAGAAAGAACAAAGAGGGATTGGATACCCTTTGGAAGGTTGATATCAGATATTCTGACTGAGAATAGGCTGATAGAGCATCTGATAGAAGCTCAAGAGTTAAGCACCATTGAACCAACGGTTGGGAAGCCTCTGAACACGAAGAACTTGAAGAAAATGAAGTTGATAGAGAATATCAAAAAGGAACCCAGCGCTACTCCTATTGCTGATATCACCAGTAGAAGAGTCCCACTGAGTGACTTTCCTTTATTTTCTGAGATAGAATCCAAACCAGTGGTGGTTCTCAGATATCTGGACGCGTGCAAAGCTGATGGTACAGATCCCAATCTGAAGATCAAAGATCTGCACCAACCTCAACCAGAAGTGACACTGAAGAAGACGAAGAAAAGGAAGGCACCTTCAGAAGGATCATCCCAGCAGACACCCAAGAAAAGAGGTAATTTATCTGCTGCTTCTGTTTTAAATTCTTCTACTATTCCAGCATCAATTCCACCTCCAACCTCTCATAGAATCTCAATCCCCATCCCAACAATAGATGAAACTGAACCAGAAGATAACCCTTCTGAGGCACTTCAACTCAGAAGACCCCGAACCAAACATCCCAAACCAACAATCTCAACAACATCAGCAATTGACAAAGTGTTGTCTGACATTGATCAACACACTTCTGATCACTCCTCCATTAATCCAAACTCTGAACCACAAATTGTCCCTTCTCCACAACCAGAACAACCTCTCTCATCCATTCCAGAAGAACCTCTTATCCCTGAACAACCGGAAATTCCAACAACTTCTCCACAACCAGCAATTCCGTCTCCCTCTCCTCAACCAGAAATTCATCCACCATCACCTCAACCTGAGTTTCATCACTCTGAAACTCCAACTCCTCCACCTTATGAACCTCATTCACCTCAACCATCACCTCTGGCAATCCAGCTGCCATGTGGAACAACAGTCACAATGGCCCAGTTGCCATCCTCGCCAGAATCTACACCACCAAATACTCCCAAAACCCCAAACAGTCCAATCATTATCTCTGATTCTCCCACTCCATCTCCAAAACAAACAGCTCCCAAGCAAACCACCGAAAACCCCAGCAGGACCTTCATAGACTTAACAATCCTTGACCGTCTTGCTGATCTGAAAAATAAAATAGCCATTCCAAAACCAAAACAACCAGATGTTGGCTCTGGTATTATGAATTTTGAAACAGGTTTGCAGCAGTGGATTGCTTCTCTGAAGCAAGTCTGTCCTGGAATGATTGACCCAGCTGCCTCTGACCAGCTCTGGTCACAATTCAGAATTTGGGTACGTGCTGAAGCCCTCAAGTTGCAGGATATCAACTATGAGCAGGCACAACAGAACTTCAGCAAGCTGCTGAAGGAAGTTGAAAGTTAGCTGCCACAGGAAGACGTGCTCCCTCTGGATAGTGAGCCATGGTCTGAGAAACAGCCAGCTTCAAAGGTGCAACCAGAAGAAGACAAGACTATTCAAGCTGAAGCAAGTCAAGCAGAAGATGTTGCAGAAAGCTCTCAGAAGCTCCCTGCTTCTGATGTTTCTCAAGCTGCCTTGGACAGGCAGACTCTGGAAGAGCCGAAGCTGAATGACATGCGTCAGCAGCAAAGAATGGATGAAAATGACCAGAAGATGAAAGAAAGGATGGATGTGCAGGATAGCAAGATAGACACAGTTGTCAGCATGGTACACAAGCAGAATGAGACTGCTGATCAGATCAAAGCCATGCTGGAGAACCTGTTCACACGCCTTCCTCCCCAACCCTAGTTTTTCATTCATGTCATTTTCATGTTTTCTTTGATTATCTATTGTACTGTTTTTTTTTATTCTGAACCTTTTAATATGACAAGTTTTTCTGCTCTTAATGTTTTAGCTCATCACTTACACTTTTTGATTGCTGACAAAAAGGGGGAGAACAAGAATGATATTTTAAATAATAACGGATTACTAAGACAGAAATTCTCGAACATTCTAACTCTGATATACTTGAATATGTTTTCTGTTTTGCTTAAGTCTACAGGTACAAGAAAGCTCCATGATACTCTGAAGACTAAAGCTCTGATACTCTGACCCAAAGCAAAGCTCTGACAAGAAAAGCTCTGATACGCTGATCTGAAGCTCTGCTCTGATATGCTTATCTAAAGCTTCTGATAGTCAAAACTCTGAGAATCTGATGTTCAAAGAAAGGCAATAAAAAATCTGATCCTGAAGAACTCTTGGAATTAAAAAGGGAAGCAATAAACTCAGGGGGGAGTATCTCTCAACTCTTATCCCTTATCTTTGATAACCTCTTACTCTGATACATCTTATCATTTAGTTACCTCTGATACTTTTTCACGTTATTTTCAATTAAAAAATATCTAGTTTTTGTCATCATCAAAAAGGGGGAGATTGTTAGAACAAAGTTTGAATCTACTACCCTATGTTTAAGTTTTGATGATAACAAAATGAAAAGATATATTATTTATATGATTCATGTATGAACTATTTGCTACCTAAAAATATTACGTTCTGCTTTGCAGAAACTCTGATAGGTATCAGCAAGAGCACACTTAATCAGCATCAGAATATTGGTTCTTGACATCAGCATCAGAAGTTGCTATATCAGAATACCAGAATCAGAAGATTAACTCACGTGTATGCTGAAGCTTGATGAACAGAACTGCGCTTAACACTCTGATAAAGAAAACAACAGTTCATCAGCAGTTAAGCAGAGTCAGAATGAGCCAAGCCAGAACATGCATTAAGTAAGCAACGGTACTGTGCATTGAAAGCAAATTATTACCAACGGCCTCATTCCAGACAAGATCTTCTTGATAAGGAAAGTTTGTTATTAGCATTGAATCAAGAATATTGCTCCAACGTTCAACAATCTCAGTGCTATATAAACAAGACTATGAAGATTTAATTGACTAATGCTCTCCAACATTTTACACGCCTAAAAGCTAATCATAATCTTCCTTCTCTCAATTTGCTAAACGCTACATATCTCCTTACTCAATCATTATTTAGCAATCTAGTTTCATAAGCTTAAGTTGTGTATACATCACAGTTGTGATACAGTTTTGTAGAAAACATTCACACACCTAGATTTATCTTCTTTGTAAGAAAGTGTTTCCTTGACAAATCGGGTTGTGGTTTGCATCAAGAAGGCTTTAGCAGTTGTTAAAGCAGTTTGTAATATTCAGATTGAATATAGTGGATTAAGACCTCGTTGGAGAGAGGCGAAATCACCTTGACGGGTGGACTGGAGTAGTTTGAGATCAAACGAACCAGGATAAAAATATCTTGTTCATTGCATTGATTTTCAGTTTTACAATTCAACCCCCCCTTCTTGTGTTTTTCACTTCTTCACTAGGTCTATCCTCTGGGGTGGTGATTCCCCATAAGTTTAAGGCACCTGCCTTCGCCAAGTATGACGGAGCTTCCTGTCCCAAGCTACACCTCCGGTCGTATGTAAGGAAGATCCAGCCTTACACAGCTGATAAGAATTTGTGGATCCATTTCTTCCCGGACAGTCTTTCAGGGACTCAGCTGGAGTGGTTCTATCAGCTGGATGGGGCCAGTATCCGTAACTGGGAAGATTTGGCTACTGCGTTCTATAAGCAGTATCAATATAATTCCGACCTTGCTCCTACGCGTACCCAACTCCAGGGTATGTCAATAAGGACGGGTGAAGGATTTAAAGAATATGCTCAAAAATGGAGAGACTTGGCTGGAAGGGTGCAGCCACCTTTAACTGATCGTGAACTTGTTGATATGTTTCTGGGGACCCTATCTGGTCCGTTCTTTAACCATTTGATTGGAAATTCTTCAGTCGGGTTTACAGACCTTATCTTGACTGGGGAGAGAATTGAAGCTGGCATCAAAAGTGGGAAGATTCAAGAAGCTACACCTTCTGATGCTCATAAAAAGCCTTACAGTGGGAAGAAAGAATCCAATGTTGTGTACAGTCGAAAGAGTCGTCGTGACCAACACGTAGGGGCAGTCTTGATCTCTGGTTCTGCGTCACACCGACAACAGCAAAAGGGAAATCAACGAAGGCCGGACGAGCCTAAAAGATAGTTCACCAACATCAACATGCCATTGTCACAAGCACTGCGGCACATGTTGAAGATGAATCTGATTGCGGTGATAAACCCTCCTGCGAACCCTAAGACTTCCTCTCCTAACTACAACCCAGATGCAAGGTGTGCCTACCATTCCGGTAGTCCGGGGCACGACACTGACGATTGTTGGGCGCTGAAATACAAGATTCAGAATATGATTGATGCTAAGGAGATCGAATTCAAGCCTCTTGAGACTCCCAATGTGATCACTGCTCCCTTGCCAAAACATGGCTAGGATTGAAAGCACTTTTGTTCATTTGAATTCTGAAGTTGTATTTTTCTTTGCTTATTCAAACAATTATCATGTCAAACTCTTTTATTTCATTAATGCATTACACGTGTCTGTTTTGAATTAATTGTTTTCACTATGCTTAAAACTGCTTCATATTTCCTTTTTGTGATGTTCAAACTCTCGATTAAAAAATTCTAAGCCTTTTGAGGGAGGATGACGAAAACGATACCACGATCTTTACAGTATGCTTTTGAACAGACCCCGCTGATGAAGTACAGGCATTGTTTCAAATCCTAGACAGTGGAGTTATAAGGAAGATAATCCCTAGTCAACCCCTTTATAACCTGGGGCAGGGTAGTTTTCTCAGTTGATCCAGGTGTACAATGAATGGAATCAAAGAAGTCCTTCTGAAACAAGAGACAGTGATGGTTCCATGTAATCGTCAAGACAGGCAGTCGTTATCTTTCAAAAATAAAAGCCTAATAAGTCAAAACCTATGAAGGAGACTTACAAAACTGGGGCATCCCGCTGATTGTAATCATAAAAGAAATAGTTCAGGCAAAAAGACAAGGATAATAAAATCGAAAAGAAAGAGGTCCTACAAACCCTCAACAAAAAGAAATGACTGCCTATTCAAAATAAACTATCAGTATCCGAACCATCACCGGAATATCAGAGCAAAGACTCAAACAAGATCTAATGCACGATTAGCTGAGTTTAGGATCGAAGAACATCACGAAGAACGGGTGGGTACAAATAAAATTTGAGCCTTTATCATTTGTTTCTTAAACCGTGAACCAGGTCACGTTATAACCCTTGAAAGTCCTAGCTGAAGCATGGGTTAGTCCGAAAGCATACTGTTACAAAAGGTATCCTGACTCCTGTAGGGTTTGCTGTAAAATCCTGAGTTGACATCACATTTTACAAAAATTCACTTGTTTTATTGAAAACTGCATTTTCAAAAACTTCAAGACAGACATAAGCTTTGCATTCTTAAAATAACATTGTTTGCATATGGCTATTTGTTCAAACAGCAGAGAAATTCGCATGACGAATATCTAGTGAACAAAAATCTTCTCAATAAAAAGGATCACCTCAAGTGGAAAAACACTTCCAACCAAGGGGCACGACATGATCATTGTCCATCATCTGGGGCAGTCAAGTTAAGATTCAAGGAATCTCTCAAAATGCCAAATAGCTAGCGGCAAATCTCCACCTGAGTCACTTGGGGCATTGGACATGAATTCCAGCAATGAATCTTGCACGATCCAACATCTTCTGGTAGTATGGCGACACAACACTACCGACAGTGACAACTCCCTGCACTCTGAGAACGTGGACATAGTAAAAAAAAATAATACGCATAATCAAAGACCCGCTAGGTCGACTGGCCTAGGCAAAAATAAGGGCTTCCCGGCAAACCAAAAGGGTTCGGGCAAAAATAAGGGATGAAAAAAAAAATATGTACACCCGGCAAGTCGAAAACCTGAAAAGGCGGCTTGGGCAAAAAAGGGTATCCCGATGGACTGAAAACCCGAAAGGGCGGTCCAGGCAAAAATTAAGGATCAAAGCGTATGACTATGTCCCGTCATCTCGTCACTTGCCTACCAGAAGAAGATTTGTCAATCGAAAGTTATCAAGCACCTCATAGGCCTTCTTCTCCCGCAGAAACTAGGGCAATAAGAATTGTCCGAACTGTACAGTTGCTCTGTCCTCCAGGTACAAGGTAGATTCAGCTGAAGAATATGACCAAGATACCTTCACTCCCTACAGAGTAAGACAGTAATGGTAGCTCTCCCCGCTGAGACTTGCAACTATGAACAAATCAGTAATACTCTACCCAAGCAGAGTTGGTCTACCATCAGCCCCAAAAAGGTTGGGTATCCCCAGTAGGTCTTAATATTCCCCAGCAAAGTATACAGATATTCCCCAGCAAGTGTAAAGAGAATCCCCGGCACTCTTAATATTCGTCAACGAAATATAAGAATGTTCCCCGACGGAATACAAGATACCCCCAGTGGAGCCATTTCCCAGCGCAGTCTAAAAAAGGCTTCCCCGCCAGAGTTGAATCATCTTCCCCAGTAGATTCTGCAAGCTTGTCCACTGCAGAGTGCAAATGTATCTCCCCAGCAGGTTATCCCCGCAAGAGTCTAACTGGGTTATCCTCAGCAAGTCGCCACTGAAAGATCATCCCCAGCGAAGTTCTTTCTATCCCCCAGCGGAGTTCATCGTCAAAATTCCCAACAAAGCTTATCAACGGAACCCCCAGCGGAGTCATCGTTAAAATCTCAGCAAAGCATCCCTCCCCACAGAGTAATTCCCCGCAGAGTAATCTCTTCACCAGGTTTATTCCCCAACAGAGTTATCTTCTCCTACAAGTTTATTCCTGCAACCATCTTCGTTCATCATCCCTAGCGGAAACGAAGAACTCAACACTATTCTCCAGCAGCTCCGGGATTTATTTTCCCCAGCTAAAACATCACATCTTCATACATTATGACGTGCATACGCATCATACAACATAAATCTCATTTATTTCATACCTCATGACATTGCATACAGCTAACGTTTACCTTTTTCAGGAAAAGGTCAAACAAAAGATGGCTACCATCAACCTTTTTAAGTCCCAGTTTAATACCTGTAACAAGCCAGGAAAATTCTGTGGACGACTGATTGTAGATCAATACCTGTAACAAGCCAGGAAACTTATCTACACGAAGATATTGAAGATCAATACCTGTAACAAGCCAGGAAGACCATCTTTCTTTCTCAAGTCATAGATTAATACCTGAAACCAGCCAGGACAACTATCTCATCGGCTAACCGTTTCAAGTTCCAGATTAATACCTGTAACAAGCCAGGAAAATTCTGTGGACTACTGATCGTAGGTTAATACCTGAAACCAGACAGGACAATTATCTACTCGACCATCATGAAGCAACCCTACACAGGTTTCTTCTCTTTCCAAGATGAAGTTTTACACAGACTCATCATCAGGCAACCTTACACAGGTTCCTTCCTTTCAGATGAAGTTTTACACGGACTCGTCCTCAGGAAACCCTACACCGGTTCCTCCTCAGTTGACGAAGTTTCACACAAACTTATCCCAAATTAACCTTACCCAGGTTCCTCCAGAAGTTTCACACAAACTTATCCCGAAACAACCCTACCCCGGTTCCTTCTCAACTCCAGATGAAGTTTCACACGGACTCATCATAAGGCAACCCTACACAGGTTTCCTTCCTTCCAAGATGCAGTTTCACACGGACTCATCATCAGGCAACCCTACACAGGTTTCCTTCCTTCCAAGATGCAGTTTCACACGGACTCATCATCAGGCAACCCTACACAGGTTTCCTTCCTTCCAAGATGCAGTTTCACACGGACTCATTATCAAGCAACCCTACACAGGTTTCCTTCCTTCCAAGATGCAGTTTCACACGGACTCATCATCAGTCAACCCTACACAGGTTTCCTTCCTTCCAAAATGCAGTTTTACACGGACTCATCGTCAGGCAACCCTACACAGGTTCCTTCTTTTAACTTACAAGATCACAATTCAACAAACAATCTCCAGATGGCATCTATAAGCCCATCCACCTACCAACAAACTCCAAATGGCATCTGTAATCCCATTCTCGACATCACATTGTTGATACTACACCATGCGAGTGCAAATTTCTGGGCACTTTAGTGTTCAATCATCTTCCACCTTCGGATCACGAAAGGCACACAAGCCAATCTACATCCTCAGGTTTAAGAAGATTGAACAGGGGCAACTGTTTTACCCCAAAATTTGCCCTCCCATATCCCTCAAGATTTGTTAAGAATGATCTTCAAATTGCTCAAGATTGCTCAAGGGTTGTACAGTCAAATCACCTCCTAAGACAGCTGAAATTAGGGTTTTGGTTCTTTCAAGGAATTTGGGGTTTTCAATGGTTCAATCAAGTCTCATAGGCCTATATGCATTCTCAAGCATCTACATGCCAAGTTTCAAGACTCATAGTGCCAGTTTGCACAGTCAAAAGCTCCATTTGATCTACAGTCAACTGCAAGGGCAAAATGGTCATTTTGCAATCAAAAGTCAGGATTTTTGGTCAACATCTTATTTTGAGTTCACAATCATCATTTGATCAAGTCTTGATCATGATTCCACAAGAATAGCTCAAAAGTCATCAAGATGCAAAAGTTACTATTTTTGGACAGTAGAAAAGTCAACTGTACTTTGACAAGGGCATAACTTTTTCATGGTTTATCAGAAAAATTCCATCCAAAGCTCATTTTGAAGAGGATGTAATTTCCTACAATCCATCTTCACACTCCAAGATAAATAAATGCTCTCACAAAAAGTTATGAATTTTGACATTATAGGTCAATTTCAAAAGTCAACAAAAGTACACTTTGAGTCAAAGGCCATAACTTGAGATTGGTAAATCCAAATGACATGGTACCAAAGGAATTGGTTAGAGGACTTCAAGAGCTTTCCAAAATGTCCAAGAACATGGTCATATGATCAAAATTGAGCAAGTTGTGCATTGGAGAAGTTGGAAAATTTTCATGAATTTGCAAAAGTCAACTTTGCTCAAAACATCTTCTTTTTGCTAATGGGCCTCAAATCTCTTCTTGAAACTTCACCCATGACCTATGCACGACCCACCAAGATGAATTGGATTTATTCTCTTATTTTTATTGATTAAATGGATTTTTAATATATATTAATTGATTTAATTAATTTAAATCGTAAGAAAATACAAGATTTGATTTTTAAATCAATTTGTGAAGCAAATATGATCAAAACATGCTGGCAAATTCGTGCACAAGTCAAAGATACAAAAAAATCCAAATTTGGCAACATTGTTCAATCATGAAAAATCAAGAATATTTGATTTGCAATCAAAGATTTAAACATCAATGCACATGGATTGGACCCAAAGCTTTTAACCTAATTTGATTCTCCTATATGTATGCAAGCAAACCATGACCTAGGACACGTGAAAAAGCTGCAGAAACGACCCTGTCAAATTCAAGAATTTTCAAGAAAACTGAAAATCTGTTCTTGCATCCTAGGCTAATTCAAGGTGTTTTGACCATTCAAATACATTGCAGGAGGTTCCAGGAACATTTTGCAATCGAATTCACGCACCAAAGCTCAAAGAATCGTCACATACAGTCCCACGGTTTGCACTTTTGATTCAAAACTATATATCTTAATTCATGCGTATTTAACATGTGTTTGTGATTGTTTTGCATTGCTAGAGATCATACAAAGCTAATGGAATGAATTAATTGGACTATAGTGCCCTGAATCGTAAGATACCATGACTGGATTTCTAGGGTTCTTGAGCTCTTAAATGGGGCTTTTCAATCCAGGAAAAATTGGGACTAATAGGATACATGGTTGAAATCGTGAGACCAAGACGATTCCAACCCACACCTCGCGAAACATTTATGATTGTTGTGTGCCTAATCGCTATTTTTCCTTGCAGGAAGTAGTGGGGGTTAAAAACCCCCGCTATTTGATTCTAATTATGCAGAAAAAAGGTTGAAGACGATGATGTGTTGACATCCCATTGGCTTATTTGAAAAGCGCGCTTTTACTTTTTTTATTTACAGCGTTTTAATTGTTTTCATATATAATAGTTTCATCTTATTATGATAACAACGAAACACGCTAGTTGAGTTGGCAAGCAGGTGGATGGAAAAGTTATTGGGACCTGGGTTCGAATCCCAGGTCCCCCAAAACATTTATTCAATTTTTTCTTCACATATTCATATGCAGCATCCCACGCATGATCCATCATACACCTCCAATTCCCAAGCGCCAGATGTCTTCAAACTCAAATCCAATGGCCAAAGCTGAGTCCTCACCATACTCCCCAGTCAACAAGCGTGTGGATAATCACAAAAGTCAACGTGGCTGGAATATTGTTGGGCCATAAAATTCTAGAAACACCTCCTGATTTGGGCCAGCACCCCCTGGGTTTATTTCTTCTTCTCTTTTCATTTTTTATTTAATTTGTTTTTATTAATTTTTAATTAACTACTAACTAACAAATTAATATTTATTTTCATAATAAAAATCAGAAAAACATAAAAAATATTTAATATTTTTATTTATTAGATTTAATTAGTTATTTTTGTAAATAAATAAGTAATTAATTAATTTAGTCTTAATTAGGTTAATTTTAACTTTTTTACCATAATTTAAAATTAATGTAGAATTAGGGTTTTTAATAACTTTTGACCTATTTTTCTTAAACATTCTAAAAAACCAAAAAATATTTCTTTTTATTAATTAATTAGTCTAGGTTTAATTTAATTAAATACAAAATAACAAAAATCTCCTTCTTTCTCAAAAAAGGGTCAAAACCCTAAAAACTCTTCGATCCAATTTTTCTCGCGAGTATTATTTTTGATTCATATTCCATATAATTGTAATTGCTCCGAGGATGTAATAGCTTTAATTAGGACTTTTTTATCGCTTTTATTTAATTTCCCGCAATTTACTTTTTCAAGGGTTTATTTTTGGCGATGTAAATACCTGACGCCTTGTAATAGCGTAGATTTATTTTCCGCAACCATTAACTGCTAGATGTATGCTAACTAGGCTATGCATGACAAGACTTATCTTGAATTAAAATCAATCGTAGCTCACCATAACATGTGCAAAGATAAAATAACTGAGACCTGACACAGTCGCACATGCCACTCCTAGGGTACGCCTCACTTGGTTGCCTCGACGTGGTCATTGAGTATAGGGTGTTTTAGAGGTCGCCCTCCTGTCTAAAGATCAAAGTTGCCTCGAAACGGTTGCCTCGATAAAAAACGATCTAAGATATTAGGGTTACCCCTAAGGCGTCCTACTATTGCTTTAGTGACCACATGTCCCATAATCGAATTGACCCAAAAACTCCAACGACGGTGCTACCTACTTCTCAATAGTGGGATAGTACTGTCTAAAGGACATTTACACCGCTTAATTTATTTTGAGTAGGCAGAGGTTCTCAGGTACTTGCTCTTTCAAAACGAAACAACTTTCGCACTTACACTTTTCAAACAAAGTTTTTAAACAAACACTTCATACACTCTTGAGGACAGATACAAGAGTTAAATCGAAGTTTTCAAACAAAACTTTTTTCTAAACCCACAACCACAAGAAAAGCAAAATCTTTTGAAAACATGGTGAGCAAGTACCTAAGATCCCGTGGATAACCACGGATAGAAAGGGTGCTAACACCTTCCCTTTATACAATCTACCTCCCGAACCCGAGAAACATCTCGAAAAGGAATTTTGTTGTGCTTTTGTCCTTTCCTTGTTGGAGAAAATAAAAGACGATGGCGACTCTTGCTTACCGCGACATTTTGCGAAACGCAAACGCGAACCAGCATTCCAAAACAGTCAGTTCTATTTCCACCGATCACAAGTTCTCATTTTCATCCTCAATAACTTCTATTTATAAAGCATTTGTGTTGGTACAAGAAGTTTGTTCAAAATTGTCAAAGTTCCTCAAGGCACTATCTTGATCTAGGAGCTAGGGTTGTAAACTTTAAAGAAGCATATCTTGCTCGTCATTTGGTATTTTTGAGTAATTACAAAGGCATCCTTCTCTTCAAAGGTTTATCAACAAATCACTTTAAAAGTTTCAAGGAGTTTTCATGTGGAAGAAGCTTGATGATGAAGAAAGATTATAAGTCCTCCAGATGAACCCCCGATTTCTCATACGTGACTTCAAATGATCATAACTTGGTCAATTTTTATCACCTTGAGCCCACTCTTTTTCCATAATTATCTTAAAGATATGATATTTATTTCTTATTTTATATTCAAAGTGAGAAAATGGATGGAAGATGCTTTAAGGATACAAAAGATTATAGGTCATTTCATGATTTTTTTTGCCAACTTCAACAAATTATAACTCTCTCAATTTTTGGAGATTTTGAGTGGTTCAAGTTTCAAAATTTCATTCAAAGGGTCTATTTCATGCCATCTTTTTTGGTCAAGAAAAAATTCCAAGTGGAAGGCTATGTTTGGATGCAAAACATTATAGGTCACTTTTGAAGAAAATTTTGAAATATTTCTAAGTATGGAAAGTCAACCCTTTTTCTCCAACTTTGACTCAATGCAACTTCTTGCTTAAACATCCATTTAATCTCATTCCCTGCACATTGAAAAGCTTGTGAATTCATCTTTCAAATGCTTCAAGAATCACATCATAAGGTGTGCTACATTGTTGGCACCATGGTTATGAAAGTGGCATCATGAAATGGAAATTCCAAGTTCAGTCAGATTTGAAAATTAGTTTAAATCCAATTACAAGTCTGTTTAAGGATCAATTTTGTGTCTAATCATGTTTAGGAACTTGCCATAACAAGAAACGACCCTTAAACCATCCAATTTGCTGCATTTTGAGCCATGTGAAGTCACACTTTTCACATTTAGCAGGTCCACACGATTTCACTCATTTTGCCTTCAATTCACACGCTTGAACCTTGCATCATAATCAGCTATAAATAAGGATCATCCCTCACTCTTTTTTTCAAGCTTTTGATATCCAATTGACCCCTGTTCAGATCCCACACGAACTCTTAATTTGAAATTCTGATTTCTTACATTCTCACCTCAAAACACCAAAAGCTTCATTCACTTAGCTTCATTGAACTTCTCTAAAGCTAACCATACGGTTACTTTCAAGAATTGTGACCAATATTGATATGTGGAAGTTCATTTCAGAGCAATTTCTCACTACTTTGTTCAGGAAGATTTCTTGGCCAAATTGATTTAAATAAAAGACTAACCCACTCCTTGTGTTCTTCTTATCCTCGTGCTCTTTATAGTTTGCAATTTCATTGAGAATTGAGCAAGATATCCCAGATTTTCGTGCTCGTTATTTTTTCTGGTTTTTTTCAAACACAGGCTTGCATAATTTATATAAATTTGGCGCGATGGTACCATTAGAATCGTCTTGAAGAGACGAATCTAATGGTACCGGTCTGGTTTGCTGATTTTACAATATGGAAGATTCAATTTGGGGATGGCTGGAGGTTGAAGACGGTGACATGTTCGTCTTCAACCAATGACATGAAGCCTTATTATTTTTTTGAAATGGATATAATGTGCTTGCCTTGCAATGCGCGTGTCTCAAGAACCCTTGGATCTGATTACTTTTGTGAGTCAGACTCCATCCAATGCGCCATATTTTAAGTTGTTTTATTTTTAAAATGTTGGATCTAGTGTGATATTTAGTAATGACCATGATATGCACAGCGCGTCAGATCTCTTGGATCTGATTACTAACGCGTTTTGACTCACATCCATTGGTCCACATCTTTTTGGTTTTTATTTTCTTTTTTGATTTTTATATTTAATTGTTTTAAATTTCAAAAAATCATAGAAAATTCATTTTTAGTCCAAAAAATCTTTAAAAATTATGAAAAATATATTTGATTATTCTCTTTCTGATTTTTATTTTTTCACAATTTAATTTTGTGTTTTGGTATTTTTATAAATTTTCACTTTATTTGAATTGTTTTAAATGTTTAAAAATACTTTTATACATTTTAAAATTCTAAAAAAATTATGGAATGATCCAATGACATTGTGACAAATATTGGTGACCTCATTTTATTTTATTTTTCTGACTTTGTTATTTTTTTATCATTTTTGCTTTATTTTACTCATTTCTTTTAATTTTAAAAATAGTTTCTGACTTTAAAAAATTACCAAAATTTTCATAAAAATATTTGAGTCCTTTTCTGTTTTTTCTATGGTCTTACTTTTTTATTTCTTGATTAATTTGAACATAGTTGATATTTTTATCCCTTATTTCTATTTTAAAACATTTTAAAACCCTTTAAATATATATATTAAATGCAATATTATTTTGTGATTATTTTTTGGTTGATCTTGGGTTAAATTTTTTGATCATGGACTTTAGTAACCTCACTGGATCCATGGTGTTAAGTCTAACTCCACAAAAATGGATGAATGATTTTAATAATAGTTTGATTAAAATTTAATTCAAATGAGGTTTGCATATTCTTCTTCACCCCTCTCCATCTCATCCCTTTCTTATTTCACTAAGTGTTATTGGAGAATGATCTCTATATCATGTCTCAAAACAAATGGTGCATAGATTACTATTGACCGGCCTCAAAATAGGTGCGACTTCTATATAAGTCCACTTACGATTGCTTAACATAGTGCTAAATTTTGTCTTGATTCGAATAAATGATCATTTGTGGCCCAAACCTATGTTTGCAAGCCCAAGTATGTTAATTTGATCTCTTTGATCCAATAACCTTGAGATTCATTGTGTGGAGGCTTTGGTTCTACCAATCCTCTAATAGATCTACAACACTTTTGGTCGACGCGGATCACTTAAACATCGTTGATCATTAAATGGAACTTGTGAGGATTCCAAATGGGTGATATACTTGACAAAAAACAAATGCAACTTATTGTGTGGAGGCTTTGGTTCTACCAATCCTCTAATGAGTTCCAAATGCAAGTTTCAAGATGATCATCCAACTAACCACTAATTACTAATAATTTACTTTATCTTTTGTTTTTACTTTATGCCCTTTTATTTTTATGCTTTATGCACCATTTACTTTTAGCATTTACATTTCATGCTATCTTCATCTTTGCTCACTTGAGCCTTTTCTTTTCTCTTCTAAGACACCTAATAATTAACATAAACCATAAAAAACTTTAATGGTACTTGAATTATTTGGTTACTATCCTTGGCATTATGGAGTATTGGACTTCTTGGACTTAGGATTAGAAACCTTGGTCTATGTTGGAGACCTTGTGACCTTAATTGATATTTTGTCTGGAGCTCTTGAGGTTTACCTCAAGACATTGGGTTGTTTGTTTGTTTTGTGTGCAGGTTATTGTAATTATATTCTTTGTTTGTAATCTGGAATTCACCCGTATGCAGCCGTTACTCTGCCCAATTTTTGTGAAGACTTAATACACTTGAAGTTTGGTTCTCACAAGAGGTCTAGTATCTTTGCTTGCTTGGTTTCAATACAAATAATGGGAATTCTATCTTGGCTCATAATGTCAAGTATTGGCTTTTTGTCGGTTAGATGGTTCTTATCCCTAGCTTTTATCTTATGCCTTTAGGATAGTCTCTTCTTCTTCTCCCATCTTCTTTAATTTCAAAAATCTCCTTCCTCCTTTTGAATACTCTTCTTGTTTTTAACTTGAACCACTTTCATAATGAACTTGGACTCATGTCCATGCATTTTCAAGACATATTTATAAATAAACTTCAATCAACTTAATAATACCTTGGCATTTTTTGTGAGGAGACTAAAAGTCAATCAATCTCATTTCAAACCATTTTGCCACTTTGGCTCTTTTATTTTAAAACTTTTTTCTCAAAAAAGATTAGACTCTTGTCAATCCTTATAGTGATGCAAACAACTATACTTCTACAATATGTAGTAAAGAGGGATATTTTCCACTTGGGTGTTGAGTGAGGCATTGTTTATTTTAAAATCTAAGTTATATCCTCCACTTTGAGATGATGCAAATTCTCATTTCTCATGATTGTGGATGGTAAGTATGTTTTCCACACGGACAATGACAATGATGTCTTATTTCATAAAATTAACCAACACACTTTTGTTTTAAATTTTTTAAAGAGGATCTACGTGTACCCTGATCCCCTATTGCACAAAAGGTGGTACGTAGGCACTAAAGATTCGCAACCGCGGTGGGTGAAAAACTCATAAAAAATATATATCTTTTCTCACTTCCACCATCTATTTTTATACAACATTTTTATAGCCAAAATGTATAGATTTTACAAAGAGGTTCCTGCGGAGTATCGTAGATGTTTAGGGTGCTAATACCTTCCCTTGACATAACCAACCCCCCTTACCTTGAATATTTCCCCCTCTTTTTTGGGTTATTCGCTCTTTTCCCATTCCTTTGGAAACAATAAAGCGCGGTGGCAATTTTTATTTGATTTGTATAAGTCTAGTCAATCCAATGGATTATTCTTAAACATTTATACCGCTACAAGCTTTTTTGAGCTGCATGTCTGATGTCTGATTTCTGAAGTAAAAGCTTATATTAGTACATCTGATTTTCTGGTTAATTTATCTTGATCTGATCTTTGATTTTTTATGACAACTTTTTTGAGCTGCATATATGATGTCTAATTTATGAAGCAAAAGCTTTTATCAGTACATTTCATTTTGATGTTGAATTCTCTCTTTCTGATCTCTTGAATTCCAATCTTTGAATTAAGCTAAAAGCGACAACTTATGTCAGCTAAATCTTGTTTCTAATCTTGAATTCTTTCTTTCTGATATCTGAGATCCTCGTTTTTGATATCTTGAGATCTCTAATTCTAAGCTCTGATTTCTGATATCTTTGTTTCAGAGTATCTTCATTTTTGATATCTTTATTCTTGATATTGAGCTGTAAGCAAAAAGCTTTTATCAGCTACTTCTTTGATTTCTGATATCTTTACTTCATAGTTCTTGATCCTGATCTTGATTCTGATGTTGAGTTGATCTTTGAATCTTGACTTCCACTACTAGAAAACATGCAATTAGCCATGTGATTATGCCAGGTGTTATTTACCTCGCGATAAAACACACTTGCGGGGTGTTATTCACCTCGCAACATTGTTTTTAAAATAAATAAAAAATTGTAAGTGTTTTCATCTCGCAACTAATGGAGAGAATTTTGAATTTTTTGTATTGAAAGTTGCGAAGTGAAAAACACCCTGCAACTATTTTTAATTTTTTTTAGGGGAAATCAAGTTGTACAGTTATTGATGCATCAGTTGTGACAGAGTAACTTTATTGTGACACAGATATCGAAGTTATAAGCACTCCACAAGTTCCAACAGTAAGAAACTTTGTGGGGTGGATCCCACTTCGCAAGTATATTTTGAAAAATTGGGTGAAAAGTACAAATTGTATTTATTAATTTAACAGAGGGGTAGGTGAACGCTCTAGTCAATACTGACATCATTAGTTGCGGGGTGCTATTCACCTTGCAAATTTCAACAGTAATAAATATTATAGGGTTTTTGTCACTCTGCAAGTTTGCTTTATATATCCCCTAAATCCTTTCGTTTTTATCCATTACATAAGCATAACATTTATTTCATATTCTACCTTCTTCCAACCCTTGAAAGGGAAATTTCCCAACCCCTCTATATCTCTCAAATTTCTCAATTTTAACCCCAAATCACACCTCAAAAACTCAAATTTATTGCTGGATTCAGATTTTCATTCCATATTCTCATCGAATCCACTTATAAAGGTACACAAATTTATAAATTGTTTGTTATTTTAAACATATGAATAAAACTAGATTAATGGTTGAAAAAAAGATTATGCACAAAATTATTTTAACTGCAATATTAATCTATATTAATAAATTATTTGTTATTTCAAATATGAACAAATTATTGAAGTTGATTTTTTTGCTACTACCTCTTCCTCCATGGTTTGTCTCGCCATAGTTTTGCAGCTTTTAGTGGCGGTGTCTTCATTTTCACCAATGGTTTCATCCCAATCTTATATTATGGAGTTAGTTTCTGAACTGATATATTTTTAAGAGAAGCATAAAGAGCAACTTGGCCCTGACTGGAGGAGGTTACACACAGCCAACTATATTGCAGTATTGTAGTTAATATAATTTGTTCCTTCAAAATTATTTTCAGTTGTCTAAACTAGATTAATATTGTAGTTAAAACATATTTGAAATCAACTTCAAAAAAATTACTGTTATTTTAAAAACAGATTAATATTGTTATTTTTAAAACTAGAATATTATTAATATTTGAAAAAAACATTTTTTTTATTAAAAACCTTTTTCAAGTGTATTTCATCCCGCAAGTTTATGAATATTTAAACGTTGCCAGGTGATATTCACCCCGCAAGTTTCTGCCACTTTCTGCTTCACACTGCTCTGAACCATCTTATACTCAACTGATTTGATTTGTATTGAACTCTAGGAAAAGAGTTGCGGGGTTCTTTTCACCTGGCAACGTTGTGGGGTGGTTCTTTGCAAAGTTGTGGGGTGCATTTTTCCTTGCAAAAAGTTGCGACTAACGTTTTTGCGGGGTATGTCGTCCACCCTGCAAAAGTTACGTTGCAGGGTGATATTTGCGTTTGCAGGGTGCTACTCACCTGGAAAATTGGAGTTTTTTTGTAGTGTTCTTGGATCTTTAATTTTTGATCTTCTGAAGCTTGAGCTCTTATTAGAAGCTCAACGCGATTCTTTTCTTGTAGAACATTCAGTATTCAACAGAACTATTGATGTTTCATCAAAAACAAACTCAATGGTTCTTCTTCTGAGTGATAAAGTGATTATGATGATATCTTGGTTAAGACTATCCAGAATTCTAATATCTGCACACTCAATGAAACTAATAGAACTAAAATTGTTCTTCATAAAATATATGCATTTTTATCATCAAAACATAGAGATTTAAAGACATATCCAAATTCTGTTCTAACAATCTCTCCTTTTTCGATGATGACAAAACCATGTATGTTGAGGAACAAATTTACAGGGTTAAATCATAAACAAAATAATATAAGAGTTTAGAAAACCCCCCCTACGATAAACATTCTCCCCCTCGAATCATAAACTTATGATCTTTCAGAGCTTACGAGCATTATTATCCTTTCTGAATCTGATCAACATCGTTGATTTAACCTTTAAGCTTATCAGATTATCCATGCTTTCTCAGAACATTTGAAACAATGGTAGTTCTATATCAAAACTTGGTTTATCAGAGTGAGTGCAATGTTTCATTCGAAATGTTCTTGTAGCAACTATGTACATTCTAAGTAATTTTGCAGTTTATATCATGTTAGAATATCATGTAAATCATGGGGATTTAGAGAATGGATAGTAATCAAAACCATTACTCTTTCTCCCCCTTCTTGTCATAATAAAAAAGATATAAGAAACGCTTAATTGATTTTTGAGTCCTTAAGCACATTCCACAGAGTTCATAAGAATGAGACAAAATAAGAGACTTAAATTCATAAAGTCAAGAAGTACAAAGATTAACAACAGAACAAACAAGAAAACAACATACAATAATCAAAAGACAACATTAGAAATAAAAGACACAACAAGACAACACTCATTTAAACCATTGATCGTCAAAAGTTTCACAAGTTTGTTCTTTCAAGGCATCATCAAGACCAACATGAATCCGATGAATAGTTTTTATAATCTCATCCTTGAGGAGAACTTCTGACAATACTCTTCCACAGGGAATGAAATATTTGTTCATACTTATGAAAATAATGATGGATTTCTTAAGAATTTTAAAGATAACCTGAGGCAGAGTTATCAAAGTGTGCTTAAACAAGCAAAGAATTAGAAGCTTATCATCATGATACAAGAAGTTCTTATTGGTACCTCGAGGAAGAAGATTTGTCAAAATGAAGCGAAATCAATCTTCGGCAATAGGCAGAAGTTTTTCAGGATTTGTAGGTTCAAAAACAGAAGAGACAAATGTAATTTTTAAGACACTGTATACTAGAGGACAAAGGAAGCATGAAAATGAATAGATTATATTAATCAACTTTTCTTGTCGGCAAAATAAATTTCAATATTCTTCTTGTTTAAGCAAGGAATCAATATCATGCATGAAGTAGATAAGTAAAAATTAAAATATTCACATTAGTTAGACAGTAAAATATTCAAGCATAACCTAACAATAATAAAGTGCCTAAGGTAAACAAGTGTTCTGGTTGTTTTGTTCAAATTGGCTAATAAAATCCTTAATGAAGTTATTGAATTCCGCTTGTTTGGACAACATCTCTCTAACGGTCACTTGTTCCCTCTGCATATCCTCCATAGTCTTTAAAAGTCTATAAAATAAGCTAGAACTCCTTCTAGAAAGTTCTTCAATATCAACTTGTTCCTTTCTGGAACCTTCTATTTTTACAGCCTCTTTCTCAACGGCTTCTTTCTCATCAGTTCTATAAGCTTCTAGAGCTAGAGTTATTTCTTCAGCTTCAATGATGTATTTATCTTTGGTCCGATCAGAAATATTCTAGATTCTGAGAATTCAACAGTTATCCATCTGCTAAACTTATCCCAGGTGTTTCCCAGATGATAGGAATTAGTATTTGAGCCAGATAAGTCACAAAGTTTTTCAATTTTCCCAAGGTGTAATATGATGGGAGAACTGACTTTACTGGTTTTTCATTTTATCACAAATGTTACGGTTAGCAAGAGTCGTCGTCGACTTTTCTTTTATCCAATAAAGGAAAGGTGAAAAGAACAAGAAAGACCTTTTTAAATATTTTGAGTTCAAGGGGTAGATTATGAAAAGGAAGGTGTTAACACCCTTTTCATATGTAGTTATCTACAGGCTCTTAATTGCTAGCTCACTTTGAAAATGCTTTTTGTGTAAGTTTATTTTGAAAAAAATGCCTTAGTGCGGCAAACTTTGTAATGATTCTCATATCGTTGAGAATGCATACAAAGTGTTTTGTCTTTGAAAATATTTAGAAAAAGGGAGTGTATGTGTGAGAAATTTATTTTGTGAGAAACCAACTACAAGTTGTATACCTACTCGAGAGATCTTTGTTCTTTTCCTCTTTTCCTTTAGATAATGCTATCCTACCATTAATTAGTAGGTAGCCTTATCATTGTATGTTTTGAGGGACAAACGAGGGTCATCGTACAGTCACGAAGGCAACTCGTAAGATATTTTAGCAATTAACCTAAGGTACTAAGATCATTTACTGAGACATCATTGAAGGGTCGTCGAGGGACTGTGATCTTTTAACCAAAGGGTCTTTGCTAAAATGTCCCAAGTTCGAGAGACGTGTCTGCTTTAAATCTGAATGCAACAAGTGACGGTCACCCTAGAGGTGCGTGTGTGTGAAGTATTTTATGTTTCAGTTATTGATCTTGAAGTTAGGTTATCTAACACTTGTTTTTATGTCTTGCCATGCACGCCTAGTTAATCTAACAGTTAGATATATATACAAGTGCGAAAAATAAAAATGTGGAAAGTAATCTACGCTATTACATCGCTTCGGGGCGGGGGAGTACAAACCAAAAAAATTAGGGAAAGGAAGTATAAAGGGGCCTAATTATCTATTACAAACTTTTGACAGTTACAATATTATGGAAAATAATAATGCGAAAATAAATCAATACGCGGAGATCGAAGAGGGCAAGGCATCTAAAAAACCTAAAAATTCTAAGTATAAAAAATATTTTTGGTGTTTTTATTTAGAAAAATAATTGAATGATAATTAAAGCCTAATTCTAATTATATTTTGATTAATAAAATAAATTTAAATTGATTAAATTAATTAATTTTTATTGCGAAAAATAAAGTTAATTAATTAAAATCTATATCTAGTTTTTTGATTTTTTTATGATTTTTCTTTAAAATTAGTTATTAAAAGAAAAAAGAAAGAATTAAATCAAAACCAAATATTAAAAACAATATGGGCTGCGTTGTGAAAAAGAAGATGGGGAGTGCAAGGGGAGAAAGTTGCTTGCAACGCCCGGTTCGCTGATCAACAGCTTCGGTGCCATAACCATGGTAAAACACCATTTTTGCGTCAAACTTTACATGTAATGTACCTATCTTGTTCTAATGATGCATATGAGGAGATCAAACATGTTAGTAATGATTAAAAATGCAAGAAAATATAGTTTTGATTTTTACCAATTTCAAAAATCAGTGTGATGCACAGATCGGGTTCTGGCGTTTGAGGGCTGCGAATATGGACTTGGATCAACACTTTTGACCCTCAGGAAGTGAATGCAAGCCTTAGTTTGGATCGAAACATGCTGGAATGTGAGATATAATTTTCATAACTTCTTTGGTTTTTGGAGAATTTTTGGAGAGCTTTGGTGCAAATGATTTTGTGTCCCGTTGGCATGGCTTTGCTTGCATTATATAGAGGAATAATTTGAGCCAACATATATGGCAAGGGATCAAGGCCATGAAGACATAATAAAGTCATAATCAAACAATTTTAAAACTTGCAAACTTGAGGTTTTCCTTGCTTTTCTTATGGTTGCACGATTTTGGAAAGAAATCAAGGCCATGAAGCCATGGTTTAAACAAGGATAAAACACCTCTAAAACTTGCCAAACTTAAAAAATCCTTTCCTTCTTGAGCTTGCACGAATCTGGACATGTTGTGATAAGCTTGTATGCATTATTAGGCATGCAAAGGGAGTGAAATCTAAAGGCCCAAGCCTTCAAACATTGTTTTCATTTTTCACTTGATTTTATTCATTTTAAATGAATAAAAATTCAAATAAAAGCAATAAAATTCATAAAAATGTGTGAATGATTTTTATAGGTCCTCTAACATCTTATTATCATGTTTGAATATCAAAAGTTTGGCCCACTAATTTAAAATTGCAAGTTTGCTCAATTTGCATTTCATGAATTTCCTCAAAATTCTCCAATTTGTGAAACTCATAACTCGCTCAATTTTCATCTTTTGAAGGTGATCTTTAACTTTTTGAAATATCAATATGTCCTCTACACTTTCTCTTTTCATCATTTTTGCATTTGGAGACATTATCTTGATGTAAGTTACCTTGACAAAAAGTGTCTTTTGTTGACTTTTGAAAATGACCTATAATATATTAGCTCATATCTTTCAAATAAAACACTTTTTGGACTTGAGTATAACAACAAAGTTGTAGAGAATTGAATTTCATTCAAAATGGGATTTTGTTGGGGAAAAGTTGATGACGCATGTGAAAGTTATGTCTGGTCAAAGTTTAGTTGATTTCTCCTAAGGAATCCTTAATTTGGCAAATTTGGACTTTTGATGATTTGAGAGCTTTCCCTGGGGAATCATGATCAATACTTTATCAAATGATAAATATCACTTCAAAATGTTGATGTTGACCAAAAATCTTGAAGTTTGACTATATGTTGACTACAGTTGACCTTTTGACCAATATAGTTGATTTTCAATCATCTGAGCTATTGACTGAGCAAACTTGTGAGGTAGAACTTGAAACTTGACATGAATCTTATTGAGGAACTATGGAGAACCATGAAAACAATTTGATACCTTTGCAACTCAAACTTTTTTGAGGAACTCAAAACCCTAGTTGTAGACCCCTTGCTTAGGAAGAGGTTTGACTGGTCAACCCTTGAGTATCTTGAGAACCTTTGAAAGCATGTCTTGAGAAAAATAGGAAGGCAAATTTTGGGATACAACAGCTTCCCCTTTTCAATCATATTAAACCTGAAGAGTTAGATTGGCATGTCCGTCATTCGTGTCTTGAAGGTATAAGATGATTGAACACTTAAGTGCTCAGAAATTTTCACTCGCATGTACAAGAGGTAACGTTGTTGGTTGATTGTACCGGGAATAGGCTTATAGATGCCATTTGGAGAGGTGATGTAGATTCGTCGGAGATGGGCTTATAGATGCCATCCAAAGTAACTGTTAACTTCAAACTGGAAGAAGTATCAAAATACATTTATGGTCGATTTAATCTGGGCCAGAAGATGTTTATGCTTGTCGGCAAATGGAAGAAGTATCTGAATAAATATATGGTTGATCTAATCTGAGCCAGAAGCTATCTGCGACCGTCTTCAACTGGAAGAAGTATCAGAATAAATCTTTGGTCGATTTAATCTGATCCAAGAAAGGTATATATTTTCAATTGGAAAAAGTATCAGAATGAATCCATGGTCGATTCACTCTGAGCTAGAAGAGGTCTTTACTTGTCTTTAACTGGAAGAAGTATCAGAATAAATCTTTGCTTGATTTAATCTGAGCCAGAAGAGGTCTTTTTGTCTTTAACTAGAAGAAGTATAAGAATAAATCTTTGGTTGATTTAATCTGAGCCAGAAAAAAATTTGTTCGAAGAAGTATCAGAATAAATCTTTGGTCGATTTAATTTGAGCCAGAGGATGTTTGTGCCCGACTTCGACTAGAAGAAACATCAGAATAAATCTTTGGTCGATTTAATCTGATCCAGAAGAGGTCTCTTTGTATTTAACTGAAAGAAGTATCAGAATAAATCTTTGGTCGATTTAATCTGAGCTAGAAAAAAGTCTGCTAGAAGAAGTATCAGAATAAATCTTCGGTCGATTTAATCTGAGCCATAGGATGTTTGTGCCCGACTTCTACTGGAAGAAACATCAGAATAAATCTTTGGTCGATTTAATCTGAGCCAGAAGAGGTCTCTTTGTCTTTAATTGGAAGAAGTATCAGAATAAATCTTTGGTCGATTTAATCTGAGCCAGAAAAAAGGTCCGCTGGAAGAAGTATCATAATAAATCTTTGGTCGATTTAATCTGAGCCAAAGGATATTTATGTCCGACTTTGACTGGAAGAAGTATCAGAATAAATATTTGGTTGATTTAATCTTAGCCAGAAGAGGTCTGTTTGTCTTTAACTGGAAGAATTATTAGAATAAATCTTTGGTCAATTTAATTTGAGCCAGAAAAAGGTCTGCTGGAAGAAGTATCAGAATAAATCTTTAGTTGATTTACCCTGAGCCAGAAGACATTTATGTACAACTTCAACTGGAAGAAGTATCAGAATAAATCTTTGGTTGATTTAATCTGAGCCAGAAGAGGTCTCTTTGAGAATGACCTTTTGAGGAAATTGTTGAAATAGCCCTTTGTCAGATGTAGCCCTTGAGAAGACGGCTGGGTCATATAAGTAGTTGATGATGTTTGTCTGTTGATTGATCTTTCCTGAAGAGGTAAAGAATTAGTTGTATGAAATGTTATGATGTATGAAATGTGTTTCATAATGATGTTCTTAAAATAAATGAGACTGTGCTATATGCGTTTCGTATGTATATATTATGATATTGGTAAATGATGTATGAATGTGAAATGTTATTGAAATGCATTTGTAAACTCGAGCAGCATCTTTGTCTGGGGAAAATAAATCCCTGATTGTCGTTGGGGATGAAGAGTATGTGTATCTTCGATCTTCTAGGGATTGTTTCCGTTGGGGACTCCTGCTTTATTATTTGAGGAAAATCCAATGGGGAACATTAATTTCTGCTTTTTGCTTGAGGAAACTTTGCTGGAGAATGTTAATTCCTGCTTGGGGAGAAAAGTTCAAGAACATTGGTTGTTCATTGCTCTGTTGGGGAGTTTATACCCTGACTGGGGATAAAAGAGATGGATAACCTTCCAGCTTGTCTGGGGAGGATAAAGTTGACTGATATTTGGCCCAATTTTAGATTCAGTAGCAACTCTCTGGGGATAGTGGCAACTTTATTGGGGAAAGGAATTTCACCGGTGACTCATGGCCATCTGAGTAACAGACTCAAGCTGGGGAGACGATAATTTTTTGGGGAAATTAACCATGTTAGGTAAATAAACCATGTCAACAGAGCAATACTCTGTTGAGGAAACACCCTTGTTGAGGAAATGAACTTTGTTGGGGGAGTAGAGACCCGCAGGGGGTTTTGCAATCTCATAGGAATAAACTTAGCTGGGGAAGAGAACTTCCATGAACTGTACTGGTCGGAACATCATAGGTTGGTGACATTGTCGGGAAGAAGATCATACTCCTTTATCTACCAGAGAGATCTGTCGGGAAAATTGCAGGGAATATATAAACTTATAAAGATTACTATGTGAGGATAATCTCATGGAAGTTGTAAGGATTTGTGGGCAGCTTGGACGTTATCCCAACTCCCAGAGTCTTGAGTAAATGTTGATCAGGGTGATAAGTCTTCTACTGATAGACAGGTGACGAGATGAAGGGACATAGTCGCACACTTTAATTCCTAACTTTTGCCTGGATTGTTCTTTAAGATTTTCAGTCCACCGGGATCCCTTTTTTTTGCCCAATCCACCTTTTTAGGTTTTCGACTTGTCGGGTGTACAGTTTTATTTATATATCCCTATTTTTTGCCCAAACTTTTTTGGTTCGTCGGGATGCCCTTATTTTTGCCTAGGCCAGTCGACCTAACGGGTCTTTTTTTCATGCGCAGTATTTTCTGACTATTTACGTATTTATAGGGTGCAGAGAATTATCATTGTCCATAGTAGTAAGTGTTGCAGCACTTCCAAAAAATGTTTGCTTGATTGTACGTGGCCCTTTGCTAGAACTCATGTTCAATACCTCAAGTGATTCAGATGGAGGTATGCCCCTGGCTATTCAGCACTTTTGAGAGATTCCTTGAATCTTGACTCGACTGCCCCCAAATCAGTTAGACACCATGTCATGCCCCTTGATTATGAAAGGCTTGTTACTGTAAATGTCTTTCAATCTTAGGTGATTTTGTTCATTGAGAGGATTTTCGTTCATCGAATATTCGTCGTGCAAATTTCTCTACTGTCGAACAATTAGTCATATGCAAATAATGACATTTAAAAATACAAAGCTTATGTCTGTCTTGAAGTTTTTAAAATTCATTTTTAGTAAACAAACAAAATTTTGTAAGAATATGAATTCAACTCAGGGTTTATAGTAAACCTTACAGGAGTCAGCATACCTTTTATAATAGTATACTTTTGAACTAACCCATGCTTCAGCTAGGACTTTTAAAGGTTGTAACATGGTCTGGTTCACGGTTTAAGAAATAAAGACAAATTCTCAAACTTTATTTGTACCCAACCTGTTCTCCGTGACATTCTTCTAGCCCTATACTCAGTTAATTGTGCATAATTGAGCATTGAATGATATTTTGGTGATGGTTCGGATACTGGAAGTTTATTTGAGAAGGCAATCATTTTTTGTAACATTTTTTCTGTTATCGAGGATTCGTAACAACCTCTTTTTTTATTACTCCTACCTTTTGCCTGAACAGTTTCTTTTGTGATTACAGTCAGCGGGATGGCCCAATTTTTTTTCTTAAGTCTCCTTCATAGGTTTTGACTTAACGTGTTTTTCTTTTGAGATATAATGAATGCCTGCTTTACGGGGAACCATCATCGTCTTTTGATTTCGAAGGACGTTTTTGATACTATGAAGTGAAAGCTTGCAACTGAATATGCTTTTGAATTAACTGAGAAACTACCTTGTCCCAGGTTATGATTAAAGGTTTCAATTTGTGTGAAAAAGAACACTCCTACTTCTTAGGCTCAAAGGGGTTGACTAGGGATTATCTTCCTTATAACTCCAATGTTTAGGATTTGAAATAACGCATGTACATCGTCATCAAGGTCCGTTCAAAAGCATAATGTATGAGATTATGGTATTGTTTTTGTCATCCTCCCTCTAAAGGCTTATATTTTTTAATCGAGAGTTGAATATCACAAAAGGAAGTAAAAGCATAGTATAGTGAAAACGAATGGATTAACTCAAGACAAACATATACAATGTATAATACGGTGGGAGAACTTACTTGGTGTTTTGCGTTTTATCGCAAATGTTACGGATAGCAAGAGTCTCCATCGACTTTTATTTTATCCAATAAAGGAAAGGATGTAAGGAATAGGAAATATCTTTTGAGAATTTTTCTTGAGTTCGGGGGGTAGGTTATGAAAAGGGAAGGTGTTAGCACCCTTTTCATCTGTAGTTATCTACGGGCTCTTAATTGCTAGATCACTTTGAAAATGCTTTGTGTTTTTGTATGTTTGAAAATATTTTAAAAATGCCTAAGTGCGGCAATTTTGTAATGATTCTCGTATCGTTGAGAATGTATACAAAATGTTTGTTTTGAAAATATTTGTTTAAAGGAAGTGTTGTTTTAGAAAGATGTTTTGAAGATGCCAATGTAAGGCAATTTTGTAATGATTCTCTTATCATTGAGAATGTATACAAAATGTTTGTTTTGAAAAGTGTTTTGAAAATGTGAAGTGTGGAAATTGTTTTAATTTGTGAGCAAGCGATTACGAGCGATCTACCTACTCAAAAAGTCTTTGTTCTTTTCCTCTTCCTTTAGATAGTGTTATCCTACCATTAGTTAGTAGGAAGCCCCATCATTAGATGTGAGGGACATGTGCGGGTCATCATACACTCATAGAAGGGAACTTGTAGGACGCTTTAGCAATTTTCGTAAGGGACTAAGATCTTTTATCGAAGGTGACATCGAAGGGTCATCGAGGGACTACGATCTTTTTCTATCGAGGGTCTTTGCTAAAGCGTCCCGCATTCGAGGGACATGACTATTTTTATCCGAGGCAACAAGCGAGGTTAACCCTAGAGGTGTAAGTGTGCAAGGTGTGTTGATTTCATTTAATTTGTCTTGGATTAGGGTTATCTAGCGGTTGATTTTAAATCTTGTCATACACACCTAATTACTATACAATGGTAAGTAAATGCGATAAAGCGCAGAAAATAAAGTTCTACGCTATTACAACGCTTCGGGAATGGGGGTACAAATTTATGAATGAGGATGGGTCAAATCGACAATACGATTAAAAAGTATAAATAAACAATCAATACAACCCAATCGAATTAAAAATGAACAATTAATTAAACTAAAACAAACTATTTAATAAAATTAATTAGCAAAATAATTAATAATATTAAAATTATATTTTTTTAGTTTAATTATTTAGTTAAACAAATGTTTATATCTTTTTTTGTATTTTATTTAATTGATAGAAATCAAAATAAATAAACAAAGTAATATAATACAAACAAATATAAAAGAAGAGTATAGAATGGGCCTAAAATAAGTAAATTCAGCGGGTTCTGGAAACAGAAATGTCCAAGGCCCAAAAGGCTTCAACGCTCAATCCAGTGTGGTAAGCTTCTGATGGAGTACCGTGGGCGAGCGCTATTGAATCGTTGGATCTAGATTGGAGATGATCTAATGGTTGTGAAGTGAGGGAGCGTGATAGCTACTGGGAGAGCATCTGCATGGAATTATCAAACCTGTGACCACAAGGGCGATGACAAGTGTCATCGTCAGATTAATTTTTAAAACAAATTAACAAAACCAAAATTTCAAAACTGTAATTTAATAAAAAGAGAAATATCTCTCTCTCTTCCCTTTGTGTTTCTTTGTTTTCTATCTTCCAGAGCTCTGCATGGCTTGTCGAAAATCGCCCCTAGCGGCGGCAAACGACGGCGATCACGACGGCTTAGCTCCAATTGATGATTTTTTTACATCAATCTATTCTTCCTCTTCTCCTCTATACTAATATGGTATTGATTTTTGCAGATGTTGCGTGATTTTGCCTAGATCTTAAAGGGGTGACTGAAACCCTAATGGCTTAGACTTACGATTTCCGGTTTAAATGAGGCGGCGATGCAAGATTTGAATTCAACAATGTTGAAACAACCTCTCTGAAACGAGATCAGGGGTTTTAACAACGATGACTATCTCCGGTAATATCTTTCTGATTCATTCCTAGAAAACTTATTTTCCTTTTCCCCTTTCTCAATTTTCTAAAGGATTTGTGTTTAGGAAAATGATGAGAAACAAATTATGGTTTTCAGTTTGGCTTTTTGTTGTTGCTGTATTTTTTTTTTGTGAAATGTATGTTGGGCTTGCTGATTCTGTGAATGATTTTTGAAGGGTTTTGAATCTAGGGTTTTTGGTTATGCGGTTGTGTTTTGTATCTTTTCCTGTATGAACTTTGTGGCCTCTTTTTATTGTGAGAATTATTGTCCCTTTTTTTCTTTCTCTCTGAAATTTTTTGAAGGGTTTGATTTTGAGGAAAATGATGAAAGGGAATAGCCTTAGGGTTTGCGTGACCTGTGATTGTTTATTTGTATTTTTTTGTGAACTATCCCTGTTGCTCATTGGCCCTGTGAACTGTCCCTGTTGCTTGCTGGTTTTTCGTGAATTCTGTGTTGGGCTTGCTGATTCTGATTCTCTGTACTATCCTTTTCAGCAACTTTTTGTTGAGCTGAGACATAAAACTCTTTTTACTGTCTTGTTATTTATTGTGATGATTGTGATGCTTTTTTAGTGAGTTTGTACTTGTGCAGTAAATTGCTTTTTGAGTTTTTACTTTTATTGTGAACCAAACAAGTCCCTTTTTGAGCATTTGTTTGAGATTTGTAGTAAAAGTGTTTGGGCATGTGATTAGCATTTGAAATCTTATTTGAAACAAACAAATATGAGGTTGTTGTTGTTGTGGACATGATTAAATGCAACCCCCTTTATTTATGATTCTTGTCACAAATCCCTAATGATGAACTTGTAAAACTTTTCGATAATTTATTGTTTTTGTGTTCAAATATTGATCGTTTGCTAACCATTTTCTCTTATTTGTTACATGTGTGAGCAAAATGATGATAAGAAAAAACGGAAACCAAAAGCATCCACAAGGCTCAGAGGAATTTGGAGAGCTCAAGAAACTTGAAGAAAACATAATCAAAATCTTATAATGTTCACAGAATTCAAGTGTAGAAAACTTGAAGTTCTTGTATCTCTTGTATTATTTGAATTTGAACCATTATGAAACCAACATCTTTCTTGGCGAACTAAGGCTTGTTAATGTACTTTGAAATTTTAGGCCTTATGGAATTTGAAATATCTTTGTGACATAAAACTTGAGTTGTCTTGTAACAAATGTAGAAACTATGTGAATTGCTTGAATCAATTTCCCTTGAATGAATATGCGTGGCTAAAACCAGGTCTTGTAGCTTCTTTTACTTTCAAAATTCAAATATATGGTAGAGAATATTGGATTTTCTTCAAGTAATGAAACAAAAGAATTTCCCCTCCATCTCAAATTTGAAACTTGGAACCATGTCTTGGAAAATGATGAAAGTTTTGCCTTCGGTGACTTAAACTCAAAATAATTCTCATGAATGGACTTGAATGAATTTGAATTAAATTTGAATATCTCGTTACTTAAATCTCAAGAAATCCAAGTGTTTTTTCCTTTTCACCCTTGCAAGCTTGATGAATGGGTTTAAATTCAATCATAAGAATAAATGTCTTGAGTAAACCATCATAGCATGGATTGAAATTATAGGTTAAAATCACTTTAAGTCACAAAATGGCCCATAATATTTTCAACAAATTCCATGGCCTCCTAAACACAATTTGACTTTGATTCCTAAAGAAAACTTGTAGATGACATTATTCATGACAATATGCAAAAAGAATCATCTCAAGATGTTTAAAATTAAGAAATTTATGGTCCTTGAAAGTCAGGCAATAGTTACTTGAGATTAGGTCAATGTCTACAAAGTGACCTCTAAAGTATTCAAATTTTTGGTGATCTTACACACATAATTAGCCCTTGACTTGAGAGAAGTTGGAGATGACGTCAAGGAGAGTCATACTAAAAAAGAGCCACTCAAAAATATTGAATAATGAAAAAGTTATGATCGTTTAAACTTGAACTTGCAAATGTTGACTTTTGCCCAATACAATTAATTTCCAATCATCTGAACCATTGACTGAGCAAAATTATGATACAAGGCTTGAAACTTGACATGAGCATCCTTGAGGACATATTAAGAATCATGGAAACCACTTGAGACCTTGGAAACTCAATCTTCCTTGAGAAAAAACCCTATTTGTGGACCCATTGCTTAAGAGGAGAATTTGTCTGATCAATTCTTGAGCATTTGAGAACCCTAAGAGAATATATTGAATGAAAAATGGGAAGGAAAATTTTGGGGTACAACAGATGCCCTTGTTCAATCTTCTTAAACCTGAAGAGTTAGATTGACATGTCCGCCATTCGTGAGTTGAAGGTGGAAGATGATTGAACACTTAAGTTTCCAGAAATTTGAACTCGCGTGTGCACAAAGTAATGTTGTTGGTTGACTATGTCGGGAATAGGCTTAAAGATGCCATTTGGAGAGATGACAGAGAATCGTCGGAGATGGGCTTATAGATGCCATCTAGGATAATGACAAAATATTGTCGGATATGGGCTTATAGATGCCATCTCAAGGTGATGGAGAGTCATCGGAGATGGGCTTATAGATGCCATCCAAAGGAACTGTTGATAGAAATTAAGCTAAGTCTACGCTGGACTTCAACTGGAAGAAGTATCAGAATAAATCTACGCTTGATTTAATCTGAACCAAAAAATGTCTAACTGGAAGAAATATCCGAATAAATCTATAGTCGATTTAATCTGAGCCAGAAGAAGTCTACCGGAAGAGGTATCAAAATAAATCTTTGGTCGATTTAATTTGAGCCAGGAAATGTCTAATGGAAGAGGTATCAAAATAAATCTTTGGTCGATTTAATGTGAGCCGGGAAATTTCTACTGGAAGAAGTATCAGAATAAATCTTTGGTCGATTTAATATGAGCTAGAAGATATCTACATTTGTCTTTAATTGGAAGAAGTATAAGAATAAATCTTTGGTCGATTTAATCTGAGCCAGAAAAAGTCTTTTTTTGTCTTTAACTGGAAGAAGTATTAGAATAAATCTTTGGTCAATTTAATCTGAGCCAGAAAAGGTTTACTGGAAGAAGTATTAGAATAAACCTTTGGTCGATTTAATTTAAGCCAGGAGAGGTCTCTGAAGGAAGTGCTCGTCATATAGGTAGTCGCCCCATCATGTTTCAGGATTTGTTCTATAAACAGTTTGTTGGTAAACTCGTCCTATTTTGGGAGTTCATACCATTGGTTATAAATATAGTCGCCCCGTCCTATTTCAGGAATTAATCTTTATCTGACCATAAAGAAAGAAAGATAGTTTCTTCATCCTGTTTCAGGAATTGATCTTTATCTGACCATAACGAAAGAAAGATAGTTTCCTCGTCCTGTTTCGGGAGTTAATCTTCAACATGTTCATGCAGATAGTCGCTCCACCCTGTTTCGAGAATTGATTTACAATCTGTTTTTCACAGATAGTTGCCCTGTCTTGTTTCAGAAATTAATTTGTGGTTGGTCATCCAGATAGTTGCCCCGTCTTGTTTCGGGAATTAATCTGGAATCTGCTTTTTGTTGGTCATAGAGATAGTTGCCCCGTCTTGTTTCAAGAATTAATCTTTGACCTGGTCACGTAGATAGTTGCCCCGTCTTATTTCGGAATTGATCTATAATTTGTTTTTCACATATAGTTTCTCTGTCTTGTTTCAGGAATTGATATACAATATATTTTTCACATATAGTTGCCCTGTCTTGTTTCAGGAATTAATTTGTGGCTGGTCATCCAGATAGTTGCCCCATCTTGTTTCGAGAATTAATATGGAACCCGATTTTTGTTGGTCGTAGAGATAGTTTCCCCGTCTTATTTCAGGAATTAATCTCTGACCTGGTCACGCAGATAGTTGCCCTGTCTTGTTTTAGAAATTAATTTGTGGCTGGTCATCCAGATAGTTGCCCTGTCTTGTTTCGGGAATTAATTTGGAACCTATTTTTGTTGGTCGTAGAGATAGTTGCCCCGTCTTGTTTCGGGAATTAATCTCTGACCTGGTCACGTAGATAGTTGCCCCGTCATATTTTGGGAATTAATCTTGGACCTGTTTGAAAATTGTTGATGATATTCGTCTGTTGATTGATCTTTCCTGAAAAGGTAAAGAGTTAGTTGTATGCAATGTTATGATGTATGAAATGCATTGCATAATGATGTTCTCAAAATAAATGAGATTGTGCTATATGCATTTCGTATGCATATGATATGATGTATGAATGTGAAATGTTGTTGAAGTGTATTTGTAAACTCGTGCAATATTTTTGTCTTGGAATGAAGAGTATGTGTATCTCCAATCTTGTCTTGAATGCTTCCGCTGGGGATTCTTGTCTTTTGTTTGAGGAAACTCTACAGGGGAAGTTGAATTCTTCCTTGGGGAGAAGAGTTCAGGAACATTGGTCGTTAGTCGCTCTACTGGGGAATTTAATTCTTATATACCCTGACTGGGGATAAAAGAGATCGATAACCTTCCGACTCGTCCAGGGAGGATAATTCTTATATACCCTGACTGGTGATAAAAGAGATAGATAACCTTCCGACTCATCTGGGGAGGATAATTCTTATATACCTGACTGGGGATAAAAGAGATGTATAAAACTTTCGACTCGTCTGGGGAGGATAATTCTTATACACCCTGACTGGGGATAAAATAGATGGATAACCTTCTGACTCGTCTGGGGAAGAAAATTCTTATATACCCTGACTGGGGATAAAAGAGATGGATAACCTTCTGACTCGTCTTGGGAAGATAATTCTTATATACCCTGACCGGGGATAAAAGAGATGGATAACCTTCTGATTGGTATGGGGAAGATAATTCGTATATACCCTGATTGGGGATAAAAGAGATGGATAACCTTCTAACTCGTCTGGGGAAGATAATTCTTATGTACCCTGATTGGGGATAAAAGAGATGGATAACCTTCCGACTCGTCTGGGGAAGATAAAGTTGACTGATATCTGGTCTGATTCCAGGTTTTGTAACGACTCTTTATGGATAATGGTAATTTCACCGGGGATAAGAATTTTGCCAGTGATTCGTAGCAATCCGATGAAACTGTAATCTGTTGGGGGAAATAAACCCTATTGGGAAAATAAACCTTGTTGACAGAGAAATACTATGCTAAGGAAACAAATTCTCCCGGGGAAATTGAATTTTGCTAAAGAGAAGAAATCTGTAGGGGTTTTACAGTTTTCAAACTCAGCTGAGGAAGATAATTTCCATGAACTGTACTGATTGGAACTCCGTAGGTGGGCGATATTGTTGGGGGAAGATCATGCTCCTTTATCCGCTAGGGGGGTCTACTTGTGAGTATGACTATGTTATCAGCTGGAAGATGCCCCACTTTCTGTAAGGCATTTTAGACCTGTCGGGGAATGTATCTTTGTTGAAGATGAGTTGGTGAAGATGACTTTGTGGGGATAATCTCGTGGAGATTTCTTTGTGGGGATTTATGGATGAATTGAATATTGTCTTATCTCCTAAAGTCCTCGGTAAATGCTGATTAGAGTGATAAGTCTTTTACTGATAGACAAGGGATGAGATAACGGGACATAGCTGTACGCTTTAATCCCTAACTTTTCCTGGACCGTCTTTTCATATTTCCAGTCCACCGGGATACCCTTTTTTGCCCAAGCCACCATTTCAGGTTCTCGACTTGCCGGGTGTACCAAATTTATGTATATATATCCCTAATTTTTTCCTGAACCCTTTTGGTTCGCCGGGATGCCCTTACTTTTGCCTAGGTATGTCAACCTAGCGGGTCTCTTTTATGCGTAGTATCTTCCGACTATGTCCGCATTCACAGGGTGTGGAGAGTTGTCACTGTCTATGGTAGTAAGTGTTGTAGCACTGCCAAAAAATGTTTTCTTGGTCGTATATGATCCTTCATATGTGGGACTCCACTTGCCCCTGGGGTTAGTCTGGTGCACCCGATGTTTTGAAGTTATTGATCAACCATAGATTGTCAGGTTTATGATAGTCTTGACCTTCCTCAGTATTTTTCTAAGAACTATCATGGCAGAATGACAACATCTGATACTGCTGACATAAACAAGCAATTTGGTGATACCGAAGATTCAATTTTCATAGTGGATTTTGCTGAAACTCGTGATCAATGTAACATCTCCCAAGTGATTCAGATGGAGATCTGCCCCTGGTTATTCAGGACTTCATGAGATATTCTTTGAATCTCGACTTGACTGCCCCAGATGAGTTGGACAATAACATGCCATGCCCCTAGATTATGGAAGGTTTGTCATTGGGAGTGTCTTTTCGTTTGAAGTGATTTTATTCATTGAGAGGATTTTTGTTCATTAAATATTTGTCGTGCGAATTTCTCTGCTGTCGAACAAATAGTTATATACAAACAGTGGTATTAAAAATGCAAAGCTTGTGTTTGTCTTGAAAAAATGCAATTTTTAGTAAAACAAAATTTACAAGAATGTGATATCAACTCAGAAATTTTAGTAAGCCTTACAAGAGTCAGGATACCTTTTTGTAACTGTATGCTTTCGAACTAACCCATGCTTCAACTAAGACTTTTAAGGGTTGTAACGTGGCCTGGTTCACTATTTAAGAAACAAAGTATAAGGCTCAAACTTTATTTGTACCCAACCCATTCCCTGTGATGTTCTTCAGTCTTATACTCAATTAACTGTGCGATTAGATTCCAATTGAGTCTGAAATGACATTTTGGTGACAGTTCGGATACTGTAAGTTTATTTGAGAAGGCAGTCATTTTTTGTAATATTTTTCCTTTTGATCCTGATGGTGAAATTTTGTTTGAAGAATTAAAAGTTATTAGAGAAGTTTTAACAATTGAATTAAAATCAAGCTATATGATATTGAGTTCTTTAAAGAATTTTAATTGTTTTCTTAATGTATGCATAACTTTTAGAATAATATTGACTATTCCTATCAGTGTTGCATCTGCTGAAAGAAGTTTTTCTAAATTAAAATTATTAAAATCTTATTTGAGATCTACTATGTCACAAGATAGATTAAATAGTCTTGCGTTGATTTCAATTGAAAATAATTATTTGAAGAATCTTGATTATGAACAAATTATTAATGATTTTGCAACAAAAAATATGAAGAGGATAATAGTTAAATAATTTTAAAGATTTGATTAATTTTTTTATAGGAAAAAAGATCAGACCAAAAAGGAGAATAAGAATAAATCTCTTTATAGTGGTTTATGTTTTGATGTAGTATAAACATTGATTCAAAGATCCTTGTATTCTTTTTTGTACAATGTCAAATGAAAATGTATCTTGTATCCAGTTATTTCTTTTATTCTTATGTATTTATTGTTTAAAAAATTTATAGAGGCACTGTTGTACCCTAAAATTTGCTCTCTCATTTTACTCAATACATACTGTGATACGGTGGGAGAACTGACTGTGGTTTTTTTGCGTTTGTATTCGCACTTGTTCGGTTGAGCAAGAGTCGCCACCGACTTTTTATTTTATCCTAAAGGAAAGGTTAAAAAAAGCACAGCAAAAACCTTTTGAGATATTTCGTGGGTTCGGGGGGTAGATTATGAAAAGGGAAGGTATTAGCACCCTTTTCATCCATGGTTATCCATGGGCTCTTAGTTACTTGGTTTTTTAGATCACTTGCCTTGATTTTCGATTGCTTTGAAAATGGTGTGTGTGTGTGTGTGTTTTTGAAAATGTTTTGGAAAAAGATGCCTTGTCTTAGGCTACCCTTGTAACAATTCTTTACTCGAATGTTTTACAAAAGGTGTCTATCTTTTCGAAAAGATGTTTCAAAGTGTTTTTGAGAGTTTGTTTTGAAAGTGTTTGTGGAATGTGGTTTTTGAAAAGAAGGCAAGTGTTTTTGCAAGTTGATCTCAAGTAACTAAGAGTTTTGTCTACCCTATTGTACTCAAAGGTTTTATCTATGATTTCAACCCTTTTTAACAATTTTGTTCCACCATTGAATTTGGTGGACAATCTTGCGTTTAGGAAGTTTGTTCGGGACGGGCGCGGGTCATCGTATGGACCATGAATGCAATGGTGCCAAGTGTCTTTGGCAATTTGCTTTGAAGGGACTATGATCATTCCGTTTAGGCAACATTCGAAAGCGTCATCGATGGACTTATGATCATTTTGAATTGGTTTTGCCAAAGACACTCGACGTGCAAGCATGGCCCATTTTGGAAGGCAACATGTGGGATTACCCTAGAGGGTGCAAGTGTGATTGTGTATTGATTTCATGTATTTGTCTTGTATTAGGTTATCTAGCGTTTGATTTTATATACATGCAAACCCTAGGTCTAACCATGGTATAATTGAAAGCGGTAAATTGCAAAAATGTGAAATCTACGCTATTACAAAATAAGTATCCGGGAGTGGGGGTACAAATTTATGAATGGGGATGAGACTTAGGTATATAGTGTCCAATAAGTTAACCAAATCGAATCGGTCAAATGTAAATGTAACGAATATCAATGTATAAGATAAGCAAATGTATATAGGGGCAATGTAAATGTATTGTGTAAGTGTACGTGTGTATGCATATTTGTATATGTAATTATTTACAGGTTAAAGATGTGAAATTGAATGTGTATTATTTAAGCATTGTTTTTAACTTAAAGAATTAAATGTTTATTTACTTAATTTGGGATCTTGTATTTTCTTTAGTATGTACAAAAAAGAATATTTTGATTAAATGTTCTAAGTTCTAATTATGTTACGTATAAAAGATGTATCTTTATTTATTATATACCAAAAGTATGTTTTAAATAAATATCAAGAATTAAATTAGAAAAAATATATTTTTATTTGTTATGTACAAAAGATTAAATATCAAGAATTAAATCATGTATATTGAAAAATATATTTTAAAAGTGTTAAAGCATTAATGTACAAATTAAGTATTAATCTTAAGAAAAATTATATTCTATGTATATAAAAAAAATAAAAGAAAATGTGAGTTTAATTGTAAAGAAAAGATATTAGTTTCTATATAATTATTATATATATATATATATATGAAAAAAGTATTATTAATGTTTAAAAATATTATGTTAGTTTATTTAACAAAAGAGAAGATGTTTTATATGCTAAAAAAGGGTTTTGATATTTAAATGGGCCAAAAAGGGGCATTAGGTCCATGTGAAGCAAACAGAATGAATAATAATAAAAAAAGGTGTTTTGGGCTTAGGCGCTCAGAAGGGAACGAGGCCCACGTTTGGCTCAAGAACGTTTTAGGGTTTTGATTGTGTTTTCATTTGGGACATTAACTTAGGGTTTTGCAGAAACGGCGCCATTCTATTCACTTCACGCGTTCCTCTTCATCTTCGTTCACCCGCACCAGCTTCTGAGTTCTCTTCGTTCAAGGCCACCGGCGCCACCATTCTTCCTCCTCCTTACACTCACTTCAACGGCGGTAAAAAGAGGTATTTTAATTCTTTCAACGCATTAGGGGTTTTGTATTTTTGCATGCTTAGTTTTTTCGTGTATTAATTCGGATTACATGTCTCTTTGGTTTGAGGTGCGCGAAGAAGGAAAGAATCTATACCTTTCTGAGGAGACGGAGGAGGGATGAAGGTGGAGGCGCCCAGGCGGCCAAGGACGGAGTGAGATGATGATGGACCTGTGAACTTCATGGTACTCTTTATCTTTTTGCCAATTGAGGGTTTTGTGATGATATTGACTGAAAACCCCTTTTTGAGACTCACTTCTTTCTTCTTCTCTCCTACTGTATACTCGTTGCTTCTGTTTGATTGCCTTTGCCTTTTGTATGATGCCTCTGAACGTTTTGTTGCCTTTTGAATGCTGGTTGAAATATGATGCTTTGAATATGCTGAGATTGATGTTGGTATGCCCCCTTTTTTACGCCCAATGATGAAGAAATTCTGAGGGTTTTTGGTGGCTTGCTTCAGGCAGGTTTAATGCTTCAGGTTGATGGTCTTAGCAGGTATCCTTGTAGTGAACTAGTTTTTGTTGTTTTATGGTTTGTTATGGTTTATTGGCTTGACAGTAGGAAATGGTCTATGGCCTTTTGAGGTTTCAGGCTCATTGGTTTAAGGTGTTTGACAGGTAGGGTGAGGCTTGCTTCAGGCATGTTTAAAGCTTTGGGTGATTTGAACTGGTATTCTGGCTCCAGGGTTAATGCAGGTTTTTTGCAAGTTAACTGGTTTAGGCTTTTGTATTTTGATATGGCTTTACAGGTTTTGTGGCTTGTGAAGTTTCACAGGTTGGAAGGCTTTGGTTATGGTTATGACAGTAGGTTTAAGGTTGGAAGGCTTATGCAGTTCTAGGTTTTGGGTTGGAAGGACTGGGAGTCTTTCTTGGATTTGCTTCAGGCAGGTTCAAAGCTTGGGCTTGCTTAGGCCATTTGACAGTTTGGCCTTGCTGGCTTTTTACGGATGGTTCTTATGCTTGTTTATGCTTTTTTGTGTTTGAGGCTTGAACTGGTTATGAGGCTGGTGATTTTGCGTTTGAGTTTTTGACCGATTCTCCTGGTTTGAAAGTTGGACTGGTTTATGATATATCCTATGCTGGACATGCTGTTGCAATTTTTTTATATTTGTTTTTGTCTTCCAGCCTTGTGGTCCCTTGGCGCCTAGGATCTTTTTGAATATCTCAAGCTTTGGCATCTTTTCTTGGGTCAAGCTGCTGGGAAGACTTGCAAGGTTTTGGCATTTCCTGTTTTGTGATTACTTCTGCTGTATATCTCTGTCTAATTTGGATAGCACTGATATATGCTTCTTTTAGCCTTCAGCCTCACTGTTTTATTGCAGTTTTGCTTTCTATATTTTCTTTATGCCTAAAGCCAAATAGTAAGCCCACACTTCTCCTCTTTTCTTCTCTCTCTTTCCAATATTTAAGCATATTATATTGCTTATTATGCATAAATTCTGAAAAAGCAAATTGGCCTAGGGAAATGATGCCTTGATATCCTGTTTGCAATACATGTTGAATACTGCATATTTTGTCTTCTTCTTTCCATGTTGTATGCTTCTTGACAGCATTTATGATATTTTTGTGTCTTTAGTTAGACCAATCTGTTTGCCTTTGAACTTCGTTGTTTGATTTGCACCACTGTTTGAAGCTATGCAGTTTGACCATCTTTTTGAATCGTGCAATTTTTATATTTGTGCATTCATCTTTAATTTGCAAATATTTTTCACCCCTCTTTGTGAACCGGGAGAAATCCCGTGATTTGCAGAGAGGGTCAACTGATCCCGGCCGTTTGCTTTTAATGATGAATTCTATTTATCTGTCATTATCTATTTATCTGCTTTTTGACTTTTCTCTTTTTCTCTTTGCAGATGAATAATTGAATGGAGGGGAGCAAAGGATGAAGAATTTTGAAGAATAGAAGACTTAGAAAAAATAGGATAGTTTCATTTTTTTATTTAAATCTAAATTAATGTAAAATCATTGTTTGTAAATAAATTGTGAACAATAATTGTACAAATAATTTAAGAATAAATAAAAGTTTTCACTATCCAATTAATTCTATTTTATCCTTTACTGTTTATTTATTATTTAAAATTCTTTGAATTAAAATAATTGAAAAAATAAATTTCAATCACTTAATTTTAGAATAATAAATAATTTAAACAAACAAAGCTTTAACAAATTGATCAGTTAAACCTGGCCTTTCCAATATCCAAAGTAAAGCAAAAGTTAACCAAAACAACTGATCAGGCGCATTCCCTTTTCACTGATTTTTACCAAACACTGTAAATCCAAACTGCATATATCTTTTGACTGGCTCAAACAAACCAATGTGAATTCAAACCAAATGCATTCTTTTTACTGATTAAGTCAAACAATGTGAATCCAACCCAAATCTCGGAATAACTCGCAAAGTGCTGTAGAACTTAAATCCTTTTGAGACCGAGGCCCAAAAAACCCTAATTCCTGATTAAAATCCAAAGAGCGTTCGCCTGATCAAAATTGAGCCCAAAATCAACCAAAACCCTAAGCCAACTGTGTGAAACAATCCAGAGCCCTGAAAAATCAATAAAACCCTAATTTTGCTTGAATGGCGAGAAAAGCTGGTCTGACCATTCCTGAATCAGTTTGAAAAAAATCAGGAAACGCCTGAAGCGGTGATTTCTTGAGGAAGAATGTGAGGGCAAATTTTGGGGTACAACAGTTGCCCCTGTTCAATCTTCTTGAACCTGAAGAGTGAGATTGGCGATTTTGCCTTTCGCGACTTGAAGGTAAAAGGAGATTGGACACTAGAGTGCCCAAGAAATTTGCACTCGGTGATGTGATGGTAGAGGTGAATGGGCTTAAAGATGCCATCCGACGACTGCTGGTAGGAGGATGGGCTTATAGATGCCATCTGGCGACTGCTGGTGGGAGGATGGGCTTATAGATGCCATCTGGAAATGTTGAACTGTATGTCAATGGTGAGTGGACGAGTATCAGAAAGGCCTCCATGTTTCGGAACATCTCTGAATTGGGGGTCTGAATAAGCAATAGATTGACATCCGTGTCTGGAGAATCCGTGAACTGTTTTCAGAAGTCTTGAAGTTGAATAAGCAATAGAGCAGCATCCGTTGTTGGGAAGCGTCCGTAAACTGTTTTCAAAAGTTGAGAAGAGTCTGAACAAGTGATAGGTTAACATCCATTACTTGGAGAACCCGTGAACTGTTTTCAGAAATCTTGAAGTTGAATAAGCAATAGAGCAGCATCCGTTGTTGGGAAGCGTCCGTAAACTGTTTCCAAAAGTTGAGAAGAGTCTGAACAAGTGATAGGTTAACATCCATTACTTGGAGAACCCGTGAACTGTTTTCAGAAATCTTGAAGTTGAATAAGCAATAGAGCAGCATCCGTTGTTGGGAAGCGTCCGTAAACTGTTTCCAAAAGTTGAGAAGAGTCTGAACAAGTGATAGGTTAACATCCGTTACTTGGAGAACCCGTGAACTGTTTTCAGAAATCTTGAAGTTGAATAAGCAATAGAGCAGCATCCGTTGTTGGGAAGCGTCCGTAAACTATTTTCAAAAGTTGAGAAGAGTCTGAACAAGTGATAGGTTAACATCCGTTACTTGGAGAACCCGTGAACTGTTTTCAGAAATCTTGAAGTGGAAGAGGAACCGGTGTAGGGTTTCCCGATGATGAGCTCGTGTAAAACCACATATGGATGAATCCGGAATAAGTGTCATAATGTCGCTGTGTTTGGGTCACATCTGAATTATTCCTGGAAAGAATCTTGGAAGATAATGATTTTAGTCTTTCGACTGATCTTACCTGAAAAGGCAAAGAGTTAGTTATATGCAATGTCATGATGCATGATGTAATGTATGTTATGTAGTGTGAATGTAAATGGATGCGCATGTAAGCTGGAGAGCTGTCTTGCAAAGGATAGATGAATCTGGGATGGCTTGAAGATAACAGTATCCTGACTTCTGCCGGGAGGAATAATTCCTGGTTGTTGCTGGAGAAAAAGGAGCTTGGGTTGTATACCAATCTTCTGGGGAATTCCTGATGACTTCTACTGGGGAGTTCCACTCTAATAGACTCATGTTGGGGAGGTAAGACTGAGAATCTTCAGCTTGGTGGGAAGTATCTCTGGTGACTTCACTGGGGAACCAAACTCTGTGGGGAGAAAGTTCATTAGTCTGGCTCCGCTGGGGATACCGAAACTTAAATTCTGAGGGGAAATGCGTTCTGGAGAATTCTCGGGCTGGGAATAACAAAGATAAACTCCTCTGGGGATTGTATTGATAAGTCATGTTGGGGAACTCTGATGAACTCCGCTGGAGGTAGGAAGAATTTTGGCGAGTGCGATCTTCCGTGAATTATGGCGAGTGCGATCTTCCGTGGCAATAAGCTGAGGATAACCCAGTTATAAGCCCTCGTGAGGAATTACTTTGAATAAAACTCCAGAGAGACGTCTGTACTCTGCAGGGGATAAGCTTCTAGAATCCACTGGGGATAAGCTTCAGGGTTTGCTGGGGATATGGATTCCCAATCTCCTGGGGGGTTTCCTTTGAAAGGGTGTCAAGATATCCAACTGTACTTTCAACCTATCAGTAATCTTCTTTCTTGCTTCATAAAAAATGATTATGTTCAAATGCATATGCCTACTTAACAAAACATTGGACGTTTCTCAAAACAAAACAAATAGTGTAAGAGAAAAGAAAAGGACACAAATTTCTGGGAAAAGTATTTGTATTAACTTTCTCTGAGTATATTTGTACAAAGGAGACAATCATCCCAGTAAGAGGATTTTGTCGTAAATATTGAAAAATTTGTACAAAACAAAGATGGCTATGTGAAATAATTCCATGGGATTCCATTCCGCTATAGCCTTCATAACTCTGAATATTTGTCCATTCAATGCTTCGTTTGCCAATGACTGGATTGATCAGAAGCCCGGGAACTGGTTGATGAAGAGATTGTCTCTGAAGTGATCCGACGAGACATAGTCATACGCTTTAATTCCCTAACTTTTGCCTGAATCGCCCTTTCGGGTTTTCGATCCACCGGGAAACCCCTTTTTGCCCAAGCTGCCCTTTCGGGTTTTCAACTTGCCGGGTGTACAGAGATTTTTTTATTTTTTATCCCTAACTTTTGCCTGAACCGCCCTTTCGGGTTTTCGGTCCACCGGGATGCCCATTTTTTGCCCAAGCCGCCCTTTCGGGTTTTCGACTTGTCGGGTTATTTTATGCGTAGTATCTTTTGACTATGTCTGCGTTCGCAGGGTGCGGCAAATCGTTGCCGTCCATGGTGGTCAGAATCATTGCACCACCAGAAAATATGCTCTTGATCACAAACGGTCCTTCATATGTAGGAGTCCATTTGCCCCTGGGATCACTTTGCGGCAAGATAATTCGCTTGATTACGAGATCTCCGACTTGATACACTTGACGTCTTACTTTCTTATTGAAGGCCTTGATCATTCGCTTTTGATACGCCTGACCATGGCATATAGCAGCGAGTCACTTTTCGTCGATCAGATTGAGTTGATCAAGTCGGGTCTGCATCCAATCATCTTCATTCAAACCTGCATCCTTCATAATCCTTAGAGAAGGAATCTGAACTTCCATAGGCAGGAGAGCTTCCATGCCATATACCAAAGAAAATGGGGTTGCCCCGGTTGAAGTACGTGCCGTCGTACAGTATCCATGTAGAGCAAACAGTAACATCTCATGCCAGTCTTTGTAAGTGACTGTCATTTTCTGAATGATCTTCTTAATGTTTTTGTTCGCAGCTTCAACAGCACTGTTCATCTTCGGTTGATAGGGAGATGAATTGTGATGATAAATCTTGAACTGTTCGCATAAAGCAGTGATCATTGTGTTATTCAGATTTGTACCGTTGTCTGTGATGATCCTGTCTGGAACACCATACCGACATATGAGATTTTGCTTGATGAAGCGGGCAACCACATTTTTAGTAACAGAGGCGAAGGAGGCTGCTTCGACCCATTTGGTGAAATAGTGAATGGCAACTAGGATGAAGTGATGTCCGTTGGAAGCCGTGGGCTTGATCTCTCCAATCATGTCAATGCCCCACATTGCAAATGGCCAAGGAGCGGTCAGAACGTTAAGAGGAATCAGAGGGATGTGAACTTTGTCAGCATAGACTTGACATTTGTGGCAAGTACGGGAATGCTGATGGCAATCAGATTCCATGGTAGACCAGTAATAGCCTGCCCTTAGGATCTTCTTAGCCATTGTATGCCCGCTTAAGTGAGTGCCAAATGTGCCGCTGTGTATCTCAGTCATGATCAACTCTGCTTCAGCTTTGTCTACGCATCGGAGTAATACACAATCATGGCTTCTTTTGTAAAGGATGTCGTTGCTCAGGAAGAATTTGGCAGCAAATTTCCTTAAGAACTTCTTGTCATTTACGGAAGCTCCTTCAGGATAATCTCTAGTCTCGAGATACCTTTTGATTTCATGGAACCAGGGTTGTTCCACTACTTCTTCGGTATTAATCTCATGACAATGCGCAGGTTCATTCATTCGCTCGATGGTGATTTGGGGAGCCTCGTTATCCCAGTTGAGTTTAAACATGGAGGACATTGTAGCTAAAGCATCTGCTAGCTGATTCTCTTCTCGCGGGAAATGCTCGAAGGTAATTTGCTCGAAGTGAGGCAACAATGTCAGGACATGTTCTTTGTATGGGATAAGATTAGGATGCTTGGTATCCCACTCTCCTTTGATTTGACTGATAACCAAAGCCGAGTCCCCAAATATGATCAAAGATTTGATCCTCAAGTCTATAGCAGCCTTGAGACCAAAGATGCAAGCTTCGTACTTAGCCATGTTGTTTGTGCAGCTGAAGCAAAGTCGGGCCGTGAAAGGTGTGTGACAACCTTCCAAGGAGATGAGTACCGCACAGATACCGTTTCCAAGTGCATTTGAAGCACCATCAAAGTACAGGGTCCATCGGGATCCCTTTTCGGGTCCGTCATACGGTCCGTTACCTTAAATGCTGTCCAAATTCATGATGTCCTCGTCTGGGAAGTCAAATCTCATGGGTTGATAATCTTCGATAGCTTAATGAGTCAGATGGTCAGCTAGTACACTCCCTTTTATAGCTTTTTGGGTGGTGTACTGGATTTCATACTCAGTTAGGATCATTTGCCATCGAGCTATCCTTCCAGATAAAGCGGGCTTTTCGAAGATATACTTGATAGGATCCATTTTGGAAATCAACAAGGTAGTATGAGTCAACATATACTGTCTTAGTCGGCGAGCAGCCCATACCAAAGCGCAGCAAGTTTTCTCGAGCAGTGAGTAGTGAGTCTCACAGTCGGTAAACTTTTTGCTAAGGTAATAAATAGCATGCTCTTTTCGACCAGACTCGTCATGCTGGCCCAAAACACACCCCATTGAGTTATCCAAGACGGTCAAATACATGATCAATGGTCTTCCTTCGACGGGTGGCATCAGAATAGGAGGTTCTAGCAAATACTCCTTGATTTTATCAAAAGCAGCTTGGCAATCATCGTTCCATTCGACTACCTGATCTTTCTTCAAGAGTTTGAAAATCGGCTCACAGGTAGAAGTCAGATGCGAGATGAATCTGGCAATATAGTTCAAGCGCCCCAAGAATCCTCTAACCTCCTTTTCAGTACGGGGGGCGGGCATCTCTTGTATTGCTTTTACTTTTGTTGGATCGACTTTAATGCCTTTGTTGCTTATAATGAATCCCAGGAGTTTACCAGACCTAACTCCAAAAGTGCACTTACTTGGATTCAGCCTGAGTTTGTATTCTTTCAATCTGGCAAACAGCTTTTCTAGATGTTCAAGGTGCTCCTCCTCTGTTTGTGACCGAGCTATCATATCGTCTATGTAAACTTCAATCTCATGATGTATGATATCATGAAACAAAGCTACCATGGCGCGTTGATAAGTTGCCCCTGCGTTCTTCAGTCCGAACGGCATCACCTTGTAACAGAAAGTGCCCCATTGTGTGACAAAAGTTGTTTTCTCCATATCCTCGGGGGCCATTTTGATTTGATTATAGCCCGAGAATCCATCCATGAAGGAAAACACTTTGTGCTGAGCTGTATTGTCGATCAAAATGTCAATGTGTGGAAGTGGAAAATCATCTTTGGGGCTGGCCCTATTCAAATCCCGGTAGTCCACACACATCCTGACTTTGCCATCTTTTTTAGGTACTGGCACGATGTTAGCGACCCATTGAGGATAGGACGTAACAGCCAGAAAGCCAGCGTCGAATTGCTTCATCACTCCTGCTTTGATCTTTTCAGACATGTCAGGCCTCATTCGGCGGACTTTTTGCTTGATCGATGGACAGTCTTCTCTTGTGGGGAGACGGTGAACCACGATGTCTGTGTCTAAACCTGGCATGTCTTCATAAGACCAAGCGAAGATTTCAACATACTCATTCAACAACTGTATCAGGCGTTCCTTGACACTTGGCTCCAGATTAGCACCCACTTGTACCTCCTTCCGTTCCTCCTCGGTTCCCAAATTGACAGTTTCCAATGACTCTTCGTGAGGTAAGATGGCTCTTTCCTCTTGCTGTAGGAGTCTGGCTAGTTCCCCCGGTACTTCACAACCTTCGTCATCTTCATACTCGGCTTGATTGACCAGATCTTCAGAGTTATTGAAGGATATAGCAGAATAGTCACCCACGGAATCCAGAGTGGATGGGTACCTGCATTTGTGAGTGTGGGTGTGGTGTAAGGGATAGCCATCCTTAAATAAAAATGCAAAAGGAAAAAAGAAAATGAACACAAGCAGTTTATCAAATGAGAAACGTCCAATGAATCATTAAACATGGCATATGGATATGAAAAATAATCAAAACCCTTACAAATGGACCTACATGCCCCGGGCAAGGCATGAGGTGAAAAGATAGTGTACGGATTGTTTGAAAATAAATATTACAGACCGAATAGGAAATGTTTGACAGATAAATTACTGATGAATAGAAGTGATGGGGACAAAGTCTTTTGCCTCCCAGTTGCACAACCCTCCTTCGACAGTTGGATAAATCCACTCTTCGATGTTGCTTTCTTTGTCTTCGTCCTTCAAGGCGTTGATTCCGTAGGGAGAAATTTTGACCGGTGCTCTTTCAATCTTCGAACGGCGCATAGCTTTCTGGCCCGCGGTGGTGAACCCTAATCCAAATTTGTCTGTCTTATGTGGAATATCAGGAAACTGCCCCCATGCTGAATTCTTCCCTTCCTTTATTGCGGCCCTTGCGTCCTCCAGAGATGCCATCCTGGCCATCTGCCTCGGTGTCTCAGCTGCAAATTTTGCTACTGTTATTTCAGGAAGGACCTCTTCGAAATACTGAAAAGGGGTCTCAATGAACTCCCCTTCTACCTCCATATATCGGAATGAATTCAAGTGACTAATCATGTACTCCTCTTCGCCATGGACAGTAATGATCTTTCCCTTGATAGGATACTTCAACATCTGATGTAAGGAAGAGGTGACTGCCCCAGCATGGTGTATCCAAGGCCTACCCAGCAAGCAAGAGTATGACGGACGGATGTCCATCATATAGAAAGTGGATTTAAACACCTCAGTGCCTATCTTGACGGGAATTTCAACCTCCCCATGGACCATTCTCTTCGACCCATCGAAAGCTCTGACAACAATATCACTCGGCTTCAACTCCAACCCTTCACAATCTAGCCGGTCCAAGGCCTTCTTAGGCAATACATTCAGCGACGAACCAGTGTCGACCAAGACATGCGCGAGGGTGGTTCCCCGACACTCGACTGAAATGTGCAGAGCATCATTGTGGTTTCTACCTTTAGGAGTTAGGTCGGCATCAGAGAAACCTAATCCATTGTCCGCAGTCAGGCTAGCCACGCAATTTTGAAATTGATCTGCAGAGGTTTCCTGGGGCACATGGGCTGCCTTCAGGAATTTTATCAGGGCTTTAGCGTGCGCTTCTGAGCAAAGTAGTAGTGCCAGCATGGAGATCTTTGAGGGGGTTTGCCCTAGCTGTTCTACCACATCGTAATCACTCCTTTTGATTATCTTCAAGATCTCATCCATTTCCTTCTTGGAGGTTTCCGGGATGACCAAGGGTTGAGCCCTCGTCCCGACGAGCTCATCTTGGATTCCCTTACCTTTGTCAGCAGTGGTAGGAGAGACAGTACTAGGGACAACAACATCTTCAATCAGAGGGGTTCTAGCAGAGAGTTTTATTGGTGCAGGGATGACCTTGTCGGTAGATGAGGGTCCAAAGATTGCTCTTGAAGGGGCAATCTCTGGAGAAAATATTCTCCCGCTCCGGGTGACTTTGCTCGTGCCTGCAATGTTTCCAATGCTGGCTTCTTCATCATCCGAATTTTCTTCAGTTATTTCGATTTGTTTAATACCATGGTAATAGACGTCACTGCCATAGTTCCATGGGATCGACTTCTCAGAAACATAGGGGATAGGCCCTGGCATTGTTATCTTCAAAGGAACAGATTTCGCAACTGGTGTAATCTTAACAGGCTTTTTGACGGCCTTGGAAAGATTGTCGTGAATGGTTATGATTGAGACATCTTCGGTATGGGTTGGGACAGCAGAAACTTTCTCAAACAAAATTTGTCGACTATCCATTAGGCCTTGGATGCCTTTCTTCAGTAACGGACAATCAAACGGCAGAGAGTAACAACAATAGCAGTCTTCTTTACACCCCGGAAAGATTCCGGCCCTTAACAGATTCAACTTGATGGTTAACAAATGAGTTATCAGATCATTGACATCAGCAACATATAAATCCTCTTCAATGGCATTGACATTTCGGCCGTGCTTCGGCATGGGTGCGGATATCACATTAGGCTTCTCCGGAGCGTCAAACTCCACTTCCTTCACCTCTATCAAGTCTTGGATCTTATGCTTGAGTGCCCAACAATCATTGGTGTCGTGTCCGACACTGTCAGAGTGGTAGACGCATTTAGCATTAGGATGATAATGCAGAGAGGACGTATTCACATTCTTTGGTGCCTCCTTGATGGTGGCGAGATTCAACTTTAACAGATGGGGAAGCACTTGCGCTGGAGTCATATTAATACGGGTGAACTGCCGTTGTGGCCGTTCCACCCGTTGTTGATTTGGTCTGGATTGGTTATAGCGAGGCTGCTCACTTGGAGTATTTTGAATCATTACGGCCCCCACAGTTGGCTGGCGCTCAGTCTTCCCTACTCTTCTCTGAGAATATACCACAGTCGTTTCCTTCTTAAAAGGCTTCTTCTCAACACTTGCAGCAACACCCTTCTGAATCTTTCCTGACTTGATGTCGGCTTCAATTCTTTCGCATGTTAGGATCAAATCGGTAAACCCCGCGGAAGAGTTACCAATTAGATGATTAAAAAATGGCCCAGATAGGGTTCCAAGAAACATATCGACAAGCTCACGGTCGGTTAAAGGAGGTTGCACCCTGCCAGCTAAATCCCTCAATTTCTGTGCATATTCTTTGAATCCTTCGCCTGTTCCTAGTGACATACCCTGAAGTTGGGTACGAGTAGGAGCAAGGTCAGAATTGTACTGGTATTGTTTGTAAAAAGTGGTGGCCAAATCTTCCCAATTGCGGACGCTGGTTCCCTCTAGCTGATAAAACCACTCCAACTGAGCTCCAGAAAGGCTGTCTTGAAAGAAATGAATCCAAAGATTTTTATCTGCCGTATAGGGTTGGATCTTTCTCACGTAGGACCTGAGATGCATTTTGGGGCAGGACAGTCCATCATACCTCACAAACACTGGCACTTTGAATTTTGGGGGAATCACGATCCCGGCGACCAAACCCAAGTCTTCAAAATCCAAACCCGGTACTCTGTATAGCTAAATGGCAGCCAACCTGTCTTCTAAACCCTTGTATTTATCATCAGCTGGAGGGTATTGCTGATCAGAATAATCTTCATCCTCTTCGACCTCTTCTTCTTCCGCATCAGACTCGGAAGGTACCGCAGCCCCGCCTCCCTTGCTAGTCCCTTCATCAGAAATAGGAGGAAATTCAAGCACTCACCGAGCTTCTCCGTCAAATCTTCTCCCTAAAGTAGCCACCCGAGTCTCTTTTTCTTCTTTTTCACTGGGTCTTTGTTCCCCAGTTGGGTCTTGATATCCTCCTGACCCTTAGCTAAGGTCATCAGGAGCTGCTGGAACTGTGCATTTTGAGCTTGTAGGTCTTTGACTGTTTGCTCGAGATCCATCCTTCTGACATAAACAGCAGACAGATAAGAAAACCTGGAGTGAGACCTGCTTATGCACATGATGGATGATATGCTCATGTATGCAATGCATTCAAGGATTTAGAACATTCAAAATTGTTGCAGACAAAGAAGAACGCACGTCATATTAATAGGAAGAAATTTGTTAGTACATAAATGCCTCATGGGCCAAATATTACAAAATGACTTCTCAAGGCAGAAAGACATTGCGCATCCTCTTTGGTGCGATGTAGGTGTTGAGGGCCTCTTGCTCATGGAGTCGGCGGGTAAGCTCTAGAACCTTCTTCTCACTAGCGTAGAAGCTGGCTTCGAAAGTATTTCGTTCCTCCTTGAGCTGAATCCAACTTTTCTGCATTTCCTCCCACGATGTAGGCATGTCAGGATGTAGGATGGTGTAAGGAACCTCTCCTTCCTTGACGGGCTCTTTAATCACAGGGAGAACATGAGGATAAGGCATCATTAGACTCTGGGCTCGGGCTCGTACCCACTTGAGATAAGGCTCAAGAGGGATGGAGTTCTTGTGTCCCAGTGTCTTGCTATCAACCTTGTTGGGCCTTCCCCAAGCTCTGATGAATCTTTGGCGAAGTCCTTGCGCATCGTTGTCGAAGTCAAAAACTAGGTCAAGAATCAACATGTCGTGAGGGCCATCCCTCAGTGCATATCCAAATTTCCTCAAAGCTAGGCAAGGGTTGTAGGTAATGCCCCCTCTAATGCCAAGTAAAGGAACATTAGGAAATTCTCCGCAACGATCGACGATGATGAAATTTTCTCTGGACCGAGAGCAGCAATGTACATCAGAGTGAGTAAGAGTCATCAACCGTTGGGACCACCTTGAGCCTTGGTCATTCTTCAAGACAGATTGTGGAAGGTGCGAAATAAACCACCTTGCAAGGAGAGGAGTACAACACATGAGAACACCCCTCTTCCTCATTGTTCGTGTGTAAAATGAGTGAAGAATGTCCCCAAGCAATGTTGGTATTGGGTTTCTGGACAAGAAGATTTTGACGGCGTTGACATCTATCAATTGGTCAGAGTTTGGGAACAAAACCAACCCATAGATAAGGAGTGCCACAATTTCTTCAAAGGCTTGTAGGTCCAATGAATTCCAACATTCTTGTGCCTTTTCAAACAAGAATTTTGCTAAGAAGCCTTTGACACCGCTCCTAGTTTCCCAATTCCCCTTGAGGTCGGACGGTTGTAGATGTAATGCTCGAGCAACATCTTCCGGCTTCGGTTCCTTTTCCGTACCGTTGAAGGGTAGTTGATTAAGGATAGGAATTCTCAGGAGTTGAGAAAACTCCTCCAAAGTGGGTACCAACTGATAATCAGGGAAAGTGAAGCAGTGATGGAGAGGGTCAAAGAACTGGAATAGCACTTTCATCATGTCTTCTTCAATGTTGGTGTTGACTAAGCTGAGCAGTCTACCATGTCTGTCACAGAAGGATGAGTTTTCCGGAATTCTTGAGGTGAGCTCCTTGAGTTGAGGAGAGATTCTCACAAGGTTGACTTGGATGGTATTTCCGCGAGGAATTTCCATGACCTACAAAACAAGAACAAAGATGAAGATCCAAACCCTTGACATGGTTAGTGAATGCATATGATGCTTCATGATGTTTATGATGTATGCACAAAACATATGTACAAGCAAATCACACCAACCCTAGTTCCAGGCTTGCATGAGGTTTCATAGGTAAGTACCCTCTTGAGTGTAGTTGGCTTAAAAACCTGTCCTATAAATAGTAACCGGGTTCTAAGGAGCTCAATATCACTGGATTGTTTTCATTGTTCATTGTTTCGGTTTAGCCACTTAACTAGCGACCAAAATATTCCAAGAAAACAACCCTCAATGAGTGTAGTATCGAGTATCTACGAACTTCGGACTGCACCAAAGCCGGTCATCTCACTACCCCTAATAAAAGGCCAAGATGGTCAAGTAAGGTTATAGGTCATTAGTGCTTAGTGACATCACTCAGCGGCCCCGTACTCTCCTTGATTGAACTCAAGGGTTACCGGTACTCACAAATATGTCGCACTAATATAGCTATTGCTTCGACCGTGTCGGTATACCCCGCACAGTTTCCACAACATATTGCTATCTATGAATGTTTCCCAAATCCGGGTGTAGGATTTCAAGCCCAAACAAGAGAACCACAAAGGTAAAGCAAGCAAAGTAAACAATTAATCATGCAAGAAGGTGATCTAAAAACCCTAAGGTAACCCCACTTTTATTTCATTATCCCCAGCAGAGTCGCCAGTTCTGTGATACGGTGGGAGAACTAACTGTGGTTTTTTTGCGTTTGTATTCGCACTTGTTTGGTTGAGCAAGAGTCGCCACCGACTTTTTATTTTATCCTAAAGGAAAGGTTAAAAAAAGCACAGCAAAAACCTTTTGAGATATTTCGTGGGTTCGGGGGGTAGATTATGAAAAGGGAAGGTATTAGCACCCTTTTCATCCATGGTTATCCATGGGCTCTTAGTTACTTGGTTTTTTAGATCACTTGCCTTGATTTTCGATTGCTTTGAAAATGGTGTGTGTGTGTGTGTGTGTGTTTTTGAAAATGTTTTGGAAAAAGATGCCTTGTTTTAGGCTACCCTTGTAACAATTCTTTACTCGAATGTTTTACAAAAGGTGTGTATCTTTTCGAAAAGATGTTTCAAAGTGTTTTTGTGAGTTTGTTTTGAAAGTGTTTGTGGAATGTGGTTTTTGAAAAGAAGGCAAGTGTTTTTGCAAGTTGATCTCAAGTAACTAAGAGTTTTGTCTACCCTATTGTACTCAAAGGTTTTCTCTATGATTTCAACCCTTTTTAACAATTTTGTTCCACCATTGAATTTAGTGGACAATCTTGCGTTTAGGAAGTTTGTTCGGGACGGGCGCGGGTCATCGTATGGACCATGAATGCAATGGTGCTAAGTGTCTTTGGCAATTTGCTTTGAAGGGACTATGATCATTCCGTTTAGGCAACATTCGAAAGCGTCATCGAGGGACTTATGATCATTTTGAATTGGTTTTGCCAAAGACACTCGACGTGCAAGCATGGCCCATTTTGGAAGGCAACATGTGGGATTACCCTAGAGGGTGCAAGTGTGATTGTGTATTGATTTCATGTATTTGTCTTGTATTAGGTTATCTAGCGTTTGATTTTATGTACATGCAAACCCTAGGTCTAACCATGGTATAATTGAAAGCGGTAAATTGCAAAAATGTAAAATCTACGCTATTACAAAATAAGTATCCGGGAGTGGGGGTACAAATTTATGAATGGGGATGAGACTTAGGAATATAGTGTCCAATAAGTTAACCAAATCGAATCGGTCAAATGTAAATGTAACGAATATCAATGTATAAGATAAGCAAATGTATATAGGGGCAATGTAAATGTATTGTGTAAGTGTACGTGTGTATGCATATTTGTATATGTAATTATTTACAGGTTAAAGATGTGAAAATGAATGTGTATTATTTAAGCATTGTTTTTAACTTAAAGAATTAAATGTTTATTTACTTAATTTGGGATCTTGTATTTTCTTTAGTATGTACAAAAAAGAATATTTTGATTAAATGTTCTAAGTTCTAATTATGTTACGTATAAAAGATGTATCTTTATTTATTATATACCAAAAGTATGTTTTAAATAAATATCAAGAATTAAATTAGAAAAAATATATTTTTATTTGTTATGTACAAAAGATTAAATATCAAGAATTAAATCATGTATATTGAAAAAATATTTTAAAAGTGTTAAAGCATTAATGTACAAATTAAGTATTAATCTTAAGAAAAATTATATTCTATGTATATAAAAATAAATAAAAGAAAATGTGAGTTTAATTGTAAAGAAAAGATATTAGTTTCTATATAATTATTATATATATATATATATATATATATATATATGAAAAAAGTATTATTAATGTTTAAAAATATTATGTTAGTTTATTTAACAAAAGAGAAGATGTTTTATATGCTAAAAAAGGGTTTTGATATTTAAATGGGCCAAAAAGGGGCATTAGGTCCATGTGAAGCAAACAGAATGAATAATAATAAAAAAAGGTGTTTTGGGCTTAGGCGCTCAGAAGGGAACGAGGCCCACGTTTGGCTCAAGAACGTTTTAGGGTTTTGATTGTGTTTTCAGTTGGGACATTAGCTTAGGGTTTTGCAGAAACGGCGCCATTCTCTTCACTTCACGCGTTCCTCTTCATCTTCGTTCACCCTCACCAGCTTCTGAGTTCTCTTCGTTCAAGGCCACCGGCGCCACCATTCTTCCTCCTCCTTACACTCACTTCAACGGCGGTAAAAAGAGGTATTTTAATTCTTTCAACGCATTAGGGGTTTTGTATTTTTGCATGCTTAGTTTTTTCGTGTATTAATTCGGATTACATGTCTCTTTGGTTTGAGGTGCGTGAAGAAGGAAAGAATCTATACCTTTCTGAGGAGACGGAGGAGGGATGAAGGTGGAGGCGCCCAGGCGGCCAAGGACGGAGTGAGATGATGATGGACCTGTGGACTTCCTGGTACTCTTTATCTTTTTGCCAATTGAGGGTTTTGTGATGATATTGACTGAAAACCCCTTTTTGAGACTCACTTCTTTCTTCTTCTCTCCTACTGTATGCTCGTTGCTTCTGTTTGATTGCCTTTGCCTTTTGTATGATGCCTCTGAACGTTTTGTTGCCTTTTGAATGCTGGTTGAAATATGATGCTTTGAATATGCTGAGATTGATGTTGGTATGCCCCATTTTTTACACCCAATGATGAAGAAATTCTGAGGGTCTTTGGTGGCTTGCTTCAGGAAGGTTTAATGCTTCAGGTTGATGGTCTTAGCAGGTATCCTTGTAGTGAACTGGTTTTTGTTGTTTTATGGTTTGTTATGGTTTATTGGCTTGACAGTAGGAAATGCTCTATGGACTTTTGAGGTTTCAGGCTTATTGGTTTAAGGTGTTTGACAGGTAGGGTGAGGCTTGCTTCAGGCAGGTTTAAAGCTTTGGGTGATTTGAACTGGTATTCTGGCTCCAGGGTTAATGCAGGTTTTGTGCAAGTTAACTGGTTTAGGCTTTTGTATTTTGATATGGCTTTACAGGTTTTGTGGCTTGTGAAGTTTCACAGGTTGGAAGGCTTTGGTTATGGTTATGACAGTAGGTTTAAGGTTGGAAGGCTTATGCAGTTCTAGGTTTTGGGTTGGAAGGACTGGGAGGCTTTCTTGGATTTGCTTCAGGCAGGTTCAAAGCTTGGGCTTGCTTAGGCCATTTGACAGTTTGGCCTTGCTGGCTTTTTACTGATGGTTCTTATGCTTGTTTATGCTTTTTTGTGTTTGAGGCTTGAACTGGTTATGAGGCTGGTGATTTTGCGTTTGAGTTTTTGACCGGTTCTCCTGGTTTGAAAGTTGGACTGGTTTATGATATATCCTATGCTGGACATGCTGTTGCAATTTTTTTATATTTGTTTTTGTCTTCCAGCCTTGTGGTCCCTTGGCGCCTAGGATCTTTTTGAATATCTCAAGCTTTGGCATCTTTTCTTGGGTCAAGTTGCTGGGCATACTTGCAAGGTTTTGGCATTTCCTGTTTTGTGATTACTTCTGTTGTATATCTCTGTCTAATTTGGATAGCACTTATATATGCTTCTTTTAGCCTTCAGCCTCACTGTTTTATTGCAGTTTTGCTTTCTATATTTTCTTTATGCCTAAAGCCAAACAATAAGCCCACACTTATCCTCTTTTCTTCTCTCTCTTTCCAATATTTAAGCATATTATATTGCTTATTATGCATAAATTCTGAAAAAGCAAATTGGCCTAGGGAAATGATGCCTTGATATCCTGTTTGCAATACATGTTGAATACTGCATATTTTGTCTTCTTCTTTCCATGTTGTATGCTTCTTGACAGCATTGATGATATTTTTGTGTCTTTAGTTAGACCAATCTGTTTGCCTTTGAACTTCGTTGTTTGATTTGCACCACTGTTTGAAGCTATGTAGTTTGACCATCTTTTTGAATCGTGCAATTTTTATATTTGTGCATTCATCTTTAATTTGCAAATATTTTTCACCCCTCTTTATGAACCGGGAGAAATCCCGTGATTTGCAGAGAGGGTCAACTGATCCCGGCCGTTTGCTTTTAATGATGAACTCTATTTATCTGTCATTATCTATTTATCTGCTTTTTGACTTTTCTCTTTTTCTCTTTGCAGATGAATAATTGAATGGAGGGGAGCAAAGGATAAAGAATTTTGAAGAATAGAAGACTTAGAAAAAATAGGATAGTTTCATTTTTTTATTTAAATCTAAATTAATGTAAAATCTTTGTTTGTAAATAAATTGTGAACAATAATTGTACAAATAATTTAAGAATAAATAAAAGTTTTCACTATCCAATTAATTCTATTTTATCCTTTACTGTTTATTTATTATTTAAAATTCTTTTAATTAAAATAATTGAAAAAATAAATTCCAATCACTTAATTTTAGAATAATAAATAATTTAAATAAACAAAGCTTCAACAAATTGATCAGTTAAACCTGGCCTTTGCAATATCCAAAGTAAAGCAAAAGTTAACCAAAACAACTGATCAGGCGCATTCCCTTTTCACTGATTTTTACCAAACACTGTAAATCCAAACTGCATATATCTTTTGACTGGCTCAAACAAACCAATGTGAATTCAAACCAAATGCATTCTTTTTACTGATTAAGTCAAACAATGCGAATCCAACCCAAATCTCGGAATAACTCGCAAAGTGCTGTAGAACTTAAATCCTTCTGAGACCGTGCCCAAAAAACCCTAATTCCTGATTAAATTCCAAAGAGCGTTCGCCTGATCAAAATTGAGCCCAAAATTAACCAAAACCCTAAGCCAACTGTGTGAAACAATCCAGAGCCCTGAAAAATCAATAAAACCCAAATTTTGCTTGAATGACGAGAAAAGCTGGTCTGACCATTCCTGAATCAGTTTGAAAAAAATCAGGAAACGCCTGAAGCGGTGATTTCTTGAGGAAGAATGTGAGGGCAAATTTTGGGGTACAACACATACTTCTAGAGATCTTCAATTTGCTCAAGTTTGCCCAAGAGTTGACCAGACAAACTCTCACCTAAAGTAGTATGTCTCAAATTAGGGTTTCCATTTTTATCAAGATAGGTGGACTCAAAAGGCTTCATATGCTTTGCATGGTCTTAATATGTTCTCAAGACCCTACATGTCAAGTTTCATGCCTTGCACAAGAAGTTTGCTCAATTAACTGCTCAGATGCTTGAGAATCGACTGTATTAGGTCAAAAGTCAATTGTGGCCCACATACAGTCAAACTTCAATATTTTTGGTCAACATCAACATTTTGAAGTGACTTTCATCATTTTATCAAGGTTTGATAATATTTCCTCAAGGAATGCTCCAAATTCATCAAAACCCAAAAGTTGCTAAATTAAGGTTTCTCAAGAAAAGTCAACCAAACTTTGACCAAGCATAACTTCCACATACTTTATCAGAAATTTTCCATCCAAGGCTAATTTTTAAGAGGATGAAATTCCATACAATTCATCTTCATCCCACAAATTCAAAATATGCACTCATAAAAAGATATGCATTTCTACATGATGGGTCCTTTTGAAAAGTCAACAAAAACACTTTTTGGGTCAAAGCTTCTGACATAAACATGGGAGACTTAATTGAGATGAGACCAAAAGGGTTGCTTAGGGGACATCCTAAGCTTTCTAAAAAGTCCAAGAACACCTCTCTAGGGTTAAAATTGGAGGAGATATGCCTTGTCAAAGTTGACCTTTTTTGCAAAATTGCCAAAAGTCAAATGGGCTCAAAATTACATTTTTTGCCAAATGGGCCTAACTTTTTATGCTTGCACCTCACTTATAATATGGCCCACGACCCAAATATTCACCCACACATTATTTGATTCATTTTTCAATTTATTTTGATTTTTTATTAATTAAAAAATAGAATTAAATCAAATAATTGGTGAATAATAGCAAAGATATGTTTTGATTTGATTTTTGGACAGGTTTGCAATCAAATTATGCATAGATATCAAGACCAAAACGAATCAAGGCTGGTTGGTACAAGAAAGGAATGATTTGGCTCAATTTAGAAAGATTACCTATGGCATGAAAATCATATCAAATCTTCTTAATTCCAAAAGATTCAAGCCAGTTTTATAACCCTAATTCATTCCAACACATATATTGAACATGTACAAGGCATAAGAAAAGGGTTGCAGTCGTGAAGAGGCCGGAACAAACTTCAAAATTTCAAAGAAAAGTGGTGGTTCGATTTCCATTCTAGAGGCTAATTCAAGCCATCCTAACATTACCAATAAATTGTTGGACATCTCAGGAACGTATCCCAATCAATTGCAAGCCGCCCCAAGTCCAGAGTCATCACGTAGCAGTCACACGGTTAGCCTTGTTTTTCCAAATTCGATTACTGTGATTCACGCATCATGAACATGTTTTAATGGCATATATGTGTTTGTTATCATGTTTGCAACATATTGGTTATGTTTAATTGATGTTTTAGCGCGTATATTGACAATTGCCATGGCTAGGGTTTGAAGCCACGTTTTGGGGCTTCTTGATATAGGAAAAATTAGGCCAAAAACTAGATACTGGGATGATCGTGGCATCAAGGCCAATGGATCCCTGGTCTTTAAATCCATTTATCGTGTATATTTTAGATGTTTGAAGCACGCAGGTTTTAGCGACGGACAAGGTCTGTAGGTATAGGTTATATACCTAAGACGACGGGCTGGAGGTAGAAGAAGTTGATTTGTCATCACCTCATTTGATTATTCAAATCAGCGCACGTGTTTCTGTTTTCCCACTAATCCACTTGTTTTTTTTATATTATACTTTGTTTTCATTATTTGTACAACAAATCATGATGGCCCAGTGGTGAAACGTGTTGGTGGGGAGTATGAGGACCTGGGTTCGATCCCAGGTCCCAACAATTTTCTTTATTTTTCTTTCATTGTGCAGGATCAGGTGCACCAACATTGCATACGCCTTCTATACACCTCAAATCATCACCAATGGATCACAACCTCTCCAGATCCAACGCATAATAATGAATAACCCACGGTACACCAACAAGTCAACGCCACATGGAACCAAGCGCTGACTGGGCTTGGATGGCTAATGGGCCTCGGAAATTCAACATACACCCCCTCCTTCAACAATACAAACAAACCCATTTTTAATTCATTTTTTTATTTCTTTTATTTTAATTAATTTGGTTTAATTATTTTTCACCAAAATTAATTACTTTTTTAATTTATCACAAAATCAACAAATCACAAAAAGATCATTTTTTCCATAAAATATTTATTTTAATTTAATTAGTAAATTAGGTTAATTTAATTTCTTTTTTTTTATAATTAAAAATAGTTAGAAACTAGGTTCATTTAATTCTTTTTTGTAAATAAAACTAATTAGAAATTAGGTTTTAAATTTGCAATTAAATTATTTTTTCTCAAATAAAAACCACAAAAAAACATTTAAAATCTTTTTTATAAAATATTTTATTTTCTTGAATCATTTAATTTAGTTTAAATTAGGTTAATTTCAATTTCTTTTTATAATTAAAAATAATTAGAATTAGGGTTTTAGTTGTACATAACCTAATTAAGTATTTTCTCAAGAATAACCCAAATATTTTCATCAATTAGATTTTTAAGGTTTCCAATCATTCCCGCATTCAATTCGTCGCGCGCATTTTAATTCTTTTTATTACAGTTGTAACTGCTCTGAGTTTGTAATAGTAATTAGGGTTTTAAACTTTCGCATTTTTTATTTTCAGTCAAGATGATTATGTAACTGTCGAAGCCTTGTAATAGCTAGGTTTATTTTCTCGCACTTTAATTTCCGCAAACTATAAACTGGTTAGATGTATGTTAATAGGATTGTATGGGAAGATTACTTGAAATGAAAACGGTAGATCACTTAATGTGAAAAGACTAAATAACTGAAAAATTCACATGCACACATTCACTTCTAGGGTTTGCCTCACTTCGGTTGCCTCCGGTAAAACAGTCATTAAGCATAGGAGATTTTAGTGGTTTCCCTCCAGTCTAAAAGATCAAAATGACTCATTCGAATGTTGCCTCGGAAATGTTGCATCGGAAATGTTGCCTCGGAAATGTTGCCTCGAAAATGCTGCCTCGAAAATGTTGCCTCAGAAAGATCTTAAGACTTTAGGGTTACTACTAAGGCTTCCTGACTGTTGCTTTGGTGATTGTACTTGTCCCTTTCGAACGTCCCTTACAAACTCCAACGATGGGGCTACCTACTCCTTAATAGTAGGATAGCATTGTCTAAAGGAAACGAGAACGAACAATCTTTTTTCGAGTAGGTAGAATCTTAAGTACTTGCTCAATAAAACTCTTCACACAAACACCTTTCAAAACAAACTTCGTCACACTCTTGAGGACTGATACAAGGGTTATCACGAAGTAAAACATTTTCAAAAACAAGCACACACAAGCAATTTTAACAAGATGAGCAAGTACCTAAAAGCCCATGGAAAACCATGGATAGAAAGGGTGCTAACAGCTTCCCTTTCTATAATCTACCACCCGTACTTAGAATATCTCGAAAAAAGGTTTTTCTATTCTTTTTTCCTTTTTCATGATTGGATGAAATAAAAGTCAGTGGGGACTCTTGCTTACCGCGAAATTTTGCAAACAGAAAATGCAAAACGCAAACCAGTAAAAACAGTCGGTTATGCCACCGTATCACAGAACTAGCGACTCTGCTGGGGAGAAAATAAAGTGGGGTTTACCTTAGGATCTAGGTCATGTTAAAAAATTGCTTTCTTGCTTGCTTGCTTTATTCTTAAAGGGTTTTTGCTTGGGTTACTATAGATCCTACACCCGGATCTAGGGGCACTTATTAGGTAAACAACAATAGATCGTGGAGACTATACGGCATATACCGATATGGTTTAAGTGATGGTTGTGTTGGTGTGGCACTTTGGTTGGTACCGGTATCCTTAGTGGGGAAACGAGGAGAATACGGGGCCGTCGTATAGTGTCGTGAAGCACTAACGAACCATAGAACCTTAGTTGAACAAACTTGGCCATTAGAAAGTAGTGAGATAGCCGGCATCGGTGTAGAGTTGAGGATTGGTTAATACTCGATGCTACACTCATTGAGATCAGACTTTCGGGATATTTCAGCCGCAAGAGAAGATTGCTTGAGCTGAGACAATGCCCGATAAAGGATGGTCAGTGATATTGAGATCCCTTAGAACCCGATTACTTTTTAAGACAGGTTTGAAACCAACTAAACTTCAAGAGGGTATGACCTTTAACCTCATGCAGGCCTTAAACCTAAGGACTTTGTGTGATTTAACTGTGTTTGTTATACTTGTGTTTGTTATACCTGTGGTTTATCATGACATCATGCATCATAACATAGCATCCATTCTTATTGCACTAACCATTTCAAAGACAAATGGAATTTATCTTTGTTCTATTTTGCAGATCATGGCTTCCGTTCATAGAAACATTATTCGAATCAGCTTTGTGAAGATACCTTCCCAACTCAAAGAGCTAGCATCAAGGGTTTCTGAAACTTCTGTGTTCACTAAGAGACATGGTCGACTTCTCAATCTGGTTACTTCAGACTTTGATGAAAAGATGATGAGTGTACTCTTTCAGTTCTTTAATCCCAAGCACCACTACTTCACCTTTCCAGACTATCAGTTGGTGCCTACCTTGGAAGAATTCTCTCAGCTATTGGATATACCCATTCTTGAACAGTTACCCTTCACATGTCTAGAAGAAGTTCCTAAGCCATAAGTCATTGCCTCAACTTTGCATCTGAAACGGGCTGACGTGGTATCCAATTGGGAAACAAGAAGAGGAGTCAAGGGTTTTTTAGCCAAGTTTCTGATAGACAAGGCCCATATGTTTTGGGATGATATGGATTTTCAAGCTTTTGAGGAGGTTTTGGCTCTTCTAATCTATGGGTTAGTCTTATTCCCTAATCCAGACTCATTCATAGATGTGAATGCTATCAAGATCTTCCTCTCTTGCAACCCTGTGCCTACCTTGCTCAGAGACATTTTGCACACTCTCCACACCCGTACCATGAAGAGAAGAGGGGTTCTTATGTGTTGCACGTCATTGTTGTCGAGGTGGGTTGTTTCTCACCTCCCTAAGTGTGTACTGAAGAATGAAGAAGGTTTGGGTTGGTGGCAAAGGATAATGTCACTCGCTCACATGGATATTCTTTGGTGATCTCGAGCTATGGAAAACACTGCTATTATTGACCGCTGCGGGGAGTACCTTAATGTCCCATTACTTGGTATCAGAGGGAGTATAATCTACAATCCTTGTTTAGCTCTGCGAAAATTTGGTTACGCTCAAAGAGATGGTCCCCATGAGTTACTTATCGAGGGCATTGTGTTCAACTATGAGAATGATGTTCAAGAGTATCGCCGAAGGTTCATACGAGCTTGGGGCATGGTAAACATATATAGCGCCAAGGCTTTGGGGCCAAAGGCTTCCATTCCTATGGAACCTTACCTCCAATGGGTACGAGCTCGCGCCCAGAAGCTTATGATGCCCTATGTGGCCGTTTTACCAGTGATTGTGGAACCCACTACTGAAGAGGGTATTCCTTACACGATTCTCTATCCTTACATGCCCACTGATCTTGGAGAATTACAGAGGTCTTGGATTCAGTTAATGAAGGAGCGGGATACTTACAGGGATCAGTTCCATGCTTAGGAGAGGAAGGTGTTAGAGCTCACAAAGCAACTCCATGAAGAAAGAGGACTCAATGGTTATCTCGGCAGAAAGAGGAAGCATCCATGGGAAATTTGATTTATTCTCTAGTTTTAGATTTGTTTTTAATTGTAACGCCTAAAAGGAATTTGAACTTTGAATTCAGCTAATAAAGTCTTTTTTTTATTTTGGTTTGCAAATTTAAATTTCCCAAAGTCTTTGAAATCATTGCATGCGCATCCCATTCATAACATTGCATGTACAGGTACCATTACAGGTTTCTCATCTTCTTCGCTGTTTATTTCAGCATAAAATGTCTTCTGACCAAACCATCAAGGACCTTCAGGTGCAGAACGCCCAGTTCCAACAAATGTTCATAAGTCTGGCAAAAGGGCAGGAGGATCTGAAAGCCATCATCCTGAAAGAGAAAAAGAAAAATAAAAAGGTTACCGATATTCTGAATATGGGTAGAAGGTTTGGAGAGCGGTTGAAGCGAAAAGTCGATCTGACCTCTTCATCCAATGAATGGGAGAATCAAAGAAGAAGAGAAGGATCCCAGTCCTGCAGTTTCTGACAATGATACCGATTACAATGATGAGAAATATCCTCATGCTGAGGATAGATACAAGCAGTTGGAAGATCGTCTGAGTTCCATGGAAGTTCAGAGGATACCTGGACTAGATTTCGAAGAATTGGGATTGGTGTTGGGAGTGGTCATCCCGCAGAAGTTCAAAGCTCCAGTTTTTGCTAAGTATGATGGGGTGTCCTACCCAAAACTCCATCTCCGTTCTTATGTCAGAAAGATCCAGCCCCACGCCGCTGATAGAAATATGTGGGTTAATTTCTTTCAAGATAGTCTGTCAGGGACTCAGCTTGAATGGTTCTACCAGCTGGAGGGAGCCAATGTCTGAAATTGGGAAGATCTGGCTGCTGCTTTCTATAAGCAGTATCAATATAACGCCGACCTTACTCCCACTCATACTCAACTCTAGAGTATGTCCATGGGTGCAAGTGAAGGTTTTAAAGACTATGCACATAAATGGAGAGACTTGCCTGGGAGAGTTCAACCCCCATTATCTGATAGGGAGCTGGTTGATATATTTATGGGGACGCTATCTGGTCCATTTTTCAATCATTTGATCGGCAACTCATTAGCTGGTTTCACCGAGCTGATCTTAACTGGAGAGAGAGTAGAAGCTGGGATTCGGAGTGGCAAGATACAGAAAGATGCCTCTTCAAGCTCAATAAAGAAGCCTTTTGCTGGTAAGAAGGAAGTCAGTGTCATCTATAGCCCGAGGGGCCAAAACAGAGCTGAACATCATCAGACAGTAAGTGTCGTAATGATACATAGGCCTGCAGTTTCTCCACAATGCAACAATCAATAAAGGGTGGAAAGGCCACAATGGAAGTTTACCCTAATCAACATAACATTGGCTGAAGTTCTACCTCATCTGCTGAGATCTAACTTGGCAACCTTGAAAGAGGCTCCTGTTGTACCCCAAAATTTTCCCTCATGTTTTTCCAGGATTTTCCTCTTGCATAGGTGGTTATAAACCTTTGCCTAAAGACAAGGAAAATTTTCAATTTATGGTTAAGTATCCTTCGATTGGCATCTACAAAATGCACTTCGATTGGCATCTCCAAAGTGCCTTTTGATTGGCATCTCCAAAATGCATTTTGATTGGCATCTCCAAAATACTTTTCGATTGAAATCTACATAGCATCATTCGATTGACATCTGCAAAAGGCCTTTCGGTTAGCCTCATGAAAAGCTTTTCAATGGGCATTGTGTCCAAGCCTTTCGATTGGCATGGCAAGGGATCCTTCGATTTAGTATTGTGTCAAAGTCCTTCGATTGGTATTTGGACAAGGGCCCTTCGAAGAATTCCTTCTAGGCCATTCGAAATAGGCCATCAAGAGGGCACTCGAAAAATATGTCCAGGCCAGATTCTTGCCTTGTTTGTTCATAATTCCACAAAGAGCTGATTCGACCAGGAAATTCTCTTCAAAAGGACAGGAAATAGAAGCAAAGGGTGGTCCAATCGAAGGAGCCCTAGTATTGAAGCTGACACAATTCGACTCAGAACCATTAAGGAGAATAAGGTTCTAATAAGGAAAGTCTTGATTGGCTCAAATTGGAGTTTAAGGTTGGAAAGGAAGGCAAATTCGAAGGAAGGAAGGAAGGGTATTTGTTCCAAAATAAGCCAGAATTCTCACAATCGAAAGAATCTTCTCTCAATCAAATAAGGAATGAAATGGGCTGGCATGACTAAGAAAAAACACATATCCTAACCTATCCAGGCCAGATTCTTGCCTTGTTTACTCCCAACCCCACAAAAGTTGATTCGACATGGGTGATTCTTTTCGAATCAAGCAATCGAAGCATATGAAGGTTCAATCGAAGGGGGCTATGCAATCAAAGCTGGAGTAATTCGAATTCGGACTTTGAGGCCACCGAAGAGAGAAAATTAGAAGGGAGTTGGATTTTTAGGGGCAGGTCAACTTTCGATTCTCATCATGTTGGAGGCCCAAACAACTCATAACAGGCTGGCAGTAACATATGAAAATAGATTGACACTTGATTGAATCAAATATAGCAAGTCTTTATGAAGAAATCAAATCACATATCTTCATCATAACGGACCAAGATTTGATACACAAATTTTGACCTAAATTCCTTTGTCTATATAAACCTTATGCTCTAAGAGAAAGGGGGCGTATGATCAAGAACAAAAACTTGAAAAAACACCAAAAAAGTGCCAACACGATTTCATTGTTCCAGGCCAATTCAAGACTCTTTGATCACTCCATTTGCTCCCTGGGATTGTAGGCAAGCAAAACCAATCAAAACCAAGCATTTCCAGGCCGTATAACGCACTGCAAGGCATTCACGACACCTATCTTTTCTTGAATTCTGTTTGCATAATTCTTGCACCTTCATCAAATTCTAATCATATATTCTTGTTCACCATTACATTTGCAAGCTTTCTATAATACTCAATTGCATTTTCATAGACTGAATCGAGAACTGCCATTGTTAGGTTTTTGGGTTCTGTTTAAGGGTTTTTGTTTGCAGGTAAAATTAGGCCATGAAAGGGCCACCATTACACTCAGGAGGTCCAGACGAATCCAACCACGGCATTAGAAGTCATTTATCTTGCTCATGGTGGATTTTAAGAGAACGCAGGTTGTAGCTACGACCAAGTGTCCGTAGGTAAAAGTTTGGAACTTTTACCAACGGATCCAAGGAAGAAGATGACCAGTTGGCAAATAACCATTGGCTTGTTCAAATTTCCGCGCGAGTTTTTCTTATTATGCTTGTTTATAATATAATAATTGTTTTGTATTTATTTGACAACAAAAGCAAGTAGCGCAGTTGGTTACAGGGCGAAGGCAAAACGTTTCAGGACCTGGGTTCGAATCCCAGGTCCCCCACTTTTCTCATATTATTTTCTTTCAGGCAATCTCATGCGTACACAACACTGGGGACTACCATAGACTTTCAAGATCTAGCCCTTGGATCTCCAAATGGCCAAAATCTGATGGCCATCATCTGAAGGTGCATCATGAAACCTAGTCAACACAGCACACTGAATCCAGGAAGTCAATATGGACTTCCATCTTTGGGCCCAGAATCTGATTCTTGCACCCCCCATATTTCAGGCCCAAAATCTCTTTCTCTATTCTTTTTATTTCATTTAATTAATTTATATTTATTTATTTACTAACAAATTAATTATTTTTCTTTTTATCAAAAAATCATAAAAATAATACTTTTTCACAAATTAGGTTTAGATTTTATTTTTATCAAAAAAATTAATTAATTAAATTAGGTTTGTTAATTTAGATAACTTTAATTCCTTTGTAAATAATTAAAACTAATTAGAATAATTAGGTTTTTATTTCTATCTTAGTTATATTTTCTTTTCCTAAAAAATAACAAAAAGCAAAAAAATAGGCCATGTAATTATTTTCATTAATTAATTTAATTGACTAATTAATTGCATATTTAATTTAGGAAACTTAATTCTTTTCTTAAAAACAACAAAAACAATTTCTCTTTTTTAGGATAGAAGGGTCAAAACCCTAATTTCTTCTCGATCTCAATTTCATCGCGCGTGTTTTATTGTTTTATTATTTACCATATTAATGTAACTGTTCACAAGTTGTAATAGTTAATTAGGACTTTTATTTTTCATTTATCGCTTTATTTTCAAAGGGTTTGTTTTTGGCTATGTAAATACCCGAAGCCTTGTAATAGCTTAGTTTAATTTCCGCACTTTAAATTCCGCAAATATTAAACGGTTAGATGTATGATATTAGGATGCATGACAAGAATGTATGTAAAACTTTAAAACAGTTAGATAGCCCTAAACGTGTAAAGATAAATAATCTGAAATCGAATCACTCGCACATGAGCACTCCTAGGGTACACTCCCATTTGGTTGCCTTCGGTCAACGGTCATTGAGTATAGGATGCTTTAGTGGTCGTCCTTTTGTCCAAAGATCAAAGTTGTATCAGAAATGTTGCCTCGGATATTGTTGCCTCGGATATTGTTGCCTCGGATAATTGATCTAAGACATTAGGGTTACTACTAAGACGTCCTAACATTGCTTTAGTGACCGTACGTCCTTTTCGAATTGACCCTCAAAACTCCAACGACGGTGCTACCTACTCACTAATAGTGGGATAGTGCTGTCTAAATGAAACGAACATAGAACGATTCTTTTTTCGAGTAGGTAGATTAGTTCTTAAGTACTTGCTCAAACAAAATAAACTTTTTTCACACTTACACTCCTTTACAAACAAAGTTTTCAAAATACTTCATTACACTCTTGAAGATAGAAGCAAGAGTTAAATCGAAGTCAAAACATAAGCTTTTCAAATCACGTAAACACAAAGAAAACAATTTTGAAAATGATGAGCAAGTACCTAAGAGCCCGTAGATAACTACGGAGAGAAAGGATGATAATACCTTCCCTTTCTATAATCTACCCCCCGTACTCATAAATATCTCGAAAAAGGAATTTTTCTGTGCTTTTTTCCTTTCCTTGTTGGATAAAATAAAAGTCGATGGCGACTCTTGCTTACCGCGACATTTTGCAAACACAAACGCAAAACGCAAACCAGCATTCCTAAAAAACAGTCCCGATTCTGGCCACCGTATCACAGAACTGGCGACTCTGCTGGGGACTTAATAAGTGGGGTGTACCTTAGGATTAGTTCATCATATTATTTGCAATTGTTTGATCTGATTGTTTTATTTTTATGGGCTTTGTATCAGAGTTACTATAGATCCTAACCCGGATCTGGAGACACTTTTTAGGTAAGTAGCAATAGACTGTGAGGGAACTGTACGACGTAGACCAATATGGTTGAAGCAGTAGCTACGTTGATGTGGCACATTAGTTGGTATCGATATCCCTTGTGGAGGAACAAGGAGAATATGGGGCTGTTATATGGGTCGTTAAGCATCAATTGACCTTAGAACCTATAATTGACCAACTTGGCCATAGGAAGTAGCGAGAATGCTACACTCATTGAGACCATACTCTCGCGATGGTTTCGGCTGCAAGAAAAGATTGCTAAGCTGAAACTATGACCAATGGAGGATGGTCGGTGATATTGAGAACCTCTAGAACCCGATTACTATTATTAGCACAGGTTGAACCAACTGAACTTCAAGAGGGTACTATCTTTGACCTCATGCAAGCCTAAACCTAAGGTTGTTCGTGTGACTTGTGTGCTTTCAACTTGAACTACTTGTACATTTTTATTATCTGACAACTTGAGTTCCTTGCAGGTTCTGTTTACAGTCCTTATCCAATAACTTGGATTTCTTGCCAGATTTATTTGCTTACATCACCTCGCACTTTTGCTTAAACGTATAGCATACACTTCATAACATCATGCCTTAGCATTTCCTTAACCATTTCAAGGATCTCAAGGGTTTGTGATGCAGGTTATGGTAAATCAAACGTCTAGCAAGGGGCAAAGGGGTTTATTTTCCTCTAGCCAATGCCATCTAGAGATCAAAACACGATAACTTGAGCCAGTGGCTATGACCCACTCGATATGGTGAGCTCGACTCTTGAAGAAGGACTTTTAACGACACGAAGTTTCTTCAATCAAGCTACAATCAAACAATTTCTTGTTTCCCCGTGAGATCCTTGAAAATATTGTATACATATATCATACATATCACTGCATAACAGGTCTTCCAGTACATGTCTCTCATGTTCTCGTTGTTTATTTCAGCAATGGCTCTCAAACAAGACAACAAAGATCTTCAAGCTCAAGAAGCTCAGTTCAGAGAAATATTCCTAAACCTATCCAAGGGGCAGGAAGAGTTGAAAACACTCCTCGTTGGGAATTTGGTCAAGAAAAGTCCCGAAGACCATAAGGACGAACAGTTAGAACAACTGCAAGCCGAGGTAGGTGCAATGAGAACCCAGATGATGGGGCAGATGGCCCTTATCCAAGGCCTAGCCCGGGGACAAGAAGAGCTGAAAGTTCTTGTCAACCAACTTCGTCAAAACAGTTGTAACCATACGGGGCAGACAATCAGGATTGGAAATCAGGTCACTGCTCAGCCTCCCATGAGACAAGAAGCCGAAGACCTTCCCAATTTGCTACTACCTCACGGGTCCAACAACAACCTCGCTAACGACAACCAGGCAATCGGCATAAGAAGGATACATCCGAAAGACACTTCACTGAAATCAACATGTCATTGGCTCAAGCACTGTAATTCCTATTGAAGGCCAAGTTGGTTATAATAAGGGACCCTCCCCAGAATTCCAACATAGACTCTCCTAACTACAATCCTGACGCAAGGTGTACATACCATTCCAACAGCCTGGGGCATGATATTGATGACTGTTGGGCATTGAAAAATAAAATTCAGGACTTGATTGATGGAGGAGTGCTGGAGTTTACACAAGATGGTCAGGCTGAGTTCTTCTACCATCCCTCCAAGGCACGTCCTCTGAAGTGACAAGACCAGACGAAGAAGCTTTTGTTCATTAGAATTTTCAATTTGCAATTTTCTTTTGATTGTTCGAACATCTATTTATGTCGAAATCTGTTACTTTATTAATGCATCACATATGTCTATTTTGAATCAATCCATTTGTATTCATTATATTTAAATTGCTTTCTTTTTTGTGATATTCAACTCTCGACTAAAAAACTGTAAGCCTCTAGAGGGAGGATGACGAAAATGATACCATGATCTCTACAATATGCTTTTGAACAGACCCTGCTGACGATGTACATGTGTTTTTTCAAATCCTAAACACTGGAGTTATAAGGAAGATAATCCCTAGTCAACCCCTTTGAGCCAAAGAAGTAGGAGTTTTTCTTTTCACACAAATTAAAACCCTTAATCACAACCTGGGGCAGGGTAGTTTTCTCAGTTAATCCAGGTGCACAAAGAATGGCATCAAAGACGTCCTTCCAAAAAAAAAGATGGTGATGGTTCCCTATGATCATCAAGACAGACAGTCATTATACCTCGAAATAAAAGCCCATTAAGTCAAAACCTATGAAGGAGACTTAAGAAAAAAACTGGGGCATCCCGCTGACTGTAATCACAAAAAGAAACAGTTCAGGCAAAAGACAGGGATAATAAAATCAAAAAGAAAGAGGTCCTACAAACCCTCAACAAAAAGAAATGACTGCCTAAACTTTCAATATCTGAACCATCACTGGAATATCAGAGCAAAGACTCAAACAGATTCTAAACGCGCAATTAACTGAGCATAAGATCGAAGAACATCACGAAGAACGGGTGGGTACAAATAAAGTTTGAGCCTTTATCCTTTGTTTCTTGAACCGTGAACCAGGCCACGTTATAACCCTTAAAAGTACTAGATGAAGCATGGGTTAGTTCGAAAGCATACTGTTACAAAAGGTATCATGACTCCTGAAGGTCCGTTGTAAATCCTGAGTTGACATCACATTTTACAAAATTTGCCTGTGTTACTGAAAAATGCATTTTCAAAAATTTCAAAGACATACATAAGCTTTGCATTCTTAAAATAACATTATTTGCATATGACCATTTGTTCAACAGCAGAGGAATTCGCATGACGAATATCTAGTGAACAAAAACCTTCTCAGTAAAAAAGGTCACCTCAAGTGGAAAAACACTTCCAACCAAGGGGCACGGCATGATCATTGTCCATCATCTGGGGCGGCCAAGTCAAGATTCAAGGAATCTCTCAAAGATGCCAAATAGTCAAGGGCAGATCTCCATCTGAATCACTTGGGGCATTGGACATAAATTCCAGCAACGAATCATGTACGATCAAACAAACATCTTCTGGTAGTGGGGCAACACAACACTACCGACAGTGACAACTCCCTACACCCTGAGAGCGTGGACATAGTCAGAAAATACTGCGCATGAACAAAGACCCGCTAGGTTGACTGGCCTAGGCAAAAATAAGGGCATCTCGGTGGACCAAAAGGGTTCGGGCAAAAATTAGGGATAAAAACAAAAAAAAGATATGTACACCCGGCAAGCTGAAAACCTGAAAAGGCGGCTTGGGCAAAAAAGGGTATCCCGGTGGACTAAAAATCTGAAAAGATAGTCCAAGCAAAAGTTAGGGATTAAAGCGTATGACTATGTCCCTTCATCTCGTCACTTGCCTACCAGAAGGAGACTTATCATTTCAATCGAAAGTTACCAAGCACCTCATAAAGCATCCGCATGCACTTTCTCCAGCAGATACAAGGGCATAAAAGTCTCAATGCAAAGTCATTGTCATATCCTCAACATGTGTCCCAGTAACATATACACTCCCCACAAAGTACAAGATACCCAGAAGACAATATGTGTTAACTCTCCCCAACTGAGGTTCGTAAGCACGAATAAGTCGGCAAAATTCTCCCCAAGCAGAGTTCATCTTTCACCAACAAAGGGAGGACCATCCCCAGTAGAGTTTATTTCCTCCATAAATAGAAAATCAATTCCCAAGAGAGTTTATCTATCACCAGCACTGGAAGATTATCCCCAGCGAAATCTGGAAGATTATCCCCAACGAAGTCTAAAAGATTATCCCCAGTGAAGTTTATTTCTTCCACAAACAGAAAATTTATCCCCGACAGAGTTGTCATCACCAGCAACGGTAATTCATCCACAACCGAGGTTATTTCTCCGAATCAGCAGATCCTCAGCAGAGTATCTCTTCCCCAGAGTCATTCTCTCACCAGTTTATTCTCTAGCTGGATTATTCTCCCAATCATCTTCGGTCGTTATCCCCAGCGAGCGAAACTCTTTATATTCTCCAACAGCAGTCCAGAATTTATTTTTTCCCCAGCCAGAGAATATCATAAAAACATTGCACATCCATACATCATGACACGCATATACGCATCATATGACATAATCTCATTTACTTTGAGAACATCATTGCTCGATACATGTCATGCATCATGACATTACATTACGACTAACCCTTTACTTTTCAGGAAAACATACAATCAAATTCTCATAAAGTTCAAGCTATGAAGCCCGGGTACGACCGGATAGTATCTTGATCTCTCCATCATATTGTGAAGCCCGAAGAACGACAGGATAACTGTATCAGAATTGCGAAGCCTGGATTACGACCAGATAACAGTGGATCTTATCACTATGAAGCCTGGATCACGACTAGATAGTAGTTACATTTTCTCCTCTTCAAACATAGATGATTCCTCAGTTGAATAACGGACGACCGAAGCTCCTAAAATTCAACATTGAGATGATTCCTCAGTAGAATAACGGACGACCAAAGTTCCTAAAATTCAAAATTGAGATGATTCCTCAGTAGAATAACGGACGACCGAAGTTCTTAAAATTCAAAATTGAGATGATTCCTCAGTAGAATAATGAACGATCAAAGTTCCTAAATTTCAACAGAGATGATTCCTCAGTAGAATAACGGACGACTGAAGTTCCTAAATTTCAACAAAGATGATTCCTTAGTAGAATAACGGACGACCAAAGTTCCTAAATTTCAACAGAGATGATTCCTCAGTAGAATAACGGACGACCGAAGTTCCTAAATTTCAATAGAGATGGTTCCTCAACAAGAATAACGGACGACCGAAGGTCTTAAATTTCAATAGAGATGGTTCCTCAACAAGAATAACGGACGACCGAAGGTCCTAAAATTCAACCTTTCTCAAAACAAAGATGATACCCCAGTAGAATAACGGACGACTGAAGCTCCTAAAATTTTATTTCTCTCAAGACAGAGATCAGTATTCCCCAGCAGAATCTTCCTCAACAAACAGGCATACAAACTCTCGCTAAGGAATCTCTTATGCGATCGGCACTCCTTCGGATGGCATCTTTAAGCCCATCCACTCGTCAGCAATTTCCAAATGGCATCTGTAAGCCCATTCCTGACATCACAAGACGTATACCACTTCATGCGAGTGCAAATTTCTGGGCACTCTAGTGTTCAATCATCTTCCACCTTCGGATCACGAAAGGCACGAAATCCAATCGACATCCTCAGGTTTAAGAAGATTGAACAGGGGCAGCTATTGTACCCCAAAATTTGCCCTCATGTTTTTCCAAGATTTTCCTCTTGCATAGGTGGTTATAAACCTTTGCCTAAAGACAAGGAAATTTTTCAATTGATTGTTGAGTATCCTTCGATTGGCACCTACAAAATGCACTTCGATTGGCATCTCCAAAGTGCCTTTCGATTGGCATCTCCAAAATGCATTTCAATTGGCATCTCCAAAATACTTTTCGATTGACATCTACATAGCATACTTCGATTGACATCTGCAAAAGACCTTTCAATTGGCCTCATGACAAGCTTTTCAATGGACATTGTGTCCAAGCCTTTCGATTGGCATGGCAAGGGATCCTTCGATTTAGTATTGTGTCAAAGTCCTTCGATTGGTATTTGGACAAGGGCCCTTCGAAGAATTCCTTCCAGGCCATTCGAAAGAGGCCATCAAGAGGGCACTCGAAAAATATGTCCAGGCCAGATTCTTGCCTTGCTTGTTCATAATTCCACAAAGAGCTGATTCGACCAGGAAATTCTCTTCAAAAGGACATGACATAGAAGTAAAGGGTGGTTCAATCGAAGGAGCCCTAGTATTGAAGCTGACACAATTTGACTCATAACCATTAAGGAGAATAAGGTTCTAATATGGAAAGTCTTGATTGGCTCAAATTGGAGTTTAAGGCTGGCAAGGAAGGCAGATTCGAAGGAAGGAAGGAAGGGTATTTGTTCCAAAATAAGCCAGAAATCTCACAATCGAAAGAATCTTCTCTCAATCAAATAAGGAATGAAATGGGCTGGCATGACTAAGAAAAAACACATATCCTAACCTATTCAGGCCAGATTCTTGCCTTGTTTACTCCCAACCCCACAAAAGTTGATTCAACATGGGTGATTCTTTTCGAATCAAGCAATCGAAGCAGAGGAAAGTTCAATCGAAGGGGGTTATGCAATCGAAGCTGGAGTAATTCGAATTGGGACTTTGAGGCCACCGAAGAGAGCAAATTAAAAGGGAGTTGGATTTTCAGGGGCAGGTCAACTTTCGATTCTCATCATGTTGGAGGCCCAAACAACTCATAACAGGCTGGCAATAACGTATGAAAATAGATTGTCACTTGATTGAATCAAATATAGCAAGTATTTATGAAGAAATAAAATCAAATATCTTCATCATAATGGACCAAGATTTGATACACAAATATTGACCTAAATTCCTTTGTCTATATAAACCTTATGCTCTAAGAGAAAAGGGGTGTGTGATCAAGAACAAAAACTTGAAAAAACACCAAAAAAGTGCCAACACGATTTCATTGTTCCAGGCCAATTCAAGACTCTTTGATCATTCCATTTGCTCCCTGGGATTGTAGGCAAGAAAAACCAATCAAAACTAAGCATTTCCAGGCCGTATAACGCACTGTAAGACATTCACGACACCCACCTTTTCTTGAATTCTGTTTGCATAATTCTTGCACCTTCATCAAATTCTAATCATATATTCTTGTTCACCATTACATTTGCAAGCTTTCTATAATACTCAATTGCATTTTCATAGACTGAATCGAGAACTGCCATTATTAGGTTTTTGGGGTTCCGTTTTAGGGTTTTTGTTTGCAGGTAAAATTAGGCCATGAAAGGGCCGCCATTACACTCAGGAGGTCCAGACGAATCCAACCATGGCATTAGAAGTCATTTATCTTGCTCATGGTGGATTTTAAGAGAACGCGGGCTGTAGCTACGACCAAGTGTCTGTAGGTAAAAGTTTAGAACTTTTACCAACGAATCCAAGGAAGAAGATGACCAGTTGGCAAATAACCATTGGCTTGTTCAAATTTCCGTGCGAGTTTTTCTTATTATGCTTGTTTATAATATAATAATTGTTTTGTATTTATTTCACAACAAAATCAAGTAGCGCAGTTGGTTACAGGGCGAAGGCAAAACGTTTCAGGACCTGAGTTCGAATCCCAGGTCCCCCACTTTTCTCATATTATTTTCTTTCAGGCAATCTCATGCGTACACAACACTAGGGACTACCATAGACTTTCAAGATCTAGCCATTGGATCTCGAGATGGCCATCATCTGAAGGTGCATCATGAAGCCTAGTCAACACAGCACACTGAATTTAGGAAGTCAACATGGACTTCCATCTTTGGGCCCAGAATCTGATTCTTGCACCCCCCCCCCATATTTCTGGCCCAAAATCTCTTTCTCTATTCTTTTTTATTTCATTTAATTAATTTTTATTTATTTATTTACTAACAAATTAATTATTTTTCTTTTTATCAAAAAATCATAAAAATAATACTTTTTCACAAATTAGGTTTAGATTTTATTTTTATCAAAAAAATTAATTAATTAAATTAGGTTTGTTAATTTAGATAACTTTAATTCCTTTGTAAATAATTAAAACTAATTAGAATAATTTGGTTTTTATTTCTAACTTAATTATATTTTCTTTTCCTAAAAAATAACAAAAACCAAAAAAAACAGGCCATGTAATTATTTTCACTAATTAATTTAATTGACTAATTAATTACATATTTAATTTAGGAAACTTAATTCTTTTCTTAAAAACAACAAAAACAATTTCTCTTTTTTAGGATAGAAGGGTCAAAACCCTAATTTCTTCTCGATCTCAATTTCATCGCGCGCGTTTTATTGTTTTATTATTTACCATATTAATGTAACTGTTCACAAGTTGTAATAGTTAATTAGGACTTTTATTTTTCATTTATCGCTTTATTTTCAAAGGGTTTGTTTTTGGCTATGTAAATACCCGAAGCCTTGTAATAGCTTAGTTTAATTTCCGCACTTTAAATTCCGCAAATATTAAACTATTAGATGTATGATATTAGGATGCATAACAAGAATGTATGTAGAACTTTAAAACAGTTAGATAACCCTAAACATGCAAAGATAAATAATCTGAAATCGAATCACTCGCACATGCGCACTCCTAGGGTACACTGCATTTGGTTGCCTTCGGTAAATGGTCATTGAGTATAAGATGCTTTAGTGGTCGTCCTTTTATCCAAAGATTAAAGTTGCCTCGGAAAGGTTGCCTCAGATATTATTGCCTCGTATATTGTTGTCTCGGATAATTGATCTAAGACATTAGGGTTATTACTAAGACGTCCTAACCTTGCTTTAGTGACCGTACGTCCTTTTCAAATTGACCCTCAAAACTCCAACGACGGTGCTACCTACTAACTAATAGTGGGATAGCATTGTCTAAAGGAAACGAACATAGAACGATTCTTTTTTCGAGTAGGTAGATTAGTTCTTAAGTACTTGCTCAAACAAAATAAACTTTTTTTCACACTTACACTCCTTTACAAACAAAGTTTTCAAAACACTTCATTACACTCTTGAAGACAGAAGCAAGAGTTAAATCGAAGTCAAAACAGAAGCTTTTCAAATCACGCAAACACAAAGAAAACAATTTTGAAAATGATGAGCAAGTACCTAAGAGCTCGTAGATGACTACAGATAGAAAGGATGCTAATACCTTCCCTTTCTATAATCTACCCCCTGTACTCAGAAATATCTCGAAAAAGGAATTTTTCTGTGCTTTTTTCCTTTCCTTGTTGGATAAAATAAAAGTCGGTGGCGACTCTTGCTTACCGTGACATTTTGCAAACACAAACGCAAACCAGCATTCCTAAAAAACAGTCTCGGTTCTGGCCACCGTATCACAGCTCCCAAGAATCCAAATACTACATCTCTCCGATATAATCTGAATGCCCCGTGTACCTATCATTCTGAGAGTCCTGGCCACGATACAAATGACTGTCGGGCTCTGAGGAACAAAGTACAAGACTTGATTGAAGCCAAAGAAATAGAGTTTGCTGCTTTGGAGAAGCCCAATGTCATAACTTCTCCCATGCTTAAGCACGGTCGTGAAATTAATGTTGTTAATACTGATTTGTCCGTGACCTCGGTTGATGAAGTTTCTACTCCTCTCATGATTGTCAAGAAGAATTTGTTGTTGGCCGGTTTACTTCTGGGTTGTGGTTAAGGTTGCCACATGTGTTCGTTTCTACCTCCTGGTTGCCGTTTGCTGAAATTAGGTGTTCAACGCCTGATGGACAATAAAGAAATTTTGTTTGAGAAAAATTTGGTTCCTGTTGTTCCATCTGAAGACATTGCCATTATAACCATTTCCGCCAATACTTCCAAGGTCTCCTCGAGAAGACCTGTTAGGATTACATCTGCTCTAAGAATTACTCCGCTGATAATCATTGTTCCTGGTCTTGTCCCATATGTCTTGGACAAAGCTTTCCCCTGGCATTATGGTGCCGATGTGTATTATCATGGCATTAAACAAGATTTGAAAGACGAAGAAGTTGATCCTGATGTTGGTAACATTGTCGGAACCAGCAAAGTTACCTGAAGTGGAAGGGTATTCTCTCCCGAGATTTCCCCTAAGACCGTCAACAAACCTATTGTCATTCCATCTGTTGTTCCTGCTAGTACATTAACTACTGTTCCTGTTCTTACTCTAGTTATTACCCCTGTCGGTGAATCGTCTGATACCCGAGGCAAGGAAATTATAGGTGAGTCTGCCCGGACGGAGGCGCCTAAGAAAATTGTTGTGGAAACCTCTAAGCAAGAGATAGAGGAAATACTGGAAATAATTAAGAAGAGCGACTACAATGTGGTTGAGCAGCTGGGGCAGATCCCATCAAAGATATCCATGTTATCCCTGATGTTATGTTCTGAAGCTCATGTGAAGGCTTTGATTGCATTCCTCAAGATTGCGCATATGCTGCAAGAGACTTCAGCTGATCAATTTAAAGATTGTGTGACCAACCTGACTGCTGATAATAGGCTGGGGTTTTCAGATGCAGACTTAACACCGAAGAGAAGGAAGCATAATGATGCTCTGCATGTCTCTATTGAATGCAGGGGCACCACTATGGCTCATGTGTTGGTAGATATTGGGTCTTCACTGAATGTTCTGCCAAAGAAGGCGTTGGACCGGTTGGATTGCAAGGGTTTGACTCTAAAGCCTAGTAACATTGTGGTAAGGGCTTTTGACAGGTCGAAGAGAATGGTGCACGGGGAAGTGGACATCCCTGTCAAAATGGGTTCTCAGAATTTTGGGTCCACCTTCTATGTGATGGACATCAGGCCATCATATTCTTGTTTGTTGGGTCGTCCTTGGATCCATGAGGTCGGGGCAGTTACTTCCACACTCCACCAAATGCTGAAGTATCTGGTGAAAGGGAATATTGTCACAGTGTGGGGTGAAGAGGAGTATATGGTGAGCCACCTCAATTCCTTCCGGTACGTAGAGATGGACGGGGAATTCATAGAAACTCCTTGTCAGAACTTCGAAGAGGTCCCTCAGATCTTGGCATCGACTGAAACTACTACCAGCAACAAACCTCCTCTGAAGATGGCTTCTCTCAAGGACGCCAGGGCCGTAGTTGAAGAAGGTGGGTGTACCAATTGGGGTCAGCTCCCTAATTTCACTCACAAAACTGACAAATTTGGTTTGGGCTTTACTACAGGGGCTTAAAGGGCTGTTAAACGCGCTCGGGCTGGAGGACCTCCCCTAGGAATCAGTAATCGCGGGGTTAATGCCATTGAAGACAACGAGGAAGACTCAGACATTGACAGTTGGATCTACCCAACTGTGATACGGTGGGAGAACTGACTTGAGGTTTGCGTTTGTATTCGCAAATGTTGCGGTTAGCAAGAGTCGCCACCGACTTTTTATTTTATCCTAAGGAAAGGTTAAAAAGCACAGCAAAAACCTTTTGAGATGTTTTCTTGGGTCCGGGGAGTAGATTATAGAAAGGGAAGGTATTAGCACCCTTTCTATCCATGGTTATCCATGGGCTCTTAGTTACTTGCTTAGATCACTTGCCTTCTGTTTTCAATTGTTTTAAATGGTGCTTGAGTGGGTTTGAAAATATTTTGAAAATGTTTTGAAAAGATGCCAATGTGGTGGCAACCTTTGTAATGATCCATGTGGGGATGTATACAAAGATGTATGTCTTTTGAAAAGGTTTTCATTTGTTTTTGAAAGTTGTTTTGAAAGTGTAGTGTTGTGTGGTTTTGAAATTAGGCAAGCGTTTGGTTTTGCAAGTTGATTCAAGTAACTAAGAGGTTATCTACTCCTAAATTTCTCAAAAGATTATTGCTATACTTTAACCCTTTTAACAAGTTTGCACCACCATTGTATTTGGTGGGCAACCTTGTGTTAGGATATGAAAGGGACAGGCGCGGGTCATCGTTTAGACCATAATTGTAACGACGTTAAATGTCTTTGGGCAATTTCTCTAAGGGACTTGATCATTTGTTTTGTTTGTTTTGAGAAGTTTTATCGAGGGACTATGATCATTCAAACTGTTTGCTTTGCCCAAAGATGTTCAACATACAATATGGCCCATTTATTTGAAGGCAACAAGTGGAATACCCTAGGGGGTGCAAGTGTGATTTGTGTGTCCATTTTCATGCTTGTTTATCTTGTATTAGGTCAAACTATTTTTTTATCGTTTTTTCGCATACAAACCCTAATTCTAGCATGTTATTATTAGAAAGCAATAAAGTGCGGAATTAAAATTACTAAGCTATTACACAACCAAATATGGGAAGGGGGGTACAAATGTTCAAATGGGGATATTGACAAGAATTTAAATCTAAATTATTACAACAATTGGATATTTTGCAATGCATAATTAAATGTAAATTAAATAAATATGTGAAATGTAAAAAAGAAAGTTTCTATGTGTATGAGAAAATATTATTTATGTAAAAGGAAAAAGAAAATAAAAATGTATTTATTTTTTTGGTATTTTGAACTTAGGGTGAAAAACCCTAATTTTTAAATAAAAGGTATTATTATCTAATTTAATTCTACTATTTATTTATTATTTATAAAAAAAATAAAATAAAATGAAGTGTATTGTGAAAAAGGTATTTTTTGTATCAAATATTAAATAAAATGAAAAATCAAATATTTTATATTTTTGTCTTAAATATATTAATAATCATATATATATATTATTAAACCCTAGATATGTATTATACAAAAATAAATATTTATTTAATATTTTAATAAAATAAATAAAAGAGTATTTTTTGTGTGAAATATTTTCAGAAAGTAAATAAAAATAAAAAGTGTATTTACATTATTTTTACATTTGTTCTAATAATCAAATATATATATTTATGTACAAATTAAGAAAATAAACAAATAAATATGCAATAAATGCAAAAAATGATGGAAAAAATATTTTTAATTTTTAAATGACATGAGAAAAAATAAACAAAGCCAGCCAAAAAAGAAAAAAGTCAAAAATGTTAAAAAATAAGCAAATGGGCTCAGGGGGGTGTAAGCCAAAAAGGATGGTGTGAAAAGAAAGAACAACAACAGTCCAGCCCAATAACACACTGTCTTCAACCTCCAGCTTCAAACTTTGAAAAAACGCGCGCCTCTTGCTTCAATGTCTAACTCCTGATTCCTTGATTTTTTGAACAAACTTCCAACACAAAAGATGTTAAGCATGAAGAGACGGTTCTAACCATATAAAGAACTTGACCTATCTCTCTAAGATGAGGGAGAATTTCTCTCCCCCTCTTTTCTGACCTAATTTTTCTACCATTTTCAGAGCTCAAATTCTCTCTACTCAGATAAAAGAAATGAAAAGTAAAGCTATGTACATGTTCAGGGCTATGAGTAGGACCTTGTTTCTTCACAAACTTAAGACTAAAGATGCCTAATAAGAGAGATACGAATTCAAACTTTTACCTGTGCAGTTGAACTTCTATGTGGAGAATGAGAGACTTTCAGTGCAATGTAATGATTGGAAAAGCTTCCTTGAGGTCCAGGGATGCTTTTTCAATGCTTACTTTGTCTTGAACCTTCTTGTATCAAGCTGTAGAACTTCACCTGCAAGTCAAAGATGTGAAAATGGTGGAAGTGGTTAGAGCAACTACAGATCGTGCCTTAGCTTCTGGATAGCTTGCATATGTTGTAAGGAAGGTAGAGGAACAGGTTTGGACAGAAATGCTTGAAGGGATTGAGAGATTGCACTCAAACTGCAGGGGCACCCCTGTTTGTGCAGTTTGAGGATGATTCTGAGATGGAGGGTGTTTTGGAGGTCAAGAGCTCGTGTGTTAGCTTGGATATGTTATGTGTAATGTGTTTGACAACTTTGTTCTTGTGTTTGTATGCTGGTATGAGAGATAGCATATGTTATGGATGTTACTTCTAAGTGAAGCAAGCAAATGTCAACTTGGTTTCTAGGCCAGTACAATGCCTCAATCTATGCTGCACATTTGAGTCTTGATCAGTGGGAAATGTCCATGCCTTTTTGCCTCAAAGATCTGCATTGTACCTCATAGATTTGCAAAGTTGCCATAAAGTAGCACTTTACAAGAATGGATAATATGCTTTTTCTAGTTTAGGCTTGATTTTGTGTGTATTGTCCAAATGAGCAAGATAATGCTAGAGCACAAAGGATATGCATTGAATTATTGAGTGAAAATGGGATTAGAGGCCTGCAATGTAGCTTAAGCATGCTGAATTCAAATTTGCCAAGTTTATGAACATGCTTTGATGAAGAACCAAAAGTGAATTTTTGCCAACTTGTGAAATTCGAATCTCTCAAGTTATGAGGTTGTTTGATGAGTTCTTGGACATTTTGGAAAGCTTGGAATGTGTACTACAATCCATCTTTGAAATGCAATTTGAAATTCCAAGTGGAAGGGTATGAAAAGTGGCCTTGAAGTAGGGTAGAAAACCTTGTCAAAATAGGTCAAATTTCACTAAGTTAAAAGATGGTTTAGTGCCCTTATTCAAAAAATCATAACTTGAGATACAAGCTTCAAATGAGAAAACTTTGTGAATCAAAGTTGTAGATTATGCAACAAGCTACAACTTTCATGTTTTGACTTTTGTTTGAATCCAAATGGATCATGGTGAAAAGATGGGGCAAAGTTGGGAAAAAATTAGGGTTTTTCATAACTTAGAAAAATTCTAAGTTATGAAAAATTCCATTTTCAAACCCTAATTTGCATTTTGAGATTTCTTGGTGAACAAGTTTCATGATTTGGCATGTTTTGATGAAAAATGAATCTTGACTCTTGATTTTGACCAAAAAGGTCAAAGTTTGACTTTTCAGTATACAGTCAAAATTGATCAATTGACTGGGAAATTCAACTGTCAATCTTGTGTACTTGGGATCTTTTGAGCTTGATGAACATGTCAAGATAATTCCATGGGGTCCTTGAGTCCATATGTGAGCTTGGTTTGCCATTGGCTAGGTCAAACAGTCAAAAATTGCCTTTGTGCAGTCAAAAACCCTAAAAATGACCATTTTGCCCTTTTGGTGATCTGATCAAATTTCTTGGGGAATTGTGATTCAAACTTGATCAAATGGTCCATGTGAGTTCATAATGTTGATGTGGATCAAATTTCATGAGATTTGACCGTCAATTGGCCACAGTTGACTTTTTCCCCAATACAGCTGATTTCTAGGTCAACTGTCCAATTGACTGGGTAAAACTTGGAATCAAGACTTGAAACTTGGTATAGGTAAACTTGGGAGTCCAACATGAAGCATGAAAGTCATCTTAGGCATTTTAGGTCAAGACATCCTTAGGCAAACACAAACCCTAATTTGAGTCCACAGTACAAGGAGAAGTCTTGAGCAGAGGAAACCCTAACTGGATCTTGATCTTCAAAGGTCTTGTGATGAGAAAATGTTGAGGAAATGGGAGGGCAAATTTTGGGGTACAACAGTTGCCCCTGTTCAATCTTCTTGGACCTGAAGAGTTAGATTGGCAAGTTTGCCTTTCGTGACTCGAGGGTAAAAGGAGATTGGACACTAGAGTGCCCGGAAATTTGCACTCGCATGTTGAAGTATCAGCAATGTGGTGTCGGGAATGGGCTTATAGATGCCATTTGGAAGTGTGGTTGATAGGGAGATGGGCTTATAGATGCCATCTGGAGACGTGACAGAACTTTGTCGGGAATGGGCTTATAGATGCCATTTGGAAGTGTTGATCGCATAAGAGGTTCCTTAGCGAGAACTTGTGTATCTAAGAAAGACAGATGTTTTCCTGGCTTGTTACAGGAGTCGAATCTGGAAATAGTCGTCAATAGATATGCCCTGGCTGGATACAGGAATCGAATCTGGAAATAGTCGTCAATAGATATGCCCTGGCTGGATACAGGAATCGAATCTTCGAACTCTTCAGACGTGCCCTGGCTAGATACAGGAGTCGAGTCTGGAAATGTGGTCAACAGATATGCCCTGGCTGGATACAGGAATCGAATCTGGAAATGTTGTAGTTGATAGATGTGCCCTGGCTGGACACAGGAGTCGAATCTTTGAACTCTTCAGACGTGCCCTGGCTAGATACAGGAATCGAGTCTGGAAACTGATCACTCTCAGATGTGCCCTGGCTAGATACAGGTATCGAATCTGGAATTGTGACAGTTGAAGGTAGTCGTTTTTGAGATTGTCTTTTTCCTGAAAAGGCAAAGACGTAAGCTGTATGCAATGTCATGATGTATGATATGCATGATGCCATGATGTTCAACATTTGATGTTGTATGTGTTTCATCATGTATGTAAGCAAGATGTATGAAAATGTGAAATGTTTATGAGTGTAATTTCATCTTAGGAAAATAAATCCTTGACGAACGGCCGGGAAGCTGCTCTGTGGAAGAGATACTTGGCCGAAGTTCTGATGAGAGGCCTGCTGAGGACTTTAACGATGGATTCCGCTGAGGATAATGATGATAAACTCCGCTGGGGAAACTCCAAAGATAAACTCTGCTTGGGAATACCAAAGATAGACTTCGCTGGGGATTGAAGGAACTTTTACCGAGAACGGTCTTCCGTGGCTTTTAGCTGAGGATAACCCAGTTATAAGTCCTTGTGAGGAAATAACTCTAAATAAAACTCGGGAGAGACGTTCGTACTTCGCCGGGGATAAGCTCGCAGAATCTACTGGGGATGAGCTTTTAAGACCTGCCGGGGAATGTTGTGCCTTTTTCAGGATCGACGGGGAATCGACTCCTGCTTGGGGAAAGTGCTGCTGAACCTTGTTTTATTCTGCGGGGAGCTAAGATGATTTGGCCACATTTTCAGTTGAACCTACCTTGGTGCCTTGGTGGACAAAACAACTAGACCGCATTAGACAACTCCACATTGCCCCTGTCTTTGATGTCACTTGTAATTAATCTCTTTTTTCATATGCAAACATTTATGAATCAGCAATTTAATGTCAAATGCATATATCAAAAATGAACATTGGACGTTCTTCGCAAGACAAAACAGAAAAAGAAAAACAATGGCAATTTGTATGGACAAGTGAATTTGTATTGATTTAAACTTTGCCTGTGAATAGGCGTTTTTTGTACAAGAGGCTGACATCCTAGTAAGAGGACATCGCCAAAAGTATAGAATTTACAACTTGAAAAAGAAAACAAAACAGCTATGTGAACAATCCCACTGGGTTCCAACTCTGCTATTGCCTTTATGTCTTCGAATGTCTCATCGCTTTGCCGCTTAGTTGAAGATGAAGCTGATTGGTCAACGCCGAAATCTGGAGCCAGATAGTTGGTACCGAATTCCGGACGCGAAGTGATTCAATGAGACATAGTGTTACGCTTTTATCCCTAACTTTTGCCTGGACCGCCCTTTCGGGTTTTCGGTCCACCGGGATACCCATTTTTGCCCAAGCCGCCCTTTCAGGTTTTCGACTTGCCGGGTGCACAGATTTTTTCATTTCATCCCTTATTTTTGCCCGAACCCTTTTGGTTCGCCGGGAAGCCCTTATTTTTGCCTAGGTATGTCAACCTAGCGGGTCTTTTATTTATGCGTAGTATTTTTTCACTATGTCCGCATTGGCGGGGTGAGGAAGGTCGTCACCATCCATGGTGGTTAGGATCATGGCTCCTCCTGAGAACACATGTTTAACCACAAATGGCCCTTCATAAGTAGGGGTCCATTTGCCCCGGGGATCACTTTGAGGAAGGATGATGCGTTTGATTACCAGGTCCCCAACTTGATACTCTTGCGGTCTGACTTTCTTGTTAAATGCCCTGATCATCCGTTTCTGATACGTTTGACCGTGACAGATAGCAGTGAGCCTCTTTTCGTCAATCAGATTTAGTTGATCAAGTCGAGTCTGGATCCAGTCATCTTCATTCAAGTCTGCATCCTTCATTATTCGGAGAGAGGGTATCTGGATCTCGATTGGTAAGACTGCCTCCATGCCATAGACCAAGGAGAAAGGAGTTGCCCCGGTCGATGTCCTTGCTGAGGTGCGGTACCCATGAAGAGCGAACGGTAACATCTCGTGCCAATCTTTGTAGGTCACTGTCATCTTCTGCACAATTTTCTTGATATTTTTATTGGCTGCCTCTACAGCCCCATTCATCTTCGGCCGATAGGGGGAAGAATTGTGGTGCTGTATCTTGAATTGCTCACAGAGTTCAGTGATCATTTTGTTATTGAGATTGGTACCGTTGTCCGTAATGATTCTTTCCGGGACACCGTACCGACATATCAGATTATGCCGGATGAATCGTGCCACGACGCTCTTGGTTACTGTGGCATAGGAAGCTGCTTCGACCCATTTCGTGAAGTAATTGATCGCCACCAAGATGAAGCGATGCCCATTGGATGCCGTTGGTCGGATCTCACCGATCATATCGATGCCCCACATTGCGAAAGGCCAAGGTGCCGTTAGGACATTCAAAGGAACCGGAGGGATATGCACCTTGTCAGCATAGATTTGGCATTTATGACAAGTTCGGGAGTGCTGGTAACAATCGGCTTCCATTGTGGACCAGAAATATCCTGCCCGAAGGATTTTTTTAGCCATGGTGTGTCCACTGGAATGTGTTCCAAATGTACCTTCATGCAGTTCCATCATGATTTTCTCCGCTTCAGCCTTATCCACACAACGTAGCAGGGTTGAATCATGATTTCGTTTGTAGAGAATGCCGTTGCTGAGGAAGAATTTTGCAGCAAACCTCCTCATGAACTTCTTATCATTGACAGATGCACCTTCAGGGTATTCCTGAACCTCCAAGTACCTCTTTACCTCGTGATACCAGGGTTTTTCAGTTACCTTCTCAGCCTCGAGCTCACAGCAGTATGCCGGTTCATCCAACTTCCAGATAATGATTTGGGGAGCCTCATTGTCCCATTTAACTTTGAACATCGAAGACATCGTGGCTAGTGTGTCCGCTAGCTGATTCTCTTCTCTGGGGAAATGCTCAAAAGTTATCTCTTCAAAGTGAGGGAGCAAGGTCGACACATACTCCTTGTAAGGAATGAGATTCGGGTGTTTCGTATCCCACTCGCCTTTGATCTGATTGATCACGAGAGCGGAATCTCCGAAGACACTTAGAAACTTGATCCTCAAATCGATCGCAGCTTGTAAACCCATGATACATGCCTCATATTCTGCCATGTTGTTGGTGCAGCTGAAACATAATCGGGCGGTGAGTGGAGTATGAGTCCCCTTGGGAGATATGATTACAGCACCGATGCCGTTACCCAAAGCATTGGAGGCTCCGTCAAAATGCATAGACCATCGGGATCCTTCCTCAGGTCCTTCATCCGGTCCAGGTACTTCACAGTCAGTTACCACCATGATGTCTTCGTCCGGAAAATCAAAGTTCAATGATTGATAATCGTCCACAGGTTGGTGTGCCAAATGATCAGCCAGTACACTTCCCTTAATTGCTTTCTGAGTTGTATATTGGATATCATATTCTGTTAAGATCATTTGCCATCTCGCTATTCTCCCAGACAGAGCGGGCTTTTCAAATATGTATTTGATGGGATCCATCTTTGAAATCAATAAAGTAGTGTGAGTCAGCATATACTGTCTCAGCCGGCGAGCAGCCCATACAAGAGCGCAGCAAGTTTTCTCAAGCAGTGAGTAACGAGACTCACAGTCGGTAAACTTTTTGCTCAAGTAATAAATAGCGTGCTCTTTTCGGCCAGACTCGTCATGCTGCCCCAGCACACACCCCATTGAATTATCAAGCACTGTCAAGTATAGTATCAGAGGTCTTCCTTCCACTGGTGGCATAAGAATAGGTGGCTCTTGGAGATATTCCTTTATCCTTTCAAAGGCGGCTTGACATTCATCATTCCAGCGTACCACTTGATCTTTCTTCAGTAATTTGAAGATTGGCTCACAAGTAGCAGTTAGATGCGAGATGAATCGAGCAATGTAATTCAGTCGTCCTAGGAAACCTCTGACTTCTTTCTCTGTTTTTGGAGTCGGCATCTCTTGAATAGCTTTAACCTTGGCAGGGTCCACCTGGATACCTTTATCACTTACAATGAAACCTAGCAATTTTCCGGACCTCACCCCGAAGGTGCATTTGTTGGGATTCAATCTCAGCTTGTACAACTTGAGTCGGTCAAACAACTTCCTCAGATGATCAAGGTGTTCCTCCTCAGTTTGAGACCTTGCAATCATGTCATCAACGTATACTTCAATCTCATGATGGATCATATCATGAAATAAAGCAACCATGGCACGCTGATAGGTTGCCCCAGCATTTTTCAATCCGAATGGCATTACCTTATAACAGAAGGTGCCCCACTGAGTCACAAAGGTAGTCTTCTCCATATCTTCTGGAGCCATCTTGATCTGATTATACCCTGAGAAGCCGTCCATGAAGGAGAACACCTTGTGTTGAGCTGTATTATCAACAAGGACATCGATGTGAGGTAGGGGGAAATCATCCTTGGGGCTGGCCCTGTTCAGATCCCTGTAGTCGACACACATTCTGAGTTTACCGTCCTTCTTCGGCACTGGCACAACATTGGCAACCCACTGAGGGTAAGAAGTCACTGCAAGGAACCCGGCATCAAACTGCTTCATAACCTCGGCCTTGATCTTTTCAGACATCTCTGGACGCATCCGTCGAACTTTCTGTTTTACCGGAGGGCAATCTTCCTTGGTTGGCAGATGGTGAACTACAATGTCGGCATCCAAACCGGGCATATCTTCATAGGACCAAGCAAAGATCTCTATGTAGTCTTGTAGCATTTGGATCAACCGTTGCTTCACGCTGAGTTCTAGGTTGGCACCAATCTTGACCTCTTTCCTATCTGTCTCAGTACCCAAGTTAATTGTCTCCACAGGCTCTTCATGTGGTTGAATAGCCCTCTCTTCCTGTAGTAGCAGTCTTGCGAGTTCACCAGGCACTTCGCAATCATCTTCACCTTTGTCTTCGGCCAAGTTGATCGGATTTTCGAAGTCATAACTGGCGGTAGCAGAGCTGTTACCAGTGAGATCCAGAGTGGATTGAAACCTGTATAAGTGAGTGTGTGTAAATATAGCTGTTTTGCAATATGTATAACACAGAAAGAAAAGGAGCACAAGATTTGAAATGCAACAAACGTCCAATGTTTTGATTGATGATATATGAAAATGTCATACAAAAAGCCCTCACAAATGGAGCTACGATGCCCCGGGCAGGACACCGAGCCAACAGAGTTTTAACATATTGTTTGTTACAAATTTGGAAATCAAAAGAAATCAATTACTGCGTGACAAATGTGATAGGGGTAAAATCCTTTGCTGTCCAGTTGCTTGGTCCGTCGCTGGCAGTCGGGTAGATCCAATTATCAAACTCAGCTTCCTCCGCATCCTCCTCGATAGCATTCACCCTTGAGCTGGAAATAAACACCGGAGCCTTTCCAATCTTCTCTTTGCGCACTGCCTTCTGAGCCTCTGCAGTAAAGCCTAGCCCGAACTTGTCGTTCTTCTGAGTGAAGTCAGGAAGCTGACCCCAGTGTGCACCATTGCCTTTCTGAACTACAGCCCGGGCATCCCTCAGGGAAGCCATCTTCAAGGAATCATTCTCTTCGGTCGTTGTCTCCGCAGCTGCTGAAATTGGATGTACCTCCTCGAAATGTTGGAAGGGAGTTTCAATAAATTCTCCGTCCATCTCGATGTACCTGAAGGAATTCAAATGGCTCACCATATACTCCTCTTCTCCTTGCACAGTGACGATTTTCCCCCTGACAGGATACTTCAGCTTTTGGTGTAAGGTGGAGGTCACTGCCCCAGCTTTATGGATCCAAGGTCGACCCAACAGACAAGAGTATGATGGACGTATATCCATCACGTAAAAGGTAGAGTCAAACACTTGAGAGCCCACACGAATAGGGATGTTAACCTCTCCATGAACCATCCTTTTGGAACCGTCAAAGGCCCTGACGATGATATTGCTGGGTTTCAACTCCAGGCCCTCATAATCCAGACGATCTAAAGCCTTTTTCGGAAGAACATTCAAGGAAGAACCAGTGTCCACCAATACATGTGCCAGAGTAGTGCCCCTGCATTCAATAGAGACATGCAGGGCATCATTATGGTCTCTCCCTTTTGCGGTCAGATCAGCATCTGAAAAACCCAAGCCGTTGTCCGCCGTCAAATTTGCTATGCAGTCAGTGAACTGAACTGCAGACGTCTCCTGCGGCACATGGGCCGTCTTGAGAAATGAGATCAAGGCCTTTGCATGGGCCTCGGAACATAGTAATAAGGAAAGCAGGGAGATCTTGGAGGGTGTATGCCCCAATTGTTCGACAACATTAAAATCACTCTTCTTTATTATTTTCAGAATCTCCTCCATTTCTTGTCGGGAGGCCTCAGCATTCACGGGTATTGGTGCCTCCATCCGGGCAGGCTCTTCTTCAATCCCTTTGCCCCGAGCATTTGATGACTCGGCAGCAGGGGACACAATTTGATCAGCAACAGGACTTGGTAAACTTGCAGGTTTTATGAGGAGGGGTTTTCGAATAGCGGGTGGCGCAATGTCAGGCGAGAAGAGCCTGCCACTGCGGGTGACTTTAGCTGGACCGGTGATATCGCAGATACTGGCGCTAGCATCAAATTCTTGCTTGATTCCATTTACATATACGTCTGCCCCATAATGCCAGGGGACAGCTTTATCAGACACGTAGGAGAGGGGTCCTGGAACAGTAATGATCACAGGCGCAACTGTTAAGATTTGAATAGGCTTCTTTGGGGGAGCCTTGATTGGATTTTTGAAGATGGTAATCACGGAAACTTCTTTCATCGGAACCAATTGAACAGCAGTCTTTTTGAATAGAATCGCCTTGCTATCCATTAGGCCTTGGATGCCTAACCTTAGCAAGGGACAAACGGATAGGGAAACATCACAGAATGGGCAACCTTCGCCGCAACCCGGAAATAAACCGGCCCGCAGTAGGTTCTTCTTAACAGTCTTCAAAGGGGTAACAACTTCATCTACCGAAACAGCGTACACTTCTTCCTCAATGGCATTTACCCTATGCTGGGGCATAAGAGCCGTTACAACATTCGGTCTTTCCGGCGCTTCAAACTGGATTTCTTTTGCGTCAATTAGATCTTGTACCTTGTTTCTCAAGGCCCAACAATCATCAGTAGTGTGCCCGGGACTATCAGAATGATAAGCACACCGGGCATTCGGGTTGTATTTAGGGGACGCAGTGTTGACGACCTTAGGAGCTTCTTTGAGGGTCACCAGGTTGGTGGATAATAGTTGGGGTAAAATTTGAGATAATGTCATACTCAATCGGGTATACTGCCTCTTGGGCCTTTCACTTCTTTGTTGATTGTACTGCTGAGGAGCAGCAACAGGTTTAGAGATGACCAAAGCATTGACGGCTTGGCGACTTTCGGGCTTGACTTGTCTTCTAGGGCCATAGACGGCGCTTGCTTCCTTCTTAAACGGCCTCTTCTCAGCACTTGTAGAGGCAGCCTTTTGTATCTTGCCTGACCTGATGCCAGCTTCAATTCTCTCTCCTGTTAATATCAAATCTGTGAACCCAGCGGAGGAGTTACCAACCAAATGATTGAAAAACGGACCAGACAACGTTCCCAGGAACATATCAACCAGCTCTCGATCAGTTAATGGAGGCTGCACCCTGCCAGCCAAATCTCTCCATTTTTGGGCGTACTCTTTGAACCCTTCACCCGTTCCTAGAGACATACCCTGAAGTTGGGTACGCGTAGGAGCGAGATCAGAATTGTATTGGTATTGTCTGTAAAATGCAGTTGCCAAATCTTCCCAGTGTCGGATGCTAGCTCCGTCCAATTGGTAGAACCATTCAAGCTGAGACCCCGAGAGGCTGTCCTGGAAGAAGTGAATCCAGAGGTTCTTATCCGCCGTGTAAGGTTGGATTTTCCTTACATACGACCTCAGATGCAGCTTTGGGCAGGAGACCCCATCATACTTGGCGAAGGCAGGCGCCTTAAACTTGTGTGGAATTACTACTCCAGAAGATAATCCCAAATCTCCGAAATCCAGTCCTGGCACGTTCTGAATTTCCATAGCGCTCAAGCGGTCCTCTAATTGTTTGTATCTGTCAGCAGCAGGTGGGTATTGTTCCTCGTTATAGTCCGTCTCGTTGTCGGAGATTGCGGGACTAGGAGCTCCTCCCCCTTGGGGACTGTTTTTCTCAGCAGAAGAAGTGGTTGGATCAGCTTCATTGTGGAGCGTGTTCCCAAATCTGCGTCCGGTGTTGAACATCGCCGTCCTCTTTTTCTTCTTCTTCTTCAGGAGTAGAGTCTTCAACTCTTGCTGACCTTGGGCTAGGCTTAGGACCATCTCTTGAAACTGTGCACTTTGGGCCTGAAGGGCCTTGATTGCTTGCTCACTGGATGATTCCGGATTCATGATGATTGTGCACACAAACAGCGAAGAAAATTAAGCAACCTGTGAAATAGGGTACCTGCTATGCATATGGTGCAATGGAATGCGTATGTATGCAATGCATTCAAGGATTTAGAACATTCAAACTTTGTTGTAGACAAAAAGGAACGCACATCATATTAATAAGGAGAAATTCGTTAGTACATAAATGCCTCATGGGCCACATATTACAAAATAATCCCTCAAGGTAAAAAGACATTGCGCATCCTTTTTGGCGCGATGTAGGTGTTGAGATTCCTTTCCTCGTGCAGCAGGCGGGTGAGTTCCAGGACCTTCTTTTCACTAGCATGTAGACTGGTCTCAAGAGAATTCCGTTCTTCCTTAAGTTGGATCCAGCTCTTCTGCATCTCTTCCCAGGAGGTGGGCATGTCGGGATGTTGAATAGTGTAGGATGCTTCTCCTTCCAAGATTGGCTCTTTGATTATAGGTAGCATGTGAGGGTAAGGCATTACTAACTTCTGGGAGCGGGCTCGTACCCACTTGAGGTAAGGTTCCAACGGGATGGAGTTCCGGTGCCCCAATGTCTTGCTGTCTATCCTACTTGGCATCCTCCAAGCTCTGATAAATCTCTGACGAAGTCCTTGAGTATCGTTGTCGAAGTCAAAAACTATGTCGGGAATTAACATGTCATGAGGGCCATCCTTCCGAGCATAACCAAACTGTCTCCAAGCCAGGCATGGGTTGTAGGTTATACCTCCTTTGATTCCAAATAAAGGAACATTAGGGTACTCCCCACAACGATCAATGATAGTGACGTCTTCCCTGGACCTAGGACACCAATGTATATCTGCATGCGTGAGAGTCATTAACCGTTGTGACCATCTCAAACCCCGCTCGTTCTTCAAAACTGATTGTGGAAGATGCGAAATAAACCACCTTCCCAAGAGAGGAGTGCAACACATAAGGACACCCCTTCTCCTCATGGTTCGAGTGTAACATGAGTGAAGGATGTCCCCCAACAGTGTAGGTATAGGATTCCTGGTCATAAAGATCTGGACAGCACTGATATCAATAAGCTGATCTGGGTTAGGGAACAACACCAAACCATAGACAAGGAGGGCTACAACTTCTTCAAAAGCTCGTAGGTCAAGAGAGTTCCAACATTCTTGGGCCTTATCAAACAGAAACCTAGCTAAGAACCCTTTGATACCACTTCTAACTTCCCAATGTCCTTTGAGGTCGGATGTCTGTAGGTGCAAGGCTTTAGCAATCTCTTCAAGCCTGGGTTCCTCTTCCGTACCGTTGTAGGGTAGTTGATCGAGGATAGGGACCTTCAGAAGTCGGGAGAATTCTTCCAATGTAGGCACTAACTGATAATCCGGGAAGGTGAAACAGTGATGCAGAGGGTCAAAGAATTGGAACAGGACCTTTATCAAGTCCTCCTCAATGTTGGTGTTAACCAAGTTGATGAGTCTTCCATGTCTCTCACTGAATGAAGAACTCTCGGGAATTCTGGACAGAAGCTCCTTAAGCTGAGGAGGGATCTTTACAAGGCTAATCTGAATTGTCTTTCTGCGAGCAGTTTCCATGTCCTATAAAACAAGAACAAAGATGAAGATTCGAAACCCTTGAAACGGTTAGTCAATGCTCATGATGTTTGTATGATGTAATGATGTGATGATTAAATGCACTATAAACATTCACAAAGGCAAACATGGTAAGGCATACAAGTCACACAAACCCTTAGAGTTTAGGCCTGCATGGGGTCTGGGTATTACCCTCTTGAAGTTTTGTGGGCTCAACCTGTCCTATCAAAAGTAACCGGGTTCTAAAGGTCCCAATATCACTGGATTGCTTTCATTGTTCATCGTTTCGATTTAGCCACTGAACTGGCGACCGAAATATTCCAGGAAAGCAAACCTCAATTGAGTGTAGTATCGAGTATCAACCAACCTCGGACTGCACCAAAGTCAGTTATCTCACTACCCCTAAAAGGCCAAGATGGTTCAATTAAGGTTCCTAAGGTCAGTTGATGCTTCATGACACCACGCGGCGGCCCCGTACTCTCCTTGACTGAACTCAAGGGTTACCGGTACACACCAAAGTGCCACATCAACGTAGCAGACTGCTTCAACCATGTCGGTATACCCCGCACAGTTCCCTCACAGCCTTGTTGCTACCTAAAAGGGTTTCCCCAGATCCGGGTTAGGATCTATAAAACTCCGATACAAAGCCCACAATATGTAAAAGCAAACAAAGCAAGCAATTGAAAACAAAGGTGATCTAAACCCTAAGGTTACTCCACTTTAAAAGTTTTCCCCAGCATAGTCGCCAGTTCTGTGATACGGTGGGAGAACTGACTTGAGGTTTGCGTTTGTATTCGCAAATGTTGCGGTTAGCAAGAGTCGCCACCGACTTTTTATTTTATCCTAAGGAAAGGTTAAAAAGCACAGCAAAAACCTTTTGAGATGTTTTCTTGGGTCCGGGGAGTAGATTATAGAAAGGGAAGGTATTAGCACCCTTTCTATCCATGGTTATCCATGGGCTCTTAGTTACTTGCTTAGATCACTTGCCTTCTGTTTTCAATTGTTTTAAATGGTGCTTGAGTGGGTTTGAAAATATTTTGAAAATGTTTTGAAAAGATGCCAATGTGGTGGCAACCTTTGTAATGATCCATGTGGGGATGTATACAAAGATGTATGTCTTTTGAAAAGGTTTTCATTTGTTTTTGAAAGTTGTTTTGAAAGTGTAGTGTTGTGTGGTTTTGAAATTAGGCAAGCGTTTGGTTTTGCAAGTTGATTCAAGTAACTAAGAGGTTATCTACTCCTAAATTTCTCAAAAGATTATTGCTATACTTTAACCCTTTTAACAAGTTTGCACCACCATTGTATTTGGTGGGCAACCTTGTGTTAGGATATGAAAGGGACAGGCGCGGGTCATCGTTTAGACCATAATTGTAACGACGTTAAATGTCTTTGGGCAATTTCTCTAAGGGACTTGATCATTTGTTTTGTTTGTTTTGAGAAGTTTTATCGAGGGACTATGATCATTCAAACTGTTTGCTTTGCCCAAAGATGTTCAACATACAATATGGCCCATTTATTTGAAGGCAACAAGTGGAATACCCTAGGGGGTGCAAGTGTGATTTGTGTGTCCATTTTCATGCTTGTTTATCTTGTATTAGGTCAAACTATTTTTTTATCGTTTTTTCGCATACAAACCCTAATTCTAGCATGTTATTATTAGAAAGCAATAAAGTGCGGAATTAAAATTACTAAGCTATTACACAACCAAATATGGGAAGGGGGGTACAAATGTTCAAATGGGGATATTGACAAGAATTTAAATCTAAATTATTACAACAATTGGATATTTTGCAATGCATAATTAAATGTAAATTAAATAAATATGTGAAATGTAAAAAAGAAAGTTTCTATGTGTATGAGAAAATATTATTTATGTAAAAGGAAAAAGAAAATAAAAATGTATTTATTTTTTTGGTATTTTGAACTTAGGGTGAAAAACCCTAATTTTTAAATAAAAGGTATTATTATCTAATTTAATTCTACTATTTATTTATTATTTATAAAAAAAATAAAATAAAATGAAGTGTATTGTGAAAAAGGTATTTTTTGTATCAAATATTAAATAAAATGAAAAATCAAATATTTTATATTTTTGTCTTAAATATATTAATAATCATATATATATATTATTAAACCCTAGATATGTATTATACAAAAATAAATATTTATTTAATATTTTAATAAAATAAATAAAAGAGTATTTTTTGTGTGAAATATTTTCAGAAAGTAAATAAAAATAAAAAGTGTATTTACATTATTTTTACATTTGTTCTAATAATCAAATATATATATTTATGTACAAATTAAGAAAATAAACAAATAAATATGCAATAAATGCAAAAAATGATGGAAAAAATATTTTTAATTTTTAAATGACATGAGAAAAAATAAACAAAGCCAGCCAAAAAAGAAAAAAGTCAAAAATGTTAAAAAATAAGCAAATGGGCTCAGGGGGGTGTAAGCCAAAAAGGATGGTGTGAAAAGAAAGAACAACAACAGTCCAGCCCAATAACACACTGTCTTCAACCTCCAGCTTCAAACTTTGAAAAAACGCGCGCCTCTTGCTTCAATGTCTAACTCCTGATTCCTTGATTTTTTGAACAAACTTCCAACACAAAAGATGTTAAGCATGAAGAGACGGTTCTAACCATATAAAGAACTTGACCTATCTCTCTAAGATGAGGGAGAATTTCTCTCCCCCTCTTTTCTGACCTAATTTTTCTACCATTTTCAGAGCTCAAATTCTCTCTACTCAGATAAAAGAAATGAAAAGTAAAGCTATGTACATGTTCAGGGCTATGAGTAGGACCTTGTTTCTTCACAAACTTAAGACTAAAGATGCCTAATAAGAGAGATACGAATTCAAACTTTTACCTGTGCAGTTGAACTTCTATGTGGAGAATGAGAGACTTTCAGTGCAATGTAATGATTGGAAAAGCTTCCTTGAGGTCCAGGGATGCTTTTTCAATGCTTACTTTGTCTTGAACCTTCTTGTATCAAGCTGTAGAACTTCACCTGCAAGTCAAAGATGTGAAAATGGTGGAAGTGGTTAGAGCAACTACAGATCGTGCCTTAGCTTCTGGATAGCTTGCATATGTTGTAAGGAAGGTAGAGGAACAGGTTTGGACAGAAATGCTTGAAGGGATTGAGAGATTGCACTCAAACTGCAGGGGCACCCCTGTTTGTGCAGTTTGAGGATGATTCTGAGATGGAGGGTGTTTTGGAGGTCAAGAGCTCGTGTGTTAGCTTGGATATGTTATGTGTAATGTGTTTGACAACTTTGTTCTTGTGTTTGTATGCTGGTATGAGAGATAGCATATGTTATGGATGTTACTTCTAAGTGAAGCAAGCAAATGTCAACTTGGTTTCTAGGCCAGTACAATGCCTCAATCTATGCTGCACATTTGAGTCTTGATCAGTGGGAAATGTCCATGCCTTTTTGCCTCAAAGATCTGCATTGTACCTCATAGATTTGCAAAGTTGCCATAAAGTAGCACTTTACAAGAATGGATAATATGCTTTTTCTAGTTTAGGCTTGATTTTGTGTGTATTGTCCAAATGAGCAAGATAATGCTAGAGCACAAAGGATATGCATTGAATTATTGAGTGAAAATGGGATTAGAGGCCTGCAATGTAGCTTAAGCATGCTGAATTCAAATTTGCCAAGTTTATGAACATGCTTTGATGAAGAACCAAAAGTGAATTTTTGCCAACTTGTGAAATTCGAATCTCTCAAGTTATGAGGTTGTTTGATGAGTTCTTGGACATTTTGGAAAGCTTGGAATGTGTACTACAATCCATCTTTGAAATGCAATTTGAAATTCCAAGTGGAAGGGTATGAAAAGTGGCCTTGAAGTAGGGTAGAAAACCTTGTCAAAATAGGTCAAATTTCACTAAGTTAAAAGATGGTTTAGTGCCCTTATTCAAAAAATCATAACTTGAGATACAAGCTTCAAATGAGAAAACTTTGTGAATCAAAGTTGTAGATTATGCAACAAGCTACAACTTTCATGTTTTGACTTTTGTTTGAATCCAAATGGATCATGGTGAAAAGATGGGGCAAAGTTGGGAAAAAATTAGGGTTTTTCATAACTTAGAAAAATTCTAAGTTATGAAAAATTCCATTTTCAAACCCTAATTTGCATTTTGAGATTTCTTGGTGAACAAGTTTCATGATTTGGCATGTTTTGATGAAAAATGAATCTTGACTCTTGATTTTGACCAAAAAGGTCAAAGTTTGACTTTTCAGTATACAGTCAAAATTGATCAATTGACTGGGAAATTCAACTGTCAATCTTGTGTACTTGGGATCTTTTGAGCTTGATGAACATGTCAAGATAATTCCATGGGGTCCTTGAGTCCATATGTGAGCTTGGTTTGCCATTGGCTAGGTCAAACAGTCAAAAATTGCCTTTGTGCAGTCAAAAACCCTAAAAATGACCATTTTGCCCTTTTGGTGATCTGATCAAATTTCTTGGGGAATTGTGATTCAAACTTGATCAAATGGTCCATGTGAGTTCATAATGTTGATGTGGATCAAATTTCATGAGATTTGACCGTCAATTGGCCACAGTTGACTTTTTCCCCAATACAGCTGATTTCTAGGTCAACTGTCCAATTGACTGGGTAAAACTTGGAATCAAGACTTGAAACTTGGTATAGGTAAACTTGGGAGTCCAACATGAAGCATGAAAGTCATCTTAGGCATTTTAGGTCAAGACATCCTTAGGCAAACACAAACCCTAATTTGAGTCCACAGTACAAGGAGAAGTCTTGAGCAGAGGAAACCCTAACTGGATCTTGATCTTCAAAGGTCTTGTGATGAGAAAATGTTGAGGAAATGGGAGGGCAAATTTTGGGGTACAACACCAACTACCAATGGTGGACCGAGTAAATGGACGGCTAGGGACTTTATACCAGTTTCCTTTATTCCACAGTAATTGTCTTACTTGTTTTGAGATTTATAATAAACAATTTAAAACTTTACGGCCTTGTGCCTTTCTCGAGGCACACTGGTTTTGTTTGTGAGGGCTATTATTTGTCATTTCATATATCATTAATAAAGCATTGGACGTTTCTTGTATACAAATTTTGCGCTCTTTGTTCTTGTTTTCTATTTTCCACTTTATCCAAACATCTATTCTCTTACACACACTCACGTATCATAATGCAGATCCATATCCACTATGGATCCCATTGATAAAAGTTATGCTATTTCCAGTTATGACTTCAAAAATATGATCAACCAAGATGAGGAAGAAGGTGAGAATGATTGTGAGGTGCCTGGAGAACTTGCTAGACTATTATAGCAGGAAGAAAGGGCCATACAGCCTCATGAAGATCCATTTGAGACAAGCAACTTGGGTACTGAGGAAGACAGAAAAGAGGTTAAAATAGGTGCAAATCTGGAGCTTAGTGTCAAACAGAGGTTGATACAAATGTTGCACGACTATGTTGAAATCTTCGCCTGGTCCTATGAAGAGATGCCTGGTTTGGACACTGATATTATGGTACATCTCCTACCGACTAAAGAAGACTGTCCTCCGGTTAAACAGAAGTTCTGTCGTATGCGCCCTAAAATGTCAGAGAAGATCAATGCAGAGGTCATGAAACAGTTCGACGCATGATTCTTAGTTGTCACTTCATATCCATAGTGGGTTGCTAATGTCGTTCCGGTACCTAAGAAGGACGGTAAGGTACAGATGTGTGTGGATTACAGAGATCTGAATAGGGCAAGCCCCAAGGATGACTTCCCACTTCCTCACATTAACGTTCTGGTCGACAACACCACGCATCATAAAATATTCTCCTTCATGGACGGTTTCTCTGGCTACAACCAGATCAAGATGTCTCTTAAAGACATGGAGAAGACAACCTTCATTACACATTGGGGCACCTTCTGCTACAAGGTGATGCCTTTTGGATTGAAGAATGTTGGGGAAACTTATCAGTGCGCCATGGTCGCTTTGTTCCATGATATGATCCACCATGAGATAGAGGTTTATGTTGATGACATGATAGCCAGGTCTCAGACTGAGGAAGAGCACTTTGATCATCTCCAAAAGTTGTTCGACGGGTTGAAGATATATAAGTTGAGGTTAAATCCGAACAAGTGCACCTTCGGGGTAAGGTCTGGTAAGCTTCTGGGATTCATCGTCAGTGACAAGGGTATTCAGGTGGACCCTACGAAGGTAAAGGCCATACAAGAGATGTCGGTTCCCCGCATAGAGAAAGAGGTTAGAGGTTTCTTGGGATGTCTGAATTACATCGCCAAGTTCATTTCACATCTGACTGCCACTTGTGAGCCAATTTTCAAGCTTCTGAAGAAATATCAAGTGGTAAAGTAGAATGATGAATGCCAGACTGCTTTCGAAAGAATCAAGGAATACCTTCAAGAACCACCAATTTTGATGCCTCCAGTTGAAGTAAGACCTTTGATATTATACCTAACAGTGTTAGACAATTCAATGGGGTGTGTGTAGGGGTAGCATGACGAGTCTGGTCGAAAAGAGCATGCAATATATTACCTTAACAAAAAGTTTACCGACTGTGAGACACGATACTCATTGCTCGAGAAAACTTGTTGTGCTTTGGCATGGGCTACTCTCCGACTGAGACAGTATATACTGACTCACACTACCTTATTGATATCAAATATGAATCCTATCAAGTACATTTTTGAGAAGCCTGCTCTCTCCGGAAGGATAGCAAGGTGGCAGATGATCTTAACTGAGTACGACATCCAATACACAACCCCAAAAGCAATAAAGGGGAGTGTATTGGCTGATCATTTGGCTCATCAGGCTGTGGATGACTACCAGTCTATGAATTTTGAGTTCCCAGATGATAATATTATGTTGGTGACTGACTACGAAGAACCTGGACCGGATGAAGGACCCGAGGAAGGATCCCGATGGTCTATGTATTTTGATGGAGCCTCGAACACACTGGGTAACGGTATTGGCGCTCTAATCATATCCCCTGAGGGCTGTCATACTCCGTTCACTGCCCGATTATGTTTCAACTGCACCAATAACATGGCGGAGTATGAAGCATGTATTATGGGTCTTCGAGCTGCTATTGACCTGAGGATCAAGTTCTTGAATGTATTCGGGGATTCTGCTTTGGTGATAAGTCAAATCAAAGGAGAATGGGATATGAAGCACACGAATCTCATACCTTACAAAGAGTATTGTGATACGGTGGGAAAGAACTGACTGTTTTTGGAATGCTGGTTTGCGTTTTGCGTTTGTGTTCGCAAAATGTCGCGGTAAGCACAGAAAAATTCCTTTTTCGAGATATTTCTCGGGTTCGGGGGGTAGATTATAGAAAGGGAAGGTGTTAGCACCCTTTTCTATCCGAGGTTAACCACGGGCTCTTAGGTACTTGCTCATATCGTTTTCAAAAATTGTTTTCTTTGTGCTTGTGGGTTTGAAAAAGTTTTTGTTTTTGAAAACTTCGATTTAACTCTTGTTTCTATCCTCAAGAGCGTATGAAGTGTTTTTGAAAACTTTGTTCAAAAGTGTAAGTGTGAAAAGTTTTGTTTTGTTTTGGAAAGAGCAAGTATCTAAGAACCATCTACCTACTCGAAAAAGGAATCGTTCTATGCTATCTTCCTTTAGACAATACTATCCTACTATTTATGAGTAGGTAGCACCGTCGTTGGAGTTTAAGGGTCAATTCGAATTTAGGGACTTACGGTCACCAAAGCAATGTTAGGACGCCTTAGCGGTAACCCTAATGTCTTAGATCATTTTGTTTTGAGGCAACAATATCCGAGGCAACCGTTTCGAGGCGACTATGATCTTTGGACAAGAGGACGACCTCTAAAACGACCTATACTCAATGACCGCGTTACGAAGGCAACCAAGTGGGGTGTACCCTAAGAGTGCGCATGTGCGAGTGTGTCGTTTTCAGTTTATTTTTATCTTTGTACATGTTAATGGTGATCTAAATTGATTTTAGGTTAAAACATTCAGTCTTGTCATACAAACCTATTATCAAACATCTAACAGTTATAAGTTGCAGAAAATAAATTGCGGAAATTTAACTAACTATTACAAGGCATCAGGTATTTACATCGCCAAAGACAAACCCTTAAAGAATAAATAAAGCGATAAAAATAATTAAATGGTCCTAATTATCTATTACATTCCGGGAACAAGTACAATATAGGATAAATGAAAATGAAATCGCGTGCGAGAAATTAAATCGAGCGCAAATAGGGTTTTGACCCTTTTTTGAGAGAAAGTATCTTTTTTGTTGTTTTTTGAATTAAGGAAGAAATTAATCTAAGTTAATTATTAAATTAATAAATTAATTAATTAATTAATAAAATAAATATTTTTTTGGGTTTTTGGTATTTTAAGAAAGAAAATAAAATTAATTAATGTTAGTAAAAACTAATTAAGTCTAATTGATTTTAATTATTTTCAACAATATATTAAAGTTATTCCTAATTAAAGCCTAAATTAATTAAATTAATATTTTTTAATAAAAAATTAAAATTTGATTTTTATGAAGAAAATATTTTTATGGTTTTAATTTTATAAAGAAAAAAATTTGATTGGTTAGTTGATTAAATTAAAATAACAAATAAATAATTAAAACAAAATAAAATATAGAGGGATAGGGGGTATGGGCATGTTAAGGGTGGTTTGAGAAGCAATCTGAGGCCCATTTGAATCTGGCCTCGTTTGACTTTTGAGATCCCCTGCGCGCATGTTGACTTGACTCAATGGTAGACCATCAGTTTCTGGCCACCAGATTTGGCCTATGGCCATCTAGCCATCAGATGCTTGAGGGTGTATGATGTGCTTCGCACTTGGATTTGCATGTGATAACCTGAAGAAATAAAACAAAGAGAAATTTGGAGGACCTGGGATTCGAACCCAGGTCCTGTTGGATGTTGCCAGCGCTCGCTTGCCACTAGGCTATTGTGCTTCATTTGTTCATTATATACAAAATAATAAAAATAAGGGAAAACGAATTAATATGCCAGAAAACATAAAACAAAGCGCGCCATGTTTGAATGGGCGAATCATGCTTCACCACGCATTATCTTCAACCCCCATTTGTAGCTAAAACCTGTAAAAACCTATAGTTACGGACACAAGTCGTCGCTATAAGTCGCGTCTCCTCCAAACTCTGCTGTAGGCCATGGAAATAAATTCTAAGGACATGGTTGTACTCATCTCATCATCCCGATCACAACCATGCCCTTCTCGACATCCAATTTTTCCTGAAAGAGAAATACCCAAAAACAAACCATGAAACCCTATTTATGGTACCTCACAGCATAGGCCACATAAACAAAATTGGATAATGCAGAATGCTTGGAAATTTGATGAGGATTATGAATATGCAAATAATTTGTACAAAAGGTGCAGGAATAATGATTTGCAAATTCAAATGCAGATCTAGGTAGTGTGATACTTACAGCGTGTTTGAGTGTGTATGGAGGCCTGCTTTGGGTTGGTTTCAACTTAGTGAACCTCCAGGAATCGATTGAGACCCTTCTTGGCTTCTGAGATCGCCTCTAAGTATGAATTCAGATTCAAGCTTTTTCACCACTTTTTCAAGTTTTGTCTTGAGTGTTCTTGCAGCCTCCAACCCATATTTCATGTCCTTTGGCTTCTATATATATCATGGAATGCATTAGGTCAAGAATCATGAATCCAGTCTCTCTAAATCAATGCACCCATATTTGATTTGATTCACTTTTGAAAACTTGCCAAATTTGTCAAAAAACCATCTTTTTGCACATGATCTTGTGTGATACGAATTTGATGATGATATTTATGAGAATCCAATCCTGAAAATAGCAAAAATCTCATGTAATCAAAGTTTGGGATTTTATTTGATTTAATTTGATTTAAAATGAAATAATTCAATAAAAAATCAAATAAAATAATAAAATTGATAAATGGACACATGGCTGAAGCTAGGACACGTGGACAATGATTCAAGCTCAAATCAAGTGGAAAATAATGGGCCCATTTAACAAAATTTAAAGTTTTGGGGATAGTTGACTTTTGGCAATTTTGCAAAAATGCCCAACTTCAACAATGCATAACTTCTTCAATTTTGAACTTTTAAAGGTGTTCTTAGAATTTTTAGAAAGCTTGAGATGTCCTCTAACCAACCCTTTTGGTCTCATCTCATTTTGATATTCCATGCTCAAGTTATAAGTTTTGGCAAAAAAGGTGTTTTTGTTGACTTTCAAAAATGACCTATAATGTCCAAATTTATAACTTCTTGTGAGTGCATTTTTTGAACTTGGGGTATGAAGATGGATTGTAGGAAATTGCATCCTCTTCAAAATGAGCTTTTTATGAGTCATTTCTCATAAAGTATGAGAATGTTATGCTTGGTCAAAGTTGAGTTGACTTTTCCTGTAAAACCCTAATTTAGCAACTTTTGAGTCTTGATGAATTTTGAGCAATCCTTGATGAATCATGATCAACCCTTGATCAAATGATGAAATATCCTTCAAAATGAGAATGTTGACAAAAAATATTGAAGTTTGACTGTTTGTAGGCCACAGTTGACTTTTGCCCTAGCACAATCGATTTTTGGACCCTTTGAGCAATTGACTGAGCAAACTTCCTCTGCAAGGCTTGAAATTTGACATGGATGATCTTGAGAACATATTAATACATTGGGGAGCACTTGATGTAATTTGGACTCAAAGATCTTGATGCAACACAAAACCCTAATTTGGGGTTGACTGCCTTAGGAGATAGCTTGATTGTCCAACTCTTGAGCAATCTTGAGACACTTAGAGACTTTTCTTGCAATGTCTTGAGAAATATGAGAGGGCAAATTTTGGGGTACAACAGCTGCCCCTGTTCAATCTTATTAAACCTGAGGATGTAGATTGGCTTTCGTGCCTTTCGTGATCCGAAGGTGGAAGATGATTAAACACTAGAGTGCCTAGAAATTTGCACTCGCATGAAGTGGTATCAGCCTGATAATATCGGGAATGGGCTTACAGATGCCATTTGGAGATTGTTGGTAGGAGGATGGGCTTAAAGATGCCATCTGAAGGAGCGTCGATCGCATAAGAGATTCCTTAGCGAGAACTTGTATACCTGTTGTTGTAGAAGATTCTGTTGGGGAAGCCTGGTTTTTGTTGAGATTTAGGAACTTGCCTGTACTTCAACTGAGAGAATGCCTCGGCTGAGTCTTAAGAACCTGTCCATAATTCAACTGGGGGGAAACATCTTCATCAAGATATAGGACTGTCTGGTTTTCAACATAGTATACCATTGAGATTGTAGAACTCGTCCACACTATGACGGAGGAAAACATCTTCATCAAGATCTAGGAACTGTCTGGTCTTCAACGTAGTATACCGTTGAGATTGTAGAACTTGTCCGCACTATGACGGAGGAAAACATCTTCATCAAGATCTAGGAACTGTCTGGTCTTCAACGTAGTATACCATTGAGATTGTAGAACTTGTCCACACTATGACGGAGGAAAACATCTTCATCAAGATCTAGGAACTGTCTGGTCTTCAACAGAGTATACCGTTGAGATTGTAGAACTCGTCCACACTATGGTGGAGGAAAACACTTCATCAAGATCTAGGAACTGTCTGGTCTTCAATGTAGTATACCATTGAGATTGTAGAACTCGTCCACACTATGACGGAGGAAACATCTTCATCAAGATCTAGGAACTGTCTGGTCTTCAACGTAGTATACCGTTAAGATTGTAGAACTCGTCCACACTATGACAGAGGAAATTGTCGAGATTGAGAACCTTATCTGAAATTCAACTGAGGATAATTCAGTTGAGATTTAAGAACCGGCCAGGTCTTCGACTGAGGGAAACATCTTCATCAAGATCTAGGAACTGTCTGGTCTTCAATAGAGTATACCATTGAGATTGTAAAACTCGTCCACACTATGACGGAGGAAAATTGTCGAGATTGAGAATCTTATCTGAAATTCAATCGAGGATAATTCAGTTGAGATTTAAGAACCGGTCAGGTCTTCGACTGAGGGAAACATCTTCATCAAGATCTAGGAACTGTCTGGTCTTCAACAAAGTATACCATTGAGATTGTAGAACTCGTCCACACTATGACGGAGGAAAATTGTCGAGATTGAGAACCTTATCTGAAATTCAACCGAGGATATTTCAGTTGAGATTTAAGAACCGGTCAGGTCTTCGACTGAGGGAAACATCTTCATCAAGATCTAGGAACTATCTGGTCTTCAACGAAGTATACCATTGAGATTGTAGAACTCGTCCACACTATGACGGAGGAAATTGTCGAGATTGAGAACCTTATCTGAAATTCAATCGAGGATAATTCAGTTGAGATTTAAGAATCGGTCAGGTCTTCGACTGAGGGAAACATCATCATCAAGATCTAGGAACTGTCTGGTCTTCAAAGGAGTATACCATTGAGATTGTAGAACTCGTCCACACTATGACGAAGGAAAATTGTCGAGATTGAGAACCTTATCTGAAATTCAACCAAGGATAATTCAGTTAAGATTTAAGAACCAGTCAGGTCTTCGACTAAGCTGAGAACTTTAATTGTATCTTTCCTGAAAGGTAAAGGTCAGTCGTATGCAATGCATGATATATATCAAGCAATGATGTTCTCAAAATAAATGAGATTGTTTTGTATGATGCGTATATGCATGTATCATGATGTATGGAAATGTAATGTTTATAGCTGGGGAAAATAAATCCCGGATAGCTGCTGGAGAATAGAGTTAGATTCTTCGTTTCCGATGGGGATGGTGAACGAAGATGATTGCGAGAATAAACCTGCAGGAGAAGATAACTTCGTTAGGGAATAAACTGAGGAAGAGATTACTCTGTGGGGAATAGATGTTCTGCTGAGGATTCCACTGATAAATTCCGTTGGGATGAATTATCGTTGCTGGTGATATTGAATCTGTTGGGGATTGAATTCCTGTTTGTGAAAGGAAAGAACTCCACTGGGGGTGATCTTTCAGTTGCGGCTTCACTGGGGATAACCTGTTAGACTCTTATGGGGATAATGCTTTGAGCTTTCCTGGGGAGAGCCTTCCTTTGAACTCGGCTAGGGATATTTATTTTTATACTCCGCCGGGGATGAACGTCCAGATTCTACTGGGGATGATTCTTCAAGTCCACTGGGGAAGCTTTTTCAGACTGCGCTGGGAAAATTTTAACTCCATTGGGGATATCTTGTATTCTGTCGGGGAATATTCTTATACTCCGTTGGGGAATATTAAGACTGCCGGGGATATTAAGCCTTCTCAGTGTTGATGGTAGATAAACTCTGCTTGGGGAGAATATTACCGACTCATTCATTCACAGTTGCAAGTCTCAGCTGGGGAGAGCTATCATTACTGTCTTTCTCTGCGGGGAGTGAAAGTATCTTAGCCATATTCTTCAGTTGAATTTACCGTCGTACCTGGTGGATAGAGCAACTGTACAGTTTGGACAATTTTATTGCCCCTGTTTCTGATATTACCAGTAATCGTCTTTTGTTTCGCATGTAAATATTTATGAGCAGCAATTAATGTCAAGTGCATATATCAAAAATGAACATTGGACGTTTTTTGCAAAACAAAACAGATAAAGGAAAAAATAGCTTGAAACTTCTTTGAAAATGAATTGTATTGATTTTGAAATTTGGCCTGTAAATAGGCGCTTTTGTACAAGAGGCTGACGTCCTAGTAAGAGAACGCCGTCGAACAAATAGAGTTTATACAATTTGTGAAAAACTAAACAAAACAGCTATGTGAATGATCCCACTGGGTTTCAACTCTGTTATCGCCTTTATGTTCTCGAGCATCTCATCACTTTGCCACTTGGTTAAAGGTAGATCAGATTGATTAGTGTCCTCCGAGCTTGATGGTTGATACCGAAGTCTAGATGCAAGGTGATCTAATGAGACATAGTGTTACACTTTAATCCCTAATTTTTGCCTGGACCGCCCTTTCGGGTTTTCAGTCCACCGGGATACCCTTTTTCCCCAAGCCTCCTTTTCAGGTTTTCGACTTGCCGGGTGTACATATTTTTTTATTTTCATCCCTTATTTTTGCCTGAACCCTTTTGGTTCGCCGAGAAGCCCTTATTTTTGCCTAGGCCAGTTGACCTAGCGGGTCTTTGATCATGCGTAGTATCTTTTCACTATGTCTGCATTGACGGGGTGAGGAAGGTCGTCACCATCCATGATGGTTAGAATCATAGCTCCTCCTGAGAAAATGTTCTTAACCACAAATGGCCCTTCGTAGTTAGGGGTCCATTTGCCCCTGGGATCACCTTGAGGTAGGATAATGCGCTTGATGACCAGGTCCCCAACTTGATACTCTTGTCGTCTGACTTTCTTGTTAAATGCCTTGATCATGCGTTTTTGATACGTTTGACCATGACAAATAGCAGTAAGTCTCTTTTCGTCGATTAGGTTCAGTTGATCAAGCCGGGTCTGGATCCAGTCATCTTCGCTCAAATCTGCGTCCTTCGTAATCCGAAGAGAGGGTATCTGAACTTCAATGGGCAAGACTGCCTCCATGCCATAAACCAAGGAATAGGGTGTTGTCCCTGTCAACGTCCGTGCTGAGGTACGGTACCCATGAAGAGCGAACGGTAACATCTCGTGCCAATCTTTGTAAGTCACCGTCATTTTCTGCACGATCTTCTTGATGTTCTTATTAGCCGCTTCAACAGCCCCATTCATCTTCGGCCGGTAGGGAGAAGAGTTGTGATGATGTATCTTGAACTACTTGCAGAGTTCAGTGATCAGCTTATTGTTGATATTGGTACCATTGTCCGTAATGATCCTCATTGGTACACCGTATCGACAGATCAGATTGTGCCAAATGAACCGTGCCACGACGTTCTTGGTTACAGTAGCAAAGGAAGCTGCTTCAACCCACTTTGTAAAGTAATCAATAGCTACCAGGATGAAACGATGCCCGTTGGATGCCGTAGGTCTGATCTCGCCGATCATATCAATGCCCCACATTGCAAAAGGCCAAGGTGTCGTCAAGACATTCAGAGGTACTGGAGGTATGTGCACCTTATCAGCATAGACTTGGCACTTGTGACAGGTCCGAGAATGCTGATAACAGTCGGCTTCCATAGTGGACCAATAATATCATGCCCTAAGGATTTTCTTTGCCATGGTGTCTCCACTGGAATGAGTTCTGAAAGTACCTTCATGTAACTCTGTCATGATTCTGTCTGCTTCATTCTTATCCACACATCACAGTAAGATTGAGTCATGGTTACGCTTGTAAAGGATACTGTTGTTGATGAAGAATTTCGCTGTGAACCTCCTCAGAAACTTCTTATCATTAACAGATGCACCCTCGGGGTATTCCTGAGCTTTAAGATACCTTTTCACCTCATGAAACCAGGGTTTTTCTGTTACCTCTTCAGTCTCAATATCACAGCAGTGTGCAGGTTCATCCAATCTTTTAATGATAATTCGGGGAGCTTTGTTGTCCCAATTGACTTTGAACATAGAAGACATCGGAGCCAGCGCGTCCGCCAACTGATTCTCCTCTCTAGGGAAGTGTTTAAAAGTTATCTCTTCGAAGTGGGGAAGCAATGTCAACACATACTCCTTGTAAGGAATAAGATTTGGGTGTTTCGTATCCCACTCGCCTTTGATCTGACTGATCACAATAGCGGAATCTCCGAAAAGACTTATAAACTTAATCCTTAGGTCAATTGCTGCTCGAAGACCCATGATGCATGCTTCATATTCCGCCATGTTGTTGGTGCAGTTGAAACATAGTCGGGTGGTAAACGGAGTATGAGAGCCTTTAGGAGATATGATCACCGCGCCAATGCCATTACCCAAAGCGTTTGAAGCTCCATCAAAGTACATAGACCATCGGGATCCCTCCTCAGGTCCTTCATCTGGTCCAGGTGTCTCACAATCGGTCACCATCATGATACTCTCATTCGGAAATTCAAAGTTCATAGATTTGTAATCATCCACTGCCTAATGTGCCAAATGGTCTGCCAACACACTTCCCTTGATTACCTTTTAGGTCGTATACTGGATGTCGTACTCAGTCAAGATCATCTGCCATCTTACTATTCTTCCGGATAAGGCAGGCTTCTCGAAGATATACTTGATTGGATTCATCTTTGATATCAATAGAGTAGTGTGAGTCAGCATATACTGTCTCAGCCGACGAGCAGCCTATGCCAAAGCGCAGCAAGTTTTCTTGAGCAACGAGTATCGGGTCTCGCAGTCGGTAAACTTTTTGCTAAGGTAATAAATAGCATGCTCTTTTCGGCCAAACTCGTCATGTTGACCTAGCACACACCCCATTGAATTATCGAGTACTGTCAAGTATAAGATCAAAGGTCTCCCTTCAATTGGAGGCATCAGAATGGGTGGATCTTGGAGATACTCTTTGATCCTTTCGAAAGCGGCCTGACATTCATCATTCCATCGTACCACTTGATATTTCTTCAGTAACTTGAAGATTGGTTCACAAGTAGCAGTCAGGTGCGAGATGAATCGGGCAATGTAGTTCAGTCGTCCCAAAAAGCCTTTGACTTCTTTCTCTGTTCGTGGAGTTGGCATTTCCTGTATAACCTTCACTTTTGTAGGATCCACTTGAATACCTTTATCGCTTACAACGAAACCCAGCAACTTACCAGATCTCACCCCGAAGGTTCACTTGTTCGGGTTTAACCTCAGCTTGTACAACTTCAACCTGTCAAATAGCTTCTGAAGGTGGTCAAGGTGTCCTTCCTCAGTTTGGGATCTTGCAATCATGTCATCGACGTATACCTCAATCTCATGATGGATCATGTCGTGGAATAAAGCGACCATGGCGCGCTGATACGTTCACTACAAGAAAAATGATAGATTGGGACGGTTATTTTGGCTGATTACGACGGTTAAAACCGTCGCAATTTACAATCTACGACAGTAGAAGTACCGTCGCAGAATCGTGCGTCCCCAGCCTATTTCGCGACGGTTGCAAAAACTGTCACGCACAACAGATAGCGACGGTTATATACCGTCGTGAATTTGACTTTATTTTTTGTTTTTGTTGTTGTTTGCGACGGTTATTCTACCGCCGTAGGTTAGAAATTGCGGCGGTTTTAACCGTCGTAATCTGATTTATAAATTTCAAATAATATTTTTATTTAAATTATTATTTAGTAAAATAATTTTAAATATAATATTATTTTACTATAATATTTTACTATTATATTTAAATTATTATTTACTTTAATACTTTTTTATTTATAGTATTTTTATTTTATTTTCTATCACTTTTCAACATAATAAAGTTAATTACAATAAAAACATTTAATATCAAATAATCATCAATAATATCAAAAAAATGTGATCAAAGGTAAAAAGAAGTGCAAATTTTACCAATAAACAAGAAAAATTCAAATATCATCAAAGGCCAAATTTCATTTTAATATTTACATTGGTTTGCTACAACTTGAGAGAATTACAAAAAATGTTACAATATTCTACAAAATTCATGAAAGTCCTTAGTGTTAAGTGATTTTGTGTTAAACTTCCATGCTAGGACCATGATCCTTCCTTGACTACCATTTGGAAGCAATAACTTCACTCCTAGACAGTGTGTTTGATGAATGGTTGTTAGGTAACTCATTTATTTTAGAACCACAAACAGGCCCTGAATTTCCTCGGCTTCCTGTTGTCTGCGAAAGCACATAACATCATATATAGAAGCAAAATCATGGCTTCCTCAATTCACATAACCAGATTTTAACAGCTTTACCTTTACCAACAAAGCATCCATCTTCCTTTTATCAATCCTGAGTGGACTTTTCATCTCCATCAACATCTTCTGACCCAATGCTTTAATTGATGATTCCCCTTTTTCACTTCTATGCTTTCCAACCCCACAAACCACAATAATTTCAGCAATAATCTCAAAGTTGGAAGCATTCAACAGTAATCTTCACAAACACTCCACGATTGAATGAAACCGCATGGGTAAATGCAATAATTATAAGAGGAAGTTTTTACTATTAGCCTGTTAAATGAATATAATACATGGTATATCTTGTGTATACCATAGGAGTACTCGAAGTATATTGGTCTTGATGAACTTACTTGGCACAGATCGACTAAGATGATTAAAATTACCAGTCTCCAAATTTTGAGATAAATGCAGTCTGGCCCGCATAACATATCACAAGAAGCGGATATATCAAGCAAATAAATGTAATCTACAAACAACAGACCCAAGCATGATGCACAAGTTGTTTGTTACTAATAATTTTCAATTACAATCAAATATACAAGAATTGCATATCAAGTTATATGCATTACAATACCTTGATTGATTTCTTAGAAAAATGGCCTAACCCTGCAAACATTGCCTCTGATCCTGCAACATAGCAGAAAAAGTAAACAAATTAATTTCATAACTCAACTATGTAAAAAATTTAAATTATTTATAGATACTTTAACCTTAAATTAATTTCAATTTTTCTAATTTTCTCAAATTTCTCATTTCTCTTTCATAAATGATCAAATTTCTCATTACTCTTTCATTCCATAAGTGAACACTAACTTCATAATATAAAATTATCCACGAAGAATACGTTAAAAACGGAACATACGTGCCACATCAAATCTTTAAGAGACATATATTGTGGTTAAAAGGCTAACGATGTGCACATAAGACTGATTTGTTACCAAAACAAACTTAGAAATTAACTTATAACAAGCATCTAAGTTAAAGGACAGCAAAATGTATTTAGCCAAACATGAAAAGCATCTAAGTTAAAGGACAGCAAAATGCGTTTAGCCAAACATGTATATGATCATAAATTACCTTAACAGTTCCAAACACATTCCATTCAAAATTACTGCCATCTTATTTAACTGTTTTTGGCAAAAGCTGGCTACTTTAACCAGAATTGATTCATGTTCCCCAACAAAAGTGATACATAGCCCAAAAACAAACTACCTACATAGTTTTAAACCCATTCCATCCAAAATTACTTTCATATACTAAAGCGTTGTTTTGGCAACAGGCAAGAAGACCATAATGCTTAATCTTCCCGAACAAAAATCCATACAAAATTAAAAAGCATCAACAAAATTTTATAACAATATTACCCGAGCAACATCCAAAGTGTCAAAACAACCAAAATCTTCATTGTAACAACATTTTGCCCATTCATGGATCAACCATCACAACTCACAACCGGAAGTTTGTAATCTTCGACAGCACTACACTTGTTCATATGCAAAGTACTTCATCTTCCAACAATAAGAGGATTCTTGTTCTTGTAAATGTAATAGCTCATACACAATTTCTCTAAAGTTGCAACAAAATGCTGCATAGGATTTAGCTTTATATCCATCATCATTCTCTGCCATAATAACAACAAAACATTAAACAGCCTCCTAACAACAACATTTTCACTTTACAATGTTAATATATCTTCAATTGAAATTAACATGACAACAGATAAAACCTGAAAATCAGCTCCATATTTCTCAACTAGCCGACTAATATAAAGACGCTGAATCGAAGTCAAAGGTTGAGGAAGTGCACTTTTATAAAATTCCAAGTGCCGATTAGATAGTAGCATCCAATATTTACGTATGCCACAAATACTTTCCATCCCGAACCAACAGCTACACCTACAAGAATGCGTGCATTTTTATAATTAAGCATTAACCATAATTACTTTTTGAATGAAGTTGATCGGTCTTTTTTACCTGATAGAACAGGTTAAACACTATTGAGAACAATGCTGACTCCCAAGAGAATTGACATATCATTAACAGTTTGAAGAACATGAGTGCTCGAGGTGAAAATATATGCAAACTCTCTTTTGAATATCACTATAAGAATACAAAAGATTAATCCAATCACTGTTGATTGTACGAGTGATACTTGCATTGCGAATTTTGCTGACTTCCATTTTCCTGCTCCAAGTTCGTTCGCCACTCGCACCCTATAATATAATTTGTGTCATCATTTGATAAATTTCACTAGAATAAATTATGTTAAACATTTAATTTTTCACTCTTCGCTAGTAGAATACCTTACACGCCATCAACCAATCACATATGGATAATCCACTATGCTTCAGTATTGTTGTTACTCTAAGAAAATATCAATCTTAAATGTTTTTTTTTCAAACTAAAAAATTATTAATTTTAATATAAAGTGAATGTTTTTCGATTAAAGAGATATATACGTACAGTTGAAAAGTGTTAAATATTAATAATTTATGAAATATTTAAAAAGGATAATGGTAGAAAAAATTTAGTGTTTTCTCCATTTTCTTCTCATACGAGAGGTGAAATGAAGAATCAATTCTGTTCTATAATTTTACTTCAATTTCGATGCAAATGATATTGTAAAAATAGCATACCCGGTACCGGCAAAGAAGGCAAATGGAATCAATTCCAATTCATTGATAGTCATACTGCAAAACCAATTCCAATACTATAATAACTAATAAATATAAAACTTGTAAATCTCAAATACTTGTTACTCACTAATAACTTACCATACAGACAATGCATCAACAGCAACTGTTGCATTTTCCAACTGACCTGTCATAAGCAGCAGTATCCTGTAATACCAATTCTCTGATGGCGCTCTCTGATGGAGCTTTCTTTAAATCAACTCATTATATTATTTGTTAACACAATTGACATTGTTCACATATCCTCTACACTATTTTTTTAATTCACGTTTTGCTTCTAGTGTCCCAACCATCAATCACATACACCTATTCTCATTCACCAATTTCTTAACAATTTTCCACTTTTTACACTACAACTAACACTCTCACACTAAATCTTGTACATAGTATACACATCCCTTTCACATTTATATCACTACAAATATCTATCGATTACACAATTTATTCCACATATAATTTAACAAAAATCCAACAATAAGTCATTCTTTATTTCTGATAAATCAAGTGGTATTTGATAAAATCATTCTACCTATCATCCACCATTTTTTATCATAACAAATCACAACAATAACAGCCCATAAAACCAAACATAAACTCTATTTTCACCATAAGCCAAACTTGTCAAAACAAATCACCATTAATTCATACAACCTGTCAAAAACCATAATACAATATCATAACACATAAATATAATCCAAGTTTCTATATGCAAAAGAAAGGATATTGAAGTAGAAACCAAAAGCTTGTTCGCCAGAATGATACCTCGAGACCGACACATACATATTCGAATCCACGCCATACATAATGTCACCACCGACCAGCCACCGTGCATAACTGGTCACTGTCACCAACCACAATGGTGCCCTTGTTGGGTCATAGCCACATCTCCGCAAACATAGAGACCCTCTCTGCATCAGCCACCTCCGTATGACCCACACAACCACAACGCACACTGTCTCTCTCCACATAGCATACACAGCCGATGTGAGGTCCCTCTGCTGCTCAACAATCCGCCATCATCCTCTCAACTACCACCGGCCGCCGCTATTGCTTCGGCCATAAACTCCGATCGTCACACACACCAAAGCCGCCGGCCAAATTATCCATCGACACAAGTTGGAATCGTGTTGGTAAACCTCATGTGTTCTGTCTTTTTTTGTTGTTGCGGGATTGTCATGAACTGAAGAGGAAATTGGAGTTTTTTAGTTCCAGTTTTGAGAAATGTAGAAGAAAGAAAGAGGAATCATAGAGAGAGGAAGTAATGCTAAGAGGTTAGCCTTTCACATTTTATTGCATATTTAATCTAATAATCAAATCAAACCCTAAAACAACAAATTAGAAAACCTAAAAAATCATAAAAAGAATTTTTAAAGGTTTTGGGTGCGACGGTTGTTTTACCGTCGTGAAATAAATTTTAGGACGGATAATTTTACCGTCGTGAAAGGTTTAAGGGTGCGACGGGTGCTTTACCGTCGTGATATGCCTTTTAGGACGGTTAATTTTACCGTCGTGACTAGTTGTTGGTGAAAAATCAATGTTAAAGTGTTAAATGGAGGCCGACGGTTGTTTTACCGTCGTAATAATAATATTATGATGGTTAAATATACCGTCGCAAAATAAATATTAGGGACGGTTGGTGTCAACTGTCGTAAACACTGTCTCTATATGTCAATTACGACAGTTATCACATAACTGTCGCAATTTTTGTGTCGTTAAACACTAATTTTCTTGTAGTGGTTGCCCCAGCATTCTTCAGTCCAAAAGGCGTGACTTTGTAGCAAAAGGTACCCCATTGAGTAACAAAAGTTGTCTTCTCCATGTCTTCGGGAGCCATTTTAATCTGATTATAACCGGAGAAACCATCCATAAAGGAGAATACCTTATGTTGTACGGTGTTGTCAACCAGAACGTCGATATGAGGCAGAGGGAAATCATCCTTGGGACTTGCCCTGTTCAGATCCCTATAGTCGACACACATTCGAACCTTACCATCCTTTTTCGGCACATGAACCACGCTGGCCACCCACTGAGGGTAAGAAGTAACTGCTAGAAAACCGGCGTCAAACTGCTTCATAACTTCAACCTTGATTTTCTCAGACATATTTGGGCGCATTCGGCGGACTTCTGTTTCACTGGAGGATAGTCTTCCTTGGTAGGCAATCGGTGAACCACAATATCGGTATCCAACCCAGGCATATCTTCATAAGACCAGGCAAAGATCTCAACATATTCACACAACATCTGAATCAACTGTTACTTCATACTAAGCTCCAGATTTGCCCCGATCTTGACCTCTTTCTTGTCTATCTCTGTACCCAGATTTACTGATTCCACCGGCTCTTTGTGCGGCTGAATAGCCCTCTCTTCCTGAAGTAGTAGTCTAGCAAGTTCGCCAGGCATTTCACAATCATCTTCACCTTCGTCTTCGGCTAAGTTGATCGGACTTTCGAAGTCATAACTGGCAGTAGCAGAGTCGTTACCAGTGAGATCCAGAATGGATGTAGACCTGTATATGTGAGTGTGTGTAAAATAACTGTTTTGCAATATAATAAAAGAAAAACAAGGAGCGCAAGATTTGAAATGCAAGAAACGTCCAATGCTTTTATTAATGATATATGAAAATGACACACATAAAGCCCTCAAAAATGAAGCCATGGTACCCCGGGTAAGACATCAGGCCATAAAGTTTAAAACATTGTCTGTTACAAATTCAAAACAAAAAGTCTCATTACTGGGTAACAAAAGAAATTAGGATGAAGTCATTTGCTGTCCAGTTTCCCACTCCACCATCAGTAGTAGGATAGATCCAGCTGTCGAACTCAGACTCTTCCACATAGTCTTCAATGGCATTCACTCCCACATCCTGTTTAGGCTTTTCTGGTGCTCTGAACTCAATCTCATTCGCATCGATCAAGTCTTATACCTTGTTCTTCAAAACCCAATAATCATCAGTATCATGCCCCGAGCTATCAGAGTGAAAAGCACAACGGGCATTAGGGTTGTACTTCGATGATGTTGTATTCGGATTCTTCGGCGCTTCCCTTGGAATCACTAGATTGGTCTTTAATAACTGCGGCAGAATCTGGGATAAAGTCATGTTGAGCTGGGTGAATTGTCTTCGAGGTCTTTCGGCCTTTGGCTGATTATTGCACTGAGGAGCACCAGTAGGTCTTGAAATAACAACCGCATTAACAGCTTGGCGGCGTTCAGGTCTATTCTGGCTTTTCGAACTGTAAACAACACTGGACTCCTTCTTAAAAGGCTTCTTCTCGGTGCCTGATGAAGCACCCTTTTGTATTTTGCCAGATTTAATACCAGCCTCAATCCTTTCCCCAGTCATAATCAGCTCTGTAAACCCGGATGATGAACTTCCAATCAGATGGTTGAAATACGGACCAGACAAGGTCCCCAGAAACATATCCACAAGCTCCCGATCAGCCAAGGGTGGTTGCACTCTTCCAGCGAGGTCCCTCCACTTCTGAGCATAATCTTTGAAACCTTCACCCGCAACCATAGACATACCCTGGAGTTGGGTACGCGTGGGAGCGAGGTCGGCATTATATTGGTACTACTTGTAGAAAGCAGCAGCCAAATCTTCCCAATTAACGATACTAGTTCCTTCTAACTGGTAAAACCATTTAAGCTGAGTCCCTGAAAGACTGTCTTGAAAGAAATGGATCCATAGGTTCTTGTCAGCGGTGTACGGCTGAATCTTCCTAACATATGAACTGAGGTGCAGTTTCAGACAAGAAACTCCGTCGTACTTAGCAAAGGATGATGCTTTGAACTTGTGGGGAATCACTACTTCAGATGACAGACCCAAATCACCAAAGTCCAGACCAGGCACTTTCTGAAATTCCATCGCACTCAACCGGTCTTCCAGTTGCTTGTATCTATCCTCAGCCGGAGGATACTGGTCTTCGTCGAAGTCCGTCTCATTGTCTGAAACCACGGGGCTAGGAGCCCTCCTTTCTTCCTGACTATCTTTCCCTCCTGATGAGGTGGTCAAATCAACTTCATCTTGTAGCCTATTTCCAAACCTGTGGCCCATGTTAAACATGACCATCTTCTTCTTCTTCTTCTTCTCTTTCAAGATAAGGGCCTTCAGATCTTGCTGACCCTTAGCTAAATTCATGATAAACTCTTGAAACTGGGAGTTTTGAGCCTGCAGAGCCTTGATTGCTTGTTCAGTTGATGGTTCAGAAGACATGATGTTGAAATAAACAGCGAAGAAGATAAGCGGCCTGTAAGGGTACCTGTTATGAGGTGCATGGAATGAAATGCGTATGCTATGATTTCAAAGACATCGAGAGATTCAAATTCGTAAACCAAACATGAAACATACTTTTATTAGATAAACTTGAAATTCAATTGTTCAAGAATTGCCCTTAAGGCGTTACAAGAAAGGAAATACTAAAAAGTAAATAAAAACTGGAAATAATCAAAGGACATCAACGCTCCCATGGTCGTTTGCCTTTAGTGCTGACATAGTCGTTGATGATCTGCTCCCTCTCCAACTGCCTAGTCAATTTCTGAATCTTCTGCTCTTGCTCGTGATACTTTTCTCTATAAGTATCCCGCTCTTCCCTTAACTGCATCCAGGACCTCTTCAATACCCCCATGTCAGTAGGCATGTAAGGGTGTAAGATAGTAGGAGGAACCCCTTCCTCATCAGCAACTTCAAAAATAATAGGCAAGACGGCTTCATAGGGCATTCCCAGCTTTTGGGCGCGTATGCGAACCCATCGGGGATATGGTTCCATTGGTAGAGAAATCTTTGCACCCAACTCGTGTGGATCATATCTGTGTACTCTATCCCAAGCCCTTATGAATCTGCGGCGTTGCTCGTCACTATCCCCTTGGAAATCAAAGATTATACTAGGCATTAGCAGTTTGTGAGGTCCTTCCCTTCTGGCTCGTCCAAACTGACGTAAGGCCAAGCATGGATTGTAAGTAATTCCTCCATTGGTTCCTATCAGTGGAACATTGGTGTATTCCCCACAGCGATCAATAATGGCCACCTCGTCCATACCCTTAATAGTCTAAATGATGTCATTGTGAGAGAGAGACATAACCCTATAAGCCCAGCCCATGCCTTCTTTGTTCTTCAGCACTGATTTGGGGATATGAGAAATAAACCACCTCGCCAATAATGGAGCACATCACATCAAGGTTCCCCGCTTCCGAGCAGTACGAGCATAAAGCTGATGAAGAATGTCACCCAAGAGAGTGGGTACAGGATTACCAAAGATGAAGATTTTTACCGCATTCACATCAACAAAGGAGTCAGAGTTAGGAAACAATACCAAGCCATATATCAGAAGAGCCAGAATATCTTCGAATGCCTGGAAGTCTAGACTATCCCAGAAATGATTAGCCTTACCAACCAAAAACTTAGTCAAAAAGCCCTTTGCTCCACTACGAGTTTCCCAATTAGCCATTACCTCAGCCTTTGTCAGATGAAGGGCTGAAGCAATCTCTTCCGGCCTAAGGATCTTCTCCCAACCTGTGAACGGGGTCTGCTCCAGAATAGAGATACCAAGCAAATCGGAGAACTCTTCCAAGGTGGGGACCAACTGGTAGTCCTGAAAAGTAAAGCAATGGTACAGTGGATCAAAGAACTGGACTAGGACACTCATCATCTGCTCGTCCAATTTGGAAGTGACCAAACTAAGAAGATTCTCATGTCTTCTGATGAAGGAGGTAGTACCAGACATCTTTGCAACTAATTCTTTAAGCATAGTGGGAACCTGGACAAAGTTGATCCGGATGGTATTCCTACGCATAGGTGCCATGACCTACAAAACAGAACAAAGATGAATCCCTCATGTCTTTGAAATAGGTTAGTCCAACGTAAGATGTATGCAATGTTATGATGTCATGATGTCATGATAGAAAGCACACCACAAGTATCCACAAATAGCAAACATGGTAAAGGCACACAAGTCACACAAAGAGCCCTTATATTTCAGGCTAGCAAGGAGCTTAGGTACTACCCTCTTTCAGTTTAGTTGGTTCAAACCTGTCCTAAAAATAGTAACCGGGTTCTAGAGGATCTCAATATCACTGACTACCCTCGATCGGTCATAATTCCAGTTTAGCAACCTTTTCTTGCGGCCGAAATCATCGCGAGAGTTTAGTCTCAATTAGTGTAGCATACTGATACTGTTCTATGGCCAAGTTGGTCAATTTAAAGGTTCTAAGGTCAGTTGGTGCTTAATGACCCCTTAGCAGACCCATATTCTCCTCGTTGCGCCACAAGGGATATCGGTACATACTAAAGTGCCACACCAACGTAGTTACTGCTTCAACTGTATCAGTCTACGTCGTACAGTTCCCTCACAATTTATTGCTACTTACCTAAAGGGTATCCCCCAGATCCGGGTCAGGATCTATAATAACTCCAATTCAAGCCCACAAAGATAAAGCATACAAAGCAAGCAATTGAAAACAATATGAGTTATTCCTAAGGTACACCTCACTTATAAGAATAGTTCCCCAGCAGAGTCGCCAGTTCTGTGATACGGTGGGAAAGAACTGACTGTTTTTGGAATGCTGGTTTGTGTTTTGCGTTTGTGTTTGCAAAATGTCGCGGTAAGCAAGAGTCGCCACCGACTTTTATTTTATCCAACAAGAAAAGGAAAAAAGCACAGAAAAATCCCTTTTTCGAGATATTTCTCGGGTTCGGGGGGTAGATTATAGAAAGGGAAGGTGTTAGCACCCTTTCTATCCGTGGCTATCCATGGGCTCTTAGGTACTTGCTCATATCGTTTTCAAAAATTGTTTTCTTTGTGCTTGTGGGTTTGAAAAAGTTTTTGTTTTTGAAAACTTCGGTTTAACTCTTGTTTCTGTCCTCAAGAGCGTATGAAGTGTTTTTGAAAACTTTGTTTGAAAGTGTAAGTGTGAAAAGTTTTGTTTTGTTTTGGAAAGAGCAAGTATCTAAGAACCATCTACCTACTCGAAAAAGGAATTGTTCTATGCTATCTTCCTTTAGACAATATTATCCTACTATTGCTGAGTAGGTAGCACCGTCGTTGGAGTTTAAGGGTCAGTTCGAATTTAGGGACTTACGGTCACCAAAGCAATGTTAGGACGCCTTAGCGGTAACCCTAATGTCTTAGATCATTTTGTTTTGAGGCAACAATATCTGAGGCAACCGTTTTGAGGCGACTATGATCTTTGGACAAGAGGACGACTTCTAAAATGACCTATACTCAATGACCGCGTTACGAAGGCAACCAAGTGGGGTGTACCCTAAGAGTGCGTATGTGTGAGTGTGTCGTTTTCAGTTTATTTTTATCTTTGTACATGTTAATGGTGATCTAAATTGATTTTAGGTTAAAACATCCAGTCTTGTCATGCAAACCTATTATCAAACATCTAACAGTTATAAGTTGCGGAAAATAAATTGCGGAAATTTAACTAACTATTACAAGGCGTCGGGTATTTACATCGTCAAAGACAAACCCTTAAAGAATAAATAAAGCGATAAAAATAATTAAATGGTCCTAATTATCTATTACATTCCGGGAACAAGTACAATATAGGATAAATGAAAATGAAATCGCGTGCGAGAAATTAAATAGAGCGCAAATAGGGTTTTGACCCTTTTTTGAGAGAAAGTATCTTTTTTGTTGTTTTTTGAATTAATGAAGAAATTAATCTAAGTTAATTATTAAATTAATAAATAAATAAATTAATTAATAAATATAAATATTTTTTTTGGGTTTTTAGTATTTTAAGAAAGAAAATAAAATTAATTAATGTTAGTAAAAACTAATTAAGTCTAATTGATTTTAATTATTTTCAAAAATATATTAAAGTTATTCCTAATTAAAGCCTGAATTAATTAAATTAATATTTGTTAATAAAAAATTAAAATTTGATTTTTATGAAGAAAATATTTTTATGGTTTTAATTTTATAAAGAAAAAAATTTGATTGGTTAGTTGATTAAATAAAAATAATAAATAAATAATTAAAACAAAATAAAATATAGAGAGATGGGGGGGTATGGGCCTGTTAAGGGTGGTTTGAGAAGCAATCTGAGGCCCATTTGAATCTGGCCTCATTTGACTTTTGAGATCCCCTGCGCGCATGTTGACTTGACTCTATGGTAGACCATCAGTTTCTGACCACCAGATTTGGCCTATGGCCATCTGGCCATCAGATGCTTGAGGGTGTATGATGTGCTTCGCGCTTGGATTTGCATGTGATAACCTGAAGAAATAAAACAAAGAGAAATTTGGAGGACCTGGGATTCGAACCCAGGTCCTGTTGGATGTTGTCAGCGCTCGCTTGCCACTAGGCTATTGTGCTTCATTTGTTCATTATATACAAAATAATAAAAATAAGGTGTGATACGGTGGGAGAATTGACTTGAGGTTTTGCGTTTGTGTTCGCATTTGTTCGGTTTAGCAAGAGTCGCCATCGACTTTTTATTTTATCCTAAGGAAATGTAAAAAAGCACAGGAAAGACCTTTGAGATGTTTTCTTGGGTTTGGGGGGTAGATTATGAAAAGGGAAGGTGCTAGCACCCTTTTCATCCATGGTTTTCCATGGGCTCTTAGTTACTCATTTTTAGATCACTTGCATTTGCTTTTCAATTGTTTGAAATGGTGCTTTGTGTGCGGTTTTTGAAAATGCTTTGAAAAAAAGGCCTTGTCTAGGCAACCTTTGTAATGATTCTTGTTCGAATATATACAAAGGTGTGTGTCTTTTTGAAAAGATATTTCAATGTTTTGAAAGTTGTTTTGAAATTGTTTTGAAGTTGTGTTGTGAAGTGTGTTTGAAAAATGGCAAGGATGTTTTGCAAGATTTTGATCAAGTAACTAAGAGTTGTCTACCCTATTTTACTCAAAGATCTCTCTTATGTTTTCAATCCTTTTGATAATGTTATTTCACCATTGTATTTGGTGAATAACCTTGTGTTAGGATGTTAAACGGGACAGGCGTGGGTCATCGTATACAATCATCGAAAGCAACTTGTGAGACGCTCTAGCAATTTTGTAAGGGACGAGATCGTTTTATCGAAGGCAACATCGAGGGTCATCGAGGGACTATGATCTTTGTTTATCGAAGGGGCATTTGCTAGAGTGTCTCATATTCGAGGGACATGATTGCATTTCCCGAGGCAACAAGCGAGGTTACCCTAAGTGTGCATTGTGTTTGTCAATTTCATGCATTCGTCTTGTATTAGGTTATCTAGCGATTGATTTTAGATTTTCGCATACAAACCCTAATCTCTAATCATGGCATATTTGAAAACATAAAGTGCGAGAATTAAATTCTAAGCTATTACAAAAGTATCTGGGGATGGGGGTACAATTATTTACAAATGGGGATGAGTCTCACAAGAATAATAATGTCCCAAATATTATGGGTTACAACCAAATCGAATCGTCGCCATTCAACATAAGATTATAACAATTTATAAGATAAAGAAAATCAAAGAATTATGAGATGCATGTATTTGTTTACAAGTAAAAATTCAACCTAATAAAGATTAGGTATTATTATTATTTTTGTATTTTTCAGGAATTTTGTGTAAAGAAAAGATCAATTACCTAAATTAATGTTTAAGATTATTCCTGTATTTTACTAATCAAAAAAGGTTAAAGAAAAAACAAAATTGATTAAATCAAACTAACTATTCTTTTTTGTATTTTTATTATATTAAATAAGACTAATAAAGAAAAATAAAATTAACTTAAAAGAAAGTAAAACAAAATTTAATTAGTGTTTTTATCAACTAAAAGAAAGAAAATAAATTAGTTTAAGTGATATTAATTAAAAAGTGTTAGTTTTAAAAATGGACTTAGGATTATGGCCCAAATAAGAAAATGAAGAAGAACAAGAATCAGGATAAAAGGGGGGGGGGTATGCGCTGGAAAATGTTGTGGGCTTAAGGCAATTTGGGAGCGGGTCAGGCCCAAATGGTGTTGTACAATTTTGTTAGGGTTAATGTTGTATTCTCAGAATTAGGGTTTACAAGCTTTGGCCACAGCGGCGCCTCCTTCTTCTCTCGTTCTCTTCGTCTTTCTCAAATGCTGATTCTCTCTCGTCCAATCAAGCATCGATTCTCCTTCCATGGGCCCTAGCCACCGGAGCGTCGCCTCCCACTTCTTGCTCTCTTCACAGCGGCCCAGAGCTTCAGAGAAACTGTACGATTTACTTCTTGTTTTTTTTTAGGTTTTCTTACAAATTCGTGGTTTGATTGTTTGCTTCATGTTACTTGCATGTTTAATCTTTGGCTTTTTGATGTTTACATGTAATAAGGGTTTGAGAGACGTACCTTGAACGTCTTGCTTCTGAAAAACGATGGAAGGAGAGGGACGTGAGACTGGTGGCGCTCCTTGGTGGCCAGGCGGGGGGAGAGCGTGACGATGGTGCTTGATAACCCTCTTTCTTTTCTTCTTTGAAGGTTAGTGATGAATCTTGATTCTGAAACCCTTTGAATGTTTGATGATGAAAACTATTGTTTGCTTTTTTTCGTTGTTGATGACGAGTATTTCTGAAAACTGTTATGTTTTTGTCACTTCTGAACCTCTCTTCTTCCCTGTTAATGATGAGCTTAGCTTCTGAAACTTGCTTGTTTCTGAATCTCTTCCTTTCTTTTGGCTACTGTAGGTTGTAAATTTACAATATTCAGATAAATTTTGTAACAACATTTGAAACGAATAAAAAAGTCTTTATCCCAAAAGAAATTTCTACTGTCAAATATCTTCCAATCTTTCCTTGCATTGTTTATTTAATTATTTAAGACTCTCAAATCAAAATAATTGGAACTGTATCCCAATAATTTTAATCCAGATAAAATAAATAATCGACAAACTTTGCAGTCTTGTAACCTTGCATTACTCACAATACGCATGGTATTCCAATTAACACACGCATTGTACAGTTAAACAAACAAAGCATTCCATTAAACGGTAAACCTTTCACTCCACTTAATCAAGAAGATGCCTTAATGTTCCAAACAAAAGTCTCAGCTTTTATCCCAGATAATCAGGCCTTGAGAAACAACCAGTAAACTTGGACAAGCGTGAAAACAATGTAACAGTTAACTAAATTTCTGAGGATCCAGTTTTCTTCTGAGAAATGCGAGCAAAAACCCTAATTCCGAATTTGTTGCCAAAGAAAAGTCTACTTGATCAATTCCTGAGCCAATCTAAAAAAGATCAGAGAAAACCCTAATTCTGGATTGACTGATAAAGAAAAGTCTGTTTGACCGATTCTTGAGTCAATCTCAAAAATCAGAGAAAACCTTAGGGTTGTGATTTCTTGTGAAAAAGGGAGGACAAATTTTGGGGTACAACATAAGGGAAAACTAATTAATATGCCAGAAAACATAAAACAAAGCGCGCCATGTTTGAATGGGCGAATCATGCTTCGCCACGCATTATCTTCAACCCCCATCCGTAGCTAAAACCTGTAAAAACCTATAGATACGGACACAAGTCGTCGCTACAAGTCGCGTCTCCTCCAAAATCTGTTGTAGGCCATGGAAATAAATTCTAAGGACAAGGTCATACTCGTCTTATCATCCCGGTCACAACCATGCCCTTCTCGACAGCCAATTTTTCCTGAAATAGAAATACCCAAAAACAAACCACGAAACTCTAGCTATGGTACCTCACAACATATGCCACATAAACAAAATTGGATAATGCAGAATGCTTGGAAATTTGATGAGGATTATGAATATGCAAATAATTTGTACAAAAGGTGCAGGAATAATGATTTGCGAATTCAAATGCAGAGCTGGGTAGTGTGATACTTACAGCGTGTTTGAGTGTGTATGGAGGCCTGCTTTGGGTTGGTTTCAACTCAGTGAACCTCCAGGAATCGATTGAGAACCTTCTTGGCTTTTGAGATCGCCTCTAAGTATGAATTCAGATTCAAGCTTTTTCACCACTTTTTCAAGTTTTGTCTTGAGTGTTCTTGCAGCCTCCAACCCATATTTCGTGTCCTTTGGCTTCTATATGTATCATGGAATGCATTAGGTCAAGAATCATAAATCCAATCTCTCTAAATCAATGCACCCATATTTGATTTGATTCACTTTTGAAAACTTGCCAAATTTGTCAAAAAACCATCTTTTTGCACATGATCTTGTGTGATACGAATTTGATGATGATATTGATGAGAATCCAATCCTGAAAATAGCAAAAAATCTCATGTAATCAAAGTTTGGGATTTAATTTGATTTAATTTGATTTAAAATAAAATAATTCAATAAAAAATCAAATAAAATAATAAAATTGATAAATGGACACATGGTTGAAGCTAGGACACGTGTACAATGATGCAAGATCAAATCAAGTGGAAAAGAATGGGCCCATTTGACAAAATTTGAAGTTTTGGGGATTGTTGACTTTTGGCAATTTTGCAAAAATGCCCAACTTGAACAATGAATAACTTCTTCAATTTTGAACTTTTGTAGGTGTTCTTGGACTTTTTAGAAATCATGAGATGTCCTCTAACCAAACCTTTTGGTCTCATCTCATTTTGATATTCCATGCTCAAGTTATAAGTTTTGGCAAAAAATGTGTTTTTGTTGACTTTCAAAAATGACCTATAATGTCCAAATTTATAACTTCTTGTGAGTGCATTTTTTTAACTTGGGGTATGAAGATAAATTGTAGGAAATTGAATCCTCTTCAAAATGATATTTGGATGGGTCATTTCTCATAAAGTATGAGAAAGTTATGCTTGGTCAAAGTTGAGTTGACTTTTCCTACAAAACCCTAATTTAGCAACTTTTGAGTCTCGACGAATTTTGAGCAATCCTTGATGAATCATGATCAACCCTTGATAAAATGATGAAATATCCTTCAAAATGAGAATGTTGACAAAAAATATTGAAGTTTGACTGTTTGTAGGCCACAATTGACTTTTGCCTTGGCACAATCGATTTTTGGACCCTTTGAACAATTGACTGAGCAAACTTCCTCTGCAAGGCTTGAAATTTGACATGGATGATCTTGAGAACATATTAAGACATTTGGGAGCACTTGAGGTCATTTGGACTCAAAGATCTTGATGCAACACAAAACCATAATTTGGGGTTGACTGCCTTAGGAGATAGCTTGACTGTCCAACTCTTGAGCAATCTTGAGACACTTGGAGACTTTTCTTGCAATGTCTTGAGAAATATGAGAGGGAAAATTTTGGGGTACAACAAGTATGTACTGACATTGCTCCCACACTTTGAGGAGGTAACCTTTGAACATTTCCCATGAGAGGAGAACCAGTTAGCGGATGCGCTAGCTACCATGTCTTCTATGTTCAAAGTTAGGTGGGACAATGAAGCTCCCTAAATCACCATTGAGAGGTTGGATGAACCGGCACACTGCTGTGAAATCGATACCGAAGAAGTGGCAGATAAACCCTGGTTTCATGAAGTCAAAAGGTATCTCAAGGTTCAGGAGTATCCCGAAGGGGCATCTGTCAATGATAAGAAGTTTCTGAGAAGATTCACTGCAAAGTTCTTCCTTAGTAATGGAATCCTCTATAAACGCAACCATGACTTCACACTATTACGGTGTGTAGACAAAAGTGAAGCAAAGAGGATCATGATAGATCTACATGAAGGCACCTTCGGAACCCATTCTAGTGGATATACCATGGCTAAGAAGCTCCTACGGGCAGGATACTACTGGTCCAATATGGAAGCCGATTGTTATCAGCACTCTCGAACCTGTCATAAGTGCCAAATCTACGCTGATAAGGTGCATGTGCCTCTGGTCCCCTTAAACGTCTTGACAGCTCATTGGCCCTTTGAAATGTGGGGCATCAACATGATCGGAGAAATCAGGCCCACAACTTCTAATGGGCATCATTTCATCCTGGTAGCCATTGATTACTTCACGGAGTGGGTTGAGGCAACTTCCTTTGCTATAGTAACCAAGAACATTATAGCGCAGTTTATCCGACACAATCTGATCTGTCGATATGGTGTGCCAGAGAGAATTATTACTGACAATAGTACGAATCTCAACAACACAATAATCACCGAGCTCTATAAACAGTTCAAGACATAACACCATAATTCTTCTCCCTACCGACCAAAGATGAATGACGTTGTTGAAGCAGCTAATAAGAACATCAAGAAGATTATACAAAAGATGATGGTGACATATAAAGACTAGCATGAGATGTTACCATTTGCTCTTCATGGGTACCGTACCTCAGCACGAACGTCGACAAGGGCAACCCCATATTCTCTGGTATATGGCATGGAGGCAGTCCTACTCATCAAAGTCCAAATACCTTCTATCAGGATTATGAAGGATGTGGGTTTGAACGAGGACGAGTGGATCCAAACCCGACTTGATCAGTTAAATCTAATCGATGAAAAGAGACTTACTGCTATCTACCATGGTTAGACGTATCAAAAGTGAATGATCAAGGCTTTTAACAAGAAAGTCAGGCACCAAGAATATCAAGTCAGGGATCTAGTGATCAAACGCATCATACTGCCGCAAGGTGATCCCAGGGGCAAATGGATCCCCACGTACAAAAGGCCATTTGTGGTTAAGAACATTTTCTCGGGAGGAGCTATGATTCTAACCACCATGGATGGTGAAGACCTTCCTCACCCTGTCAATGAAGGCATAGTGAAAAGATATTACGCCTAATCAAAGACCCGCTAGGTTGACTGGCCTAGGCAAAAATAAGGGCTTCCTGGCGAGCCAAAAGGGTTCGGGCAAAAGTAAGGGATGAAAATGAAAATTTGTACACCCGACAAGTCGAAAACCCGAAAGGGCGGCTTAGGAAAAAAAGGGTATCTCGGTGGACTGAAAACCCAAAAGGACAGTCCAGGCAAAAGTTAGGGATATAAAGCGTACCACTATGTCTCATTGGATCATCTTGCGATCAGACTTTAGTATCGGCTATCAAGCTCGGACGACGCCAACCAATCTGATCAACCTTTGGCCAAGTAGCAAAGTGATGAGACGCTTGAAGATATAAAGGCAATATCAGAGTTGGAACCCAATGGGGTTGTTTCACATAACTATTTTTCTTTCTTTTACACAAATTGTATAATTTCTATCTTTCGGCGGCGTTCTCTTACTAGAGCGTCAACCTCTTTGTACAAAAACGCCTATTATAGGCCAACTTCAAAAATCAATACAAAATATTTTCACAAGAAACTTCAATCTGTTTTTCTTTTTCTGTTTTGTTTTGCAAGAACGTCCAATGATCTATTTTTGATATATGCGTTTGAAAATGATTGCTGCTCATAAATATTTACATAAGAAACAAAAGACAATTACTCGTGATTCCAAAAACAGGGAAAAAAACAAGAAGTGCCAAACCCTACAGTTACTCTGCCCAGTAGGTACTGGGATAGAGCCAGCTTGGGAACATAGTTATTAGTACATACACTCCCCATAGAGTAAAAGGATCCAAAGGCATTGATGTCGGCTTTCCTGAAACAGGACGTAACCACCCCAGTTGAGGTTCATAATCACGGGCGGGTCAATAAATTTCATCCCCCGAGCAGAGTTTATTTCTCCAGATCCAAAAGCTTAACCCCCGACAGAGTTCATCACTTCAGCTACAAGAATACATTTCTAAGTTCATTCCCCGCAGAGTTTTATTCTCAAGCAGCATCTCTTCCCGACAGAATATTTACAAATCTCTAACAACTGTTAGGGATTTATTTTCCCAGACGCGAGCATACTCCGATAGCATTTCATGAACATACATCATAACATACGCATACATATCATACACAACATAATCTCATTTATGTTGAGAACATCATCTCACCCTGCATTTCATGCATCGCATATAATTAACCCTGATATCTTTTCAGGAAAAGAGGATTAACTTCAACAAATTCAACAGTTATACAAGTCACATCTGCAGACGACTAACAAAAACTCAGTTCCCGAAACCAAATGGGTCAACTAATCTACACTATCGCTTTGAAGTAACCCTACTATCCAGGTTTCTTCCTACAAGCCCTACTACCTAGGCTTTCATATTAAAGTAACCCTACTATCCAGGTTCCTTCTCACCACCCTACTATCCAGGCTTTCATTTCGAAGTAACCCTACGACCCAAGTACCTTCTCACAACCCTACTATCCAAGCTTTCATTTCAAAGTAACCCTACGACCCAGGTTCCTTCTCACAGCCCCACTATCCAAGCTTTCATATCGAAGTAACCCTACTATCTAGGTTCCTTCTCACAACCCTACTATACAGACTTTCATATCGAAGAAACCCTACGACCCAGGTTCCTTCTCATAGCCATACTATCCAGGATTTCACACCAAAGTAACCATACGACCCAAGTTCCTTCTCACAGCCCTACTATCCAGGCTTTCATATCGAAGTAACCCTACGGCCCAGGTTCATTCTCACAACCCTACTATCCAGGCTTTCACATCGAAGTAACCCTACTATCCAGACTTTCATATCGAAGTAACCCTACCATCCAGGTTCCTTCTCACAGCCCTACTATCCAGGCTTTCATATCAAAGTAACCCTACTATCCAGGTTCCTTTTCACAGCCCTACTATCCAAGCTTTCATATCGAAGTAACCCTACTATCCAGGTTCCTTCTCACAACCCTACTATCTAGGCTTTCATATCGAAGTAACCCTACTATCCAGGTTCCTTCTCACAACCCTACTATTCAGGCTTTCATTTCGAAGTAACCCTACTATCCAGGTTCCTTATCATAACCTTACCATCCAGGTTTCCAGATAACAGTCCACAACACTGTAAGACCGGAACCTGATCAAACACGATTGGTTTCGCATTTCCCTAGTAAGTCGTGGTGCAGCTTGTACTTTGACCAGATATGCAGTTCACTTCCGCTTCCTCAAGCGGGAATTATTTCTCCAGTAAAGTAACAGACAACTGAAGCTCCTAAAATTCTATTTCTCCCAAGACAGATACCAACATTCCTCAGCAGATTCCCCATCAATAACAGGAACAAGAACTCCCATAGAAGGAATGTCTCAAGAAATTAACATCCTCTAGATGGCATCTTTAAGCCCATCTCTGACGGTACTCCGTTACATCTTAGATGGCATATTTAAGCCTATCTCCGACAATTCTATAGCAACTTCCAAATGGCATCTATAAACCCATTCCCAATATCACAAATCAAGTATTACTTCATGCGAGTGCAAATTTCTGGGCACTCTAGTGTTCAATCATCTTCCACCTTCAGATCACGAAAGACAGACGAGCCAATCTACATCCTTAGGTTTAAGAAGATTGAACAGGGGCAACTGTTGTACCCTAAAATTTTCCCTCTCATTTTACTCAATACATACTTCTAGAGATCCTCAATTTGCTCAAGTTTGCCCAAGAGTTGACCAGACAAACTCTCTCCTAAGGCAGTATGTCTCAAATTAGGGTTTCCATTTTTATCAAGATAGGTGGAATCCAAAGGCCTCATATGCTCTCCATGGTATTAATATGTTCTCAAGACCCTACATGTCAAGTTTCATGCCTTGCACAAGAAGTTTGCTCAATCAACTACTCAGATGCTTGAGAATCGACTATATTAGGTCAAAAGTCAACTGTGGCCCACATACAGTCAAACATCAATATTTTTGGTCAACATCAACATTTTGAAGTGACTTTCATCATTTTATCAAGGTTTGATAATGATTCCTCAAAGAATGCTCCAAATTCATCAAAACCCAAAAGTTGCTAAATTAGGGTTTCTTAAGAAAAGTCAACCAAACTTTGACCAAGCATAACTTCCACATACTTTATCAATTTTTTTCCATCCAAGGCTAATTTTGAAGAGGATGCAATTCCCTACAATTCATCTTCAGCCCACAACTTCAAAATATGCACTCATAAAAAGATATGAATTTCTACATTATGGGTCCTTTTGAAAAGTCAACAAAAACACTTTTTGGGTCAAAGCGTCTTACATGAACATGGAAGACTCAATTGAGATGAGACCAAAAGGGTTGCTTAGGGGACATACTAAGCTTTCTAAAAAGTACAAGAACACCTCTATAGGGTTAAAATTGGAGGAGATATGCCTTGTCAAAATTGACCTTTTTTACAAAATTGTCAAAAGTCAAATGAGCTCAAACTTACATTTTTTGCCAAATAGGCCTGACTTTTTATGCTTGCACCTCACTTATAATATGGTCCACGACCCAAATATTCACTCACACATTATTTACTTCATTTTTCAATTTATTTTGATTTTTTATTAATTAAAAATTGAATTAAATCAAATAATTGGTGAATAATAACAAAGATATGTTTTGATTTGATTTTTGGACAGGTTTGCAATCAAATTATGCAGAGATATCAAGACCAAAACGAATCAAGGCTGATTGGTACAAGAAAGGAATGATTTGGCTCAATTTAGAAAGATTACCTATGGCATGAAAATCATATCAAATCTTCTTAATTCCAAAAGATTCAAGCCAATTTTATAACCCTAATTCATTCCAGCATATATATTGAACATGTATAAGGCATAAGAAAAGGGTTGCAGTCGTGAAAAGCCCAGAACAAACTTCAAAATTTAAAAGAAAATTGGTGGTTTGATTTCCATTATAGAGGCCAATTCAAGCCATCCTAACATTACCAATAGATTACTGGACATCTCAGGAACGTATCCCAATCAATTGCAAGTCGCCCCAAGTCCAGAATCATCACGTAGCAGTCACACGGTTTGCCTTGTTTTTCCAAATTCGATTACTGTGATTCACGCATCATGAACATGTTTTAATGGCATATATGTGTTTGTTATCATGTTTGCAACATATTGGTTATGTTTAATTAATGTTTTAGCGCGTATACTGACAATTGCCATGGCTAGGGTTTGAAGCCACGTTTTGGGGCTTCTTGATACAGGAAAAATTAGGCCAAAAACTGGATACTGGGATGATAATGGCATCAAGGCCAATCGACCCCTGGTCTTTAAATCCATTTATCGTGTATATTTTTTATGTTTGAAGCACGCAAGTTTTAGCGATGGACATGGTCTGTAGGTATAGGTTATATACCTAAGCCGACGGGCTGGAGGTAGAAGAAGGAGATTTTTCATCACCTCATTGGATTATACAAATCAGCGCGCGCGTTTCTGTTTTCCCACTAATCCACTTGTTTTTTTTATATTATACTTTGTTTTCATTATTTGTACAACAAATCATGATGGCCCAGTGGTGAAATGTGTTGGTGGGGAGTATGAGGACCTAGGTTTGATCCCAGGTCCCAACAATTTTCTTTATTTTGCTTTCACTGTGCAGGATCAGGTGCATCAACCTTGTATACGCCTTCCATACACCTCAAATCATCACCAATGGATCACAACCTCTCCAGATCCAACACATAGCAATGAATAACCCATGGTACACCCTCAAGTCAATGCCACATGGAACCAAGCGCTGACTGGGCTTGGATGGCTAATGGGCCTGGAAAATTCAACATACACCCCCTCCTTCAACAATGCAAACAAGCCCATTTTTAATTCATTTTTTTTATTTCTTTTATTTTAATTAATTCGGTTTAATTATTTTTCACCAAAATTAATTACTTTTTTTAATTTATCATAAAATCAACAAATCACAAAAAGATCATTTTTTCCAGAAAATATTTATTTTAATTTAATTAGTAAATTAGGTTAATTTAATTTCTTTTTTTTTATAATTAAAAATAGTTAGAAACTAGGTTCATTTAATTATTTTTTGTAAATAAAACTAATTAGAAATTAGGCTTTAAATTTGCAATTAAATTGTTTTTTCTCAAATAAAAACCATAAAAAACATTTAAAATCTTTTTTATAAAATATTTTATTTTCTTGAATCATTTAATTTAGTTTAAATTAGGTTAATTTCAATTTCTTTTTATAATTAAAAATAATTAGAATTAGGGTTTTACTTGTACATAACCTAATTAAGTATTTTCTCAAGAATAACCCAAATATTTTCATCAATTAGATTTTTAAGGTTTCCAATCATTCCCGTATTCAATTCGCCGCACGCATTTTATTCTTTTTATTACAATTGTAACTGCTCAGAGTTTGTAATAGTAATTAGGGTTTTAAACTTCTGTATTTTTTATTTTCAGTCAAGATGATTATGTAACTGCCGAAGCCTTGTAATAGCTAGGTTTATTTTCTCGCACTTTAATTTTCGTAAACTATAAACTGCTTAGATGTATGTTAATAGGATTGTATGGGAAGATTACTTGAAATGAAAATGGTAGATCACCTAATGTGCAAAGACTAAATAACTGAAAAATTCACATGCACACATTCACTCATAGGGTTTGCCTCACTTCGGTTGCCTTCAGTAAAACAACCATTAAGCATAGGAGATTTTAGTGGTTGCCCTCCAATCTAAAAGATCAAAATGACCCATTCGAATGTTGTCTCGGAAATGTTGCCTCGGAAATGTTGCCTCAGAAAGGTTGCCTCAGAAAGATCTTAAGACTTTAGGGTTACTACTAAGGCTTCCTAACTATTGCTTTGGTGACTGTACTTGTCCCTATCGAACGTCCCTTACAAACTCCAACGATGGGGCTACCTACTCCTTAATAGTAGGATAACGCTGTCTAAAGGAAATGAGAACGAACAATCTTTTTTCGAGTAGGTAGAATCTTAAGTACTTGCTCAACAAAACTCTTCACACAAACACCTTTCAAAACAAATTTTTAAAACAAACTTCGTCACACTCTTGAGGACTGATACAAGGGTTATCACAAAGTAAAACATTTTCAAAAACAAGCACACACAAGCAATTTTAAAAAGATGAGCAAGTACCTAAGAGCCCATGGAAAACCATGGATAGAAAGGGTGCTAACACCTTCCCTTTTTATAATCTACCCCCGTACTCAGAATATCTCAAAAAAAATGTTTTTTCTGTTCTTTTTCCTTTTCCATGATTGGATGAAATAAAAGTCGGTGGCGACTCTTGCTTACCGCGATATTTTGCGAACGAAAAACGCAAACCAGTAAAAACAGTCGGTTCTGCCACCGTGTCATAGGCACCACTCTTTTGATTCGCCCAAGGCACCCAAATTCAAAGGACCGACCCCTGAAACCGGTCATCGATCCGATCAAGATTTTGGGTCACTTGGTTATCGGCCAGATCAATAAATTACTGGTCGGACCAAATGAATTCTAATAATGTGAAAATATATGTCGATCTATAAGACTTTTTAGACTTTTAATAGCCTAAGTCTGATTTATTTAATTAAATAGATTTTTAAAAATGCTTAAGCCTAACCTTTTTATTAAATAGGCCTGCCATAGCACGACCTTAAATAAAATACTAGGCTATAAGTCTTTGTAGGACGATCTAACCTATTCCTATTCCTATACACGGTCATTCAATTATAATTGATTATTTTGACATATAAGTATGAAATTAAAAATAAATAAAAATTATAATTAATTTATTTTAATAGCTACTTCTTCTATGTTTCTCTCTTTTTTATGTGTCAAAATTATTGATTTTAATTGGATGATCGAATAAAACAATTTTACATTATTATTGAAATCATAACCATTTATTTTTATAAAAGTTTGATTTTTTCTTAAATCACATATAAAATTGTTATTGAAATCATAACCATTTATTTTTATAAAAGTTTGATTTTTTCTTAAATCACATATAAAATATTTTTTTTAAAGATTATAGTATACTGAGCGTGTAAAACATTTTATACCCACAATTCAGTACTTTAAACCACAATGCAGTACTTAAACTCATCTTTTAATTAAATTCTTTTATTTTTGGTCAAAAGTCGTATTTTAATATTAATATTTGTGTTATTTCGGACAAATATTTGTGTTATTTCGGACAACTAGTTTTTTTTCAAAGCGTAAGTATTCAGGTTCAGGCCCAACATTTTTTTAACGAATAGATTGGGCTTTACGGGCCCAGAGTCTCACTTCTTATCGGAATCACATAGCAAAATTCCCTGTTCTTCCATTTCGTAACCCTAGCAGAAGAAGCAGCCGCTACTGTAATCAACGACGCCACTGATTCACCCTCCTTGGTACTGCAATTCTTCATCTCTTCTTCACTATCCTCATCTTCTACTCTCGTTTTTCAGGTTCTTTATCCATATTTTTTTCATCGTTATTCTCGTGAAATGCATATGAGACAGCAGAGCAGATACAGTGATTTGTCCCGCACCTGGCATCGCTGGACCTCCGCGATCGCGGCACTATTGTCCGCAATTAGCTACATAGATCACCGGCTTAGTTTGATTCTAATCCTGCTAGATTTACCGTTTTTTCTAGTCAATTTTGCTATGAATTTGTGTTTTACTGTTGTTTTTGGCGTAAATTTGATCTTATTTGTGTTTTAAATATGATTATCGTTCTTTTTAATTGCAGAGGGGATTTGATTTCGTGAATTTGCAATATGACGTCATTCTTGAAGCCTGAGAATGCCCTCAAAAGGGCAGAAGGTTTGTTGCTGCGTTGATTTTAGTTTTTTGTTTTTATTGCTGCGTTGATTTAATTGCTTATAATTTGATGTACAGAATTGATCAATGTCGGTCAGAAGCAGGATGCTCTGCAGACTCTGCACGACCTTATAACTTCGAAAAGATACCGAGCATGGCAGAAAACTCTAGAACGGATTATGTTTAAGTACGTAGAGCTATGTGTGGACATGAGGAAGGGACGTTTTGCTAAGGACGGGCTTATTCAGTACCGTATCATATGTCAGCAAGTGAATGTTAGCTCGCTGGAGGAGGTGATTAAACATTTCATGCACCTATCAACAGAGAAAGCTGAGCAAGCACGCAGCCAGGCTCAGGCCTTAGAAGAGGCCCTCGATGTTGATGACTTGGAGGCGGATAAAAGGCCTGAGGACTTGATGCTGAGCTATGTCAGTGGTGAGAAGGGAAAGGATCGATCTGATCGGGAACTTGTTACCCCATGGTTTAAGTTTCTTTGGGAAACTTACAGGACAGTGCTTGAGATATTGCGGAACAACTCCAAATTGGAAGCATTATATGCTGTAATTTTTTCTTGTCTTAATCTATCAATATTCTTGATATTTATCTTTGAAGTAGAGGATGTTATCCGACTTTGCCTTAGCTATTTGCTTTTTTATATTTTTTAGTTTTAATTTTAATTTTAATATGGAGCTTTTTTACTTTTGTGTGCATGGTCTTGTTAGAATGGTTTATATATATGCCGTCATTGCAGTATGAAATGTTTATATTCCAAGTTATCTCTCTTGTTGATGTAAAATCCAGTGTTTTAGCCATTTAAATGTGACAGACAGTTATTCCCGATAAATAGAAATTAATTGCTTGGCATGTGGGATATGTTGTTGCTGTTACTCATCAACTTATTCTTTTTCATTTCCTATCCTTGTACATTTTATTGTGATAACAATAATTTAGGATGCACACTTGCTTTATGTCAAAAACTTATAGTAGAGACTCTGTTGCAACGCGCAGATGACAGCTCACCGAGCTTTCCAGTTTTGTAAGCAATATAAAAGAACAACTGAGTTCAGGAGACTCTGTGAAATCATTAGAAATCATTTGGCTAATCTTAACAAGTATCGGGACCAACGAGACCGACCTGATCTTTCTGCTCCTGAAAGCTTGCAATTGTATCTTGATACAAGATTTGAGCAGCTGAAAATTGCCACTGAGCTTGAACTCTGGCAGGTTTGAAACTTCTCAATTTCGTACATCTTTAAGGTATTTGTTTTAATGATGTTGGCCGACCTGAAACAATTTGTTGCATGCAGGAAGCCTTTAGGTCCGTTGAAGATATACATGGGTTAATGTGCATGGTCAAGAAAACACCAAAACCATCTTTGATGACAGTTTACTATGTTAAGTTGACTGAAATATTTTGGATATCTTCAAGTCATTTATATCATGCATACGCTTGGTTCAAACTCTTTTTGTTACAAAAGAGCTTCAACAAAAATCTGAGTCAGAAGGATTTGCAGTTGATAGCTTCATCTGTTGTTCTAGCTGCACTATCAGTGCCTCCTCATGACCGCACTCACGGTGCATCTCATTTAGAACTAGAGCATGAAAAGGAGCGAAATTTGAGGATGGCGAATCTCATAGGCTTTAATCTCGAAACTAAGCCCGATAGCAGAGAAGTGGTATTTTACTTTCCCTCATTTGAACTCACTATAGCATATTGATATCTGCTTGCAAGTCTTACAATTTGCTTCTGTTTCTGTTTTGTTTTCCCAGCTCTCAAGGTCATCACTTCTTGCTGAACTGGTAAGTTATTCTCATTATTTGAAACACAGCTCTATAAATTCCTTTTCTACAGTTATTCGTTATTTCAATGTGTATTGTTGAAGGCGGGGTTTCAAGTAAGAAATTGACTGATGCATAGGATATCTACCCCCACTTAACCGTGGACTGTAACTGTACACATTTTATATTCTATTAGTGTTTGGTCTGGTTGATTTTGATCAATATTGGATTGAATTTCTTTCCTCATAATCTCATCTTAAACTTTGCCGAGCTCCGTTGTACCATGTTTTGATTTTTGCATTCCATGCGTTGGTTGTTAATATTTGTTGTGTGGTAATCATTTAAACCACCATATACTTTCAATAGTCTGATTGTCGATATGCCTTCATTTAAACCTCCATATATATATATATATATATATATATATATATTCATTAGGCTGATTGTCGATATTTCATGGAATAGATGGAAAAGGGACTGTAATGAGATAATTTGTTGCTGTAGTGAACTCTAATCTAATTTTTATATTTATGTTGGTTGATTTATCTGTCAAGTAACAGCAGTACAATTACTTTACATACAAGTGCACCCCAATACATATTATAAACACTGAGAATCTTATCTTTCAAACAGTTTCCAAATCCTGAAATTTGTATTTTATCTCGGTATATTATGGAAGTCATGTGTGTCATGCATATGATCTCATCAGTTTAACATTTTCTAGAATGTTGCTGATGTTCATATCTCTCTAATTGCTTTAGTAGTTTATTTACCATGCTTTAATTATTTAAACTTTACTCTAAATGATTTAGTATTCACATTAAATTTTTGTTATTTTGATTTTCAAATCCTGAACTATGTATTTTGATTTCAGTTAATTATGGATGTATGTTTTGCATTGATGATATGATCATTTTAACATTTTCTATAGTAGACTGATGCTGAAGTTTACGTCTTTCATTGCTTTAGTTGCGATGTTATATTATTACATCTTTTCCCTGTAACTGATTTAGTTATTCAGATACATCTTCGGCCATTTGGTGGTGTATAGAACCTATTGTCAACTGGTTCACTCTGGTGTGTTTGGATGACCTCTGGGGTAGCATAATAATAATTGCAATAAAGGTTCTTTTGACTCACTCTGAACTCTTTATGTTTGGATTAATTGCAGGCATCAAAGGGTGTAATGTCTTGTGTTTCACAAGAAGTGAAAGACATTTACTATCTTTTGGAACATGAATTTCTACCATCGGATCTTGCACTAAAAGTACTACCCTTGCTAAATAAAATTTCAAAATTAGGGGGTAAGTTTACCTTTGCTTCATCGGTTCCAGAAGTGCATTTTTCGCAGTATGTCCCAGCACTTGAAAAGTTAGCTACCTTGAGGTTGCTACAACAGGTGCATTCTCTTTTTGTTTTTTGTTTTTTGTTTTTGTTGTGGATTACTTATTTAATCCTACTGTTTTATGTGTGTACTTACACCTGTTCACCCTCCCTCTTTTAGGTGTCTAATGTGTACCAATCGATGAAGATTGAAAACTTAGCTGGGATGATTCCTTTCTTTGAGTTTTCTGTTGTGGAAAAGATTTCCGTAGATGCTGTTAAGCAGAAGTTTCTGTCCATGAAAGTTGACCACATGAAAAATGTTGTAATTTTCTGCAAGACGGTATGTTTTCGTTTATCTTGGTTCAATTTTTCTTTTTTAAACTTTCTCTACAGTAGGTATGTTTTTTGTTTGTTTGAAGAGAGTGTTGCATTTGAATGATAATAGTAGAGAGAATTGGGTAGCACCTGTTGCAGAAAGATGGTTGGTTGACTCTCGTTTTGGGTGGTTTGTTCATGTTATGAGATTATTTTGTTTGCACCAATATCAAATGCATAGGCTAAGATGCTTACATAAATTTCTGTTATGGTTTAGGCGGAGAAATTTTATATTTGTTACATATAAGCTCAGAACCTGACATTTTAACTGTATAATAGTACTGTCTCTTACCAATGTTATGGCAATTGCTTGGTTTCTATCAGAGTTTTGAGGCTGATGGCTTGAGGGATCACTTGGCCAGTTTTGCTGAGCAGTTGAATAAGGCGAGGCAAATGATTTGTCCTCCTGATGCAAAACGATCTAAACACGGAGGCTTGCTTCCAACTTTGCCAGAGGTTGTAGCCAAAGAACATAAGAGGCTTCTTGCTCGGAAATCAATTATTGAGAAGAGGAAAGAGGAACAAGAACGACAGCTTCTTGAACAGGAACGTGAGGAGGAGTCTAAGAGGTTAAGACTGCTTAAAATTACTGAAGAAGCAGAGCGAAAGCGGCTTGAAACTGAGGTTGAACTGAGGAAAAAACAAAGACTCAAAATGGAAATGGAGGAGAAAGATAAAGAAGAAGCTCAGGCTATACTTCAGGAAGCTGAAAAGCGCTTTAAGAGAAAGGGTAAAAAGCCCATAATAGATGGGGTAAGTTGAATCCTTCAATCAATTAAGGTATTGGTTTGTTTGTTATGCTAATGCTAGCTATGACCTCTATCTGTAGGGTGTAATTTCTAAGAAAACCTTGATGGAGTTGGCTTTGATAGAACAACACCGGGAGAAGCAGGAAATGGAGAAAAAACTGCAGAAATTAGCCAAAACCATGGACCATTTGGAAAGAGCAAAGAGAGAAGAAGCTGCTCCGCTTATTGAAGCTGCATATCAACAGCGCCTAGTGGAAGAGAGGGTTCTTCATGAGCATGAGCAACAAGTATGTCTATTTGTACTCATGCAAATACTTGTTTTTTTTTTGTGCATATTTTTCATCTCGCGTTGGAGCAAAATCTTCATTTGTTATTTTTTATTTAAAAAAGTTTATTTCTTGTATTAAGTTCTAACTGTTAGACCTTGGTTTGTTGCAGCAAGAGGTTGAACTGAGCAGACAGCGCCATGCTGGAGATCTCAATGAAAAAGAGAGGCTTAGTCGAATGATGGGTCATAAAGTTAGTATCATAAACTCATATGCTACTTTCTATGTCTTGACCATCGTCAATAAGGACGAACTTTTAACAATTGATGTTATTTGTCATCATATAAGTCAGAATACCAATTATTAAATTTATCTGGTAAAAATACTACTGATGTTGGCACGTGATTTACTTTACAGGAGATATATCAAGAGAGAGTTGTCAGTCATCGCCAGGCAGAATTTAACAGATTGAGGAGAGAAAGGGAGGAACGTATATCTAGGATTTTACAAACCAGGAGACAGGAAAGGGAGAAAATGAGGAAGTTGAAGTATTATCTAAAAGTTGAAGAAGATAGAAGGCAAAAATTGCGTGAGGAGGAAGAAGCTCGTAAGCGTGAAGGTAATCATTATTATTTTGTTTTCCTGGGATATATAGAAGCCTAAGCTTGTGTTTTATTTTTCATGTTTGTATTGAAAGGATTACACAAGACTTGTTAAAGCGTCTATGTAATTAAATTCCACCAAAGCAGTCATGATTTTGTTTTTAATACCATCCTTGTATTTCATTCTTTCTTCATTAGCAAATGTTTGTTTTCTGTGGAATCTGTGTATACCATCTTTTACAAAATATAGTCTCCATTTTGTATTTAGTTAACATGTATGTGGTGTTTTTTGAACTCCAGAGGCTGAGAGAAAAAAGAAGGAACAGGCTGAACACCAAGCAAAATTGGATGAGATGGCAGAAAGGAGGAGGAAAAGGGAACAAGAAATTGAAGAAAAAGCTGAGAGGGAAAAGAGGGAAGCATTACTGGGCAGACCAACTGAACCAGCCATGAGGCCTTATGAGCCTCCTGCCCGTCCATTGGAGTCTCGTCCTGCTGTTGCTGTTGCTTCTGCAGTCCCAGCCCCCGGGAAATATGTTCCCAAGTTCCGGCGAGCAGGAGCTGAAACCACAGCTGCTGCTCCTCCAGAAGGAGATCGTTGGGGCAACAGTGGCAGCAGGCCAGATGGTGACAGGTGGGAGCGCGGCACCTCATTTGGCGGGGGTTCAAGGTCATCATCATCATGGTCATCTTCCAGGAATTCCCGTGATCGTCCTTGATTTATTAACCTTGCCATTGTGGCCTTCAGAGGTCTTGCCTTATATTGTGCCAGTTTACCTGATTTTTGCTCTAGTTCTTTATACACTCTAATCAGTTTGAGTTCTAGAAGAATTCTTTTTGATACCTGAGTTATCATTTGTTTATCTTCCAATGCTTATGGACCTCCTTGGTACTGTTGAAGAGCATATCAACAAAATGTTCTACTTATGATTCAGTTGAATTGGACATGGTAATCAAAATTTCATGCCAGGCATGTATTCCCGACCTTTTTGTTTTCTATATATTACAGACTTATTCTCAGTTTAGTTCTCTATCGAAAATAAAAATGTTTGCACTAGTCCTGTTTTATGAAACTTGTTTTCTTTCCAAGACTTGTTATTATGTATGTTTGCATGCCATTCAAATGCTTGTGTGCTAAGAACTCTGTTATGCATACTGATTGCATGTTAAATATTAGTCTGGAGTTTCCAAAATCATGCAGCTGTTTGGATTCAATTTGGGGTTTGTTAAAATTACGTTAAATTTATGATCTTCCAAAGAAAATATAGTAGATTTCATGATCAAGTTGTTCCATCATTATTAAATTTTTGGATTATTGTATCTGTCTTTAGATTAAGATCTTTTCTTTATCATTAAATAAATGAAAAATTCTATTTGAAGATAATAGATTTTGGATCCGTGACTGAGTTAGGCAACTTATTCTAATTATGTACCAAGTCATTAGAGATGTTTTTAGATGGAAGAATATAAGCTTACATCTTTATGGCAAATAATTAGGGAGATTCATGAACGGTTAATTTTAATAGTCAATCCATAACCAGTATCTCCCACTAATTGATAGAAACTCCCACGAATTTATTTATTGATATCATATCTAGCGATGAAAGCTGAAGAAACACAACTTTATTGATTTCATTTCGAGCCCATGGAGTATGCCTCATCGCACACAAGTTTACAAATTTATTTCATATGTAACGACCAACGCTTAAGAAACACAGTTTTATTGATTTTATTTCGCGCACATGGAGTATGAGTCATTGCACACGGTATATAAATACATTTTTTTACGGGGAAACATTTAGTTCATTTCATTATGGGAAATCTCTTGACTCTCCCAACATCTCTTTAGATGCTTTTATAATCTCTTTGCTCATCTTTGTCCTCATACTATTTTCTCTTTCTTGTGGTTGTCCGAACTCTCTCTTTGAGATATTATGTTGGAAACTTTCTTGTTTTTTACTCTTGACCAATCGATATGTGATGCTCTCACATGACTTATTATCTTTGCTCTCCTTTTGATTGTTTCATTCATAATAAATACTTTAGGTCGAATAGTAAAGTCCTCTTCTGAGATAACTTTACTGTTTAAGCGAATCTTCCTATTTGACTTTCTAATAAATTTGTTTTATTTGAGAACATGTCAGCCATTCTTATATGTGAAAGAAGTTTGACGAAAAATCTAAGATGAATTTACCCTCTATATTTATCTTCCTTAGGCCATATCTCTGTACACACCCTCAAATCCTCTTTACTACGGTCCCTGTAGACCCCTCCTAGAAATAATTTATCTCCTTGTTAGTATGGAATTTAAAATTGTGTAGCATGGCCAAAATATGTAAATTTTAACTTTTTTAATTAGTTGCCAACATAATGTTAAAAGCTGAGAGTTAAGAAGATAAATTAATTATTTTTATATGATTTTTTAAAAAGTGATGTAAAAAAACTATTTAAAAAAAAAGGTTATTAAAAATTGGATTAGTAGGAAAGGATGAGGAGAAAAGGATTATACTATTTTAATTCATATATTTTTCAAGTTATCACATAATGGATACGTAGGAAATTACATATTCTATAAAATTAGGTTTGATATTATAAGTACATGGTAGGTTAAAGCGAGTGTATAGGCATTTCTACATTCTATGAGGTTGATTATTCTACGATCCCCTTTGTTTTATTTTAACCACGCGAGTGTTAGAACCTTGCAGAATCTTTTGTAGTCCTAGATGACCCAAATACCAAGAGGACTTGTGGCTTTAGTATCACTTCACTGAGATAGTATTGTTTCATCCCATGTTGTTGTTTATCTTTTTAAATGACCAAGTTTCAGTTAAAGGAAAATGTAAGATGACTCGATGAAGAAGACTTTTCTTTTATTTTAGACATGTTGTATATGTATGCACATCTGATGTAGCTAATGTGAATTCACGTACTTATGTCAGTTGTATGTTATTTGAAATATCAATATCATCCTTTTTAATATCCTAGTTATGATATTCTAGATTCTATCTGGTTAGAGATATTATAGTTGGTTTCAAAGCAGGTCGATCTTAAACTCAACCATGAAACATCAATAGTTAATCATTTTCGTCTTTGTGTGTGTACTGTCTACATTATTTCTATTGTCATAATACTAAACATTGAGTATGATCAACTTAATATCTATGTACGTGATAAGCATGAATATGATTGAACTACCACGGGGACAAGGAAGGCCGAGTTCAAATCATGCTCAGAACATAGAATCCAATCAAGGTGTAGAAGGTGACGAGGATTGTTGGGCATAAATGATGCACCAAAAGCAGCAACATCAGTTGCAAAAGCATAAAAAATTCTTGATATTGATGATGTAGCAGATGCATGGTAGTCAATAGCTGCAACCTCAACCTTCTTTGCAATGGGTGGGGAACCAGAACTTTCGGGACTTCTATGAAAGTGCAATCACAATATCGTATGGCATCACTTACGTGTTTTGATGTTTTTGTCAATTTTATATAGATACTTTTAATACTTGCATATTTGAATGTGATTATACTGTCACATGCTTGTACTTTACTCGTTTCATACTTCATTTGTAATTGTTTCAACTATTGTGTTGTTGTACCAATAACACCATCCTTACTCAATTTATCATTTTATCAGGCGTAACTTGAATCATAAGTTAAGTCTCTTGAATTTGTTTTTTCAGTCATTTGATTCGAATCAAGTGCAACACATGATTCGAATTAGAAGCTGTGTGAAAAATGGTATTTGGCTATAAAACATTTGATTTGAATCAGAAGTTGAACATGATTTAAATCACAACCTCTTGCGATCCGAATCAAGTGCAAAAATTGATTTGAATCAATTGAAATTCTAAAGCTTTACTTTTGACTCTGTCCAAATTGATTTCAATTACAGTTTTCACTTGATTTGAATAAGCTTCAAGACTTATTTTACATCCTTTATTTAAATGATTTTTTCTTTGATGAAAATAACAAGAGAGTAAAACCTATGGAAAAACCCATAGAGGCAAAGAGTGATTTTTTTATTCTATTCTTAGTGTGTCTATATCTGTTATACATTAATTTTCCCCTAAGTTCTTCTATCATTCTACATTCTCACAATATATTAAGATCACACATTTGAGTTGCTCGTATCTTCTACTTTCCCATACCTTTAAGTTTGCCTTTGAGAGATCACCAAACATCTTGAATTGTGTATTTTGTATATGTGTGTTTCATGTTTACTAACCTGTAATCAAAATCTAAAAATATATATGTGTTTCCTTTTATGTTTTGTATATTGTAGGTATAGATCCAAGTGCATCTCTCTCACCTCCTAAGCGAGGGCTTTGAAGATTGATTCTTAATCAACTGACTATTCATTGTACTTTAAAAGCTTGATCTTCAAGGATATAATCCTAGCATCAAAGTTCTATGATTTGATAACTCCCTCAACTTCATTTGGTAAAATTTGTCTCAAAGTTAGTGGTTGGATTCATCAAGAAACCTCATATGTTCAAGTGTTTATTTCCATGCCTTCTCCAACAAGTTTCATCAAACAACGAGTCTTATAATTAAGTGCGCTTCAATATAATATCATTTAAAAGTCTTATGTGATTCATCATGCCTTAATTTGCAAGAAAAATTTAAAGGATTCAAAGTTGACCCAAGTGATTTGACCTAGTTTGACAAGTCCTTGATTCTATGATCACAAATGCATATCTCTCAATTTTCAATATTTTGAAGTGGTTCTTTTTTCTACGAACTCTTATCATCATGTATAATAACTTATCTTCACATGACAAGAGCCAATTATATTTGGAGAATCATCAAAAATATGAAAAGATTACAAGTCCTTTGAGAAAATCATTGAAATCTTTGACTTGACTTAAAAAGATCATAACTTGGTCAGTTTTCATCTCCTTGAGCTCATTCCTTTCCTACAAAATTTTTGAGGATGTCTGTCACAACTTTGACTCAAAGTGCAAGATCTAAAAATGCTTGGAAAGTTATGGAATTAAAGAAAACATTATAGGTCATCTAAGAATTTTTCAAGAAATTTTCATCAACTTCCGAGGACCACAACTCATTCATTTTTTATTTATTTTTGAGTGATTCTAATGCCATAATTCTATTTGAAGAGCCTGCTTCATTTTATCATCAAGGATTAAGAGTTAATTTTGAGTTGAAGGCTATGTAACTTGGCAAAACATTATAGATCACTTTGAGATTCTATACTTGGAAATTTTTCTAAGTATAAATTTCAGTGAGTTTTTTCAGATTTCAAAGGAGCATAACTTTTTGTTCAGGTCTCCAAATGAAAACTTTCTTGGCACATTGCAAATCATATGAGAAAATCTGTCAATCCCAAAAAGAATCATAGCATAAAGCCTCATACATTGTGTGTCCCATGGTTTTGAAGTCAACACTTTGAGACTGGAATTTTTCATACAAGTCAAAAGTGCAATTGATTAATATGACTTCTAATCATAAAATTGACACACTATTTCCACTTAAACATATTTAACAAAGTTGTCTGGACCCATTAGCACCTTGAAACACATGGTTTGAGTGAGTTTTGATGATCAACAAGTCGCACTTCTCATGTGCAACCAGGCTCACACGAATTCCTTCAAAACTTCATCATCTCACACACTTGAGGGCTTCATTCATTTTCCTACAAATTAAGGAACCTATTCCTCTCATTCTACAAGCTTTAGAGAGCCAAAATCACCCTGCCATATTCTCTCTATAGCTCACAATTCTGAGAATTCAAATCCATTCCTTGATCTATTCTTCTTTAGTGAACTTTAGTGAAACTTCTCAAAGCAAGAGCAAGAAGAATCATGCCCTATTTAGCTCAGACCAAGTCAAGTTTTAGCAACTTTCAAGTGAATTTCAACAGGTAGCTTCTCTCACCTTTTGTGAAATTTATTTGCATAGACTTATAGTCCTTTCATCCTTGAAGCTCATGCTTATTATGATTTTGATTTTCGTTGAGAAATGATGTTTTCATTGTGATTTTAAGTTTGCTGTATCTCTAATTTCGCTCAAATATCTCACTCATCTTTGAGTGTTAATTCAAACTAAATACATGGTTGAATTGGCGTTGAGAAGACGAGTAAGATGATACCGGTTTGATCCATTTTTATCACCTTCAAATTCCTGCAATTTCTGGCCTCCTGAGGTTGAAGATGATGAGTTGGAAAGCTTAACCAATGAGGGAGCGACACTCATTTTGTTTTAACTGGTCTATTTAAATTTGACCATGTGCATTACTTGCACTAAATTCCATGGTGCACTTTCAATGTTGACCATTGGATCTGACTACTTTAATTAGTCAAATCCATCCAACACACTACATTATTCAAATTTTATTTTATTTTCTGATTTTTTGTTTTAAATTGTTTTAAACTTCACAAATTCATGGGAAATACATTTAAGTCCAAAAAATATGAAAAATTCACAAACATATTTTGTTCAATTTATGATCTAATGAATATTTTTTCATTATTTTTGAATAATATTTGATATTTTAAATATTGTTTGAGATGTTCTTTTGTTTTTAATTGGTTTAAAAATATTTTTAGACCTTTTAAAATTCTGAAAAAAATCATGGAATGATCCAATGATAGTTTGTCAATTTATGGTGACCTTGTTTGATTTTTATTTCTGACTTTGCTATTTTTTAAAAATGATTTTTGGTTTATTTTCACTTGATTTTGTATTTTTAAAATTAGTTTTTGGCTTCCAAAAATTATGAAAAATTGTCAATACTTCTTGACTTGTATTTGACCTATAGCAAATTTTTGGAGTTTTTATTTGGTATTTTTATACACTTTGTGTATTTCATCAATTAATTCCAATTAATTAACCATTTAAAAATTGTTTTTTAATTGTTTTAATTACATTTTATTTTCTTTTTGTGATTGCTTCTGACTTTTTGATATTTGTTCATACCTTGGGTCAATTTCCTCAACCTCATTGGATCTTGGTGTTGATAGGTTGAAAAATCAAATCCATCAAAATGGACGAATGTTGTTGATGATAATTGAATCCATTTCTTGATTTGCTTTGAGTTTATGGTTCCATTTTGACATTCCCCTCCCTCTCAACCTCACCCCCTTCTTCTTTTCCTTTTGATCAATTTAAATAAAGAATTTGAATTTTAAGTTCATATAAGCTTATGGATAGTTGAAAAAATGTTCTCCATGACTTAGGTCTTGATCATCTTTTGTTTTTACTTGTACTACATTATTTTAGGAGCTTGATTTTTATCAATGTCTCTAACATATATGGTACATATATTGCTATTGACCGCCCTCAGATAGGTGCGACTTCTACATAAGTCCATTTACGATTGCTTAACATAGCGCTAAATTTGTCCCGAATCAGAAAATGATAATATGTGGCTCAAACTTTAGGTTTGAATGTCCAAGTATGGTTGGTTGATTGTCTTGGGTCCAATACCCATGAGACTTGTCGTTAGGAGGTTCTGATTTTATCAATTCTCTAATGAGTTTTCATTATTCTTGTTCCAAGACAATCATTCAATCATCATTGATCATATTTGTGACCATTAACTTCTAACTTATTAACCATTAAAGATTAACTTTACTTTATGCCTTTATGCTTATGACTTTACTTTTATGCACTTTTATATTTAACATTTACATCTCATGTTATCTGTCTTTTGCTCACTTGAGAATTTACTTTGTGTTCTTTTATCTTAGCTCACTTGAGCTCTTTTTCTCTTTTGAAAAAAACTTAATAATCAACTTGAACATTAAAAGACTTAAGACTCTTTATGGATTATTGGTTACTATCTGTAGCTTATTGGATTTGTATACCTCTTGGACTTAGGATTAGAAGCCTTGATACTCTAAGACCTTGAGACCTTTGGACCTTGTGTTGCTTTATTATTCTTCTTCTTGTGTATTGGGAAATCTTTTGTGTGCAGGTGTTGTTATATTGGCCTTAGGTGATTTATATGGAACATGGCTCAATATTGAAAACCTTGCTTTGGGTTTTAATACCTTGAGTTTCTTTGATACTTCCTTACTTGTGATGATGATTGATATGCTCTTGGTCTATTCTGTGCTTGTGGCTTTAATCCAAAGGATGATAATTCTATATTGACTTCATTATGTTAAGTGTCGACTTCTTGTTTGGTTAGACCTTTCCTACCTTTGATTTTACTTTGTGCTTTTGGATAGTCTCTTCATCTCCTTCCATCTTCTTAAATTTCAAAATCTTTTCTCTTTTTTTCAAAACTCTTCTTATTTTTAAACTTGAACAAATTTCATTATAAACTTGGACTTAGGTCCATGCATTTTCAAAACTATCTTTTTCTTAATCAAACCTTAATCAATATAATCATATTTTAACATCTTTTTGAAAGGCTAAAATCATTAACCTCATTCAAACTTTTTGTGCCTTGGTGCATTTTTCCTTTAAACCTTTTCAAAAAGTTTAAGACATAAGTTTTTTCTTTGAGTGTTTGCAAATCTCTCCACTTTAACAAGCATGGTAATAGTAAAGTAACTTTCCACTTGTATGATAAGACATGCACTGTTGAGTTGGTCCAGGCTATAAGTTCTTCATATTTAAGTTGAAACAAGTTCTCTTTTTACCATGATTGTCAGAGTTTATTGGTTTTTCATTCAGATAAGACAAAATGTCATTTATATTAAAACCAATTATAACAAACCAATTTTATTCTTTTTTACCCGAACTACATGAGTTTTGATTTCAACATTGCACATTGTTGATATGAAGGCCTAGCGCTCATTGAAAGCTTTATCAAATCAAAAATTGTAAAAAATACTTCTTTTCTCACTCCACAATCTCATTTTGTAAATAATTCTTTTTATCCAAATACACAGGTTTTCAAAGAAGTTCCTGCGGAGTATCATAGATGTTTAGGATGATAATACCCTCTCTTTGCATAATAAACCCCTTACCTTGATCTCTATTTTAGTTTGGGTTTTATTCGTTCTTTTCCCATTTCTTTTGGAAATAATAAAGTAAGGTAGCGACTTTCACTTTGTAAGTTAAGTTAATTAATAACTTAGTCTCAATTTTTTTCCACTACAATACCCATCATCATGATTCTTTCTATTATTCATTAGAACAACATATTGATTATGAATTTATTTCAAATTCATTCTCCTTTTTGTTTCATCTTGTTCTTGATCTATTTGTTATTATGTTGAGTGAATTAGAGAGGGGGAGTTGATTAGTCTTGATACATTATTCGTGATTAATAAATCTCTTGATAACAATCAAAGCCAAGACCCATTCATCTAGAAACTTGAGAGAAACTTGTGTGTGTGTTCTTCATTGATCTTCATCTAAAACTTTTGACTAACACCTTGTGTTTGTATATTCTTTGTAAGATATTCTGGTATTGTTCATCATCTTCATCCTTAGTCTTGTTCCATTGTTGAGGTCCTTCATCTCTAAAGATTGGGTGTTGAGGGAGACTAGTTGTACATTAGGGCATCTAATGATTTTATGTGAAGTTTATTGTTTGTAACGTGTGGAGGTATCATTTCTTGAATGCAATTTAGTGTTTATTGTTATTCATCAAGAATAGAGTTTCCATTATAATCCAAGGGAGACTTTCCTGAGATTTAGTATCAATTGTCCGTAAGGAGGGGATGGAAGTTGTCCATGTTTGACAAAGTTGGATAAAGATTGATTGCAGACAAAGTTGGGAGTTGTCCAATTAACACTTGGCTATGGTATTCGATTAGATAAGATATTGGTGGAATTAGGTAGACTCTCACATACAAATACTTGGAACAAAATTATTATGGATAACGAGGTTATTGGATCAAGATCTTTTAGAGATCTTGTTTTCTGTTTGCAGTTAAGTATTTGCATCAACAGAGGAAATTATAGTTTGATAGTTGGTTGTAACCAAAATTCTTGTAAACAAACTTATCAAAATAGTGGTATATTGTGATTATTCTCTAATGGTTTTTAACACCATTGAAAAGTGGAGTAGGCAATGCAAGGACGAATGCCGAACCACTATATATCTTTGTGTATATTTTCTTTTTTCCCTTACCTCTTTTAATTTTCTAATATTCATCATTTTGCTATTGCATTATTGCATCATTATATTTAATTTATTCATCATTTTGAATTTAAATAATGCAAGATGCATATAATGAATGATAGGAATTTATTTGGAATAACACATACCATATAATTTATTCAAATGATAAAATATTGACTTTTTAGTTGACTTTAGGTCGAATCAACTTGGAATGAATGAACTTTGCATGACATATGATGCATGTAGTGTATTTAGAACATTTTTGAAATTTCAAATAAGGTAAAACTTGACCTAACGCAAATGGTATGCAAAAATGATTTTGAAAATCTCAGGACAAAATTAGAGTATGACACATTCATCTGCATTGTTCATACATTCATGCATCATCATTCAATTTTTTCTATTTTACATCATATATTAAAATTATCTTTGCATTCATATCAATTAATTTTGCATTCAATTTTCTTTAAGCATTTGCATTAAAATAAGCTCTACTTATTTGCATACATATCATTAAAGTCAAATTTTCATGTGAATTAAAGTGCTTTTCATCTCCTAAATGAATTGAATTTGAAAAGCTTCATTTTTCTTCAATATTTTTCAAAAATTTACCTTTTGATTCATATCAAATGTTTTTTGAAAATGTTTGAGGCTGCTGGTTTTGATTCGAATCAAAAGTTACACATAATTTGAGTCAATGTCCTTTTTCTTCCAAAAATTAGCCTGTGATTTGAATCACAATTTGAAAAGTCACGCTTTATCAGAATACCCATTCAATTTTTCTCATTTTTATTTTCATTTTCTCATTTCATTTCTCTAAACCTCCAAAATCCCTTGATCCAAATTATCATATAATCATATATCATCATCAATCATTATCTTATTCTCACCAATAATCATCTATCATCATCATCTCAAACTTAACCCATTTGCTCATTATCATTAATGGCTTCTCACAACCCTCAGAAGAGTTTCACTAACAAGCAAGAGAGAAAGAGACCCATGGTATCTTCTTCTCCTCCACCAGTGCCTAAGAAAGCAAGGACCAAGGTTCAAGCAAGCAAGGTAACGCCTGATGCAAAAATCAAGAAGAAATCATCCAAGGGTAAAACTACTGAAGCACTATGTCACAAGCTAAAACATCTTCTCCCTGAGGATAGTTTATAGGTTTACCAAGATAAATTTATGAACAAACCTATTGACCCTGAGTACTATGTTAATGCTTCTTCTGAAACTGAATTGTGAACGAAATTTTTGAAACCATTTTTTCAAGAAAAATTGTTGAAGTTTATTGGTCTAGATAAGAAGTATAATCCCGATTATGTGAAAAGGTTTTACTATAATTTGGTTGAGACTCCTGCTGGTATTGAGAGTAGATTTAAGGATAAGGTTGTTAAGTTTACTTATTCAGATTTTACAAAGTATATTGATCTGGTTTCTGGTGGTGCCGACATATTTGTGAGGTTCCCTGACTATGATAGGATTTCATATGTTCTTTCTATCTCAAAATCTGTTTGTGAAAAACCTGCCATGTCAAACTTTGGCATTAGTCAAGTAAAGTTTGATATGTTCTTGTTGCATTGAATTATTGTTAAGATTCTTTACAAGAAACCAAAGAACTGAGGAAGAGCTGATGATATGATATGTACTTGATGTGGATTCTTATTGATAGTTATGGACTTGATTAGGTAAAGCTTATTATCAATATGATGTCTCAATGCAGAGACAACAAGAAGAGTCCATTGTTCTTTTCTTCTTTTGTGCAGCTAATCCTTGATATTAATAGGGTTATGTCAAAAAAGGAAGATTTGACAGAGGCACTAATCTTTTTGGATTATGGTAGTGTCCAAAATGAGATACTACATGGACACTTCATATGATTCTTATTATTACCTTGAGAAATTTGTCCAAAAGGTTTATGATGATAAGATTGTGTAGCCTTCTGGGAGTCCACCTGTTAAGGCTACTGGTTCTTCTTCTTATACTTGAGGTTCTCTGTCTGTTGAGTTGAAGACAGTCAGGTACATCTGAAGACTGATTTGAGGACTAAGCTGAAGTCAGAGATTGAAGCGTCTAAAGATCGAGTGGTTGCTCAAGTGGAGTATGTCAGATCTGCTATAAACCATATGGGTAGATAATCATGGTGATGGGTATAGACACACTAATAAAAGAAGACAAAAATGATCCTTCTGATCTTGATGTTGATCTTTCTTTCCCTGTACTTGATGACACCACTACCACTATTGCTGCTAATGTTCCTATATCTAATGCTGATGCATTTTCATAACTTCTATTTTTATTCATAGCATATCATTAGCATTAACATTATCATTTTGGATATGTATGTCATTTTGGCTGACTGGTTGACTGTATTTTGATCACATTTGAATATTTTAGATTATGTATCTTGTGACGAGTTTTAGTCACATATGTATGATATCTCTGTGATTATCTATGCTATATGTTTCTTGACTATTTCTCTTAAATTACATATTTTCTATAGTTAATTTCACATGCGATTTAATTGGTGCTTGTTTAGTTCATGAAGTATGACATTCCATTTTTACCCTTTACTCTATCTTGGATTTTAATTGTTGCGTTTTTTCTCTTTAGTATTTTCTATCTTTTTTATATTTGTAAAAGGGGGAGAAGGTGAAGAAGTGAAAAACACAAGAAGGGGGGTTGAATTGTTGAAACTTGAAATCAAATGCAGACAACACGATATTTTTATCCTGGTTCGTTTGATCTCAAACTACTCCAGTCCACCCGTCAAGGTGATTTCGCCTCTCTCCAACGAGGTCTTAATCCATTATATTCAACTGAATACAAATCTGCTTTAACAACTGCTAAAGCCTTCTTGAGTCTAAACCACAGACCGGTTTCTCAAGGAAATTCTTTCTTACAGATAAATGAACAATATGTGTGTTGAATGTTTTCTGGAAAAACTATATATCACAACTGTGATAATACACAAAATGAAGCTTATGTAGAACTAACTTGCTAGAACTATAGAGTAAGTAATTTGAGAGCTTTAGCAAACTGTATGAGTGAGGATGAAGATGATTGACTTTAGGCGTGTAGAGTATTGTAGAGCATTAGCCAATTCACTTCTCACTGATTTGTTTAAATACTTCTTGGAATAGATACGTTGATGCCAATAATTCCATTTCAATGCCCATTACGTTCTTTCCATATTGAGAAGATCTTTGTCTTGGAATAAAGCCGTTGGTAATTAATCTGCCTTGAATGCAGTACCGTTGACACTTCAGAATGTTCTGCTTGATTAAGATCAGAGTGTTCTTGGCTTTAGGCTTATTCTGATTGCTTCTGAGTGCTGATGACATTGATGAGATCCTGATCAGAGTCAGAGTGTGTTGAGCGCAAATTCTGTTCATCAGACTTCAACGTAAGCATATGTAAGATCTTCTGGTTGACATCTTCTGATGCTGATGTTGATATTCTGATGCTGATTCCATCAGAGTTTCCTGTAAATAAACAGCATAATTTTAAGTAGCATCTATGTCAAATATAAAACTCATAATTCATTTAATCTTGTATTTTGTTATCATCAAAACTCTAACTGAGGGTTGTAGAATCAAACTATGTTCTAACAATCTCCCCCTTTTTGATGATGACAAAAACTAGATTTTTTCAATTAAAATAAAATGATGAAAGTATCAGAGTTTAAGAATAGAGAGGAAACAGTATCAGAGCTAATCAGATAATGAGAAAAAGTTATCAGAGTTGAGAGGGTAAGAAATAAAAAGTATCAGAGTAAAGATGAGAAAAGCTCCCCCTGAGTTGATTATTCCCTTTGATTCCTTGAGCGTCAGAACTTTATTGAACCTTTCTTTAAGCATCCGAATTTTGCTTTTATCAGAGTTCTTCAGATTCTTGTACCTGTAAGCTTTTCAGAACAAATGACTTCAAATATTTAAGAATGTTAGAATGTTTGAGACTTTTGTCTCAGTAAGCCGTTATTGAAAAATATCGTTCTTTCTCCCCCTTTTTGTCAGCTATCAAAAAGCATATATAAACAGAGTTTAAAATGATCAGAGTAAAAACACGTTTGTATTAAAACAGAAGCAATGATAGTTTAGAACAAGTAGAAATATTACAGACAAACATAAGAAAACAGGGAAAACATAAGAAAAATCTAAGAAGAAGAAGGAAGTCGTGTGAACAACGCTTCCAACATGCTCTTGATTTGTTCACTGGTTTCGTTCTGCTTGGCTACCATGCTTGCTATACAATCAATCTTGATATCCTGCTTGTCCATCCGTTCATTCATCAGCATATCTGATCTCTTCAAATCCTCCAGAGCTTGTCTGTCAACAAAGGAAGCTTGAGGATCTTCAGATACAGACTGCTTCTCAGAGCTTTCTGTAGCTTCTTCTGCTTGACCCAAGTCTTCATCTTGAATAACCTGTTCTTCTGCAGCTTGAACTGTAGATGCTGGACGCTTTTCAGACCAAGGCTCACTATCAGATGGAGAACTTCTTCCTTCAGCACCTTGCTCAGAACTGGACCTTCCATTTCCTTCAGCAGATTGCTGAAGTTCTGCTGAACCTGTCTATAACTCTGGTCTTGTAGCTTGAAAGTTTCAGCGCATACCCATCTTCTGAATTGAGTCCAGAGATGATCTGATACAGCAGGATCAACAACTTCTAGAGTTGCTTGTTTCAAAGAAGATATCCATTTTTGCATATCTGATTCAAAATTCAAAATGCTGGAACCAACATCTGGTTGTTTCGGTTTGGGGATGGCAGTTTTCTGGTTTATTGCAGCAAGGCGTTCAAGGATTGTTAGATCAATGACTGTCTTGCTGTGGTTTTCTGTATTTTTCTTGGGTGAGGGAGTAGGAGAGTCAGAAATAATGATTGGACTATGTGGGGAGTTTGGAGGAGTTGTTTTTGGTGAGGATGGTAGTTGAGGTATGTTAACAGTTGTACCACAAGGCAGTTGAATGGCCAAGGGTTGTGGTTCAGGGGACTCAGAGGTTTGAGCCTCAGAGTTTTGTGTCTCAGGTTGTGGAGTTTGTGCGTGTGGAGGAGATGGTGGATTATTTTCTGGTTGGGGAGAGGAAGGTTGTGGAATTTCTGGTTCTGGTATTGGAGTGAGGGAAGTTTTTGGAATGGGTGAGAGTGGAATGTTAGGTTGATGAGAAGTGGGAATTTCTGGTATTGGATTTGGATTTTTTGTATGGGGAGCGGAAGAATGTTGTTCAATATCAGACAGAACTTGTGCAAGTTCTGGTTCTGGTATGGTTGTAGTGTCTGGATTTTGTGGTTTGGAGCGGGATCTTCTGAGAGTTAATGACTCAGAAGGGTCAAAGTCTTCAAAATCTTCAAAGGTTTGGGGTGTTGGGATATCAGATAGAATTGGAGTAGGAATGGATGTGGAAACATCACTTGAACTTAAAACAGATACAGAAACAGGATTACCTCTTTTCTTTGGAGTCTGTTGTGATGATCCTTCTGGAGTAACTTTTCTCTTCTTAGTCTTCTTCAGAGCAACCTCTGGTGCCTTCTGCTGAAGATCTTGAATGTTCAGATTGGGTGCTGTTCCATCAGCTTTGCACGCATCCAAGTATCTCAGAACTATTTGAGGCTTGGAGTCAATCTCTGAGAACAAAGGGAAGTCGTCCATAGGAATTCTTCTGCTGGAGATTTCAGCAAAAGGAGTAACGCTGGGCTCCTTCTTAATGTTCTCTATCAGCTTCATCTTCTTTAGATTCTTGGCATTCATCTGCTTACCAACAGAAGGTTCCAAGGTGCTGATCTCTTGTGCTTCTGTCAAGTGCTCAATCAGCCTATTCTTAGTCAGAATATCTGATATCAATCTGCCCAGGGGTATCCAATCCCTTTTAGTGCGTTCTTCTTCTCTAGTCTCCTTGACGCTGGTTCTCAGATGGTTGAACAGAAGATGAGCTAGATTAATCTTTACCTTCTGATTGATAAAATAGATCAGAAACTGCTGATCCATGTTTATGTAGTCAGGAGAACTTGTGGGCTTCCTGTGATTGAAACAACCCAGAATAATCTTTGCCCAAATTTTGTGCTTATCTTTCAGATCCCTTATCTTGCTGGAGGGAAGCCCCAGCATGAAAATCTGCATGGCAATAACAGCAACATCTGAGCACCTTTCAGCCATGTCTATACAGCGAATGCCTCCACCATTGTATCCAATCAGTGTTGCAATCAGCTCTTCAGTAATCACTATCTTCTTCCCCATTATGTAAGAAGTGACTTGGTGATTTGAGTAAGAAGCGTGAATCCAGAATTCCTTAACCAAGATAGGAAAAGTTGGACCCACCAACCTGTCAAAATACCTTTCCCATCCTTGAGCTTGAATCTCTTCTGATAAATCAAAGCCATTTTCCTTCAAACTGTTGAAATCCACTATAATCTCTGACAGAACTTCAAGATTCTTGACTGGAGTGAGTAGAGTTCTGAGAGGAACCTCATATTGCTCAGTTGATGTGTCTTTCTGGGAACCAAATGAAGGATTGCTGCTAGAAGCCATGTTCACACGAGTTCTTGAGAAAAAAAATTGAAAGGGTTTTCTTGATAGAGAAGAACACAAACACAGATTATCAGAAATATTGCTTGAAAACTAAAGTTAGGGTAAACGTTGTGAAAGGTGTGAATGGTGTTTAAATAGGTTTTGAAAAAGTTTTTGAAAACATAAACGGTTAAGAGAGAGAAAATAAATCATGATTAATAGCATTAATTGATTGCTGATTTTAGGGGATTTAGGAAAGATACTTAAACGGTTACCAGTGACATATGTCTCAATGGAACCAATCAGCGCTTTGCCTTTTCAGAAGCGTGAACGCGTGTTCAGCCTCAGGAACCAACTGATGACTGGATGACACTTGTTTGCTTTGAGTGAACATCACTTCTATCCTTAAACTGAAGAGCTAAGAGCTTCATGGATAGATCTGATACAATTTGCATTTCTAAATACTCTGAAAGGAGATTGATCAGAAGTTCACAGAGTAATAAACATAATTCTGAAGGTTAATATATAAAATTAAAACAGTTTTATTCTGGACAGAGCTTCATGCTGAGATGATTCAAAATGAAGTTGAACCTATCTTGAGAAAGTGGTTTTGTAAAGATATCAGCCCATTGATGGTCTGTATCAATAAATTTTAAGTTTAAGATTCCTTTCTGAATATAGTCCCTAATAAAATGATGTTTTATTTCTATATGCTTAGCCCTAGAATGCAAAATTGGATTTCTACTTAAGCAAATGGAAGAAGTATTATCACAGAGTATAAGAATGTTACTCTCATAAATCTGGAAGTCCTTAAGTTGACTTTTCATCCAGAGCATTTGTGTGCTGCATCCAGCTGCTGCTATGTATTCAGCTTCTGCTGTTGATAGAGCAATGATGGATTATCTTTTGCTGGACCACGAGATCAGAATTTCTCCCAGAAACTGGCAGCTTCCAGAAGTGCTTTTGCGTTCAACTCTGTCTCCAGCAAAGTCAGCATCACAGTAACCTACTAAGCTGTAATCACTAGATTTTCTATAAAACAAACCCAGATTAGTAGTACCTTTCAGATACTTGAAAATTCGCTTAACAGCTGTTAAGTGAGATTCTCTAGGATCTGATTGGAATCTTGCACAAATGCATACACTGAATAATATATCAGGCCTTGAGGTTGTCAGATAAAGAAGAGAACCAATCATACCTCTGTAGACTTTCTGTTCTACCTTTTTGCTTACCTCTTCTCTTTCCAGAATGCACATGGGATGCATTGGAATCTTTGATGGCTTACATTCTGAGAGATCAACTTTCTTCAGAAGTTCTCTGACATATTTTCTCTGATGAATGTAAGTTCCTTCTGGGGTTTGATTGATCTGGATGCCCAGAAAGAATTTTAGTTCCCCCATCAGGCTCATCTCAAATTCTGCCTGCATACACTTAGCAAATTCTCTTCCCAGAGAGGGTTTAGTAGATCCAAATATTATATCATCAACATAAATCTGACAGACTAGAATGTCATTCTTAATTGTCTTACATAATAAGGTTGTGTCCACCTTCCCTCTGGTGAATTCCTTTTCTAACAGGAAGTTACTTAGTCTTTCATACCAAGCTCTGGGAGCTTGTTTCAGACCATATAGTGACTTCTTTAGTTTGAAAACATATTCTGGATTTTTTGAGCTTTCAAAACCGGGGGGTTGGTGCACATATACCTCTTCTTCTATATAGCTGTTTAAGAATGCACTTTTGACACCCATTTGATACAGAGTGATGCCTTTATTAACAGCAAAAGAAATTAAAAGTCTGATAGATTCTAACCTGGCGACTGGAGCAAAGGTTTATGTATAGTCTATCCCCTCTTGCTGACTATAACCTTGTGCTACCAATCGTGCCTTGTTTCTGACAACTTCACCTTGTTCATTCAGCTTGTTTCTGAACACCCATTTTATTCCAATGACGTTGAATCCTTTTGGTTTAGGAACCAGATCCCATACGTCATTCCTGGTGAATTAATTCAGCTCCTCTTGCATTGCTAGAATGCATTCATTGTCCAGAAGTGCTTCATCAATAGAGGATGGTTCAATCAGAGAGACAACTCCCATGAGGGATTCTTCAGAGTTTCTGAAGCTGGCTCTTATTCTGATTGGATCTTCCTTTCTTCCCAAGATTGTTTCTTCTGGGTGATCCATGCTGCTTCTGGATGGTCTTTTTTGAGGTTGATCAACAGAAGATGTTGGATTGCTTGCAGTGCCTCTTTATGATGTTGAGGGAGTGTCTCTGTTAAGAGCTTCTGATGACTTGTCTTCAGTACCTGTGAATTCAACTTCCATACCTGCAAGTAATTCATTCTGCTTTGACTTTTCAGAGTCAAGCTTATCATCAAAACGAACACTGATTAATTCTTCCACAATCAGTGTTTCTGTATTGTATACTCTGTACCCTCTTGAGCGTTCAGAGTATCCTAACATAATACACTTCTGTGCTTTAGAGTCAAACTTGTTCAAATAATTTTTAGTATTCAAAATAAAACAAGTACATCCAAAAGGATGAAAATACGAAATGTTGGGCTTTCTGTTCTTCCACAATTCATATGGAGTCTTTTCCATAATAGGTCTTATGGAGATTCTATTCTGAATGTAGCACGCTGTGTTTATTGCCTCTGCCCAGAAGATCTTAGCAACGTTAGTCTCGTTGATCATGGTTCTGGCTATTTCTTGCAATGTTCTGTTCTTTCGTTCTACAACTCCATTTTGTTGGGGAGTTCTAGGACAAGAGAAGTCATGCAGAATGCCTTTGTCATTAAAAAATGATTCAAAATCTTTGTTTTCAAACTCTCCACCATGATCACTTATGACTTTGACGATTCTAAGATCCTTTTCATTCTGAACTTGGTTACAGAAGGTGACAAACACAGAGTGTGACTCGTCCTTGTGTCTTAATAACTTTACCCATGTCCATCTGCTATAGTCATCTACGATTACTAACCCATACTTCTTGCCACTGACTGAAGCAGTTTTAACTGGTCCAAATAAGTCAATGTGCAGAAGTTCTAATGGTTTAGAGGTAGAAACAACGTTTTTTGATTTGAAAGCAGGTTTTGCAAACTTGCCTTTCTGACATGCTTCACACAGAGCATCTGAATTGAACTTCAGGTTAGGAAGTCCTCTGACCAGATTGAGTTTTTTAATCTGAGATATTCTTCTCATACTAGCATGCCCTAATCTTCTGTGCCAGATCCATTGCTCGTTGTTAACAGACAGAAGACATTTTACATTCTGACTTCTCAGTTCAGAAAGTTTGATTTTGTAAATGTTGTTTCTCCTCTTTCCATTAAAAAGGATGGTCCCATCTTTCTGACTAACAACTTTACATGAATTTTGATTAAAGATTATATCATAACTGTTATCACTTAATTGACTTATGGATAACAGGTTATGCATTAATCCATCTACTAATAATACATTACTGATAGAGGGAAGATTTCCATTACCTACGGTTCCAGAGCCAATGATCTTTCCCCTCTGATTGCCTCCAAAACCTACGTGGCCTCCAGGCTTAAGTTCTAGACTTTGGAACATATGCCTTCTTCCCGTCATGTGTCGCGAGCAGCCAGAGTCCAGGTACCATGACTGGTGTTTCTGCTTTGCTGCTAAAGATATCTGCAACATGTATTATTTTATCCTTAGGTACCCATATTTTCTTGGGTCCTGATTTGTTAGTTTTACCAAAACTCTGGTTGAATTTTGGTTTGACAGAATAGTTGCTACTAGTATATTTGATGTCGTGTGTGTGCCCATATACAAAGTGTGACTTAAGAGGAGTTCGTTTAATAACTAAATCCATGGCATTCTTTGGTGTAGGTACCTTACCTTGGTATCCTATTCCCTTTCTGCCATTTCTGCTAACTCCATAGATCATTGAAGCCATCTTGCTTCTATCAATGCTTTTAGCAAGAAACTTCTGAAAGCTGTGATCATACTCCTTGATGATCTCATCAGCGCTACTGGGAGTTTCAATAATTGTTTCCTTCTGAGAGTTTTGTAAAAGATTTTCTAATTTTGAAACTTTATTTTTCAACTCAGAATTTTCCAACTTGAGACTCTCAGTTTTATCAGAGTCAGAAGCAAGATCCCTTTTCAGGTTTCTGAACTTGACTCTGATCTGCTGATATCGTTCCAGAATCTCATTAAGGCTTTCAGCAAGTTCAGCCTTAGTAAAATTAATAGCAAAGTCAGGAAATACCTCTTCTGTGTCTGATTCAGAGTCTGATTCAGAAGCTTCACTGTCTTCTGATATGTTCACCATGAGAGCTATGTTTGCTCTCTCATCATCTGATTCTGAGTCAGCTTCATATGTGTCAGAGTCATCCCATGTGGCCATGAGACTTTTCTTCTTTTCCTTGCCAAACTTTCTTCTAGGCTTTTCCTTCTGAAGCTTTGGACAATCACTCTTGTAGTGTCCTTGCTCGTTGCATTCATAGCAGATGATGTCCTTGTTGTTTGGCTTTCTGATTCCTGACGAGCTTTCAGATCTTCTGTATCCAGAGGTGGGTTCTGACCTTCTGTATCTGGAGGAGGATTCGTTCTGGTTCTCAGATCTTCTGGGAGTCCTGAACTTTCTTTGCCTCTGCTTCCACAGTTGGTTCACCCTTCTGGAGAGGAGGGACAATTCATCATCTTCTGATGAGGACCCATCAGAGGTTTCTTCAACAGCTTGCAAAACTTTAGAATCAGATTTTCTGTTAGATTTTAGAGCTGAAGGCTTACCTTGCTTCAGAGGTTCATCAGCTTCTAGCTCTATCTCGTGACTTCTGAGGGAGCTGACAAGTTCCTCCAGAGAGATTGTATTGAGATCCTTAGCTAGCTTCAGCGCTGTGACCATAGGCCTCCACTGTTTTGGCAAGCTTCTGATGATCTTCTTGACATGATCAGCAGTAAAATACCCTTTGTCCAGAACTTTGAGACCAGCAACCAGAATCTGAAATCTTGAGAACATTGTTTCAATAGATTCACTTTCTTCCATCTTGAAGGCCTCATACTTCTGGATGAGCGCAAGAGCTTTAGTTTCTTTAACTTGAAGGTTGCCTTCATGCATCATTCTGAGGGAATCAAACATGTTCTTAGCAGTGTTTGTGTTTGATATTTTTTCATATTCAGAGTAAGAGATAGCACTGAGAAGAATAGTTCTGGCCTTGTGATGATTCTTGAAATCACGCTTCTGTTGATCAGACATTGCTTTCCTGTCAATCTTCTGGCCATTTGCATTTACTGGGTGCGTGTATCCATCTGTCACCATATCCCACAGATCAGCATCATGGGCTAGAAAGAAGCTTTCAATTATGTCTTTCCAGTAATCAAAATTCTCTCCATCAAAGACTGGAGGTTTGCCACTGAATCTGTCTCTTTCTTCGTTGTTGTCATTGCTGATGTTGTGATATGTTCCTGCCATAGTGTTTTTCAACACTGGATCTTGTACTGACACGGTTAAGTGTTATGAACTCAGAACCAGGTGCTCTGATGCCAATCGAAGAAGTGAAAAACACAAGAAGGGGGGTTGAATTGTTGAAACTTGAAATCAAATGCAGACAACACGATATTTTTATCCTGGTTCGTTTGATCTCAAACTACTCCAGTCCACCCGTCAAGGTGATTTCGCCTCTCTCCAACGAGATCTTAATCCACTATATTCAACTGAATACAAATCTGCTTTAACAACTGCTAAAGCCTTCTTGAGTCTAAACCACAGACCAGTTTCTCAAGGAAATTCTTTCTTACAGATAAATGAACAATATGTGTGTTGAATGTTTTCTGGAAAAACTATATATCACAACTGTGATAATACACAAAATGAAGCTTATGTAAAACTAGCTTGCTAGAACTATAGAGTAAGTAATTTGAGAGCTTTAGCAAACTGTATGAGTGAGGATGAAGATGATTGACTTTAGGCGTGTAGAGTATTGTAGAGCATTAGCCAATTCACTTCTCACTGATTTGTTTAAATACTTCTTAGAATAGATACGTTGATGCCAATAATTCCATTTCAATGCCCATTACGTTCTTTCCATATTGAGAAGATCTTTGTCTTGGAATAAAGCCGTTGGTAATTAATCTGCCTTGAATGCAGTACCGTTGACACTTCAGAATGTTCTGCTTGATTAAGATCAGAGCGTTCTTGGCTTTAGGCTTATTCTGATTGCTTCTGAGTGCTGATGACATTGATGAGATCCTGATCAGAGTCAGAGTGTGTTGAGCGCAGATTCTGTTCATCAGACTTCAGCGTAAGCATATGTAAGATCTTCTGGTTGACATCTTCTGATGCTGATGTTGATATTCTGATGCTGATTCCATCAGAGTTTCCTGTAAATAAACAGCATAATTTTAAGTAGCATCTATGTCAAATATAAAACTCATAATTCATTTAATCTTGTATTTTGTTATCATCAAAACTCTAACTGAGGGTTGTAGAATCAAACTATGTTCTAACAATGTATAAACTGGATCAAGCGCCTACCACTGCGCTAAAAGCAATTGCTTGTAGCCAAGGTGCTACTCTATTTCCTTATAGAGAATCCAACAAGGGGCCTACCTGGCCCACCTAACACACCTGTGTAGGAGCCCATGGGGGGATGTTAAGCCCTTTGAATCCCTAAGGTTGACACTGGATATTTTAATCCAACAGAAGGTATCGAGATATTATCAATTTTCACGTGCATTAAGTGTTTAATGTAGGGGGAGCTTTACAAATTTTACAACTCCGGCAAATAAATGTACACTAGTTCATCAGACTCATTCCATTCATAAAGTTCCAAGCTACGCATTGAATAATAGATTAACGATAATATCTTAAATTTTACAAACATAAAAAGGGGGAGATTGAAAGTGAAGTCACTATATCATATGGTATCACTTATGTGTTTTGATGATTTTGTCAATTTGATATAAATACTTTTATTACTTGCATATTTGTAATTTGATTATATTGTCGTGTGCTTGTACTTTATTCATTTCGTACTTCACTTTGGCTATTGTGTTGTTGTACCAACAAAAACCCTCCTTACTCAATTAATAAGAATGTTTTATCTTTGATAGTGTGTCTTTTTTAGCCTTGATAGTTTCTACTTTGCCATTTTATCAGGCGTAGCTTGGATCACAAGTTAAAGCTCTTGAATTTGATTTTTCAGTCATTTGATTTGAATTAAGTATAATACATGATTTGAATCATAAGCTGTGTGAAAAATGAGATTTGGCTCTGGAGTATTTGATTCGAATAAGAAATTGAACATGATTCAAATCACAACATCGTGTGATCCAAATCAAGTGCAAAAATTGATTTGAAACAATTGAAATCCTGAAGCTTTACTTTAGGCTCTGCCCAAATTGATTTGAATCATAGTTTTCACTTGATTTGAATCAAAACTTCAAGACCCATTTTTCATCCTTGATTTAAATAGCTTTTTCTTTGATGAAAGTAAAAGGATAGTGAAGCCAATTGAAAAACCCATAGAGACAAAAAGTGCTTTTGTCTTCTATTCTTAGTGTGTCTATACCCATCACCATGATTATTTCTCTTCTTCACTAGAACAACATCTTGATTATGAATTCGTGTCAAATTCATTATCCTTTATATTGCATCTTGTTCTTGTGCAATTTGTTATTATGCTGGGTGAATTAGATATGGGAGTTGATTAATCTTGATTTGTTGTTATGATTAATAAATCTCTTGATAACACCTAAAACCAAGACCCATTCATCTAGAAACTTGAGAGAACCTTGTGTGTGTGTTTTTCATTCACCTTCATCTAAAACCTTTGACTAACACCTTATGTTTGTACATTGTTTGTGAGATATTTTGGTATTATTCATCATCTTCATCCTTAGTCTTGTTCCATTGTTGAGGACCTTCATCTCTAAAATTGTGTGTTGAGGGAGACTAGTTGTACATTATGGTATCTAATGTTTTTGTGTGAAGTTTGCTGTTTGTAACATGTGCAAGTATCGTTTCTTGAATGCAATTTGGTTTTTGTTGTTATTCATCAAGAATAGAATTTCCATTATACTCCAAGGAAGACTTTTGCGATATTTAGTAACAATTATCCGTAAGGTGCGGATGGTATTTTTCCATCTTTGGTGGAGTTGGAGAAAGATTGCGAGGGAATTATCGTTTGATAGTTGGTTGTAACCAATATACTTCTAAACAAAGTTATCAAAATAGTTGAAGAACGTGATTATTTTCGCATGATTTTCAACACCATTGAAGAGTGGAGTAGGAAATGTGAGGACGATTTCTAAACCACTGTATATATTTGTGTATATTTTCTTCTTCTCTTACCTCTTTTAATTTTCTAGTACTCATAATTTTTCTACTGCATTATTGCATTGATTGTATACCATATAAGTTAGACTTTGCTTATAGAGATTTAATGTATAATCTTAGGTCTGTGGTTTATCAATCTTATTAAAGTATCATGAATTCAATTGTATCTTGATAGAACATATATGCTAAGAGTTTTGAAATATATTTTTTTAAAGCTACTTGAGTTAACTTGTGTTATACTTGCATTAAAAACAATCTAGTGTATAGTGAACATCATGTATTATTTCATATGGCTTAATTCATTAAGATGCTTCCAAACTCTCTTATTTTTGTATTTTTCTTTCATGCTTCTTAAAATATCTGATTTCGTACATGAGACCTACAATGTTTTTGAAATTTTATTAAAGGGAAAATGGTCTATTCAACCCCCCCTTCTACACCTCTTTGTGTCCATATTCTCACCCATAATTTTACTGGATGAATCTGCTAGATTTTTGTAGGAAGTCTTACTCCCTTGATGATGCAATATTGGCTCAAAGGAATTGATCTGTTTTTTCAAGTGACCCCATGTAGCGAGGAAGAGAAGATTTAATTGGAGAGGGAACAAGAAGGACAAAAATGAAAGGAGTTTGGTAGATTCAACCAACAATTGAAGCCAAAGGGCTCCCCAACAAAAGGAAAATAAATTTAAAGTACCAAGCCAAGTCAACCACCCCAATTCCATGCTTGTAAGAGTTATGACTTAGAAGAGTGAAAGACTAGAATAGAGATGCCCTACTGTGTGAAAAAAGTAGTCTTCTCCATGTCTTCAGGCGCCATTTTAATTTGGTTGTAACCCGAGAAGCCATCCATGAAGGAGAATACTTTATGTTGAGCATTGTTGTCAACCAATACATCAATATGTGGTAGTGGGAAGTCGTCTTTGGGGATTGCCCTATTTAAATCCCTGTAGTCCACACACATATAGACTTTACCGTCTTTCTTCGGCATTGGAACAACATTTGTAACCCATCAGGGATACGACGTCACTGCCAAGAAACCTGCATTGAACTTTTTCATTACCTCAGCCTTGATCTTTTTAGACATATCAGGACACATGCGACGAACCTTTTGTTTGATCAGAGAACAACCCTCTTTCATTGGCAGAAAATGAACTACAATGTCAATATCGAGCCCTGGCATGTCTTTATATAACCAAGAGAATACCTCAACATAGTCGTGCAACATCTGAACCAATCTGCTCTTGACACTGCCTTCCAGGTTGGAGCCGATCTTAACTTCTTTCTTATCTGCCTTAGTACCCAAGTTTATCACTTCGACCGGTTCTTTGTGCGGTTGAATAGCCTTTTCCTCTTGTATCAGGAGTCTGGCGAGTTCTCCAAGTATCTCATAATCTTTTTCACCTTCATCTTCAACTTGGTAGATTGTATTTTCGAAGTCATAGACGGCAATAGCAAAATTGTTGTCAATGAGATCCGGAGTGGATGTGGATCTACAAATGTGTGTATGCATGTAAGGTCACATGGCTATTTGAAAATGCAGTAAAGTAAAAGAAAGACAAGGAGCACAAAATTTGAATGCAAAATCGTCCAATGTTTTCATTAAATGAGCATATGATATATGAAATGACAAACCCTTAAAAAATGGACCATTGTGCCTCGGGCAAGGCACAAGGTTTAAAGTCATTGTTTTAAATAAAAATTATACAGACAAACTTCTTAAAGCAATAAAAACAGGAAATAACAATTACTCCTGGCTGAAGGAGATTGATATGAAGTCTTTGGCTTTCCAGTTACTGAGTCCATCGTCAGTAGTTGGGAATATCCAGTCGTCCAAGTCACTATAACTGTCAGTGTCTTCCAGAGCATTGACTTCATTGTTGCTAATACAGAGAGGTGGTCCTCCAGCGCGAGCACGACAAACCTCTTTCTGAGCCTTTGAAGTGAAACCCAACCCAAATTTGTAAAATTTGTAGGCGATATCAGTAAGTTGTCCCCACACAGTGCAACCTCCATCTTCTACCATAGCCCTAGCATCCTTCAAGGAAGCCATTCTTGGTGTGTCCTTAGCAATCTTAGGAGTATCAGGCATAGCTTTAGCAACAACAACCGTTGGATGGATTACTTCAAATGCTTGGCAGGGGGTTTCAATGAATTCACCATCCATTTCAACATATTTGAAAGAATTCAAATGACTGACCATATATTCTTCCTCTGCCCCATCAATCCATGGGCGTCCGAGTAAGCATGAATAGGCCGGGAAGATATTCATTACATAAAATATGGAGTTGAAAATGTGAGATCCCACCTTGATCAGAAAATCAAACTCTCCATGGACCATCCTCTTTGACCCATCAAAGGCTCTTACCATAATATCGCTGGGTTTCAGCACCATCCCGTCACAATTCAATCTATCCAAAGCACCTTTGGGCAAAAAATTTAGGGAGGACCCATTATCTACTAACACATGCGCCAGGGTGGTGCCTTTGCATTCAATAGATATATGGAGAGTCTTGTTATGATTGTTCCCCTCCAGAGTCAAATCTGTATCAGAAAAGCCTAAACCATTATCAGCAGTTAGGCTTGCAACACAACTCTCAAATTGATCCGCAGTGGTCTCTTGTGGTACATGGGCATTCTTCATAAATTTCAACAAAGCTTGGGCATGTGCTTTGTAGCATAATAACAAGGACAACATGGATATTTTTGAGGCTGTCTGCCCCAGTTATTCAACTATTTTGTAGTCACTTTTTCAAATGATCTTCATAATTTGTTCCATCTCTTGTCTAGATGGGTCTTCAATTGTAACATCTTTTGAGGGTGCCTCCGTCAGGGCAGGCTCAGTTACTTTCTCTTTACCCCGAGCATCAACAGTTTGCCCAACAACAGGAATATAAACAGGTGTTGTAGTAGTTATTAGAGGAGAGATCTCCGGAGAGAAGATCCTCCCTGTCCTAGTAACTTTACTAGTTCCGACAATGTTTGTAATTTCAGGCTCTTTATTTGCAGTAATCCATGGCTCTTGCTTGACACCATGATAATAAACTCCTGCCCTATAGTTCCAGGGCACAACTTTGTTATAGGAATATGGGACTGGCCCCCATGTAGTGATAATCATGGGAGCCACTCTTGGCTCAACTGGAATCGTTATAGGGCCTTTAGAGGTAATCCTAATAGGAGTGTTTGAAATGGTCATTATGGAAACATCTTCAAGTCTCAGCTCTTGAGGTATACTTTCAGACAAACTCTTCATGGACAGAGTTTTCTCGAGCAAAATTTCATGGCTATCAATCAGGTGTTGAATACCTTTCTTCATCCACATACAACCATTAGTTTGGGAAGCACAATGGTAATAATTTTCAAGGCAGCCCAAAAATAAAACGACTCTTAACAGATTCTTCTTAACGGTCATCAAGGGACTAATCTGCAACTTTCAATAACCAAATCTTCATAAACAATCCACAACTTTAATCTTAATGATAAACCTTCAATTTCAGAAGCGCATCATCATCATCACCATAGAAATTTCAAATTTGCAACATCAATGATTCCGCAACCGAAATCTTTATCTCCTGCATCAACGAAAAAACAACAATATCAACATCATCATCATTGTTTCAAAATTTTCCACCACACGAAGAAGTGTTTGCAAAAACCGGAAGAAGCATAGAAGGAGTGGAAGAAAAAGAGCATTAACTAGGCTCAAGCATACCTGAAGAACTTTCGTCAGAGCCGTCGTAATTACTGCTATAGAGGTAAACCGTTCTCTCATTCCCTGATAACAGCATGCATAACGAACCTCCCTGATCATTTCCCCCATCATTTCATATTGGGATCGTGCGACGTTGCTGTTTATTCCTTGATCCACTACCTAGGGTTTTCAAAGTTCCAGTTAGAGCGACGGACCTGTGGTTGTTGATCTGAGAAGAAGGCTTGAGGAGTTGAGATCGTGCCGTTTATGAACAAGAGATCTTGGGTTGTGTTATCTGAAATGACACAATTGTGACTCTATCCAAGATCAAAATGCACTATTTTTTCTTCTTCTCGTTAGATTTTGTTTTATTATAAATTGATAAAAGTACTAAAAATCTAAATATGGATTTGAGTTGGGAATGGCTGGGCCGAAAGATGAAAGGCCATGCACTGGGTTTTCTAAAGCCCATTACTTTTTTATGCATATATAACATTGCAACAAAATGGTTGTTGGATCCTCTTTGTTAGGCTTAGTGCCTTTCTGATCCACACATCTGAATCCGTATTCGCACCCCCTTGTTCATGTTTTTTTTAGATTTTTCTATAATTCTCTTTTGTCAATTTTCGCTAAATAGAATTAGTGAATTTTAAGAGATGAAAAAGATTATAAAATTGATAAAACTTATTAGTATTTTAAATGATATAGGAATTAATTCTTTAGTTTGATAGAATATTGCTATGATAAAAACAATAAAGAATATTAGAATATAATAGAATTTTTCTAGAATTTCATTGTAGAATTTTGTTTAGAATTTTCTATTATTGATTATGCTTAATCACCATCTTGTTACTTGAGACTTGTGATTCACCTTTTCTTATTGAGATTTGAGTCTTATATAGCTTGCGTGAAATATTCTGGGTTTCTTTATTTTGGTTGCGGTTTTTGTGGATATTATTGTTCGCTTGGTATTATACTGCTTCCAATTTATCTGTCTGCATTTTAATGCTTTCTAGATATCTTGAGAAGTAGGATCATAAAGAGCATGCACTCGAAGTTGCTGTTTAAAGACCTGTAGCATGCATTTCTCACTTGTTTGCTAATTGTGTTTGTGTTTCTTTTCATGGATTTATGATCGATTATGTTACTAAATTAGAATGAGATAACGACTTCAATCTTTTGTATGCTCCCTCAGTATCACTCAATTAGGGTAAATTTCGAGCTAGACATAAGGATAATTACTTATGCATGCTAACATAGGGTAGGGATTTCACTTTCCATCCTTTACATATGGCCATCATTGTATGACAATACTAGGTTAGAGATAGGTTAGTCTCCCTTAGATGTTTTCTTCCCATTTAGCATAATTGCTTTTAAAAATAAAACCTCATTTTCTTGGCAAATGTATAAAATATGCTAAACATACAAAAATCATTTTCATGGTAACAAAAACACCAAACAATCCATTTATTTTCTCCATTCAACTTTTCTCTTCTAAAAACATGTTGATTCCTTTCCACTACAGTGCGTGAGTCTCCAACGATCGAGCGACGATGGAATTATTGAATTTAACATTGTTCATTTAAAAAATAAAAACAAACAAAAATCTGTGAGCCGGACTACGATGCTCTGATTCCTAAAAAGGGATACGTAGGCATCTGGTCACAGGGCTCCACCGAACGAAAATTTGTAAATATTTCCTTCTTTTCCCCGTGTTTTCTTTGCATGCATTCCCTCTTTGAATTTTTTTAGATCTTAAGCATTATATTGAACACACCCTTGTTGCACCCCAAAATTTACCCTCTTGATTTAGGCTTATGTTTCATCATGAACATCATATTGCATTACATTCATACTTTGTGATGGGATCAAAGTACTTTGATCATCTAGCCTTCCTCAAGCTTTGCAGGTTGGTTGCATTGACAAGTTGCTCAAGTAGAATCTTATCATCTAAATCCCAGGATCTTTCAAGCTCAAAAGTTTTTTGCATATCTCAAGATGTTTTATTCATCTCTTTGAGTCATCCGAGGATTGAAGTTTGTGTTTGATTATAAGGGGAATCACTCTTTAGATTCACCAGTCAAATTAGGGTTTTTGTTTGAGCAAGGCTTTTGGCCAATGTACAAGTCTTGATTTGGGGAGCTACAACATCTCATTGGTATTTGAAAAGTCTTTGCACAAGGAATTGGTCATGATGCCCAGAGGATTTGAAGTTTTGAAGATGATTCATCAGTCTCCTAAGGTGTTGACCAAAATTAGGGTTTGAGTATTATCAGGATTTCTTGAGAATTTTGAATTGAAACTTTGCACATGGCCTCTATACATTTGGAAGATCATATGTCTGATGTTTTGATCATCAATTTTGAAGGGAAGTGGATCAATTGATTCAGAGGGGCAAAATTGTCATTTTGGTCAAAATCAGTCAAAGTCAAGGTTGACCAAGTGAATTTTTGGCCAACCAGCAATTCAAGGATGTACTTTTCATATTTCAAGTCCATTTTGATCATTGGATCAAAAGGATTGAGGCTTGGGTTGAAACTTGTTCATGAAGAAACCCTAAAAGTTTCTAATTTTGGAAAATAAGGACTTAATTTCAAAAATTCATATCTTATTCAACTTTGATCAAGAAAATGCAAGTGAAGTATGCTTGGAAAGCTAAGAGAATGATCTTTCACCTCCTTTTGGTCTCATGTCCAAATTGGCAAGAATCAAGAATTATGGTCTTTCAAAGTCACAAAATTATAGGTCATTTTCCAAAATTAGTGAATTTCAAGCTCAATTTTTAGAAACTTAATGAACTCAATTGCAAAAACTCAAAACTAAGGGATTGTAGATGTTTTCAATACCTTTCCAAATTGTGCTCATTTGTGCCAAAATTCAAAAGTATGAGCAAGTTATGGGCTTTGGAATTTTGAAGCATTTTAGTGAAACTTGACAAATAAGCAAAATGGCCAATTCATGAGAACTCAAGTTTCAGCCTTTCTCTTTGTTTCTAATCCAGCCCATGAGCAATTTGCAACATGCTGAGGCCCATCACACCCACCATTTCGTGCCATACTTGATTTTGTACTTGTCGGATTTGAAAAATCACAAACTTGCCCAAAGTTGCAAAAACTCCAACACTTTTTGATCAGATGGAATTAAGGGCCAAGATTCTAAGCATGATCTTTTGAAGTGATTTGGCCCACAAAATGCATAAGAGGCTAAAGAATGCACGAGCAAATCACCTGATTCTGTACACACTTCATTTTTGGCCAAAATTTCCAATCCTGCCCTCCAACGGCTTTAAGGTCAGGTTTCCACTTCTATGCTCCTATATAAACTCTATATAGGAAGAAGCAAGAGAGGAGAGGTAGGGAGAACGCGCCATTTGCAAAAATTTCAGATATGAAATTTACACTCTTCTTCTGCATTTTGATTCAATTCTCTCAATTCCTTGGTGTTTTCTTCAAAATTCTTGTGGATTCAGCTTCAGTAAAGAGAGTAGATCAAGTTAGCCCCATTTGTTTGCATCTGGAGTGAAGGAGACAATAGAAAACTTTTCGCCTTGAGGTAATAATTCTAAACTTCAATTTCTGAGATGTGCTTGTTTATTGAGGTGTTTGAGCTTGGATTTGTGTTCATTGATGTTGGTGGAATGTCTCTGAAACTTTATAGTGTTTGATTTGGTGAATTATGCATGTTTGAGTACCCTGAAACTTGAGATTCAGATAGATTTTGCTCATATTCCTGACTTAGTTATGAACAGTGTGGTTGGTGTTTCGATTTGATTCAAATTGCAATGTGAAGTATGAAATGCTGGCTTCAATTTGCGCTTGATTTCATGAAAAATGATGTAGAAATGAGTATGCATGATAGATCTGAACATAAGCCCTAAGCCTGAGTGTTGCGCACGTTTTTGAGTTTGTCCAAAGGTTGAAGATGATGTGGTGGCGCTGTTTGATTGGTCCATTTGAATATTTGGCTTATTTGAATTATTTGTTTTATTTGACATTTTGTTTGATTTTATTTTCTGATCAAAACATTTTAAAAAATCATAAAAAAATTACCATAGGCCAATAATATTTTCTAGTATTTTTCATATTTTTTTTTTTGGAATTTTAAAACTGTTCTGATTAGTTCAAAATTTTATAAGTTTAAATAATTGTTTATTTAAAGATTATTCTTATTTTAATATTTCTTTGATCCAAAAATTCCACAAAATTTTTTTTAGACTCACAAAGTAATGTAAAGTTTGATTCTGAAATTGGTTTAGCATATTTTCTATTTTTGATTAGAATTTTAATTTGAGAGGTTCATTTTGAATTTTTGCTTTGTAATTTTTATTTTAATATTTCCTTTTATTCAAAAATTCCCCAAAAAATCGTGTAAGCTTGTTTTTGATCATAGGATATAAAAATATTTTCATTTTTGACTTTTTGTGATTTTTGGCTAGGGTTTGCATTATTGCCCTTAAATAATAGTTCAATTATTAATTGTTTGTTTATTTTTTATTTTAGTATTTCCTTTAATTCAAAAATTCCACAAAAAATCAGGGATGTATGTTTTTAGTTCTAATATTTTAATATAATTTTGGGTGGGCATTTTTATGACTTTTTGATCTAAATATTATTTTGATATGTGAATATTTGTTAATTGAATAATTGTTTGAATTTAATTTCATTTTTGACTTTTCCTTAATTCAAAAAAATGTGAAAAATATATTTTCTAACATTTAGGGTTTCTTGGTGATTGGTATGACCTTGGTTTAATTTGTTTGAGTTTTGATCTTACTTAATTAATATTTAAGATTAAAAGTCAAAATTTAGGGTTTTGTTGCTTATGGTGCAAGTTTCATTTTCAAAACCACTATGACCTGGATTTTCAATAGAATTCAAGTCTTGATTATGGTTCATGAATGTATTGAGGATTTGAAAACCATCTATCTTGATTTTTTCAACTTGGTTTGACCTTTTTCCACAAATTATTTTGAAAACTTGTCTAGTTTGGTAGTTTTGCCAACTTGTCTTGAACTTTGGACTTCATTTGGTCTCCTCTTCAATCATTCATGAACTTAGGGCTTACATTCTGACTTCTATACCTTTCAAAGATGCTAATATTTTGTTGTTGTGAAATATGGACTCTTATTTCCATTTTTGATGTAATTTTGAAGTGAAGGTACCCAATTAATGTTTGCATATCTTGTTGCAATTTGTTTGATGGTCAATGAACTTGAGTGAGGCCTATAATTGGGAACCTAATGATCATGTTGATTCTGATTGTCCATGTTAACTCAAGCCATTTCATTTAAATGCCTCATGTTTGAATGTTTGAACCTTCTAATGCATTATGTGGGTTTCACCTTCTATTGTGCATATGAGTTGTGGTTGAATTAATTGTGCATGATTGAAATGTGTTTGCCCCTGACCTCCATGACCTTTAATTGTATTCTTTCCAAGATCCCATGATCCTTGATTGATATTCAATTGTCAATTCAATATGGTGATAGAAAGGAGCAACATCCCTCTGATTCTTTTGGCCAAATTGTGCATATGCCTGTTTCCTTTTGTCTATCATGTCTAATGTTTGGTTGTTGTTATCATGTTGTTCTCACTTCATCATGTTACATCCATCCCTTATGTGAATCATCATACAATTTATGAGAATACTAACTTGGTTGTTAAATGTGCGAGGTACTTTGAGGAAGGTTTCCTTTTTTTTTGGTTTGGGGCTATTGTGTTTCACTTTATTTGTGGAACACAATTTATTATATTGGCACTATTCTTGTGCTTGGCATGTTTAATGGTTTATGCAGAATATACATACATGTGTTTGTGAATGCTATACATTGCCCATGGGATTTGTTCATATCTAATAAATTACTTGCATCCTGATGGTGTAATTTCTGACTCGATTTGTCTACTGATGCCAGCTTGCTTGAAGTACTCTGAGTTTATTTTATTCTTGCTCAGTTGCTACAGATAGTTATCTGTTTGGTATTGTACTATTTCCTTTCTTCCATTTTCATTTTTCATAGTTCTCTGATTGCATGATGGGACCTCTGTTGCTGATATATGTTAGGAGGCCCTCTGGTTTTTTGTCTGATACATGTGTTGTGTTTGCTTTTGATCGATGAGTCACTCAATTTAGAAATTGAGATCACCACTTTGCTCTCAGTGCATGTTCCCTATAGGATGTTTATTGCTTTTCTTCTTTAATTGTTGATCGATGAGTGTCTCAATTTAGAGATTGAGATCACGACTTCGCTCTCAGTGCATGTTACCTATAGGATGTTTATTGCTTTTCTTCTTTAATTGTTGATCGATGAGTCACTCAATTTAGAAATTGAGATCATGACTTCTCTCTCATTGCATGCTCCCTATAGGATAGTTTTGTTAAGCTTCCTTTAAGCGTGTTAATTAAGGTAGGGTTTTCCTTTATCCTAAACCTTAGGGTCAACCACTATATGATAACACTAGGGATATGTTGTACCCCAAAATTTTCTCTCCCATTTCTCATTGATTTCTCATCACAAAGCCCTTGGAGATCAAGATCCAGTTAGGGTTTCATCTGCTCAAGACTTCTCCTTGCACTGTTGACCCAAATTAGGGTTTGTGTTTGCACAAAGATGTTTTGACCTAAAATGCCTAAAATGACTTTCTTGCTTCATATTGGACTCCCAAGTTTATCCATATCATGTTTCAAGCCTTGATTCCAAGTTTTGCCCAGTCAATTGGGCAGTTGACCTAAAAATCAACTGTATTGGGGAAAAAGTCAACTGTGGCCAATTGACAGTCAAATCTCATGAAAATTGACCCACATCAACATTATAAACTCACATGGACCATTTGATCAAGTTTGGATCACAATTCCACAAGAAATTTGATCAGATCATCAAAAGGGCAAAATGGTCATTTTTAGGGTTTTGACTGCACAAAGGCAAATTTTGACTGTTTGACCTAGCCAATGGCAAACCAAACTCACATATGGATTCAAGGACCCCATGGAATTGTCTTGACATGCTCAACAAGTTCAAAAGATCCCAAATACACAAGATTGACAGTTGAATTTCCCAGTCAATTGATCAATTTTGACTGTATACTGAAAAGTCAAACTTTGACTTTTTGGTCAAAATCAAGAGTCAAGATTCATTTTTCATCAAAACATGCCAAATCATGAAACTTGTTCACCAAGAAATCAAAAAAATGCAAATTTGGGTTTGAAATAAGAATTTTTCATAACTTAGAATTTTTCTAAGTTATGAAAAACCCTAATTTTTTCCCAACTTTGCCCCACTTTCTCACCAAGATTCATTTGGATTCAAGCAAAAGTCAAAACATGAAAGTTGTAGCTTATTGCATAATCTATAACTTTGATTCACAAAGTTTTCCCAAAAGAAGCTTGTATCTCAATTTACAATTTTTGGAATAAGGGTACTAAACCATTCTTAACTTAGTGAAATTTTGACCTTTTTAGGCAAGGTTTTTACCTAACTTCAAGACTATTTTTCACATACTTCCCCTTGTAATTTCAATTTGCATTTCAAAGATGGATTGTAATACACATTCCAAGATTTCCAAAATGTCCAAGAACTCATCAAACAACCTCATGACTTGAGAGAATCGAATTTTGCAATATGGCAAAAACTCACTTTTGAATTGGCCAATTTCCATGTTCATAACTTGTGCAAATTTTTCAAATCAGCATGCAACTTGATTACATGCCTCTAAACCATCCAACACTCATAAATTTAATGCAAACTCTTTGTGCCAAGACCATGTTCTATGTGTTCAAGCATTGCATGATGGATTAATCCCAAAATAGATAAAGCACTTTAACCATTTTTGCAAAAGTAAGCTTTATGTCAAAATGAAAATCCAAGAAGTACAGATCAAATCCCCTTGGCACAAGTTTAGGGACTAATCACACTGATCAATGCCAAGGTTTGCAGCATGTTATGGGGGCCTCTACCTGTCTAAACACCAACTTGGCTTTTGGTTGCTTAAAGTGTAAGAAATATGGCATAACTGAAGACAACTTTCATCTCAGCAATAGAACCCTTAAGCAAATATTTTGTACACATTCAAGACATCCTAACTGAGCTAGCACACGACTCCAACACCTCCATTGCCCTCTAGAATACAGAACCACCCTCAAACTGCCCAAACAAAGCTCCTACTGCAGTTTGAGTGCCAACTCTCATTCCTTTCATGCATTCTTGCTAAAAGCTCATCAAACACATTCCCTAACATCACTTGAAGCTAACCAAAACATAAAACACGACCTGTAACTCCTCTAGTCAGTTCCACCATTTTCACTTTCTTGTTTTGCAGTTGAAGGTCCATAGCTCGATTCAAGGTCTTTCAAAGCAAAGTAAGCATTGGAATAGCATCACTACACTTCAGGCAAGCTGTACAGATCATCATCTTGCCCTGAAAGCTCCCCCATTGCCAGATACAACTTCAACTGAACAGGTATCTTCTTGAACTTCTAACTCTTAATGTAGGCATTGTTAGCTCTAGGTTTGTGAATAAGAAGTGTTCTACTCATGCCCCTGAATCTGTACATACTTTTACTTTTCATTTATTTTGCCTGAGCTATGAGAATTTAAGGTCTAAATATGGAAGAAAAGTTAGGTCAAGATTTGGGAATGTTGAAATTCTCTCTCATTTCTGAGAGTTAGGATGAGTTCTTTACATATTTAGAATCGTGGCTTGATGATTAACATTTCTTATGTTGAAAGTTTGTGCAAAAAATCAAGGAATCAGGATGTTTGAATTCATGAATAAGGCGCGTGTTTTTTGAACAAAAGCTGTCTGAAGGTTGAAGAAAGGTCTTCATGGGCTGGGCCTGTTGTGCTATTTCTCTTCACACCCTATTTTTTCTTTCATACCCCCTGAGCCCATTTTGTTTGTTTTATTGATTTTTTGACTTTTCTCTTTTTATTCTGATTTATTTTTTTTGCTAGTAATATTAAAAACATGAAAAATTATTTTTACACCATTTTTATATTTTTTAGGCATTTATTTGTTTATATGAACCATTTGTACATAAATAATATATATATACTATTATTTAGAAAAAACTAGAAAAAATAATGCAAATATATTTTATTTCTGATTTTTATTTCATTTTCTCTTTTGAAAACATTTTGTATCAAAAAATATTTTTTTATAAATATTAAATATTATTATTTTGTATATATAATATTTATTTAGTAAATAATAAAGATATTTATATATATTAGTATATTTAGGTAAATAATACAAAAAATATATACATTTTTTATTTTATTAATATTTGACATGAAAAATACTTTTTTATGAATATACTTCATTTTTATTTTATTTTGTACATAATTATTAAATATTGTACACTTTAAATAAATATTACCTTTTACTTAATGAAATTAGGGTTTTACCCTTAAAACACCAAAAACCCCAAAAATATTACTTTTTTTATTTTATTCATCTTATTTATTTGACATAAAAAACACCCTTTTTTCCATACATATAAAAACCCTTTTTGCATTTTGCATCTTTATTTTATTTTCCATTTAATTTATGCAATTAATTATCTTGTAAATATTCCAAAATTGATGTAATAGCTAGGTTTAAATTCCTTGTCTAAATATCCCCCCATTTGAACATTTGTACCCCCCTTCCCATATTGTGTTGTAATAGTTTAGAACTTTATTTTTTGCACTTTAATGCTTTCTAAATATACCATGCTAGAATTAGGGTTTGTATGCAAATAAAAAGAACAAAATAGTTTGACCTAATTTCAAGATAATCAAAGCATGAAAATGGACAACACATATCACACTTGCACCCCTAGGGTATTCCACTTGTTGCCTTCAATAATGGGCCATATTGCATGTTAGGTCTCTTTGGGCAAAACAAACACAATTCAAATGATCATAGTCCCTCGATGACGCTTTCGAAAAGTTGCCTAAAATGATCAAGTCCCTCTCAAGAAAAAAATTGCCCAAAGACACTTAACACCATTGCAATTATGGTCTAAACGATGACCCGCACTCGTCCCTTTCACATCCTAACACAAGATTGTCCACCAAATGCAATGGTGGAACAAAATTGTTAAAAGGGTTAAAACATAACGAAAATCTTTGAGAACTTTAGGGTAGATAGCTCTTAGGTACTTGTCAACTTGCAAAAACAAAACACTTGCCTATTTTTCAAACCACACTTCACAAACACTTTCAAAATAAACTTTCAAAGAAACCTTGAAACATCTTTTCAAAAAGACAAACACCTTTTGTAAAACATTCGAGTAAAGAATTGTTACAATATTAGCCTAGACAAGGCATCTTTTTTCAAAACATTTTCAAAACCATACACAAAGCACCATTTCAAACAATTGAAAACCAAGGCAAGTTGATCTAAGCAAGTACCTAAGAGCCCATGGATAACCATGGATAGAAAGGGTGCTAATACCGTCCCTTTCTATAATCTACTCCCCGAACCCAAGAAAAAAATCTCAAAGGTTTTTGCTGTGCTTTTTAAACCTTTCCTTAGGATAAAATAAAAAGTCGGTGGTGACTCTTGCTCAACCGAAACATTTGCGAAAACAAACGCAAAACCATAGTCAGTTCTCCCACCGTATTACAGAACTGGCGACTCTGCTGGGGATAATTTAAAAGTGGAGTAACCTTAGGGCTTAGATCACCCTCTTGCATGACTAATTGTTTGAATTGTTTGCTTTATATCTTGGCTCTATTGTTTGGGTTTGCAATCCTACACCCGGATTTTGGGAAACATTCATAGATAGCAATACATTCTGGAAACTGTGCGGGGTATACCGACACGGTCGAAGCAATAGCTATATTAGTGCGACATATTTGTGAGTACCGGTAACCCTTGAGTTCAATCAAGGAGAGTACGGGGCCGCTGAGTGATGTCACTAAGCACTAATGACCTAGAACCTTACTTGACCATCTTGGCCTTTTATTAGGGGTAGTGAGATGACCGGCTTTGGTGCAGTCCGAAGTTGGTAGATACTCGATACTACACTCATTGAGGGTTGTTTTCTTGGAATATTTTGGTCGCTAGTTAAGTGGCTAAACCGAAACAATGAACAATGAAAACAATCCAGTGATATTGAGCTCCTTAGAACCCGGTTACTATTTATAGGACAGGTTTTTTAGCCAACTACACTCAAGAGGGTACTTACCTATGAAACCTCATGCAAGCCTGAAACTAGGGTTTGGTGTGAATTGCTTGTACATATGTCTTGTGCATACATCATAAACATCATAAAACATCATATGCATTCACTAACCATTTCAAGGGTTTGGATCTTCATCTTTGTTCTTGTTTTGTAGGTCATGGAAATTCCTCGCAGAAACACCATCCAAGTCAACCTTGTGAGAATTTCTCCTCAACTCAAGGAGCTCACCTCAAGAATTCCGGAAAGCTCATCCTTCAGTGAAAGACATGGAAGACTGCTCAGCCTAGTCAACACCAACATTGAAGAAGACATGATGAAAGTGCTATTCCAGTTCTTTGACCCTCTTCACCACTGTTTCACTTTCCCTGATTACCAGCTGGTGCCCACTTTGGAGGAGTTTTCTCAACTCCTGAGAATTCCTATCCTTAATCAACTACCCTTCAACGGTACGGAAAAGGAACCAAAGCCGGAAGATGTTGCTCGAGCATTACATCTACAACCATCCGACATCAAGGGGCATTGGGAAACCAGAAGCGGCGTCAAGGGATTCTTAGCAAAATTCTTGTTTGAGAAGGCACAAGAATGTTGGAACTCATTGGACCTACAAGCCTTTGAAGAGATTGTGGCACTCCTTATCTATGGGTTGGTCTTGTTCCCAAATCCTGACCAATTGGTAGATGTCAACGCTGTCAAAATCTTCTTGTCCAGAAATCCAATACCAACATTGCTTGGGGACATTCTTCACTCATTTTACACACGAACAATGCGAAAGAGGGGTGTTCTCATGTGCTGTACTCCTCTCTTTGCAAGGTGGTTTATTTCGCACCTTCCACAATCTGTCTTGAAGAATGACCAAGGCTCAAGGTGGTCCCAACGGTTGATGACTCTTACTCACTCTGATGTACATTGGTGTTCTCGGTCCAGAGAAAATGTCATCATCGTCGATCGTTGTGGAGAGTTTCCTAATGTTCCTTTACTTGGAATCAGAGGAGGTATCACCTACAACCCTTGCCTAGCTTTGAGGCAATTTGGATATGCACGGAGGGATGGCCCTCACGACATGTTGATTCCTGACCTAGTTTTTGACTTCGACAACGATGCGCAAGGACTTCGCCAAAGATTCATCAGAGCTTGGGGAAGGCCCAACAAGGTTGATAGCAAGACACTGGGACACAAGAACTCCATCCCTCTTGAGCCTTATCTCAAGTGGGTACGAGCCCGAGCCCAGAGTCTAATGATGCCTTATCCTCATGTTCTCCCTGTGATTAAAGAGCCCATCAAGGAAGGAGAGGTTCCCTACACCGTCCTACATCCTGACATGCCTACATTGTGGGAGGAAATGCAGAAAAGTTGGATTCAGCTCAAGGAAGAACAAAACACTTTTGAAGCTAGCTTCTACGCCAGTGAGAAGAAGGTTCTAGAGCTTACCCGCCAACTCCATGAGCAAGAGGCCCTCAATACCTACATTGTGCCAAAGAGGATGCACAATGTCTTTTTACCTTGAGAAGTTGTTTTTGTAATATTTGGCCCATGGGGCATTTATGTACTAACAAGTTTCTTCTTATTAATATGACGTGCGTTCTTCTTTGTCTGCAACAATTTTGAATGTTCTAAATCCTTGAATGCATTGCATACATAAGCATACCATTCATCATGTGTATAAGCAGGTCTCACTCCAGGTTTCCTTATCTGTCTGCTGTTTATTTCAGTAGGATGGATCTCGAGCAAACAGTCAAAGACCTGCAAGCTCAAAATGCACAGTTCCAGCAACTCCTGACGACCTTGGCTAAAGGTCAGGAGGATCTCAAGACCTTGCTGGGGAATAAAGACCCAGTGAAAAAGAAGAAAAAGAGACTCGGGGTGGCTACTTTGGGGAGAAGATTTGACGGAGAGGCCCGGAGAGTGCTTGAGTTTCCTCCTACTTCTGATGAAGGAACCAACAAAGGAGGTGGGGCTGCGATACCTTCCGAGTCTGATGTGGAAGAAGAGGAGGTCGAAGAGGATGAAGATTACTCTGATCAGCAATACCCTCCAACTGATGATAAATACAAGGGTTTAGAAGACAGGCTAGCCGCCATGGAGCTACAAAGGGTACGGGGTTTGGATTTTGAAGAATTGGGTTTGGTTGCCGGGATTGTGATTCCCCCAAAATTCAAAGTGCCAGTTTTTGTGAGGTATGATGGGCTGTCCTGTCTAAAAATGCATCTCAGGTCCTACGTGAGAAAGATCCAACCCTATACGGCAAATAAAAACATGTGGATACATTTCTTTCAAGACAGACTTTCTGGGGCTCAATTGGAGTGGTTTTATCAGCTAGAGGGAACCAGCGTCCGAAATTGGGAAGACTTGGCCACCGCCCTCTACAAACAATATCAGTACAATTCTGACCTTGCTCCTACTCGTACCCGACTTCAGGGTATGTCACTAGGAACAGGCGAAGGATTCAAAGAATATGCGCAAAAATGGAGGGATTTGGCTGGCAGGGTGCAACCTCCTTTAACCGACCGTGAACTTGTTGATATGTTTCTAGGGACCCTATCTGGGCCATTTTTCAATCATCTGATTGGTAACTCTTCCGCGGGGTTTACCGATTTGATCTTAACAGGCGAAAGAATAGAAGCTGGCATCAAGTCAGGAAAGATTCAGAAGGGTGTTGCTGCAAGTGTTGAGAAGAAACTTTTTAAGAAGGAAACAACTGTGGTATATTCTCAGAGAAGAGCAGGGAAGACGGAGCGTCGGCCAACTGTGGGGGCCGTAATGATTCAAAATCCTTCAAGTGAGCAGCCTCGCTATAACCAGTCCAGACCAAATCAACAACGGGTGGAACGGCCACAACGACAGTTCACCCGCATTAATATGACTCCGGCGCAAGTGCTTCCCCATCTGTTAAAGTTGAATCTCGCCACTATCAAGGAGGCACCAAAAAATGTGAATACGGCCTCTCCGCATTATCATCCTAATGCTAAATGCGCTTACCATTCTGACAGTGTCGGGCACGACACCAATGATTGTTGGGCACTCAAGCATAAAATCCAAGACCTGATAGAGGCGAAGGAGGTGGAGTTTGACGCTCCGGAGAAGCCTAATGTGATATCTTCTCCCATGCCGAAGCACGGCCGAAATGTCAATACCATTGAAGAAGATTTGTATGTGGCTGATGTCAATGATCTGATTACTCCATTGTTAACCATCAAGTTGAATTTGTTAAGGGCCGGGATCTTCCCGGGATGTAAAGAAGACTGCTATTGTTGTTACTCTCTGCCGTTTGATTGTCCGTTACTGAAGAAAGGCATCCAAGGCCTTATGGATAGTCGAAAAATTTTGTTTGAAAAAGTTTCTGCTGTTCCAACCCATATCAAAGATGTCTCAATCATAACCATTCACGCCAATCTTTCCAAGGCCGTCAAAAAGCCTGTTAAGATTACACCAGCTACGAAATCTGTTCCTTTGAAGATAACAATGCCAGGGCCTGTCCCCTATGTTTCTGAGAAGTAGATACCATGGAACTACGGCGACGACGTCTACTACCATGGTATTAAACAAATCGAAATAACTGAAGAAAGTTCGAATGATGAAGAAGCCAGCATTGGTAACATTGCAGGCACGAGCAAAATCACCCGGAGCGGGAGAATTTTTTCTCCAGAGATTTCCCCTCCAAGAGCAATCTTTGGACCCTCATCTGCCGACAAGGTCATCCCTGCACCAATAAAACTCTCTGCTAGAGCCCCTTTGATTGAAGATGTTGTTGTTCCTAGTACTGCCCCTCCTGCCGCTGCTGATAAAGGTAAGGGAATCCAAGATGAGCTCGTCAGGACGAAGGCTCAACCCTTGGTCATCCCGGAAACCTCCAAGAAGGAAATGGATGAGATCTTGAGGATAATCAAAAGGAGTGATTATGATGTGGTAGAACAGCTGGGGCAAACCCCCTCAAAGATCTCCATGCTGACACTGCTACTTTGCTCGGAAGCGCACGCTAAAGCTCTGATAAAATTCCTGAAGGCAGCCCATGTGCCCCAGGAAATCTCTGCAGATCAATTTCAAAATTGCGTGGCTAGCCTGACTGCGGACAATGGATTAGGTTTCTCTGATGCTGACCTAACTCCTAAAGGTAGAAACCACAATGATGCTTTGCACATTTCAGTCGAGTGTCGAGGAACCACTCTCGCACATGTCTTGGTCGACACTGGTTCGTCGCTGAATGTATTGCCTAAGAAGGCCTTGGACCGACTAAATTGTGAAGGGTTGGAGTTGAAGCCGAGTGATATCGTTGTCAAGGCTTTCGATGGTTCGAAGAGAATGGTCCATGGGGAGGTTGAAATTCCCATCAAGATAGGCACTGAGGTGTTTAAGTCTACTTTCTATGTGATGGACATCCGTCCGTCATACTCTTGCTTGTTGGGTAGGCCTTGGATACACCGTGCTGGGGAAGTCACCTCCTCCTTACATCAGATGTTGAAGTATCCTGTCAAGGGAAAGATCATTACTGTCCATGGCAAAGAGGAGTACATGATTAGCCACTTGAACTCTTTCCGATATGTGGAGGTTGAAGGGGAGTTCATTGAGACGCCTTTTCAGCATTTCGAAGAAGTCCTTCCTGATATAACAGTAGCAAAGTTGGCAGCTGAGACACCGAGGCAGATGGCCAGGATGGCATCTCTGGAGGACGCAAGGGCCGCAATAAAGGAAGGGAAGAATTCAGCATGGGGGCAGTTACCTGACATTCCACATAAAACCGACAAATTTGGATTAGGGTTCACTACCGCAGGCCAGAAAGCTATACGCCGTTCGAAGATTGAAAGAGCGCCAGTCAAAATTTCTCCCTACGGAATCAATGCTTTGGAGGACAAAGACAAAGAGAGCAACATCGAAGAGTGGATTTACCCAACTGTCAAAGGAGGATTGAGCAACTGGGAGGCAAAAGACTTTGTCCCCATCACTTTTATTCATCAGTAATTTATCGGTTAAACATTTCTTATTTGGTCTGTAATATTTACTTTCAAACAGTCCGTACACTATCTTTTCACCTCATGCCTTGCCCGGGGCATGTAGGTCCATTTGTAAGGGTTTTGATTATTTTCCATATTCATATGCCATGTTTAATGATTCATTGGACGTTTTTCATTTGATAAACTGCTTGTGTTCATTTTCGTTCCTTTTGCATTTTTGTTTAAGGATGGCTATCCCTTACACACACCCACACTCACAAATGCAGGTACCCATCCACTCCGGATTCCATGAGTGACTATTCTGCTATATCCTTCAATAACTCTGAAGATATGGTCAATCAAGCCGAGTATGAAGATGACGAAGGTTGTGAAGTACCAGGGGAACTAGCCAGACTTCTACAGCAAGAGGAAAGGGCCATCTTACCGCACGAAGAGTCATTGGAAACTGTCAACTTAGGGACCGAGGAAGACCGGAAGGAGGTGCAAGTGGTGCCAATCTGGAACCAAGTGTCAAAGAACGCCTGATACAGTTGTTGAATGAGTATGTTGAAATCTTCGCTTGGTCTTATGAAGACATGCCGGGTTTAGACACAGACATCGTGGTTCACCGTCTCCCCACAAGAGAGGATTGTCCACCGATCAAGCAAAAAGTCCGCCGAATGAGGCCTGACATGTCTGAAAAGATCAAAGCAGAAGTGATGAAGCAATTCGACGCTGGCTTTCTGGCTGTTACGTCCTATCCTCAATGGGTCGCTAACATCGTGCCAGTACCTAAGAAAGATGGCAAAGTCAGGATGTGTATGGACTACCGGGATTTGAATAGGGCCAGCCCCAAAGATGATTTTCCACTTCCACACATTGACATTTTGATCGACAATACAACTCAGCATAAAGTGTTTTCCTTCATGGATGGATTCTCGGGCTACAATCAAATCAAAATGGCCCCCGAGGATATGGAGAAAACAACTTTTGTCACACAATGGGGCACTTTCTGTTACAAGGTGATGCCGTTCGGGCTGAAGAACGCAGGGGCAACTTATCAACGCGCCATGGTAGCTTTGTTTCATGATATGATACATCATGAGATTGAAGTTTACGTAGACGATATGATAGCTCGGTCACAAACAGAGGAAGAGCACCTTGAACATCTAGAAATGCTGTTTGCCAGGTTGAAAGAATACAAACTCAGGCTGAATCCAAGTAAGTGCACTTTTGGAGTCAGGTCTGGTAAACTTCTAGGATTTATTGTGAGCAACAAAGGCATTGAAGTCGATCCTGCAAAAGTGAAAGCAATACAAGAGGTGCCTGCTCCCCGTACTGAAAAGGAGGTTAGAGGGTTCTTGGGGCGCTTGAACTATATTGCCAGATTCATCTCTCATCTAACTTCAACCTGTGAGCCAATTTTCAAACTCTTGAAGAAAGATCAGGTAGTCGAGTGGAACGACGATTGCCAAGCTGCTTTTGATAAAATCAAGGAGTATTTGCTAGAACCTCCTATTCTGATGCCACCCGTCGAAGGAAGACCATTGATCATGTATCTGACCGTCTTGGATAACTCAATGGGGTGTGTTTTGGGCCAGCATGACGAGTCTGGTCGAAAAGAGCATGCTATTTATTACCTTAGCAAAAAGTTTACCGACTGTGAGACTCGCTACTCACTGCTCGAGAAAACTTGCTGCGCTTTGGTATGGGCTGCTCGCCGACTAAGACAGTATATGTTGACTCATACTACCTTGTTGATTTCCAAAATGGATCCTATCAAGTATATCTTCGAAAAGCCCGCTTTATCTGGAAGGATAGCTAGATGGAAAATGATCCTAACTGAGTATGACATCCAGTACACCACCCAAAAAGCTATCAAAGGGAGTGTACTAGCTGACCATCTGGCTCATCAAGCTATCGAAGATTATCAACCCATGAGATTTGACTTCCCAGACGAGGACATCATGAATTTGGACAACATTGAAAGTAACGGACCGTATGACAGACCCGAAAAGGGATCCCGATGGACCCTGTACTTTGATGGTGCTTCAAATGCACTTGGAAACGGTATAGGTGCGGTACTCATCTCCCCGGAAGGTTGTCACACACCTTTCACGGCCTGACTTTGCTTCAGCTGCACAAACAACATGGCTGAATACGAAGCTTGCATCTTTGGTCTCAAGGCTGCTATAGACTTGGGGATCAAATCTTTGATCGTATTTGGGGACTCAGCTTTGGTTATCAGTCAAATCAAAGGAGAGTGGGATACCAAGCATCCTAATCTTATCCCGTACAAAGAACATGTCTTGACATTGTTGCCTCATTTCGAGCAAATTACCTTCGAGCATTTCCCGCGAGAAGAGAATCAGCTAGCAGATGCCCTAGCTACAATGTCTTCCATGTTTAAACTCAACTGGGATAACGAGGCTCCCCAAATCACCATCGAGCGAATGGATGAACCTGCGCATTGTCATGAGATTAATACCGAAGAAGTAGTGGAACAACCCTGGTTCCATGAAATCAAAAGGTATCTCGAGACTAGAGATCATCCCGAAGGAGCTTCCGTAAATGACAAGAAGTTCTTAAGGAAATTTGCTGCTAAGTTCTTCCTGAGCAACAACATCCTTTACAAACGAAGCCATGATTGTGTATTACTCCGATGTGTAGACAAAGCTGAAGCAGAGTTGATCATGACTGATATACACAACAACACATTTGGCACTCACTTGAGCGGGCATACAATGGCTAAGAAGATCCTAAGGGCAGGCTATTACTGGTCTACCATGGAAGCTGACTGCCATCAACATTCCCGTACTTGCCACAAATGCCAAGTCTACGCTGACAAAGTTCATATCCCTCCGGCTCCTCTCAACGTTCTGACTGCTCCGTGGCCATTTGCAATGTGGGGAATTGACATGATTGGAGAGATCAAGCCCACGGCTTCCAACGGACATCGCTTCATCCTGGTTGCCATTGACTATTTCACCAAATGGGTCGAAGCAGCTTCCTTCGCCTCTGTTACTAAAAATGTGGTTGCCCGCTTCATCAAGCAAAATCTCATATGTCGGTATGGTGTTCCAGACCAGATCATCACAGACAACGGTACAAATCTGAATAACACAATGATCACCGCTTTGTGCGAACAGTTTAAGATTTATCATCACAATTCATCTCCCTATCGGCCGAAGATGAACGGTGCTGTTAAAGCTGCAAACAAAAACATTAAGAAGATCATTCAGAAGATGACAATCACTTACAAAGACTGGCATGAGATGTTACCGTTTGCTCTACATGGATATCGTACGACGACACGTACTTCAACCGGGGCAACCCCATTTTCTTTGGTATATGGCATGGAAGCTGTCCTGCCTATGGAAGTTCAGATTCCTTCTCTAAGGATTATGAAGGATGCAGGTTTGAATGAAGATGATTGGATGTAGACCCGACTTGATCAACTCAATTTGATCGATGAGAAGCGACTCGCTGCTATATGCCATGGTCAGACGTATCAAAAATGGATGATCAAGGCCTTCAATAAGAAAGTCAGACGTCAGGTGTATCAAGTCGGAGATCTCGTAATCAAGCGGATTATCTTGCCGCAAAGTAATCCCAGGGGAAAATGGACTCCTACATATGAAGGACCATTTGTGATCAAGAGCATGTTTTCTGGTGGTGCAATGATTCTGACCACCATGGATGGCGACGATTTGCCGCACCCTGCAAACGCAGACATAGTCAAAAGATACTACGCATAAAATAACCCGACAAGTCGAAAACCCGAAAGGGCGGCTTGGGAAAAAATGGGCATCCCGGTGGACCGAAAACCCGAAAGGGCGGTTAAGGCAAAAGTTAGGGATAAAAATAAAAAAGGTCTGTACACCCGGCAAGTTGAAAACCCGAAAGGGCGGCTTGGGCAAAAAGGGGTTTCCCGGTGGATCGAAAACCCGAAAGGGCGATTCAGGAAAAAGTTAGGGAATCAAAGCGTATGACTATGTCTCGTCGGATCACTTCGAAGACAATCTCTTCATCAACCAGTTCTAGGTTTCTGAACAATCCAGTCATCGGCAAACGAAGCATTGAATGGACAGATATTCAGAGTTGTGAAGGCTATAGCGGAATGGAATCCCATGGAATTATTTCACATAGCCATCTTTATTTTGTATAAATCTTTCAAATATTTACGACAAAATCCTCTTACTAGGATGATTGTCTCCTTTGTACAAATATACTCAGAGAAAGTTAATACAAATACTTTTCCCAGAAATTTGTGTCATTTCCTTTCACTTTTTCTCTTGCACTATTTGTTTTATTTTGAGAAACGTCCAATGTTTTGTTAAATAGGCATATGCATTTGAACATAATCATTTCCTTATGAATCAAGAAAGAGGATTACTGATAGGTTGAAGGTACAGTTGGATATCTTGATACCCTTTCAAAGGAAACCCCCAAGAGATTTGGAATCCATATCCCCAGTAGATTTTGGAAGCTTATCCCCTGCAGAGTACGGACGTCTCTCCCGAGCTTTATTCAAGGTTATTCCTCACAAGGGCTTATAACTGGGTTATCCTCAGCTTATTGCCACGGAAGATCGCACTCGCCAAATTTATTCCTACCTCCAGCGGAGTTCATCAGAGTCCCACGACATAGCTTATCAATACAATCCCCCAGAGGAACCTATCTTTGTTATCCCCAGCCAGAGAATCCTCCAGAACTCATTTCCCCTCGGAGTTTAAGTTTCTTTAAGCCCCAGTCGAGCTAAAGCTTCAAATTATCAATCCCCAGCGAAGCCAGACTAATGAACCTTCTCCCCACATAACTTTGGGAGGGCAAATCTTGAGTTCCCCAGTGAAGTCGCCAGAGATACTTCCCACCAAACTGAAGATTCTCAGTCTTACATCCCCATCATGAGTCTATTAGATTGGAACTCCCCAGTAGAAGTCATCAAGAATTCCCCAGAAGATTGGTATACAACCCAAACTCCTTTTCCTTCAGCAACAACCAGGAATTATTCTTCCCGGCAGCAGTCAAGATACTATTATCTTCAGCCATCTCGGATTCATCTATCCTTTGTGTGATCGGTGGATCTGGAACTGACTGTTTAACGCTGGTTCGCGAAATGTCGCGGAAGCAAGAGTCGCCACCGTCTTTTATTTTCTCCAAATGGAAAGGACAAAAGCACAGAAAAATTCCTTATAGAGATTGCTCTCGGTTCGGGAGGTAGGTTATAGAAAGGGAAGGTGTTAGCACCCTTTCTATCCATGGTTATCCATGGACTCTTAGATACTTGCTCACTTGTGTTTTCAAAATTGTTTGTTTGCTTTTCAATGTGGGTTTTAAAAAAGTTTCTTTGAAAATTTCAGTTCGACTCTTGTGTCAGAGTGTTTGAAAAATTGCTTTCGAAAGCTTTTTGAAAAGGTGTCGGTGTGAAAAGTATTTTTTGAATTTGTTTTGAATTTAGAGCAAGTATCCACGAGTCGTCTACCTACCCTAAGGAATTCGTCTGTGTAAATGTCCTTTAAAGTAGTGCCATCCCACCATTGAGAGGTAGGTAGCACCACCGTTGGAGGTGTTCGGGTCAATTCGAGGTTCGGGACATGGTGATCACCAGAGCAATGGGAAGACACCTTAGAAGCTACCCTCATGCCAGGTTCCCGGATCATGAGGACTTACTAAGACATCCTCTACTCGACGATCACCTTTCGAGGCAAGGCAACAGTGAGGCGTACCCTAGGGGTGGTGTGTGCGATTTGTGTGTCGTTTTCATTTGCATTTATCTTGTCATGTTATTGGTGTTCTACGCTTGTTTTTATTATGGCCATACATTCTTTCATGCTTTTGATTAACAGTTAAAAATATTTGCGAGAAAGGTAAATTCTAAGCTATTACAAAAGGCGCGGGTCCACATCGCCAAAATTAACCAGGACCCGATTTGACGGAAAATAAATAAAGCAAATAAAGTAAAATGCGAGAAGTAGTTACACGGCTTCGGGAGAGGTACATAATTATTTAAACGACATAAAATAAATATGCGAAATTAAATCGAAATGAGGGCGTTGGACCCTTTTGCAAAATTAAAATTAATAAGGAATTAAAATTAAAATTAGAAGAAAAGGAACTTATTTTTTGGTGTTTTTTAGTATTTTAAGATTTAATAGAAAAAGAATTAATTAAAACTAAAATAAAATGTTAAACCTAGTTCTAATTATTTTTTAAGTTATTAAGAAAAATATTGAAGTTTTTAACCTAATTTAAACCCTAATTAATTACATGCCAATTTGATTATAAAAAATAAATAAAATAAATATTATTATTATGAGAAAGAAAAAATTAAAAAAGAATAAAACACTGATTAAACCTAATTCTATGTTTTTTTATATTTTTATTGTGAAAAGAATTAAAGTTGCAACCTATTTTCAACTAATTAATTTCCAAGCATTTATTTACAAGAAAATATTAAAATAAAATATTTATTATGTTTTTTGTCTTTTCTGATTTTTTTATGATGTTTTTGTATTTTGTTAAAATAATTAATTAAATCAAAACAATAAAGAAAATAAAATAATGATTGAAAATAAAATATAAGAAAAAAAATATAGAATTTGCAAACCAGGGGGGGTGGAAGTCCCCAAAGTGGAGGTCTTGGCCTTAGTAATCTGGGCCCAATAAGCATGGCCTTGTTAGACTTTTGCTGGACACGTATGCGCGCGTTGACTTGAGTTTATCATAGTCTTCAGTTCGTGGCCATTGATTTGGTGCTCTGGGACACGTGGAAGGTGGGATTTTGTGGACATACGGTAGTCACTTGCCTAAAGGCTGCATAGAAACATATTGAAGATGAAAATATAAGGAAAGGGAGGGGACCTGGGATCGAACCCAGGTCCTGAAGGTCATCAACGCGTGTGCCTGCCAACCGGGCCACTTGATTATTTTGTATATTAAATAGCTGGAGAACAATATAATAAGAAACAACAATGAATGGTAAATTTAGCGCGCAAATTTAAATGGACCGCTCATGTCGTGACAACGCATCATCTTCTCCGTTTTCCTGAAACACAAAAGCAATAGACAACGGTTTTTGAACCGTTCTATAATGCACCATTAGAAAAAATAACGAATAGGCCATAAGGCCATATAAATTAAGCGCGATTGTTGTATCTTCTTCGTCCAGATGCGTTGATTAGAATGGCATGGGTCTGGAAGGCTAATTTTTCCTCTTTTAAGAATCCCTAATTTGAATCTTGCAAAACCCTAAAATTCAAACATGGTGGAATCGTATATACAGCATAATAATCAAATTAAATGCATTGGTTAGCTTCAAAACATCATAATGAACATGAATCAATGAATAAATTTCACAAATAATGCATGGAATTTGATATACGATTATGAGTTTTTTTTCTGTACAGTTCAGGTTCAATATACCAATTCTTGAAGTTTTGATGGCTGTGCTTGATTGGAATGTGATCAGTAGACCTTGAGGAAGCTATTGAAACGAATTTCGTGCCTTGAATCCACCTAAAAGGGTTTTTTCAGATTTGAGTTTTTAGAGAATTTTTCCAAGTTTGTCAATGGCGTTCTTGCGCAGTTTTTAGTCTAGCACGATTAGGTTTATCATCAGGTATTTGTATGGAGTCTATTAGGTCACAAAAACTCAATCAAATCTCTTGTAATCATTGTTTTGGAAATTTGATTTTCTTAAGGATCTTTTCATATCTTTTCCATGTGTTCTTGTGTCAATTATGATCCAATCACCCCAAATCTTTCCTAATTTGCATTTGCACGAAATATTGAGTCTAAAACATGTATAAAAAGATTGGTTAGGTTAAGTTAGATATTTTTCACATATTTAAATGATTTAAATGAATTAATATAAATAATAATTCAAATAAATAAATAAAAAATGAGAAAATACTCCCCTTTGGGCCAAGTGGTCGTGCACATGCTTGGAATGATGAATCATGGAAGAAAAATGGGCCCATTAGCAATTTTGTGTCATTTGGATCAAAGTTGACTTTTCAAAATATCCAAAAATTTCCCAACTTCCACAAGGCATAACCTGCTCAATTTTTAAGCTTTTCTCATGTTCTTGGACATTTTGGAAAGGTCTTTGAGTCCTCTAACCAATGTCTTTGGTCCCATGTAATTTTGATTTACCAATTTCAAGTTATGGCCTTTGACTTAAAGTCCCTTTTTGTTGACTTTTGAAAATGACCTATAATGTTGAAATTGATAACTTTTTGTGAGAGCATTTCTTGGACTTAAAGTATGAAGATGAGTTGTAGGAAATGTCTTTCTCTTCAAAATTAGCTTTTGATGGAATTTTTCTGATAATCCATGTGAAAGTTATGCCCTGGTCAATTTCAGTTGACTTTTTCAGCTGTCCAAATAAGGAAACTTTTGCATCTTGATGATTTCTGAGCCAAATTTTGAGAATCATGATCAAGCATTGATCAAATGATGTTTGTGGCTTCAAAATGATATATTGACCAAAAATTTGAACTTTTGACTGTCAGATGACCATTTTGCCCCTACAGTTGACTGTAGTGCAATTTAGGGTTTTGACTGTGCAATTTTGAGCTGAATGCCTTGAAACTTGATATGAGAATGCTTGACCATATTTGTAGGCATATGAGACTTGATTGGTCCTTTGAAAACTTCATTTTCTTGATCAGAACACAAACCCTAGTTTTGACTGTATAGGAGACCTTTGCACTGTGCAACCCTTGGGGAATTTTGCAGCTTGACTTGGCAATTTCTTGGAGAATGTGGGAGGGAAAATTTTGGGGTACAACAGTTGCCCCTGTTCAATCTTCTTAGACCTGAGGATGCAGATTGGCTGACATGCCTTTCGTAATCCGAGGGTAGAAGATGATTGGACACTAGAGTGCCCAGAAATTTGCACTCACATAATGGCAGTGTGGTGGAATGGGCTTATAGATGCCATTTGGAGATTGCTGGATAGGATGATGGGCTTATAGATGCCATCTGGATGTTGATCGCGTAGGAGATTCCTTAGCGAGAACCTGCATACCTGCAAAAGAACAATTGAGTACCTGACACGTTGCAGGAGCTGGTTTTCAGATGCTTGGCATAGATATGTCCTGACTGGTTACAAGAGCTGAGTCTGGAGCTTCAAACGGCGATGAATGAACCAGGGATGGTTACTGCCTTGGCATGAATGGTAAGAGAACTTTGGGCGACTTTAACTTCAACAACGCTCGTTGAGAAAAATCTTGGGTGTCTTCTACTGGGATAAGAATCAGGGAGATCTTAGGGTCGATCTGACTGAACCAGAGAAGGCCTTTGACTGGATAAGCATCAGGAAAATCTTAGGGTCGATCTAACTGAACCGGGCAAGGTCTTGGAATATCTTCAACTGGATAAGCATCAGGGAGATCTTAGGGTCGATCTGACTGAACCAGAGAAGGCCTTTGACTGGATAAGCATCAGGAAAATCTTAGGGTCGATTTAACTGAACCGGACAAGGTCTTGAAATATCTTCAACTGGATAAGCATCAGGGAGATCTTAGGGTCGATCTGACTGAACCAGAGAAGGCCTTAGACTGGATAAGCATCAGGAAAATCTTAGGGTCGATTTAACTGAACCGGTCTAGGTCTTGAAATGTCTTCAACTGGATAAGCATCAGGGAGATCTTAGGGTCGATCTGACTGAACCAGAGAAGGCCTTAGACTGGATAAGCATCAGGAAAATCTTAGGGTCAATTTAACTGAACCGGTCTAGGTCTTGAAATGTCTTCAACTGGATAAGCATCAGGGAGATCTTAGGGTCGATCTGACTGAACCAGAGAAGGCCTTTGACTGGATAAGCATCAGGAAAATCTTAGGGTCGATTTAACTGAACCGGACAAGGTCTTGAAATATCTTCAACTGGATAAGAATCAAGGAGATCTTAGGGTCGATCTGACTGAACCAGAGAAGGCCTTTGACTGGATAAGCATCAAGAAAATCTTAGGGTCGATTTAACTGAACCGGGCAAGGTCTTGAAATATGGTTGAGAATTTCAACTGCATCTTTCCTGAAAGGTAAAGGTCAGTCATATGCAATGCATGATATGGATCAAGCAATGATGTTCTAAATATAAATGAGATTCGTATGATATGATGTATCTACGCATGTTATAATGATGTATGTGATGTTTTATGTATGTTTTTGTCTAGGAAAGTGAATCCTTGACGGGTGCCGGGAAGTCGTATCCTGGGCTGATGTTGAAGAATAGATTTTGCTTCCGCTGGGGATGATGACTGCAAGAATACCGGTAGGAGAAGATGACTCCGTTGCGGAATAAACTTGGCAAATGGGAGATTCTGCGGGGAGAAAAGATACTCTAGCGACCATGCTGGGAAGCAATACTCTGTGGGAAGAGGGATACCTTGCTGAGTGTTGATAATAGTTTGCTGGGGATAGGAAGACTTTGTCGACGACGCTCTTTCCGTGGCTTTTGGCTGAGGATAACCCAGTTAAATCCTGTTAAGGAAATAACTCTTTGAATAAAGCCGGGCGACGCGTTCGTGCTCTGCGAGGATAAGCTTCCAGAATCTATTGGGGATAAGCTTACTGCTTGGGGAGATATGAATTCCATCTTTCCTGGGGAACTGGATTGGACTCTTCTGGGGGGTTTTGGAACTGCATCGGGGAAGTGGTTCTTTTGAACATTGATATACCGCCGGGGAACAATCTTTAGACCAAGACTGCCGGGGATGCTTGTTAAGAATATATGTATCGCTGCTGGGGAATGTTGATATCTGCTGGAGGATACTCAACTTCCTTGAGATTTGATAATTTTGCTTGGAGAGGAATGTACTGTTTTGCTGAACCACTCTCTGGGGATTTAATATGTACTTGGTCGTGTTCTTTAGCTGAACCTACCTTGGTACTTTGGAGGATAGAAAAATTAGACTGCTCAGACAACTCTTTTATTGCCCCTGTTTCTAGTGTCACCTGTAATTAATCCCTTTGTTTCGTATGCAAATATTTATGAGTTAGCAAACTATTGTCAATGCATATATCACAAATTGAACCTTGGACGTTCTTCGCAAAACAAAACAGAAAAAGAAAAACACTTGGCACGTTTAACTGAAAATATATTTGTATTGATTTTTGAATGGCCTGTGAATAGGCGTTTTGTATACAGGAGGCTGACGTCCTAGTAAGAGAACGTCGCCGAGCAAAAGAGTTTATACAAGTTTTTGTACAAAAGAAAATAAAACAGCTGTGTGAAGTGAATGATCCCACTGGGTTTTAATTCTGCTATTGCCTTTATAACTCCGAGCGTCTCATCACTTGATGACCTTGGTTGAAGGTGAAGCTGACTGATCGATGCCGTCTGAACTTGATGTAGATACCAGATTCTGGATGCAAAGTGATCCAATGAGACATAGTATTACGCTTTTATCCCTAATTTTTGCCTGGACCGCCCTTTCGGGTTTTCAGTCCACCGGGATACCCATTTTTGCCCAAGCCGCCCTTTCAGGTTTTCGACTTGCCGGGTGTACAGATTTTTTCATTTCATCCCTTCATTTTGCCCGAACCCTTTTGGTTCGACGGGAAGCCCTAATTTTTGCCTAGGCATGTCAGCCTAGCGGGTCTTTTTTATGCGTAGTATCTTTTTACTATGTCTGCATTGGCGGGGTGAGGAAGGTCGTCACCATCCATGTTGGTTAGAATCATGGCTCCTCCTGAGAACACATGTTTAACCACAAATGGCCCTTCGTACGTAGGGGTCCATTTGCCCCTTGGATCGCTCTGAGGAAGGATGATTCGCTTGATTACCAGATCCCCAACTTGATATTCCTGTGGTCTGACCTTTTTGTTAAATGCCCTGATCATCCGTTTCTGATACGTCTGACCATGGCAGATAGCAGCAAGTCTCTTTTCATCAATGAGGTTGAGCTGATCAAGTCGTGTCTGGATCCAATCATCTCCGTTCAGATTTGCATCCTTCATTATCCGGAGAGAGGGTATTTGCACCTCAATCGACAAGACTGCCTCCATGCCATAAACCAAGGAAAAAGGAGTTGCCCCGGTTGACGTCCTAGCTGAGGTATGGTACCCATGTAGAGCGAACGGTAACATCTCGTGCCAATCTTTGTAAGTCACTGTCATCTTCTGCACGATCTTTTTGATGTTCTTATTTGCTGCTTCTACAGCCCCATTCATCTTCGGCCTGTAAGGAGAAGAATTGTGGTGCTGTATCTTGAATTGTTCGCAGAGTTCAACAATCATTTTATTGTTTAGATTAGTACCGTTGTCTGTAATTATCCTTTCTGGGACGCCGTACCGACAGATCAGGTTGTGCCGAATGAACCGTGCCACAACAGTCTTGGTTACCGTAGCATAGGATGCTGCCTCAACCCACTTCGTGAAATAATCAATCGCTACCAGGATGAAGCGATGTCCATTAGATGCCGTAGGTCTAATCTCACCGATCATATCTATGCCCCACATTGCAAACGGCCAAGGCGCAGTCAGAACATTCAGGGGAACCGGAGGAACATGCACCTTGTCTGCATAAATCTGGCACTTGTGGCATGTCCTGGAATGTTGGTAACAGTCAGCTTCCATTGTGGACCAGTAATATCCTGCCCGTAGGATCTTTTTAGCCATAGTGTGTCCACTGGAATGTGTACCAAAGGTCCCTTCATGTAGCTCTTCCATGATCCTTGCTGCTTCAGTCTTGTCCACACAACGCAGTAAGGTTGAATCATGGTTTCGCTTGTATAATATGCCGTTGCTAAGGAAGAACTTGGCTGCAAACCTCCTCAGGAATTTCTTATCATTGACAGAGGCACCTTCAGGGTATTCCTGAGCTTCCAGATATCTCTTCACTTCGTGGTACCAAGGCTTCTCAGTTACCAATTCAGTTTCGAGATCACAACAGTATGCCGGTTCGTCCAGTTTCCAGATGATGATCCGGGGAGCCTCATTATCCCATTTGACCTTGAACATTGAAGACATTGTAGCTAACGCGTCCGCCAGCTGATTCTCTTCTCTTGGAAAGTGCTCAAAGGTTATCTCTGTGAAGTGGGGAATCAGGGTCAACACACATTCTCTGTAAGGAATCAGGTTTGGATGTTTCGTATCCCACTCTCCTTTGATCTGATTGATCACAAGAGCGGAATCTCCGAAGACACTTAGAAATTTGATCCTTAGGTCGATCGCAGCTTGAAGACCCATGATGCACGCCTCATACTCCGCCATGTTGTTGGTACAGTTGAAACATAGCCGGGCAGTGAGTGGAGTATGAGTACCTTGAGGAGATATGATGATGGCGCCGATACCGTTACCCAAAGCATTGGAAGCTCCGTCAAAGTGCATAGACCATCGGGATCCTGGTTCAGGTCCTTCATCCGGTCCAGGCACTTCACAATCTGTTACTATCATGATGCTTTCATCCGGAAACTCGAAGTTCATTGATTGATAGTCATCTACAGCTTGATGTGCCAGGTGGTCTGCCAATACACTTCCCTTGATGGCTTTCTGGGTTGTGTACTGAATGTCGTATTCCGTCAAGATCATCTGCCATCTTGCAATTCTCCCAGACAGAGCAGGCTTTTCGAATATGTACTTTATAGGATCCATCTTTGAGATCAACAAAGTAGTGTGATACTGTCTCAGTCGGCGAGCAGCCCATACCAAAGCGCAACAAGTTTTCTCAAGCAGTGAGTATCGGGTCTCACAGTCGGTAAACTTTTTGCTAAGGTAATAAATGGCATGCTCTTTTCGGCCAGACTCGTCATGCTGCCCCAGCACACACCCCATTGAGTTGTCAAGTACTGTCAGGTATAGTATCAGAGGTCTCCCTTCCACCGGTGGCATAAGGATAGGTGGTTCTTGGAGATACTCTTTGATTTTGTCAAAAGCAGCCTGACATTCATCGTTCCAACGTACTACCTGATCTTTCTTCAGCAGCTTGAAGATTGGCTCACAAGTAGCAGTCAGATGTGAGATGAAGCGAGCAATATAATTCAGGCGTCCTAAAAAGCCTCTGACCTCCTTCTCTGTCTTAGGAACTGGCATCTCTTGAATAGCTTTGACCTTAGCAGGGTCCACTTGAATACCTTTATCACTGACCACGAAGCCTAGTAATTTTCCAGATCTTACCCCGAAGGTGCACTTGTTCGGGTTCAATCTTAGCTTGTACAGTTTCAACCGGTCAAACAACTTCTGCAGATGATCTAGATGCTCTTCCTCAGTCTGGGACCTCGCGATCATGTCGTCAACATACACCTCTATCTCGTGATGGATCATGTCATGAAATAAGGTAACCATGGCACGTTGGTAGGTTGCCCCAGCGTTCTTTAATCCAAATGGCATGACCTTGTAACAGAAGGTGCCCCACTGAGTAACAAATGTAGTCTTTTCCATGTCTTCAGGTGCCATCTTGATCTGATTGTAACCTGAAAAGCCATCCATGAAAGAGAATATTTTGTGTCGAGCTGTATTATCAACAAGGACGTCTATGTGAGGTAAGGGGAAGTCATCTTTGGGGCTGGCCCTGTTCAGATCCCTGTAATCGACACACATTCTGACCTTACCGTCCTTCTTAGGTACCGGCACCATGTTAGCAACCCACTGAGGGTAAGAAGTCACTGCAAGGAACCCATCATCAAACTGTTTCATAACCTCGGCCTTAATCTTCTCGGACATCTCTGGGCGCATCCGACGGACCTTTTGCTTAACTGGAGGGCAGTCTTCCTTAGTTGGCAAGTGATGGACCACAATATCGGTATCCAACCCTGGCATGTCTTCGTAGGACCAAGCAAAGATCTCCATATAATCATGCAGCATCTTGGTTAACCGTTGCTTCACGCTGAGCTCTAGGTTGGCACCAATCTTTACCTCTTTTCGGTCTGTCTCAGTACCCAAGTTTATTGTTTCCACTTGCTCTTCATGGGGTTGAATTGCCCTCTCTTCCTGAAGCAACAGTCTTGCGAGCTCGCCAGGCACTTCGCAATCATCTTCACCTTCGTCTTCGGCTAAGTTGATCGGATTTTCGAAGTCATAATTGGCAGTAGCAGAATTGTTATCAGTGAGATCCAGAGTGGATTGGAACCTGTATGAGTGAGTGTGTGTGTAAATACAGCTGTTTTGAAAATTATGTAAAGGAAAAGAAAGACAGAAAAGGAGCACAATATTTGCAATGCGAAAAATACGTCCAAGATTTCCATTCATGATATATGAAATGACAGTTTGTATGCCCTCACAAATAGAACCACGGTGCCTCGGGTAAGACACCGGGCCATAGAGTTTATCATTGTTTATTACAAAATAACAAAACATAGGAATTCATTACTTAGTAACAAGAGAAACAGGGAGATTGTCTTTTGCACTCCAATTGTTAGATCCGCCGTTGGTTGCCGGGTAGATCCAGCTATCAAACTCAGCATCGTCCACTTCGTCTTCGTCCCCGATATCATTTACTCCATGAGCAGGTAGGGGAGCTGTTACCACATTAGGCTTCTCAGATGCCTCAAACTGTACCTCCTGGGCGTCAATAAGGTCCTGCAGCTTGTTCTTTAATGCCCAACAGTCATCAGTAGAGTGCCCCGGGCTATCTGAATGGTAAGCACAACGAGCATTCGGGTTGTACTTGGGGGATGCAGTATTTGGAAACTTCGGCGCCTCCCTGACAGTCACTAAATTGGTTGAGAGCAACTGTGGCAGGATCTGCGACAAAGTCATGCTTAAGCGGGTGAATTCTCTCCGGGGTCTTTCAACCTTCTGAGGATTGTTTGGCCGGGGAGCGGCAGCAGGCTTAGCAATCATTACCGCACTGACAGATTGGCGGTGTTCATGTCTCTCTGATTTCCTGGAACCATATACAGCACTAGACTCCTTCTTGAAGGGTTTCTTCTCAGAACTAGATGATGCACCCTTCGGAATTTTTCCAGACTTTAACCCAGCTTCAATCCTCTCTCCAGTCAAGATTAGATCAGTGAACCCAGCAGAAGAATTCCCAATGAGATGGTTGAAAAATGGCCCAGATAGGGTCCCCAAGAACGTGTCTACCAACTCCCGATCAGTCAATGGTGGCTGCACCCTGCCAGCCAGGTCTCTCCACTTCTGAGCGTACTCCTTAAAACCTTCGCTTGCACCTAACGACATACCCTGGAGTTGAGTACGTGTAGGGGCAAGGTCGGCATTATATTGATACTGCTTATAGAAAGCAGTATCCAACTCCTCCCAGTTACGAACCTTGGTCCCATCCAGCTGATAGAACCATTCGAGATGAGTCCCTGAAAGACTCTCCTGGAAGAAGTGGATCCATAAATTCTTATCCGCAGAGTACGACTGAATTTTCCGAACATAGGACCTTAGATGCAGCTTGGGACAAGATGCCCCGTCATACTTAGAGAAGGATGGTGCTTTGAACTTGTGGGGAATGATCACACCAGTTGACAAACCCAGATCTCCGAAATCCAGCCCAGGTACCTGTTGAACCTCCATAGCCTTCAACCTGTCTTCCAGTTGCTTGTATCTGTCTTCTGCAAGAGGGTACTGCTCTTCATCAAAATCTGTCTCGTTGTCGGAGACTACCGGACTAGGGACCTTTACTTCTGCCTGAGAAGGACTCTTGCCAACAGAAGAACCAGCCTTTTCATGCTGCAGAGTATTGCCAAACCTTCGGCCCGAGTTGAACAGAATAGTTCTTCTCTTCTTCTTCTTCTCCTTCTTCAGGAGCATAGCCTTCAGTTCTTCTTGGCCTTGAGCCAGACCCTTGATTAATTCCTGGAATTGTGCATTCTGCACCTGAAGAGCCTTGATTGATGTCTCAGTTGATGCAGATTCGGGATTCATGATGCTGAAATAAACAGCGAAGAACTGTAAGCAACCTGAAAAGGGGAAAAACCTGCTATGCACATGATGTATGAAATGCGTATGATTTATGTTTTCAAAGACAATCGGGAATCAACTTTGTAAACAAAAAAGAACACACTTCATTAGATTCAACTTTGCAACTGAAATCATTCAACAAGTTGTCCTTAGGCGTTACATGAAAGGAAATACTGGAAAGGAAATAAAACTGTAAAAGCACATCTGGGGCTCCTTATTGGTCCCATGGTCTCCTCTTCTCAGTACGGGTGTAGGCATTTAGAGCTCTCTCATTCTCCAACTGCTTGGTCAGCTTCTGGATCTTTGATTCCTGCTCGTTGAACTTTTCCCGGTAAGAATCCCGCTCTTCTCGCAGTTGCGACCAAGATCTCTTCAATGTCTCATAATCAGTAGGTATCTGAGGAGGAAGGACAGTTGGAGGAACACCATCTTTGTCAGGACACTCAAGAATGACGGGTCTGACAGCTTCATACGGCATACCTAACTTCTGAGCACAGATGTGGACCCATTTGTAGTAGGCTTCCATAGGTAAAGAAGTCTTTGGCCCTAACTCCTGTGGGTCAGCTTTATGAACCTTGTCCCAAGCCTTGATGAACCTACGACGTAGCTCGTCACTATCCACCTGAAATTCAAAACTGATGTGAGGCACCAACATCTCATGGGGGCCTGCTCTTCTTGCTCTCCCAAACTGACGGAGTGCTAGACATGGATTGTAAGAGATCCCTCCTTGAGTACCAATCAGAGGAACATTAGGATACTCCCCGCATCGATCAATAATAGCTATCTCATCCAAACCTCTACAAGTCCAAATGATGTCTTTATCGGTGAGAGACATTAACCTATAAGCCCAACCTCTTCCTTCTTGGTTCTTCAGTACGAACTTAGGGAGGTGCGAAATAAACCACCTCACCAACAAAGGGATACAACACCATAGGGTCCCTCGTCTTCGGGTAGTACGAGCATGAAGTTGTTGCAAGATGTCACCCAAGAGAGTGGGTACGGGATTCTGAGACATAAAGATCCTTATGGCAGTGACATTGATGAAGTTGTCAGGATTAGGAAACAGGACTAACCCATAGATTAGGAGAGCCAAGATGTCTTCATATGCCCTAAAGTCCAGGTCATTCCAGAAACTGTTAGCTTTGCCAATTAGAAATTTGGCCAAGAAACCCTTAACTCCGCTTCTAGTTACCCAGTTGTCTGTTACCTCTTGATGGGTCAAAGGAAGGACTGCAGCAACATCCTCAAGCCTGAGGGTCTTTTCCCATCCAGTAAAGGGAGTCTGATCCAAGATAGGGATACCAAGCAAATCAGAGAACTCTTCCAGGGTAGGGACCAGCTGGAAGTCTTGAAAGGTGAAGCACTGGTACAGAGGGTCATAGAACTGGGTCAGAACACTCATCAACTGTTGATCCCGCTTTGCAGTGACTAAACTGAGAAGGGAGCCATGCCTCTGAATGAAGGAAGTGGTATTTGGGATTCTGCTAACCAACTCATCAAGCAACTCAGGTGAACGAACAAAGTTGAACCGGATAGTATTCCTTCGCACAGGCATCATAATGTCCTACAAAATAGAGCAAAGGTGAAACCCTCTTGTCTTTGAGATGGTCAGTCCTTATGCAGGATGCATGCAATGCTCATGATGCTATGATGTTATGATAAAGCACACCACATATAGATACAAAGGCAAACATGGTAAGGCACACAAGTCACACAAGGCAAGCCCCTAAAGTTTAGGCCAACATGAGGTCTAGATACTACCCTCTTTCAGTTTGTTGGTTCATACCTGTCCTAATCAAAAGTAACCGGGTTCTTAGAGGATCCCAATATCATTGACTACCCTCAATCGGTCATAACTCCAGCATCGCAATCTTTTCTTGCGGCCAGAACCATCACGAGAGTTTAGCCTCAATGGGCGTAGCATACTGCTACAATTCTAAAGGCCAAGTTGTGTCAATTAAGGTTCTAAGGTTGTTGGTGCTTAATGACTCCTTAGAAGACCCATATTCTCCTCGTTGCAACACAAGGGATATCGGTACAGACCAAGATGCCACACCAACGTAGCCACTGTTTCACCCGTGTCGGTCTACGCCGGACAGGTCCCTCACAACTTATGCTACCTAACAGGGTATCCCCAGATCCGGGTTAGGATCTATGTAACTCCGATGCAACCCACAATAGTAAAGCAAGCAAATCAATACAATTGAAAACATAGTTATGAACTAGCCCTAAGGTACACCTCACTTTAAGTTTTATTCCCCAGCAGAGTCGCCAGTTCTGTGATCGGTGGATCTGGAACTGACTGTTTAACGCTGGTTCGCGAAATGTCGCGGAAGCAAGAGTCGCCACCGTCTTTTATTTTCTCCAAATGGAAAGGACAAAAGCACATAAAAATTCCTTATAGAGATTGCTCTCGGTTCGGGAGGTAGGTTATAGAAAGGGAAGGTGTTAGCACCCTTTCTATCCATGGTTATCCATGGGCTCTTAGATACTTGCTCACTTGTGTTTTCAAAATTGTTTGTTTGCTTTTCAATGTGGGTTTTAAAAAAGTTTCTTTGAAAATTTCAGTTCGACTCTTGTGTCAGAGTGTTTGAAAAATTGCTTTCGAAAGCTTTTTGAAAAGGTGTCGGTGTGAAAAGTATTTTTTGAATTTGTTTTGAATTTAGAGCAAGTATCCACGAGTCGTCTACCTACCCTAAGGAATTCGTCTGTGTAAATGTCCTTTAAAGTAGTGCCATCCCACCATTGAGAGGTAGGTAGCACCACCGTTGGAGGTGTTCGGGTCAATTCGAGGTTCGGGACATGGTGATCACCAGAGCAATGAGAAGACACCTTAGAAGCTACCCTCATGCCAGGTTCCCGGATCATGAGGACTTACTAAGACATCCTCTACTCGACGATCACCTTTCGAGGCAAGGCAACAGTGAGGCGTACCCTAGGGGTGGTGTGTGCGATTTGTGTGTCGTTTTCATTTGCATTTATCTTGTCATGTTATTGGTGTTCTACGCTTGTTTTTATTATGGCCATACATTCTTTCATGCTTTTGATTAACAGTTAAAAATATTTGCGAGAAAGGTAAATTCTAAGCTATTACAAAAGGCGCGGGTCCACATCGCCAAAATTAACCAGGACCCGATTTGACGAAAAATAAATAAAGCAAATAAAGTAAAATGCGAGAAGTAGTTACACGGCTTCGGGAGAGGTACATAATTATTCAAACGACATAAAATAAATATGCGAAATTAAATCGAAATGAGGGCGTTGGACCCTTTTGCAAAATTAAAATTAATAAGGAATTAAAATTAAAATTAGAAGAAAAGGAACTTATTTTTTGGTGTTTTTTAGTATTTTAAGATTTAATAGAAAAAGAATTAATTAAAACTAAAATAAAATGTTAAACCTAGTTCTAATTATTTTTTAAGTTATTAAGAAAAATATTGAAGTTTTTAACCTAATTTAAACCCTAATTAATTACATGCCAATTTGATTATAAAAAATAAATAAAATAAATATTATTATTATGAGAAAGAAAAAATTAAAAAAGAATAAAACACTGATTAAACCTAATTCTATGTTTTTTTATATTTTTATTGTGAAAAGAATTAAAGTTGCAACCTATTTTCAACTAATTAATTTCCAAGCATTTATTTACAAGAAAATATTAAAATAAAATATTTATTATGTTTTTTGTCTTTTCTGATTTTTTTATGATGTTTTTGTATTTTGTTAAAATAATTAATTAAATCAAAACAATAAAGAAAATAAAATAATGATTGAAAATAAAATATAAGAAAAAAAATATAGAATTTGCAAACCAGGGGGGGTGGAAGTCCCCAAAGTGGAGGTCTTGGCCTTAGTAATCTGGGCCCAATAAGCATGGCCTTGTTAGACTTTTGCTGGACACGTATGCGCGCATTGACTTGAGTTTATCATAGTCTTCAGTTCGTGGCCATTGATTTGGTGCTCTGGGACACGTGGAAGGTGGGATTTTGTGGACATACGGTAGTCACTTGCCTAAAGGCTGCATAGAAACATATTGAAGATGAAAATATAAGGAAAGGGAGGGGACCTGGGATCGAACCCAGGTCCTGAAGGTCATCAACGCGTGTGCCTGCCAACCGGGCCACTTGATTATTTTGTATATTAAATAGCTGGAGAACAATATAATAAGAAACAACAATGAATGGTAAATTTAGCGCGCAAATTTAAATGGACCGCTCATGTCGTGACAACGCATCATCTTCTCTGTTTTCCTGAAACACAAAAGCAATAGACAACGGTTTTTGAACCGTTCTATAATGCACCATTAGAAAAAATAACGAATAGGCCATAAGGCCATATAAATTAAGCGCGATTGTTGTATCTTCTTCGTCCAGATGCGTTGATTAGAATGGCATGGGTCTGGAAGGCTAATTTTTCCTCTTTTAAGAATCCCTAATTTGAATCTTGCAAAACCCTAAAATTCAAACATGGTGGAATCGTATATACAGCATAATAATCAAATTAAATGCATTGGTTAGCTTCAAAACATCATAATGAACATGAATCAATGAATAAATTTCACAAATAATGCATGGAATTTGATATACGATTATGAGTTTTTTTTCTCTACAGTTCAGGTTCAATATACCAATTCTTGAGGTTTTGATGGCTGTGCTTGATTGGAATGTGATCAGTAGACCTTGAGGAAGCTATTGAAACGAATTTCGTGCCTTGAATCCACCTAAAAGGGTTTTTTCAGATTTGAGTTTTTAGAGAATTTTTCCAAGTTTGTCAATGGCGTTCTTGCGCAGTTTTTAGTCTAGCACGATTAGGTTTATCATCAGGTATTTGTATGGAGTCTATTAGGTCACAAAAACTCAATCAAATCTCTTGTAATCATTGTTTTGGAAATTTGATTTTCTTAAGGATCTTTTCATATCTTTTCCATGTGTTCTTGTGTCAATTATGATCCAATCACCCCAAATCTTTCCTAATTTGCATTTGCACGAAATATTGAGTCTAAAACATGTATAAAAAGATTGGTTAGGTTAAGTTAGATATTTTTCACATATTTAAATGATTTAAATGAATTAATATAAATAATAATTCAAATAAATAAATAAAAAATGAGAAAATACTTCCCTTTGGGCCAAGTGGTCGTGCACATGCTTGGAATGATGAATCATGGAAGAAAAATGGGCCCATTAGCAATTTTGTGTCATTTGGATCAAAGTTGACTTTTCAAAATATCCAAAAATTTCCCAACTTCCACAAGGCATAACCTGCTCAATTTTTAAGCTTTTCTCATGTTCTTGGACATTTTGGAAAGGTCTTTGAGTCCTCTAACCAATGTCTTTGGTCCCATGTAATTTTGATTTACCAATTTCAAGTTATGGCCTTTGACTTAAAGTCCCTTTTTGTTGACTTTTGAAAATGACCTATAATGTTGAAATTGATAACTTTTTGTGAGAGCATTTCTTGGACTTGAAGTATGAAGATGAGTTGTAGGAAATGTCTTTCTCTTCAAAATGAGATTTGGATGGAATTTTTATGATAATCCATGTGAAAGTTATGCCCTGGTCAATTTCAGTTGACTTTTTCAACTGTCCAAATAAGGAAACTTTTGCATCTTGATGATTTCTGAGCCAAATTTTGAGAATCATGATCAAGCATTGATCAAATGATGTTTGTGGCTTCAAAATGATATATTGACCAAAAATTTGAACTTTTGACTGTCAGATGACCATTTTGCCCCTACAGTTGACTGTAGTGCAATTTAGGGTTTTGACTGTGCAATTTTGAGCTGAATGCCTTGAAACTTGATATGAGAATGCTTGACCATATTTGTAGGCATATGAGACTTGATTGGTCCTTTGAAAACTTCATTTTCTTGATCAGAACACAAACCCTAGTTTTGACTGTATAGGAGACCTTTGCACTGTGCAACCCTTGGGGAATTTTGCAGCTTGACTTGGCAATTTCTTGGAGAATGTGGGAGGGCAAATTTTGGGGTACAACACTTTGCAAGACAGATCTCCAGCTTACATGCGCATTCATTTACATTCATATCACATAACATACATTGTATCATGCATCATGACATTGCATATAACTAACTCTTTACCTTTTCAGGTAAGATCAGTCGAAAGACTAAAATCATTATCTTCCGAGATTTCTTTCCAGGAATAGTTCAGATGTGACCCAGACGCGGCAACATTCTAATGCTTATTCCAGATTTATCCAGATGTAGTGTTACACGAGCTCATCATCTGGGAATCCTACACCGGCTCTTCCTCCAAATTCAAGACTTCTGAAAACAGTTCACGGGTTCTCCAAGTAAAGGATGTTTACCTATCACTTGTTCAGTTTCTTCTCAAGACTTCTGAAAACAGTTTATGGATTCTTCCCAACAACGGATGTTAATCTATCGCTTGTTCAGATGCAACTTTTGAAAACAATTTACGGACGCTTCCCAACAACGGATGCTGCTCTATTGCTTATTCAACTTCAAGATTTCTGAAAACAGTTCACGGGTTCTCCAAGTAACGGATGTTAATCTATCGCTTGTTCAGATTCTTCTCCAGACTTCCGAAAACAGTTTATGGGTTCTTCCCAACAACGGATGTTAATCTATCAACTTGTTCGAATGCAATTTTTGAAAACAGTTTACGGACGCTTCCCAACAACGGATGCTGCTCTATTGCTTATTCAACTTCAAGATTTCTGAAAACAGTTCACGGGTTCTCCAAGTAACGGATGTTAACCTATCGCTTGTTCAGTTTCTTCTCAAGACTTCTGAAAACAGTTTATGGATTCTTCCCAACAACGGATGTTAATCTATCAACTTGTTCAGATGCAAATTTTGAAAACAGTTTACGGATTCCTCCCAACAACGGATGTCAATCTATTGCTTATTCAGACCCCCAGTTCAGAGGTAGTCCCAAGCATGGACACCTTCCTGATACTCATTCCAGATGGCATCTTTAAGCCTATCCCCGACAAGTTTCTGTCATTCCTCCCGATGGCATCGTTAAGCCCATCTCCAAATGGCATCTCTAAGCCCATTCCCGCATCCCTTGCTTTGACGAGTGCAAATTTAAGGGCACTCTAGTGTCCAATCTCCTTTTACCCTCGAGTCACGAAAGGCAAACTTGCCAATCTAACTCTTAGGATTCAAGAAGATTGAACAGGGGCAACTGTTGTACCCCAAAATTTTCCTTCCCATTTCTCATTGATTTCTCATCACAAAGCCCTTGGAGATCAAGATCCAGTTAGGGTTTCATCTGCTCAAGACTTCTCCTTGCACCGTTGACCCAAATTAGGGTTTGTGTTTGCACAAAGATGTTTTGACCTAAAATGCCTAAAATGACTTTCTTGATTCATATTGGACTCCCAAGTTTATCCATATCAAGTTTCAAGCCTTGATTCCAAGTTTTGCCCAGTCAATTGGGCAGTTGACCTAAAAATCAACTGTATTGGGGAAAAAGTCAACTGTGGCCAATTGACAGTCAAATCTCATGAAAATTGACCCACATCAACATTATAAACTCACATGGACAATTTGATCAAGTTTGGATCACAATTCCACAAGAAATTTGATCAGATCATCAAAAGGGCAAAATGGTCATTTTTAGGGTTTTGACTGCACAAAGGCAAATTTTGACTGTTTGACCTAGCCAATGGCAAACCAAGCTCACATATGGATTCAAGGACCCCATGGAATTGTCTTGACATGCTCAACAAGTTCAAAAGATCCCAAATACACAAGATTGACAGTTGAATTTCCCAGTCAATTGATCAATTTTGACTGTATACTGAAAAGTCAAACTTTGACTTTTTGGTCAAAATCAAGAGTCAAGATTCATTTTTCATCAAAACATGCCAAATCATGAAACTTGTTCACCAAGAAATCAAAAAAATGCAAATTAGGGTTTGAAATAAGAATTTTTCATAACTTAGAATTTTTCTAAGTTATGAAAAACCCTAATTTTTTCCCAACTTTGCCCCACTTTCTCACCAAGATTCATTTGGATTCAAGCAAAAGTCAAAACATGAAAATTGTAGCTTATTGCATAATCTACAACTTTGATTCACAAATTTTTTCCAAAAGATGCTTGTATCTCAAGTTACAATTTTTGGAATAAGGGTACTAAACCATTCTTAACTTAGTGAAATTTTGACCTTTTTAGGCAAGGTTTTTACCTAACTTCAAGACCATTTTTCACATACTTCCCCTTGGAATTTCAATTTTCATTTCAAAGATGGATTGCAGTACACATTCCAAGCTTTCCAAAATGTCCAAGAACTCATCAAACAACCTCATGACTTGAGAGAATCGAATTTTTCAATATGGTAAAAACTCACTTTTGAATTGGCCAATTTCCATGTTCATAACTTGTGCAAATTTTTCAAATCAGCATGCAACTTGATTGCAGGCCTCTAAAAAATCTAACACTCATAAATTTAATGCAAACTCTTTGTGCCAAGACCATGTTCTATGTGTTCAAGCATTGCATGATGGATTAATCCCAAAATAGATAAAGCACTTTAACCATTTTTGCAAAAGTAAGCTTTATGTCAAAATGAAAATCCAAGAAGTACAAATCAAATCCCCTTGGCACAAGTTTAGGGACTAATCACACTGATCAATGCCAAGGTTTACAACATGTTATGGGGGCCTCTACCTGTCTAAACACCAACTTGGCTTTTGGTTGCTTAAAGTGTAAGAAATATGGCATAACTGAAGACAACTTTCATCTCAACAATAGAACCCTTAAGCAAATATTTTGTACACATTCAAGACATCCTAACTGAGCTAGCACACGACTCCAACACCTCCATTGCCCTCTAGAATATAGAACCACCCTCAAACTGCCCAAACAGAGCTCCTACTGCAGTTTGAGTGCCAACTCTCATTCCTTTCATGCATTCTTGCTAAAAGCTCATCAAACACATTCCCTAACATCACTTGAAGCTAACCAAAACATAAAACACGACCTGTAACTCCTCTAGTCAGTTCCACCATTTTCACTTTCTTGTTTTGCAATTGAAGGTCCATAGCTCGATTCAAGGTCTTTCAAAGCAAAGTAAGCATTGGAATAGCATCACTACACTTCAGGCAAGCTGTACAGATCATCATCTTGCCCTGAAAGCTCCCCCATTGCCAGATACAACTTCAATTAAACAGGTATCTTCTTGAACTTCTAACTCTTAATGTAGGCATTGTTAGCTCTAGGTTTGTGAATAAGAAGTGTTCTACTCATGCCCCTGAATCTGTACATACTTTTACTTTTCATTTATTTTGCCTGAGCTATGAGAATTTAAGGTCTAAATATGGAAGAAAAGTTAGGTCAAGATTTGGGAATGTTGAAATTCTCTCTCATTTCTAAGAGTTAGGATGAGTTCTTTACATATTTAGAATCGTGGCTTGATGATTAACATTTCTTATGTTGAAAGTTTGTGCAAAAAATCAAGGAATCAGGATGTTTGAATTCATGAATAAGGCGCGTGTTTTTTGAACAAAAGCTGTCTGAAGGTTGAAGAAAGGTCTTCATGGGCTGGGTCTGTTGTGCTATTTCTCTTCACACCCTATTTTTGCTTTCATACCCCCTGAGCCCATTTTATTTGTTTTATTGATTTTTTGACTTTTCTCTTTTTATTCTGATTTATTTATTTTTGCTAGTAATATTAAAAACATGAAAAATTATTTTTACACCATTTTTATATTTTTTAGGCATTTATTTGTTTATATGAACCATTTGTACATAAATAATATATATATACTATTATTTAGAAAAAACTAGAAAAAATAATGCAAATATATTTTATTTCTGATTTTTATTTCATTTTCTCTTTTGAAAACATTTTGTATCAAAAAATATTTTTTTATAAATATTAAATATTATTATTTTGTATATATAATATTTATTTAGTAAATAATAAAGATATTTATATATATTAGTATATTTAGGTAAATAATACAAAAAATATATACATTTTTTATTTTATTAATATTTGACATGAAAAATACTTTTTTATGAATATACTTCATTTTTATTTTATTTTGTACATAATTATTAAATATTGTACACTTTAAATAAATATTACCTTTTACTTAATGAAATTAGGGTTTTACCCTTAAAACACCAAAAACCCCAAAAATATTACTTTTTTTATTTTATTCATCTTATTTATTTGACATAAAAAACACCCTTTTTTCCATACATATAAAAACCCTTTTTGCATTTTGCATCTTTATTTTATTTTCTATTTAATTTATGCAATTAATTATCTTGTAAATATTCCAAAATTGATGTAATAGCTAGGTTTAAATTCCTTGTCTAAATATCCCTCCATTTGAACATTTGTACCCCCCTTCCCATATTGTGTTGTAATAGTTTAGAACTTTATTTTTCGCACTTTAATGCTTTCTAAATATACCATGCTAGAATTAGGGTTTGTATGCAAATAAAAAGAACAAAATAGTTTGACCTAATTTCAAGATAATCAAAGCATGAAAATGGACAACACATATCACACTTGCACCCCTAGGGTATTCCACTTGTTGCCTTCAATAATGGGCCATATTGCATGTTAGGTCTCTTTGGGCAAAACAAACACAATTCAAATGATCATAGTCCCTCGATGACGCTTTCGAAAAGTTGCCTAAAATGATCAAGTCCCTCTCAAGAAAAAAATTGCCCAAAGACACTTAACACCATTGCAATTATGGTCTAAACGATGACCCGCGCCCGTCCCTTTCACATCCTAACACAAGATTGTCCACCAAATGCAATGGTGGAACAAAATTGTTAAAAGGGTTAAAACATAACGAAAATCTTTGAGAACTTTAGGGTAGATAGCTCTTAGGTACTTGTCAACTTGCAAAAACAAAACACTTGCCTATTTTTCAAACCACACTTCACAAACACTTTCAAAACAAACTTTCAAAGAAACCTTGAAACATCTTTTCAAAAAGACAAACACCTTTTGTAAAACATTCGAGTAAAGAATTGTTACAAGGTTAGCCTAGACAAGGCATATTTTTTCAAAACATTTTCAAAACCATACACAAAGCACCATTTCAAACAATTGAAAACCAAGGCAAGTTGATCTAAGCAAGTACCTAAGAGCCCATGGATAACCATGGATAGAAAGGGTGCTAATACCTTCCCTTTCTATAATCTACTCCCCGAACCCAAGAAAAAAATCTCAAAGGTTTTTGCTGTGCTTTTTAAACCTTTCCTTAGGATAAAATAAAAAGTCGGTGGCGACTCTTGCTCAACCGAAACATTTGCGAAAACAAACTCAAAACCATAGTCAGTTCTCCCACCGTATCACAGGATAGTACTAGGCTAGTTTCCCTTAGTTGTTTTTCTTTTCTATGCATTCTGCATCTTAAAACAAAAATTTGTTTCTTGGAAAATCATAAGACATTTCTAATGAACTCAAACCCTTCTTCAAAGTAAAAGATACAAACCAATCTTGCTTTGTCTGTGTTATCTTGAAGCCGATGTTTCGCCACCACACATGTTTGTTATCCTACTTTGATTCTCAATATCATTGTTAGGTGTGATGATTTGTCATCCGTTTTATTGATGTTTCGCCATCTTTGCCATGATATCTTGTTATCTTGAAGCCGATGTTTCGCCATCGCACATGTTTGTTATCCTACTTTGATTCTCAATATCATTGTTAGGTGTGATGATTTGTCATCCGTTTTATTGATGTTTCGCCATCTTTGCCATGATGTCTTGTTATCTTGAAGCCTATGTTTTTCCATCGCACATGTTTGTTATCCTACTTTGATTCTCAATATCATTGTTAGATGTGATGTTTTGTCATCCGTTTTATTGATGTTTTGCCATCTTTGCCATGATATCTTGTTATTTTGAAGCCGATGTTTCTCCATCGCACATGTTTGTTATCTTTCTTTGATTCTCAATATCATTGTTAGGTGTGATATTTTGTTATCCGTTCTATTGATGTCTCGCCATCTTTGCTGTGTGTGACGCGGTGGGAGAACTGACTTGAGGTTTTGCGTTTGATCGCAAATGTCGCGGTTAGCAAGAGTCGCCACCGACTTTTCTTTTATCCAAAAGGAAAGGTGAAAAAGAACAGGAAAGACCTTTGAGATGTTTTCTTGAGTTCGGGGGGTAGATTATGAAAAGGGAAGGTGCTATCACCCTTTTCATCCATGGTTTTCCATGGGCTCTTAGTTACTTGCTTTAGATCACTTGCTTTGTTTTGTTTGAAATGGTTTTGGTGTGATTTTGAAAGTATTTTGTAAAAGAGGCCATTCGTTTAGGCAATATTTGTAATGATTCTCGTTCGTAAGAATGTATACAAAGATGTTTGTCTTTTGAAAATGTTTTCAATGTTTTGTAAGATGTTTTGAAATGTGTGTGTGTTTGTTTTTGAAAATAGCAAGGATTGTTGTTTGAGATGGAGCAAGTAACTTAGAAGCTATCTACCTACTCAAATGTCTTTCCTGTGCATTTTCTATTCCTTTGACATTGTTGACTTACCATTGATTTGGTAAGCAAACCTATCTTTGGATGTAAATGGGACGGGCGTGGGTCATCGTATAACCATGATAGCGATGTTGCCAAGTATCTTAGCATTTTTGAGGGACCAAGATCATTTTGTTTAGGCAACTTTTGAATAGCGTCATCGAGGGACTATGATCTTATATTTGTTTTGTTTTGCCAAGATACTTCGCGTGCGTAACATGGCCATTTTATTTTAGGCAACCAAGTGGAGAAACCCTAAGGATGCTTGTGTGCAAGTGTGTTATTTGCATGCATTTTGTCTTTGATTAAGATTGTCTATTTTGTTGTTTTTATCTTGCCATACATTTCCTATTTTACTAACAAGCATACAAAAATAATAAAATGCAAAAGGAAGATAAAACCCTACGCTATTACAACCATATTTAAAAACATGGAATTATAAAGGCAAAAATAAAGTAAAGGCAAGAAAACAAAAAGGCTTTCGACTCAGGCAGGAACCGTTCGACTCTGTGTACTTTTGGCTTCTTTCGATTTGGAGTCTGGAATCAGTCATGCCCTTCGATTTGCCTTTGTCTCCTTTGACTGGGGGGTTGGAGTCAGTAAGGTTCTGGCTTTTCCACAGGCTCCTTGCTGACTCATTGTAAGCATCCTAGGCCCTCAGATTGTGATTCGAAAGGCTTGTGCAGCTAGCCAATCGAAGGGTATAATAAACCTGTCTTAAGTTCTTAAAATGAAACATCAAAACATAACTACAGTCCAAGGGTTAGCACAAAAACAAAACAAAGGGTCTCAAAGTCCAAAGTATAACTAATTAAGGTTGAGTTTTCAGCGTATGGGCAGTCAGAATCGGATGTTAAAACATGGTCCAGAAATATATACATTTTTCTTTATTGGCATGTGCACATGATGTTTAAATGAAAGAGTTCCAAGTTTAGAGAAAACTTACCTCTTGAAGTGCTTAGTCCAAAGAGCTGTAGGTGACCTTTTTTTGATGGTGGAGGGAGCCTCGCTGGGATCTTCCTGAAGTTAGTTCTGTTACTGTTTGGTTTGGGAAGTCATTGAATCTAAAGAGAGTATATGATGGTGATACGTGAATCGAAGGTTGCTGCAGTCTAGGGGGAATAAATCAAAAGGTACACTATTGAGGCCTTTTTTTGTAAAAAAAAATCTTAGAATTTTGAAGGTTTGAAAATGTTAGAGAGCTTGAGAATATGGGAGAGTTTGAGAATATGGGAGGGTTTTAGTGCTTGAGGATTTTTATGATTTTTCTCTCTAGCCAAAATCTGGACCCTTTCTTTGTCAATGTTTCCTCTATTTATAGAGAAAAGGTGTGGGAGTTTAAACAAAGATATGGCTTGGCTGAAACGTGAATATTAAGCTATGTCAGATTTTCAAAGATCCCAAGGTGAAGTATTAAAGTTGTTGGTTAAAGGAGGCTGACTTCCCTGACTTATGGTGAAGTACAAGCAGGAATTAAGCAAAGCATGGGCTTGGGACATGATTTGTACTTAGCAAGTTCACTTTTACGCAAGAAACTTCTGGACAAAGGCTTAATCACCTGGACAATAGCTTAATCCAAAATATAAGCAATTAATTATGGAGTGAAATACAAGCATTAAGGCTTGTAAAGTAAGGTCACGTAGTAGGGTCCACAAATTTGATCAGTTGTCCTTTCAAAATCCTATTTTCCACTTGTGTCGAAGAGTTCTGGAAATGTACTAAAGAAGACTGCGTTGAAGGATTCAGAGTTGGGTTTGAAAGATGCTGATTCGAAGGGAACCAAAACTCCAATCGAAGCTTTTGTGTGAAGATGGCTCATGTCCAATCGAAAGCTTGCACGCCAGGGGTTACATGTGGTCAAACGAAAGAGTGTATGTAGGAGGACAAAATGTTCATATTCGAAAGAGGCAAATAGGGAACAAAAAGTGCAAATAGAAGGATGTTAAAGAGAGCCTTTTTCCTTGGAAATGAAATAGATTACAGGAGGCTTTTTTCCTTGTGAATCCAAACCAAGATGTGTCATAGGCCCCTGCCCAGTCGAAGTACGCAAGCCAAACTTGTGTCGAAAGAGGCCAAAAGGCCAGTCGAAGGAGCTGAAACGAAGAACACTTGTATTTCTCCAAATTTTGTCAAAATGATATTTTTATCTGTTTTCTCCCTTTTTGACAGTTTCCTTTTAATTTTGGTACCGGAAAATTCTAAAGTACTTGTGCAGGCTTGAACCTTGAGAAACCTTGTGAGAAAAGCGTTGAAGAATGAGAGGGAAAATTTTAGGGTACAACAGCTGCCCCTGTTTAATCTTCTTAGATCTGAAGAGTTAGATTGGCGAGCTTTGCCATTTGTGACTCGAAGGTGGAAGATGATTGGACACTAGAGTACCCATAAATTTGCACTCGACAATGTGTAGTTGAGGGAATGGGCTTAAATATGCCATTTGGATAAGTGATAAAGTCTTGTTGGAGATGGGATTGTAGATGCCATCCAAGAATGTTTGTTGAATTGTAAGTTGTAAGTCGAAATAATAAGTGTCAGAATGGCATCCGTGTTTGGCACGTATCTGAGCTGTATCTGGAGACTGAATTTGTATGAGCGACATAATAGCACCCGTGTCTGGAGCGTATCCGTACTGTATCTGAAAGATGAATCTGAATGAGTAACAAAATAGCATCCGTGTCTGGAGCGTATCTAAAAGATGAATCTGAATGAATAACAGAATGGCATCCGTGTCTGGAGCGTATCTGAAATGTATCTGAAAGATGAATCTGAATGAGTAACAGAATGGCATCCGTGTCTGGAGCGTATCTGAACTGTATCTAAAAGATGAATCTGAATGAGTAACAGAATGGCATCCGTGTCTGGAGCGTATCTGAACTGTATCTGAAAGATGAATATGAATGAGTAATAGAATGGCATCCGTTTCTGGAGCGTATATAAACTGTATCTGAAAGATGAATTTGAATGAGTAACAAAATGGCATCCGTGTCTGGAGCGTATCTGAACTGTATCTGAAAGATGAATCTGAATGAGTAACAGAATGGCATCCGTGTCTGGAGCGTATCTGAACTGTATCTGAAATATGAATATGAATGAGTAACATAATGGCATCCGTGTCTAGAGCGTATCTGAACTGTATCAGAAAGATGAATCTGAATGAGTAACAGAATGACATTCGTGTCTGGAGCATATCTGAACTGTATCTGAAAGATGAATATGAATGAGTAACAGAATGGCATCCGTGTCTGGAGCGTATCTGAACTGTATCTGAAAGATGAATCTGAATGAGTAACATAATGGCATCCATGTCTGGAGCATATCTGAACTGTATCTGAAAGATGAATCTGAATGAGTAACAGAATGGAATCCGTGTCTGGAGCATATCTAAATTGTATATGAAAGATGAATCTGAATGAGTAACAGAATGACATCCGTGTCTGGAGCGTATCTGAACTGTATCTGAAAGATGAATCTGAATGAGTAACAGAATGGCATCCGTGTCTGGAGCGTATCTGAATTGTATCTTGATTGTACACTGTTTAGCAGTAGCTGTTAATCTTATCCTAAAAGGGTAAAATGTTAGCTGGAACACAAAATTATGTTGCATGAAATGTATGATGCAATATATGTGTTTTATCAATGTTTATGATAATATGGATGTAATGTATGCGCATGTAAGCTGATTTGCTGTATTGTTGAGGAAAATAAATCCTTGACTGCTGCTGAGGATATGTGGATTCTTCATGTCTTGAAGTTAGAGTATTGACAAAAAATTCCGTTGCGAGAGTAATGCCATGTACTGTTCGAGTAATCTGCTTGGGGAATCCAGAGAATTTTGACGACTTCTACCGGGGATCTATCTTAGGAATCCTCGTTCCGTTGGGGAATAATGAGAACTCTATGGGGAAAAAGCTTATTCCTGTTTGGGAAAAAAGTTCAGGAGTTTTGGTCATCTGCCACTCTGCCGGGGAATTATCCTAGGTTGGGGAGTAACAGAAGTTAACTGTTATCTGGTTGATTTTCAGGCTTCAAGACAACTTGCTGGGGAACTTGGAAAAACTGGATGGTTTCTACCGAGGATTAATAGTTTGAAGTTTCAGCTCCGCTGGGGATCTTAATGACGTATCATAGGGATTGCTCATGGAATAGCCTAAAAGACGTTTTCCTAATCCTTCAACCTGTCAGTAATTGTTCTTTTCCATTTTGTTTATTTGTAAATAGTAATTATGTTCAAATGCATATGTTCATTAATAAATCATTGGACGTTTTTTGCAAATAAAACACAAGTGTAAAAAGGAAAGGACAAATAGTTTTTGTACTTTGAAAGAGATATCTTTGTATTTACTTTGAATAAGTATTTTGTACAAAAAGGGACAAACATCCTAGTAAGAGGATGATGTCATAAGAAAAAATTTATACAAGGAAAGATAACTATGTGTAATAATCCCATGGGGTTCCCATTCCTCTATAGCCTCCGTATCTCTGAATATCTTGTCTATTCGCTGCTTCGTCCGAAGATGATTGAATTGATCAGAACCTCCGGGTTTGTTAGTGAAGAGATTGTCCTCAAAGTGATCCGACGAGACACAGTCATACGCTTTAATTCCCTAACTTTTGCCTGGACCGCCCTTTTGGGTTTTCGATCCACCGGGAAACCCTTTTTTGCCCAGGCCGCCCTTTCGGGTTTTCAACTTGCCGGGTGTACATATTTTTTTTTATTTTATCCCTAATTTTTGCCCGAACCTTTTGGTTCTCCGGGATGCCCTTGTTTTTCCTAGGTGAGTCAACCTAGCGGGTCTCTTATGCGTAGTATCTTTTGACTATATCTGTGTTCGCAGGGTGTGGCAGGTCGTCACCGTCCATGGTGGTTAAGATCATTGCCCCACCGGAGAAGATGTTCTTGATTATAAATGGTCCTTCATAGGTAGGAGTCCATTTTCCCCTGGGATCACTTTGTGGCAAGATGATGCGCTTGATCACTAGATCTCCAACTTGATATTCTTGGCGTCTGACTTTCTTGTTGAAGGCCTTGATCATCCGTTTTTGATACATCTGACCATGGAAAACGGCAGTAAGTCTCTTTTCATCAATTAAGTTCAGTTGATCAAGTCAGGTATGGATCCAATCGTCTTCACTCAAACCTGCATCTTTCATGATTCTCAAAGAGGGGATCTGAACCTCAATAGGTAAAACAACCTCCATGCCATAAACCAAATAATAGGGTGTTTCCCCAGTTGATGTGTGAGCCGTGGTACGGTATCCATGGAGAGAAAATGGTAGCATCTCATGCCAGTCCTTGTAGGTGACTGTCATTTTCTGTATGATCTTTTTAATGTTTTTATTAGCAGCTTCGACGAAACCATTCATCTTTGGCCGATAGGGAGATGAATTGTGATGTTGAATCTTGAACTGCTCGCACAAGGCAGTGATCATAGTATTGTTAAGGTTCGTACCTTTATCAGTGATGATCCTTTCTGGGATACTGTACCGGCAAATAAGATTCTGCTTGATGAAGCGGGCAACAACATTCTTAGTAACAGATGCGAAAGAAGCTGCTTCGACCCATTTTGTGAAATAGTCAATGGTCACTAGAATGAAGCGGTGTCCATTGGAGGCTGTCGGCTTGATCTCCCCAATCATATCGATTCCCCACATAGAAAAGGGCCAAGGAGCTGTTAAGACATATAGAGGAACCGGAGGCACGTGCACCTTGTCTGCATAGATTTGACACTTATGACAGGTCAGGGAGTGTTGATAGCAGTCTGCTTCCATGGTAGACCAATAGTAGCCCGCCCGTATGATTTTCTTTGCCATCGTATGCCCACTAGAGTGAGTGCCAAAGGTACCTTCATGCAATTCAGCCATGATCTTTTCAGCTTCAATCTTGTCCATACAACGGAGCAGAATAAAATCATGATTACGTTTGTACAGAATGCCATTACTTTGGAATAACTTAGCAGAGAATCTCCTTAGGAACTTTTTATCATTGATTGAAGCTCCTTCTGGATATTATTGAGCCTCGAGATACCTTTTGACTTCATGAAACCACGGCTGGTCCACTACTTCTTCAGTATTAATCTCGTGACAGTGTGCTGGTTCGTCCATTTGTTCAATGGTGATTTGGGGAGCCTCGTTATCCCAATTAAGTTTAAACATAGATGACATCGTAGCTAGAGCATCTGCTAGCTGATTTTCTTCTCGCGGGAAATGCTCGAAGGTAATCTGCTCGAAATGTGGTAGCAATGTCAAAACATGTTCTTTGTAAGGGATAAGGTTTGGATGCTTAGTGTCCCACTCTCCTTTGATCTGACTAATGACCAAAGTTGAATCTCCAAACACATCTAAAGATTTGATTCCCAAGTCTATGGCAGCCTTGAGACCAAAGATGCATGCTTCGTATTCTGCCATGTTGTTCGTACAGTTAAAGCAAAGTATGGAAGTAAAGGGAGTATGGCACCCTTATGGAGATATGAGTACATCGCCGATACTGTTACCAAGTGCATTAGATGCCCCATCAAAGAACAGGGTCCATCGGGATCCTTGTTCAGGTCCGTCATATGCCCTGATTTCTTCACCGTTGTCTAATGTCATGATGTCTTCGTCTGAGAATTCAAACTTCATGGACTGATAATCCTCTATAGCCCGATGAGCAAGATGATCAGCTAGCACACTGCCTTTTATAGCTTTTTGGGTTGTGTACTGTATGTCATATTCTGTTAGGATCATCTGCCATCTAGCTATCCTCCCAGACAGAGCAGGCTTCTCAAAGATGTACTTTATCGGATCCATCTTAGATATCAGCAAAGTGGTATGAGTCAACATATACTGTCTTAGCCGGCGAGCAGCCCATACCAGAGCGCAACAAGTTTTCTCGAGCAGTGAATATCTGGTTTCATAGTCGGTAAACTTTTTTCTCAGGTAGTAAATAGCGTGCTCTTTTCGGCCAGACTCGTCATGCTGCCCCAATACGCACCCCATTGAGTTCTCTAAAACGGTAAGATACATGATCAGTGGTCTTCCCTCGACTGGTGGCATCAAGACAGGAGGCTCTTGCAAATACTCTTTGATTTTGCCAAAAGCAATCTGACATTCATCATTCCATCTGACTACTTGATCTTTCTTCAACAGTTTGAAGATTGGTTCACAAGTAGATGTTAGGTGAGAAATGAATCTGGCAATATAGTTCCGACGTCCCAAGAATCCCCTGACTTCCTTCTCAGTGCGAGGAGCAGGCATTTCTTGTATTGCTTTAACCTTGGCAAGATCAACCTCGATGCCTTTGTTGTTGACAATGAAACCTAAGAGTTTACCGGACCGGACTCCGAATGTGCACTTGTTCGGGTTCAACCTTAATTTGTACTCCTTCAATATGACAAATAACTTTTGCAAGTGATCAAGGTGTTCTTCTTCAGTTTGTGACCGGGCTATCATGTCATCTACGTAGACCTCTATCTCATGATGTATCATATCATGGAACAAAGCTACCATGGCACGTTGATAGGTTGCCCCGACATTCTTCAGTCCAAATGGCATCACTTTGTAGCAGAACATACCCCACTGTGTGACAAATGTAGTTTTCTCCATGTCCTCAGGTGCCATTTTAATCTGGTTATAGCCTGAGAATCCGTCCATGAAAGAAAATACTTTGTGCTGGGCTGTATTGTCAACCAGGATGTCAATGTGTGGAAGTGGAAAATCATCTTTAGGGCTGGCCCTGTTTAAATCTCTATAATCCATGCACATTCTCACTTTACCGTCCTTTTTAGGTACGAGAACAATGTTGGCCACCCATTGAGGATAAGAAGTAACAGCCAGAAATCCAGCATTGAACTGTTTCATAACTTCTGCTTTGATCTTCTCTGACATGTCAGGTCTCATGCGGCAGACTTTTTGTTTCACTGGTGGACAGTCTTCTCTCGTGGGTAGACGATGTACCACAATGTCTGTATCGAGTCCTGACATGTCTTCGTATGACCAGGCAAAGATCTCAACATAATCATGCAATAGCTGAATTAGGCGCTCCTTGACACTCGGCTCTAGATTGGCACCCACTTTAATTTCCTTTTTATCTTCCTCGGTACCCAAATTGATTGTATCCAACAGCTCCTCATGAGGCTGAATAGCTCTTTCCTCTTGTTGTAATAGTCTGACTAATTCCCCTGGCACCTCACAATCTTCCTCACCTTCGTATTCGGCTTGGTAGATCAGATCTTCAGAGTCACTGAAGGCTATAGCAGTATTGTTACCCATGTGATCCGGAATGGAAGGGTACCTGCATTTGTGAGTGTGGGTGTGTGTAAGGGTATAGCCATCTTAAATCAATAAAATGTAAAAGAAAGACAATGAGCATAAAAGGTTTATATGTGAAAAGCGTCCATGATTCATTGAATGTCATATGAAGATGAAATAAAAACCCTTACAAATGGACCATTGTGCCTCGGGTAAGACACAAGGTTTTTAAAGTGCGAATTGTTTGTGAATATTACAAATCCAACAGAAATGTAAAAGATAAATTACTGAGAGATGAAAGTTATCGGGACAAAGTCTCTGGCTTCCTAGTTGCGAAGTCCTCCGCTGACAGTAGGAAATATCCAATCTTCTAAGCTGCCATCCTCTTCATTGTCTTTTACTGCATTGATCCCTTGGTTGCTAATCTTCACAGGTGGCCCCCCAGCACGGGCACAATGCACGGCCTTCTGACCAGTTGAAGTAAACCCCAAGCCAAACTTGTCTGATTTGTACGGAAAGTCTGGAAGCTGCCCCTAGATGGTGCATCCACCTTCTTCCACTACTGCCTTTGCATCCTTTAGAGATGACATCCGAAGCGGAGGTCTTGTGATCTTAGGAATTGAGGATACCACCTTGGTCGCTGCTACTTCTGGAGAGACTTCTTCAAAATGTTGGAAAGGGGTTTCAATGAACTCGCCATCCAACTCTACATATCAGAAAGAATTCAGATGACTAATCATGTACTCCTCCTCCCCGTGGACAGTTATGATCTTTCCTTGGACCGGGTACTTCAGCATCTGATGCAATGTGGAGGTGACAACACCGACATTGTGGATCCAGGGGCGTCCTAACAGACAGGAATAAGAAGGACGGACGTCCATCACATAGAAGGTTGAGTTGAAAAGCTGAGTTCCCACCTTTATTGGGATGTCCACCTCCCCGTGGACCATCCTCTTCGAACCATCAAAAGCTCTCACCACTATATTAATGGGTTTTAAAGTCAGCCTCTCGCAATCCAATCTATCAAGAGCTTTCTTCGGTAAGACGTTCAAACATGATCCCGTGTCCACCAAGACATGGGCTAGGGTTGTTCCTCTACACTCCACTGATACATGTAATGCCTCGTTGTGTTTTCTCCCTCTGGGTGTCAAGTCAGCATCAGAGAAACCTAGGCCATTATCAGCTATCAAACTGGCCACACAGTCCTGGAACTGGTCAGCAGACGTCTCTTGTGGCACATGAGTTGTCTTCAGAAATTTTACCAGAGCTTTTGCATGTGCTTCGGAGCACAGCAGCAGAGCTAGCATAGAGATCTTAGAAGGGGTTTGCCCCAACTGTTCAACCACATCATAATCACTCTTCTTTATTATCCTTAGGATTTCTTCCATTTCCTTCTTGGATGTTTCGGGAATAGCTAGTGGTTGAGCCTTCGTTCGGACAGGCTCCTCTTGAACGTTTTTTCCTTTATTCTCAGTAGTGGAAGTATTGGTAGGGATAAGGATCATATTGTCTTTGTCGGGACGTACACTTTCAGGTATAATCACTGGTGCAAAGGTAATCTTTGGAACGACTACGGGTCCAAAGGCTGCCTTTGGAGGGGCAATCTCTGGAGAGAAGATTCTACCACTACGGGTAATTTTGCTAGTTCCGGCAATATTGCTAATGTAGGAATTGTCTTCTTCGGAGCTCTCTTCTTCGGCAGTCAATTCATCCTGTTTGATACCATGGTAGTAGATTTCTCCACCATAATTCCATGGTACTGTTTTATCTGATTTGTATGGGGCCGGCCCGGGCATTGCAATCTTAAGTGGAGTAGTCTTTGGAGCAGGTGTAATCCTAACGGGTCTTTTAGGGGCCCTGGAAGGATTGGCGTAGATGGTTATAATTGAAACTTCTTTAACTGGAACGGGTGAAATAGGAGCATTCTCAAACATAATTTCTTGGTTATCAATCAGTCATTGGATACCTTTTTTCAACAGAGGGCAGTCAAATGATGAGGATAGGCAAACATGGCAGTCTTTGTCACAACCTGGGAATATACCAACTTTCAACAAATTCAACTTAATAATCGGGAGCAGAGTCAACAGTTCATCCACAGTAGCAACAAAAAAATCTTCTTTGATAGTGTTGGCATTGTGACCATGCCTAGGCATCGGAGCGGAAATAACATTCGGTTTCTCAGGCGTTTCAAACTCAACTTCCTTCGTGTCTATCAGGTCTTGAATTTTGTTCTTCAGAGCCCAACAGTTGTTAGTGTCGTGCCCTGGACTTTCAGAATGGTACGCGCATCTGGCGTTGGGATGGTAATGAGGAGACACAGTATTGGGATTCTTTGGGGCCTCTTTTAAAGTCGCCAGATTTAATTTCAAAAGATGTGGTAGAACCTGGGCTGGAGTCATGTTAATCTTGGTGAATTGTCGGACTGGCCTTTCCACCCTTGGCTGGTTATTTCTTGGCTGGTCTGATGCAGGCTTTCGAATCATAACGGCCCCTACCGTTGGTCGGCGCTCAATTCTTCCCCGTTTCCTCTGTGAATAAACAACAAATACTTCCTTCCTTCCCGTGAAGGGTTTTTTCACAGCTGTAGAGGCAGACGCATCCTTCTGAATCTTCCCACTTCTTATACTAGCTTCCACCCTTTCGTCGGTTAAAATAAAGTCAGTAAACCCTGCAGAAGAACTCCCAATCAGATGATTGAAGAAAGGGCCTGATAGAGTTCCCAGGAACATGTCCACTAACTCCCTTTCAGATAGAGGGGGTTGCACCCTTCCGGCTAGATCTCTCCACTTTTGCGCGTAATCTTTAAAGCCCTCATTGGAAACCATAGCCATACTCTGAAGCTGAGTACGGGTAGGAGCCAAATTGGTGTTGTACTGATATTGTTTATAGAAAGTTGCGGCTAGGTCTTCCCAATTATGGACATCGGCCCTTTCTAATTGGTAGAACCAATCAAGTTGCGTTCCTGATAAACTGTCTTGGAAAAAGTGGACCCACAAGTCTTTGTCAGCAGAGTGAGGCTGAATCTTCCTGACATATGATCGGAGGTGCATTTTAGGACAAGCCACCCCATCATACTTGGAAAATAGTGGCACTTTAAACTTTGGCGGGATTACAATTCCTGACACCAGCCCCAACTCTTCAAAATCTAGCCCCGGTACTCTCTGGATTTCCATAGCGCTTAAACGCTCTTCAAGGTGTTTGTACTTGTCATCAGCCGGAGGGTATTGTTGTTCAGAGTAGTCCTCCTCTTCCTCCTCTTCTTCAGAATCTGATGGTACTGCCATTTCTTTTCCTTTTCTTTCCCCTTCATCAGATGTTGTTGGAAAATCTAAGGTCCTTCTAGCTTGTCCCTGAAACCTTCTGCCCATGATTACCACACCAGCTGGCTTCTTCTTCTTTTTCTCTTTTTATTTTTCTAGCAGAGTCTTCAGCTCCTCTTGCCCCTTGGTTAAGGTCATGAGTAACTGTTGAAATTGTATGTTCTGAGCTTGAAGATCTTTGACCATTTGTTCGAGATCCATCTTACTGAAATAAACAGTTAGAGAGATGAGGAAACTTGTTGCAAAGACCTGTTTATGTTTATGATGAATGATATGTATTCATGCAATGCTTTCAAGGATTTAGAAATTCAAATTTGTTTCAAACAAAAAGAAACACACGTCATATTAATAAGATAGAATTTGAGTATATAAATGCCCCTTGGGCAAAATAATACAAAATTCTAAGGTAAAAAGACATTGCACATCCTCTTTGGTGCAATGTAGGTATGGAGAGTCTGCTCTTCATGAAGTAGCCGAGTGAGTTCCAAAACCTTCTTCTCGCTTGCGTAGAATTGGGCTTCGAAAGTATCGCGCTCTCCTTTGAGCTGTATCCAATCCCTTTGTAGGTCTTCGAGTGATGTCGGCATGTCAGGATGTAGGATAGTGTATGGAACTTCTCCCTCCTTGACAAGCTCAATAATCACTGGGAGAATGGAAGGATAAGGCATCATAAGACTTTGGGCGCGGGTTCGTACCCACTTGAGGTAAGGCTCAAGAGGGATGGAATTCTTGTGTCCCAAAGTCTTGCTATCCACCTTGTTTAGCATCCTCCAAGCTCGGATGAATCTCTGGCGAAGTCCTTGATCATCGTTATCGTAGTCGAAAACCAATCCTTGAATCAACATATCATGTGGGCCATCCCTTCGGGCATAACCAAACTGTCTTAGAGCTAAGCACGGGTTGTAGGTGATGCCTCCCCTAATGCCAAGTAGAGGGACATTAGGGAATTCCCCATAACGGTCAATAATGATAACATTCTCTTTGGATCGAGAACACCAATGAATATCTGAATGTTTAAGTGTCATCAACCTTTGTGACCACCTCAAACCTTGCTCATTCTTCAAGACTGATTAGGGAAGATGAGAAATAAACCATCTTGCCAGGAGAGGAGTCCAACACATAAGAACACCTCTTTTCCTCATTGTACGAGTGTGAAAAGAGTGTAGGATATCCCCAAGCAATGTAGGCATCGGGTTGCGAGTCATGAAGATTTTGACAGCGCTTACATCTATGAGTTGGTCAGGATTAGGGAACAAGACCATCCCATAGATGAGAAGAGCTACAATCTCCTCAAAATCTTGCAAGTCTATGGAATTCCAACAACTTTGGGCCTTCTCAAACAGAAACTTTGCCAAGAAGCCTTTAACACCACTTCTAGTTTCCCAATGAGTTGTGACATTAGATGAGTGCAAGTGCAGGGCTTGAGCAATTTCTTCTGGCTTTGAATCTCTTTCCGTACCGTTGAAGGGTAGTTGATTGAGAATAGGAATCCTCAAAAGTTGAGAGAATTCTTCCAAAGTGGGCACAAGTTGATAGTTAGGAAATGTGAAGCAATGATGCAAAGGGTCAAAGAACTGAAAGAGAACCTTCATCATATCCTCCTTTGTGTTGGAAGTGACCAAGTTGAGTAGACGACCATGTCTCTCGGTGAATGGAGAGTTCTCAGGGATCCTTGAAGCTAGCTCCTTGAGTTGTGGAGGAATTCTTACAAGGTTGATTTGGATAGTTTTCCTGCGAAGTGAATCCATAACCTACAAAACAAGAACAAAGATGAATCTCCAAAATCCTTGAAATGGTTAGTGAATGCATATGATGTTCATGATATCCATGATGTTTATGTACAAGTATACATATACAAACAAATCAAACAAGTTCTTAGTTTAGGCTTGCATGGGGTTTCATAGGTAAGTACCCTCTTGAAGTTTTAGTTGGCTCAACCTGTCCTAACAATAGTAACCGGGTTCTAAGGAGATCAATATCACTGGATTGTTTCCTTGGTCATTGTTTCTCAAGCCTCTTTAATGGCGACCAAAATATCCCAAGAAACCAACCCTCAATGAGTGTAGTATCGAGTATCTACCAACTTCGGACTGCACCAAAGCCGGTCATCTCACTACATCCTAAAAGGCCAAGTTGGTCAAGTAAAGGGTTCTAGAAGTTCATTAGTGCTTCATGTCATCACTCAGCGGCCCCGTATTCTCTTTGATTGACTCAAAGGCTACCAGTACCCACAAATATGTCACACTAATATAGCTATTGCTTAGACCATGTCGGTATACCCCACACAGTTTCCACAACGTATTGCTATTTACCTATAATGTTTCCCAAATCCGGGTGGAGGATTTAAACCCAAACAAAGAACCATAATTGTAAAGCAAACAAGTCAAACAAGGTAAGCAAATAAATGTGATCTAAACCCTAATATAACCCCACTTTTATTAATACTCCCCAGCAGAGTCGCCAGTTCTGTGATGCAGTGGGAGAACTGACTTGAGGTTTTGCGTTTGATCGTAAATGTCGCGGTTAGCAAGAGTCGCCACCGACTTTTCTTTTATCCAAAAGGAAAGGTGAAAAAGCACAGGAAAGACCTTTAAGATGTTTTCTTGAGTTCGGGGGGTAGATTATGAAAAGGGAAGGTGCTAACACCCTTTTCATCCATGGTTTTCCATGGGATCTTAGTTACTTGCTTTAGATCACTTGCTTTGTTTTGTTTGAAATGGTGTTTGGTGTGATTTTGAAAGTATTTTGTAAAAGAGGCCACTCGTTTAGGCAATCTTTGTACTGATTCTCGTTCGTAAGAATGTATACAAAGATGTTTGTCTTTTGAAAATGCTTTCAATGTTTTGTAAGATGTTTTGAAATGTGTGTGTGTTTGTTTTTGAAAATAGCAAAGATTGTTGTTTGAGATGGAGCAAGTAACTTATAAGCTATCTACCTACTCAAATGTCTTTCTTGTGCATTTTCTATTCCTTTGACATTGTTGACTTACCATTGATTTGGTAAGCAACCCTATCTTTGGATGTAAACGGGACGGGCGTGGGTCATCGTATAACCATGATAGCAATGTTGCCAAGTATCTTAGCATTTTTAAGGGAACAAGATCATTTTGTTTAGGCAACTTTTGAATAACGTCATCGAGGGACTATGATCTTATATTTGTTTTGTTTTGCCAAGATACTTCGCGTGCGTAACATGGCCATTTTATTTTAGGCAACCAAGTGGAGAAACCCTAAGGATGCTTGTGTGCAAGTGTGTTATTTGCATGCGTTTTGTCTTTGATTAGGATTGTCTATTTTGTTGTTTTTATCTTGCCATACATTTCCTATTTTACTAACAAGCATACAAAAATAATAAAATGCAAAAGGAATATAAAACCCTACGCTATTACAACCATATTGAAAAACATGAAATTATAAAGGCAAAAATAAAGTAAAGGCAAGAAAACAAAAGGGCTTTCGACTCAGGCAGGAACCCTTCGACTCTACGTACTTTTGGCTTATTTCGATTTGGAGTCTGGAATCAGTCATGCCCTTCGATTTGCCTTTGTCTCCTTCGACTGGGGGGTTGGAGTCAGTAAGGTTCTGGATTTTCCATAGGCTCCTTGCTGACTCATTGTAAGCATCCTAGGCCCTCATATTGTGATTTGAAAGGCTTGTGCAGCTAGCCAATCGAAGGGTATAACAAACCTGTCTTAAGTTCTTAAAATGCAACATCCAAACATAACTACAGTCTAGGGGTTAGCACAAAAACAAAACAAAGGGTCTCAAAGTCCAAAGTATAACTAATTAAGGTTGAGTTTTCAGCGTATGGGCAGTCAGAATCGGATGTTAAAACATGGTCTAGAAATATCTACTTTTTTCTTTATTGGCATGTGCACATGATGTTTAAATGAAAGAGTTCCAAGTTTAGAGAGAACTTACCTCTTGAAGTGCTTAGTCGAAAGAGCTGTAGGTGACCTTTTTTTGATGGTGGAGGGAGCCTCGCTGGGATCTTCCTGAAGTTAGTTCTGTTACTGTTTGGTTTGGGCAGTCATTGAATCTAAAGAGAGTATATGATGGTGATACGTGAATCGAAGGTTGCTGCAGTCTAGGGGGAATAAATCAAAAGGTACACTATTGAGGCCTTTTTTTTTAAAAAAAAATCTTAGAATTTTGAATGTTTGAAAATGTTAGAGAGCTTGAGAATATGGGAGAGTTTGAGAATATGGGAGGGTTTTAGTGCTTGAGGATTTTTATGATTTTTCTCTCTAGCCAAAATCTGGACCCTTTCTTTGTCAATGTTTCCTCTATTTATAGAGAAAAGGTGTGGGAGTTTAAACAAAGATATGGCTTGGCTCAAAATCCTATTTTCCACTTGTGTTGAAGAGTTTTGGAAATGTACTAAAGAAGACTGCGTTGAAGGATTCAGAGTTGGGTTTGAAAGATGCTGATTCGAAGGGAACCAAAACTCCAATCGAAGCTTTTGTGTGAAGGTGGCTAATGTACAATCGAGAGCTTGCACGCCAGGGGTTACATGTGGTCAAACGAAAGAGTGTATGTAGGAGGACAAAATGTTCATATTCGAAAGAGGCAAATAGGGAACAAAAAGTGCAAATCGAAGGATGTTAAAGAGAGCCTTTTGCCTTGGAAATGAAATAGATTACAGGAGGCTTTTTTCCTTGTGAATCCAAACCAAGATGTGTCAGAGGCCCCTGCCCAGTCGAAGGACGCAAGCCAAACTTGTGTCGAAAGAGGCCCAAAGGCCAGTCGAAGGAGCTGAAACGAAGAACACTTGTATTTCTCCAAATTTTGTCAAAATGATATTTTTATCTATTTTATCCCTTTTTGACAATTTCCTTTTAATTTTGGTACCGGAAAATTCTAAAGTACTTGTGCAGGCTTGAACCTTGAGAAACCTTGTGAGAAAAGCCTTGAAGAACGAGAGGGCAAATTTTGGGGTACAGCACCATGATATCTTGTTATCTTGAATCCGATGTTTCGCCATCGCACATGTTTGTTATCCTGCTTTGATTCTCAATATCATTGTTAGGTGTGATATTTTGTCATCCGTTCTATTGATGTCTCGCCATCTTTGCCATGACTTTGTTATCTTTTAGCCGATGTTTCACCATCGCACATTTGTTTGAAGCCGATGTTTCGTCATCGCACATGTTGGTTATCCTACTTTGACTCTCAATGTCATTGTTAGGTGTGATTGTTTTATCATTTGATGTTTCGCCATCTTTGACATGTTACCTGGTGTTGCACCCCAAAATTTTCCCTCCCTTTTCATCAACATTTTCTCACCACAAGACTCTTGGAGCTCAAGATCAAGTTAGGGTTTGCTCTGCTCAAGAACCCTCCTTGCATTGTTGACCCAAATTAGGGTTTGAGTTTGCACAAAGATGTTTTGACCTAAAATTCCCAAAGTGACTTTCATGCTTCATGTTGGACTTACAAGTTTATCCATACCAAGTTTCAAGCCTTGATTCCAATCTTTGCCCAGTCAATTGGACAGTTGACCTAGAAATCAGCTGTATTGGGGAAAAAGTCAACTGTGGCCAATTGACAGTCAAACCTCATGATTTTTGACCCACATCAACATCATGAACTCATATAAACCATTTGGTCAAGTTTGGATCACAATTCCACAAGAAATTTGATCAGATCACCAAAAGGGCAAAATGGTAATTTTTAGGGTTTTGACTGCACAAAGGCAATTTTTGACTGTTTGACCTAACCAATGGCAAACCAAGATCACATATAGACTCAAGGACTCAATGGCATTGTCTTGACACATTCAACAAGTTCTAAAGATCTCAAATGCACAGGATTGACAGGTGAATTTTCCAGTCAACTGATCAAAATTTGACTGTATACTGAAAAGTCAAACTTTGACTTTTTGGTCAAAATCAAGTGCCAAGATTCATTTTTCATCAAGACATGTCAAATTATGAAACTTGTTCATCAAGAAACCCAAAATTGCAAATTAGGGTTTAAAATGAAGAAATTTCATAACTTAGAAATTTTCTAAGTTATGAAATTCCCTTATTTTTCCCTAACTTTATCCCATTTTTTCATCAAGATACAAATGGATTCAAACAAAACTCAAAACACGAAAGTTGTAGTCCATTGCAAAATATACAACTTTGATTCACAAAGTTTTCTCAAAGGAAGCTTGTAGCTCAAGTTATGATTTTTGGAATAAGGGTGCAAAACATTTTTAACTTAGAAAATTTTTGACCTATTCTAGGCAGGATTTTTGTCCAACATCTTGGCCATTTTTCACATGCTTCCACTTGGAGTTTCAATTTGCATTACAAAGATGGATTGTAGTACACATTCCAAAATTTCCAAATTGTCCAAGAGCTTCTCAAACACCCTTGTTGTTAGGGAGAATCGAATTTGCAAAGTTGGGCAAAATTCACTTTTGTTCATAACCAAATGCATGTTCATACAAGTTCCATTTTCAAATCAGCATGCTTGGTACAGGCTTGCAGGCCTCTAAACAAAGTTTGCACTCCATAATTAGATGCCTAACCATTGTGTTCAAGCATTGTTTTATGCATTTAGTCATTACACAAAGAATTATCCCTTAAGTAGAAAAAGCAACTTTGCCATTTTTGAAAAGTAATGCTTTATGTCAAGTTCATGATCTTTGAAGTACAAGCCAGATCTTTGAGGCAAGAGTTTGTAGGCAAATCCCACTGATCAAGATCAAAGTGTGCAGCATGCTTGAGAGCATTGGACAGGCCTATATCACACTTACACTATCCTTACTTACATTAGAAGAAAGCTGGCAAAAACTCTCAATCTCTCATTCCTGTCAACACAGCCAAACACAAACTTTGAAAACATCTTTCATACATCCAAGCAAGCCTAAAGCACAACTAAACCACCCTTCATCCCTCCTCATACAGAAAATCACAGTTTTTCTACAAAATAGGGCATCTGTTGCAGTTTGACTTCCACAATCCATTCCACTCGTGCACTTTGGCTAAAACCAGCTCAAATACATTCCATATCATCCACACAAACTATCCCAAGCCCTAGATACAAACTGTAACACCCCTAACATCACTTGCCATTTTCAATTTTCAGTTTTACAGGTGAACTTCCATAGCACGATTCAGAGAGTATCAAAGCAAGCTAGGTGTTGGAGAAGCATCCTTGGACTTCAGGCAAGCTGTACAAAAGCTCAAACTCCATTGAAGTTGGCCACATTGCTGTACACGACTCAAGCTGAAACAGGTAAAAACATGAACTTCTATCTCTCAATCTAGGAAGAGTTAGGCTTAGGTTTGTGAATGAAACATGCTCTACTCATAGCCCTGAAGCCATCCATGTATTTACTTTTCATTTATATTGAGTATGCTGTGAGAATTTTGGCCATGAACATTGAAGAAAAATTAGGTCAGAAATTGGGGATGAAGAAATTCTCCCTCGTTTCTTAGAGTTAGGTCAAGTATTTTATATGTCTGAATTCGTCTCTTGATGCTCTACATTATTGGTGTTATGAGTTTTGCATGAAAGTCACGGAATCAGGAGTTAGGAAACGCGCATTTTTGCTTGTTCAAACAAAGCTGGAGGTTGAAGAAGGCTGACTTGGGCTGGGCCTGAGTTGGTTTTGCTCTTTGCACACTCTTTTTCCATTTTGCACCCCCTTGGCCCATTGTGTGAAATAATTGTCATTTTGCATTTTTCTTTTTTTGTTCTGACTTATTATTTTTTGCTCAAATATGAAAAACTCCAAAAATATTTTTCCACCCTTTTTTGCATTTATTTGGCATTTATTTGTTTTATTTAACATATACATGTAAATAAATATATATACTTTTTATTTAAAACCCTAGAAAATAATACAAAAATATTTTTTTTAGTTATTATTTTTTGTTTACATTTTGAAAACATTTTCTAAAATATATATATTTTTAAATAATTAATATCTTATTTTTTGTATATACTTAGTATATTTAATATATAATATAAATATTTGTATATTTTATTAGAATACTTAGGATAAAAATATGAAAATAATACATTTTTATTTTTATTAATATATGACACTAAAAATACCTTTTTTTACAATATACTTCTTTTTTTATTTTTTGTATATAATTAACAAATACTGTATATAATTAATAAATAAATACTATTTATTTAAAAACTAGGGTTTTGCCCTAAACCACAAAATATTCAAAATTTGACCTTTTTATTTTTGTTTATATTTCACATGAAAAAATACTTTCACATACATAAAAAATCATTTTTGTGCATAATACATTTTTGCATATTTATTGTATTTATTCCAATATTGTACATTTAAATATTTGTATATTCAATATGGATGTAATAGCTTAGAATTTAATTTCTTGTCAAATATCCCCATTCAAACATTTGTACCCCCATCCCCATAATCATGTTGTAATAATTTAGGACTTTAAATTTCCGCATTTAAAAGCTTTCAAATTATGCCATGATAGACCTAGGGTTTGTATGCAAATCAAATAACAAATAGCTTGACTAATACAAAGACAAAAAAGCATGAAAATGGACAACACAATGCACACTTGCACCCTTAGGGTTACTCCACTTGTTGCCTTCAAAAATGGGCCATGTTGCATGTTGAGGGTCTTTGGCAAAACAAAAACAAATCAAATGATCATAGTCCCTCGATGACGCTTTCTCAAGTTGCCTAAAAAATGATCGAGTCCCTTAAAGAAAAATTGTCAAAGACACTTGGCACTATTGCATTCATGGTCTAAACGATGACCCGCGCCCGTCCCGTTAACATCCTAACACAAGATTGTCCACCAAATACAATGGTGGAATAATACTGTTAAAAGGGTTAAAACATAGGAATGATCTTTGAGAAATTTAGGGTAGATAGCTCTTGGTTACTTGACCAACTTGCAAAACAAATCCTTGCCATTTTTTCAAAACACACCTCACAACACAATTTCCAAACAAACTTTCAAAAACATTGAAACATCTTTTCAAAAAGACACACACCTTTGTAAAACATTCAAACAAGAATTGTTACAATGGTTGCCTAGACAAGGCATCTTTTTCAAAACATTTTTAAAAAAACCACACACACAAAGCACCATTTCAAACAATTGAAAAGCAAAGGCAAGTGATCTAAGCAAGTAACTAAGAGCCCATGGATAACCATGGATAGAAAGGGTGCTAATACCTTCCCTTTCTATAATCTACTCCCCAAACCCAAGAAAACATCTCAAAGGTTTTTCCTGTGCTTTTTAACCTTTCCTTAGGATAAAATAAAAAGTCGGTGGCGACTCTTGCTCAACCGAAACATTTGCGAAAACAAACACAAAACCTTAAGTCAGTTCTCCCACCGTATCACAGAACTGGAGACTCTGCTGGGGACAAACTTAAAAGTGGTGTAACCTTAGGGCTTAGATCACCCTCTTGCATGACTAATTGTTTGCTTTGATTGCTTTACATTTTGGTTCTCTTGTTTGGGCTTGAAATCCTACACCCGGATTTGGGAAACATTCATAGATAGCAATACGTTGTGGAAACTGTGTGGGGTATACCGATACGGTTGAAGCAATAGCTATATTAGTGCGACATATTTGTGAGTACCGGTAACCCTTGAGTTCAATCAAGGAGAGTACGGGGCCGCTGAGTGATGTCACTAAGCACTAATGACCTAGAACCTTACTTGACCATCTTGGCCTTTTATTAGGAGTAGTGAGATGACCGACTTTGGTGCAGTCCGAAGTTGGTAGATACTCGATACTACACTCATTGAGGATTGTTTTCTTGGAATATTTTGGTCGCCAGTTAAGTGGCTAAACCAAAACAATGAACACATAAAATAATCCAGTGATATTGAGCTCCTTAGAACCCGGTTACTATTTATAGGACAGGTTTTTAAGCCAACTACACTCAAGAGGGTACTTACCTATGAAACCCCATGCAAGCCTGAAACTAGGGTTTTGTGTGACTTGCTTGTACATGTGTTTGTGCATACATCATGAACATCATATTTATCCACTAACCATTTCAAGGGTTTGGATCTTCATCTTTGTTCTTGTTTTGTAGGTCATGGAAATTCTTTGCAGGAAAACTATCCAAGTTAACCTTGTGAGAATCCCTCCTCAACTCAAGGAGCTTACATCCAGAATTCCAGAAAGCTCTCTCTTCAGTGAAAGACATGGTAGACTGCTCAGCCTAGTCAACACCAACATTGAAGAAGACATGGTGAAAGTGTTGTTCCAATTCTTTGACCCCCTTCACCACTGTTTCACATTCCCCGACTACCAATTGGTGCCTACTTTGGAGGAATTTTCTCAACTCCTGAGAATTCCTATTCTTAATCAACTACCCTACAACGGTACGGAAAAAGAACCAAAGCCTGAAGATGTTGCTCAAGTACTACAGTTGCAACCATCTGACATCAAGGGGCATTGGGAGACTAGAAGTGGTGTCAAGGGCTTCTTGGTAAAATTCTTGTTTGAGAAGGCACAAGAGTGTTGGAATTCCCTGGATCTGCAAGCCTTTGAAGAAATTGTGGCACTCCTTATTTATGGGTTGGTCTTGTTCCCAAATCCCGACCAACTTATAGATGTCAATGCTGTCAAGATTTTCCTATCCAGGAATCCCATACCTACATTGCTTGGGGACATCCTCCACTCATTTTACACACGAACAATGAGAAAGAGAGGTGTTCTCATGTGCTGTATTCCTCTCCTTGCAAGGTGGTTTATTTCTCACCTTCCATAATCTGTTTTGAAGAATGAACAAGGCTTAAGGTGGTCACAACGACTGATGACCCTCACACATTCTGATGTACATTGGTGTTCTCGGTCTAGAGAAAATGTCATCATCGTCAATCGTTGTGGTGAATTCCCTAATGTTCCATTACTGGGCATTAGAGGAGGCATTACCTACAACAACTGTCTAGCTTTGAGACAATTTGGATATGCACGGAGGGATGGCCCTCATGACATGCTGATTCCTGACCTAGTTTTTGACTTCGACAACGATGCGCAAGGACTTCGCCAAAGATTCATCAGAGCTTGGAGGATTCCTAACAAGGTAGATAGCAAGACACTGGGGCACAAGAATTCCATCTCTCTTGAGCCTTACCTTAAGTGGGTACGAACTCGAGCCCAGATTCTTATGATGTCTTACCCTCACATTCTCCCTTTGATTAAAGAGCCTGTTAAGGAAGGAGAGGTTCCTTACACCATCCTACATCCTGACATGCCTACATCATGGGAGGAAATGCAGAAGAGTTGGATCCAACTCAAAGAAGAAAGGGATACTTTTGAAGCCAGCTTCTACGCCAGTGAGAATAAGGTTTTGGAGCTTACCCGCCGACTTCACGACAGAAATATTACAAAAATATTACAAAAATCTTTGGGTACACTTCTTTCAGGACAGCTTGTCCGGTACACAGCTAGACTGGTTTTACCAGCTTGAGAGGTCTGAAGTGCATAACTGGGAAGACTTGGCAGCTGCCTTTTATCGCCAGTATCAATATAACACTGACTTGGCGCCAACCCGTACTCAGCTATAGAGTATGGGGATAGCCTCAAATGAGGGATTCAAAGAATACGCCCAGAAATGGCGCGACTTGGCCAGAAGAGTGCAGCCACCTCTTTCAGATAGGGAACTAGTTGATATGTTCTTGGGGACACTATCTGGCCCGTTCTTTAACCATTTGATCGGGAGCTCTTCCGCAGGGTTTACTGAACTAATTCTAACTGGCGAACGGGTGGAAGCTGGTATTAAGAGTGGGAAGATTCAAAGGGATGCCTCTGCATCCACAGCTGTTAAAAATCCATTTCCAGCCAAGAAGGAGGCAGCAGTTGTATACTCTCAGAAAAGATTGGGAAGAACTGAGCGCCGGCCGACTGTAGGAGCCGTGATGATTCAAAATTCGTCAAATGATCAGCCTCGTAACAATCAGTCCAGACCTAACCAGCAACGGGTAGAACGGACACAACGGCAGTTCACCCGCATCAACATGACGCCTGCACAAGTTCTTCCCCATTTGTTGAAGCTAAATCTCACCACTATTAGAGAGGCGCCAAAGATTGTGAATACCGCTTCCCCAGACTATCATCCCAATGCTAAATGTGCCTATCATTCTAACAGCACCGGGCATGACACCAACGATTGTTGGGCGCTTAAGAATAAAATTTAAGACTTGATAGATGCTAAGGAGGTTGAGTTAGATGCCCCCGAGAAGTCGAACGTAATATCTGCTCCAATGCCGAAGCATGGTCGCAATGTCCATGCTATTGAAGAAGATCTATTTGTTTCTGCTGTTGATGATCTGATGACCCCACTGTTGACAATCAAGTTGAATCTGTTGAAGGCTGGGATTTTCTCAGGTTGTAAAGAAGATTGCTACTTTTGTTCCTCCTTACCAATCGACTGTCCATTGCTGAAGATAGGCATCCAACGCCTAATAGACAACCAACAAATTCTTTTCGAAAAGATTCCTGTTACTCCAACTCCTATCAATGAAGTTTCAATAATCACCATTTCCGCCAATCTTTCCAAGGTCCCCAAAAGGCCTGTTAAGATTACATCAGTTCCGAAGATTGCACCTCTGAAAATAACCATGCCTAGGCCAGTCCCCTACAAATCTGACAAATCAATACCATGGAATTATGGTGGAGAAATCTACTACCATGGTGTTAAACAATTTGAGATAACTGAAGAGAGCTCTGACGAAGAAAATTCCGACATTAGAAACATTGCCGGTATGAGCAAGATTACCCGAAGTGGGAGAATTTTCTCTCCAGAGATTTCCCCTCCAAAGGCAATCTTTGGACCCGTAGCTGCTGCCAAGGTTACTCCTGCACCAATAAAACTATCTGCCAGAACTCCGTTAATTGAAGAAGCCGTTACTCCTGTGGTTGTCCCTCCTACTTCTGCTGATAAGGGGAAAGGGATCCAAGAAGATCTCGTCAGGACGAGGGCTCAACCCTTGGTCATCCCCGAAACCTCTAAGAAAGAAATGGAGGAGATTCTGAAAATAATTAAGAAGAGTGATTATGATGTGGTAGAGCAACTGGGGCAAACCCCCTCGAAGATCTCCATGTTAGCATTGATGCTTTGTTTGGAGGCTCATGCCAAAGCCTTGATAAGGTTTTTGAAGACAACCCATGTACCCCAAGAAACCTCAGCCGATCAATTCCAGGATTGTGTAGCCAGGCTTACCGCCGACAACGGCCTGGGTTTCTCTGATGCTGACCTGACTCCGAAGGGAAGAAAGCACAATGACGCATTGCATGTGTCAGTTGAATGCCGAGGAACTACTCTCGCCCATGTCTTGGTCGACACTGGTTCTTCTCTAAACGTGCTGCCTAAGAAAGCTCTGGACCAGTTGGATTATGAAGGCTTGGAGCTGAAACCAAGTAATATCACTGTCAGGGCCTTTGACGGGTCTAAAAGAATGGTGCATGGGGAGGTCGACATTCCCATCAAAGTAGGAACTGAAGTGTTCCACTCAACTTTCTATGTGATGGACATCCGTCCGTCATACTCTTGCTTGCTAGGGAGGCCATGGATACATAATGCTGGGGCAGTCACTTCCTCTCTACATCAGATGCTGAAATACCCTGTTAAGGGAAAGATAATAATTGTACACGGTGAAGAGGAGTACATGATCAGTCATCTGAACTCCTTTAGGTATGTGGAAGTGGAGGGTGAATTCATTGAAACACCCTTTCAGCACTTCGAGGAAATTTCTCCCGAGGTTGCGGTAGCAAAGGCAGTAGCTGAGGTACCCAAGCAGGTGGCCAGGATGGCATCTATGAAAGACGCAAAGGCTGCAATGAAGGAGGGAAAGAGCTCAACATGGGGTCAGTTGCCTGACTTTCCTCACAAGACGGACAAGTTTGGGTTGGGATTTACCGCTGCGGGGCAAAAAGCTATGCGTCGCTCAAAAATTGAAAAGACACCCATCAAGATTTCTCCTCATGGAATCAATGCTTTGGAAGACAAAGACGAAGAGGGTAACATTGAAGACTGGATCTTCCCAACCATCGAAGGGGGACTACAAAACAGGGAGGTGAAAGACTTTGTCCCCAATTCTTTCATTAATCAGTAATTTATCTTTCGAACATTTCCTGTTGGTCTGTAATAATTACTTCTAAAACAATCTGCACACTATTTTTCACCTCATGTCTTGCCCGAGGCATGTAGGTCCATTTGTAAGGGTTTTGATTCTCTTCATATTCATATGCCATGTTTAATGAATCATTGGACGTTTTTCATTTACAAACTGCTGTGTTCATTTTCTTTCCTTTTGCATTTTTATTTGTTTAAAGATGGCTACCCCTTACACACACCCACACTCACAAATGCAGGTACCCATCCACTCTGGATTCTATGGGTAACTATTCTATTGTATCCTTCAATAACTCTGAAGATTTGGTCAACCAGGCTGAATACGAAGATGACGAAGATTGTGAAGTACCAGGAGAGCTAGCCAGACTTCTACAACAAGAAGAGAGGGCCATCTTGCCTCATGAAGAGTTGTTGGAGACAATCAACTTAGGAACAGAGGAAGACAGGAAAGAAGTACAAGTGGGTGCCAATCTAGAACCAAATGTCAAGGAGCGCTTAATACAGTTGTTGAATGAATACGTTGAAATCTTCGCCTGGTCTTATGAAGACATGCCAGGGTTAGACACATATATCGTGGTTCACCGTCTCCCTACAAGAGAGGATTGTCCACCGATCAAGCAAAAAGTCCTCCGAATGAGGCCCGACATGCCTGAGAAGATTAAAGCTGAAGTAATGAAGCAATTTAACGCTGGCTTTCTGGCTGTTACATCCTACCCACAATGGGTTGCAAACATAGTGCCAGTTCCCAAAAAAGACGGCAAGGTCAGAATGTGTGTGGACTACCGGGATTTGAACAGGGCTAGCCCTAAAGATGATTTTCTACTACCGCATATCGACATTTTGATTGACAACACGGCTCAGCACAAGGTGTTTTCCTTCATGGACGGATTCTCGGGCTACAACCAGATCAAAATGGCCCCCGAGGACATCGAGAAAACAACCTTTGTTACACAGTGGGGTACCTTCTGCTACAAGGTGATGCCGTTCGGACTGAAGAACGCATGGGCAACTTATCAACGCACCATGGTAGCTTTGTTTCATGATATGATACATCACGAGATCGAAGTTTACGTGGACGACATGATAGCTCGATCACAAACAGAGGAGGAACACCTTGAACATTTGCAGACGCTGTTTGGCAGGTTGAAGGAATACAAACTCAGGCTGAATCCAAGTAAGTGCACTTTTGGAGTTAGGTCTGGTAAACTTCTAGGATTTATTGTCAGCAACAAAGGCATCGAGGTCGATCCAGCAAAAGTGAAAGCTATACAAGAAATGCCTGCCCCCCGTACTGAAAAGGAGGTTAGAGGGTTCTTGGGGCGCTTGAACTATATTGCCAGATTCATCTCTCATCTGACGTCTACCTGTGAGCCAATTTTTAAACTATTGAAGAAAGATCAGGTAGTCGAATGGAACGACGATTGCCAAGCTGCTTTTGATAAGATCAAGGAGTATTTGCTAGAACCTCCCATTCTGATGCCACCCGTCGAAGGAAGGCCGCTGATCATGTATCTGACCGTTTTGGACAACTCAATGGGGTGCGTACTGGGCCAGCATGACAAGTCTGGTCGAAAAGAGCATGCCATTTATTACCTTAGCAAAAAGTTTACCGACTGTGAGACTCGCTACTCACTGCTCGAGAAAACTTGCTGCGCTTTGGTATGGGCTGCTCGCCGACTAAGGCAGTATATGTTGACTCATACCACTCTGTTGATTTCCAAAATGGATCCTATCAAGTATATCTTCGAGAAGCCTGCTTTATCTGGAAGAATCGCTAGATGGCAAATGATCCTGACTGAGTATGACATCCAGTACACTACCCAAAAAGCTATAAAAGGGAGTATACTAGCTGACCATCTAGCTCATCAAGCTATCGAAGATTATCAATCCATGAGATTCGACTTCCCGGACGAGGACATCATGACTTTGGACAACATTGAAGGTAACGAACCGTATGACGGACCTGAAAATGGATCCCGATGGACCCTGTACTTTGATGGTGCTTCAAATGCACTTGGAAACGGTATCGGTGCGGTACTCATTTCCCCGGAAGGTTTCCATACACCTTTCACGGCCTGACTTTGCTTCAGCTGTACCAACAACATGGCCAAATATGAAGCCTGCATCTTTGGTCTCAAGGCTGCTATAGACTTGGGGATCAAATCTTTGGTCGTATTTGGGGACTCGACTTTGGTTATCAGTCAAATCAAAGGAGAGTGGGAAACCAAACATCCTAATCTTATCCCATACAAAGAACATGTTTTGACATTGCTGCCTCATTTCGAGCAGATCACCTTCGAGCACTTCCCGCGAGAAGAAAATCAGCTTGCAGATGCTCTGGCAACAATGTCCTCCATGTTTAAACTCAACTGGGATAATGAGGCTCCCCAAATCACCATCGAGCGAATGGATAAACCTGCGCATTGTCATGAGATTAATACCGAAGAAGTAGTGGAACAACCCTGGTTTCACGAAATCAAAAGGTATCTCCAGACTAGAGAATATCCCGAAGGAGCTTCCGTCAATGACAAAAAGTTCTTAAGGAGATTTGCCGCCAAGTTCTTCCTGAGCAATGGCATCCTTTATAAGCGCAACCATGATTGTGTTTTACTCCGACGTGTAGACAAAGCTGAAGCAGAGTTGATCATGACTGAGATACACAGCGGCACATTTGGCACCCACTTGAGTGGACATACGATGGCTAAGAAGATTCTAAGGGCAGGCTATTACTGGTCTACCATGGAAGCTGATTGCCATCAACATTCCCGTACTTGCCACAAATGTCAAGTCTACGCTGACAAGATTCACATTCCTCCTGTTCCTCTCAACATTATGACAGCTCCTTGGCCATTCGCAATGTGGGGCATTGACATGATTGGAGAGATCAAGCCCACGTCATCCAATGGACACCGCTTCATCCTGGTCGCTATTGACTATTTCACCAAGTGGGTCGAAGCAGCTTCCTTTGCCTCTGTCACTAAGAATGTGGTTGCCCGCTTCATCAAGCAGAACCTCATATGCCGGTATGGTGTCCCCGGCAGGATCATCACAGACAACGGTACAAATCTGAACAATACTATGATCACCGCTCTATGCGAACAATTCAAGATTTATCATCACAATTCATCTCCCTATCGGCCGAAGATGAACGATGCTGTTGAAGCTGCGAACAAAAACATCAAGAAGATCATTCAGAAAATGACAGTTACCTACAAGGACTGGCATGAGATGTTACCGTTTGCTCTGCATGGATACCGTACCACGACACGTACTTCGACAGGGGCAACCCCATTTTCTTTGGTATATGGCATGGAAGCTGTCCTACCCATGGAAGTTCAGATTCCTTCTTTAAGGATTATGAAGGACTCTGGTTTGAGTGAAGACGATTGGATTCAGACCCGACTTGATCAACTCAATTTGATCGACGAGAAGTGACTCACTGCTGTTTGCCATGGTCAGACGTACCAAAAACGGATGATCAAGACTTTCAACAAGAAAGTCAGATGTCAAGTATATCAAGTCGGAGATCTCGTAATCAAGCGGATTATCTTTCCGCAAAGTGATCCCAGGGGCAAATGGACTCCTACTTACGAAGGACCATTTGTAATCAAGAGCATCTTTTCTGGTGGTGTAATGATTCTGACCACCATGGACGGCGACGATTTGCCGCACCCTGCGAACGCAAACATAGTCAAAAGATACTACGCATGAAATAACCCGACAAGTTGAAAACCCGAAAGGGCGACTTGGGCAAAAATGGGCATCTCGGTGAACCGAAAACCCGAAAGGACGGTTCAGGCAAAAATTAGGGATAAAACAAAAAATCTGTACACCCGGCAAGTCGAAAACCCGAAAGGGCGGCTTGGGCAAAAAAGGGTTTCCCGGTGGATTGAAAACCCGAGAGGGCGGTCCAGGCAAAAGTTAGGGAATTAAAGCGTATGACTATGTCTCGTCGGATCACTTTAAAGAACAATCTCTTCATCAACAAGCTCCGAGCTTCTGATCAATCCAGTCATCGGCGGACGAAGCATTGAATGGACAAGATATTCAGAATTGTGAAGGCTATAACAGAATGGAATCCCATGGAATTGTTACACATAGCCATCTTTCTTTTGTATAAAATTTTCAATTTTTTACGACAACATCCTCTTACTAGGATGCCTGTCTCCTTTGTACAAAGATACTCATAAAAAGTTAATACAAATACTTTTTCAAATACAGAAATTTGCCTTGTCTTCTGTTTTTTTTTTCTTTTTTTTTCACACTTATGTTTTATTTGAGAAACGTCCAAGGTTTTGTTAAATAGGCATATGCATTTGAACATAATCATTCTCTTACAAACCAAGAAAGATGATTGCTGATAGGTTGAAGGTACGGATGGATATCTTGATGCCCTTTCAAAAGAAATCCCTAGCGGAATTAAACTCCAAATTCCCCAAGCAGAATTAGACTTCAGGATCCTCAGCAGAACAAAAGCTTTCTTAAAACTGACTTCCCCAGCTAAGAGAGCCTTCCAGAGCTTAGTTCCCCTCAGAGCTAAGTTTAAGTATCCCCAGTGGAGCCCTAAAATCTGAAAATCTTATCCCCGACGAAGTCAAAGCTGTTAAAACCCCAACGGGGCTAAAACTTCCAACTATCAATCCCCAGCGGAACCAGATTAGTGAACACTCTCCCACAGAGATACTTCCCATCAGATTGAAGATTCTCAGTCTTACTCCTCCAGCATGAGTCTCCCAGGTTCTGGACTCCCCAGTAGAGATCATCAGAATTCTCGTTTCCCACAGGTCACCAAGGATTTTCAATCCCCAGCAGTGGTCCTAGGATCCCTCAACAACTGAAGATCTTGCTCCCTAAGCAATCAGCAGCCAACAAAGATTTCTCACCCTCAAGAAACCAAAGGATTTTTCTATCCCCAGCTTCGGTTATGGGTTTATTTCCCCAACATTTGTCAAGGATTTATTCTCCAAAACAAATTACATTTCAAATTGACCGGTCGTTCAAAAGTTCCTTCATCACCTGTTGGAAGTTACAGTCGTCAAAGATCAAATTCCCACAAAGTTCGAGTTATGAAGCCCGGATTTGACTGGATAATATCTTGATCTCTACAGCATATTGTGAAGCCCGGAGTACGACCGAATAACAATGTCAGACTACCGTCAAACCTGGATTACGACCAGATAGTGGTATCCCCTGAGAGCAAGCTATGAAGCCCGAATTCGACCGAATAATAGTTTAATCCCATACAAGTTTCTGTGAAGCCTGGATTACGACCAGACAGCAGTCAAGAATACTACGAAGCCTGGAGTCGACCAGATAGTAGTATATCTTCAACACAAGCCGTGAAGCCCGAATTTGACCGGATAACAGCTTAGCAAGCTATTGTGAAGCCTGGATTATGACCAGATGACAATACAAGTTTCTGTGAAGCCTAGATTACGACCAGACAGCAGTCAAGAATACTACGAAGCCTGGAGTCGACCAGATAGTAGTATATCTTCAACACAAGCCGTGAAGCTCGGATTTGACCGGATAACAACTTAGCAAGCTATTGTGAAGCCTGGATTACGACCAGATGACAATACAAGTTTTTGTGAAGCCTGGATTATGACCAGACAGCAGTCAAGAATACTACGAAGCCTGGAGTCGACCAGATAGTGGTATATCTTCAGCACAAGCCGTGAAGCCCGGATTTGACCGGATAACAACTTAGCAAGCTATTGTGAAGCCTGGATTACGACCAGGTGACAATACAAGTTTCTGTGAAAGCCTGGAGATTGACCAGATAACAGTTAAGCGTTATCAGAATGAAGATTCTCATCCTTGAAGCCTCAGAAGATCGATATACTCCCAATTTCTGACCCTTATTAGAATGAAGACTCTCGTCCTGGAATCCCCAGTAGATTGGCATACAACCCAAGCTCCTGACTCCCCAACAGCAGTCCCAGGACTTCTCATTTTCAACGATCAAAGGATTCTCAATCCCCTGCAGCAGTCAAGGATTTACTTTCCCCCGACAGCAGTCAAAGATTTTGTTATCCAGGATCCGCCTTCCTCAGCAAGACAGCTCATCAGCTTACATGCTCATCCATTACATTCATATCATAAACATTGATATAACATACATTGCATCATACATTTCATGCAACATAACTTTGTGTTTCAGCTAATATTTTACCCTTTTCAGGATAAGATTACTAAGCTCAAACTTTTGAAAACAGTTTACGGACGCTTCCCAACATGGATGCTGATCTATTGCTTATTCAATTCCAAGACTTCTGAAAATAGTTTACGGATTCTCCAAACATGGACGCCAATCTATTGCTTGTTCAGACCCCCCAGTCCAGAGATGTTCCACAACATGGGCACCTTTCTGATACTCTTTTCTTTCACCTACAACATACATTCCAGATGGCATCTTTAAGCCCATCCCCTGACAAGATTTTAGTCACATCTCCAGATGGCATCTCTAAGCCCATCTCCAAATGGCATCTTTAAGCCCATTCCCATGTCGATGCTTCGACGAGTGCAAATTTAAGGGCACTCTAGTGTCCAATCTCCTTTTACCTTCGAGACGCCAAAGGCAAACCTGCCAATCTAACTCTTCAGGTTCAAGAAGATTGAACAGGGGCAACTGTTGTACCCCAAAATTTTCCCTCCCTTTTCATCAACATTTTCTCACCACAAGACTCTTGGAGCTCAAGATCAAGTTAGGGTTTGCTCTGCTCAAGACCCCTCCTTGCATTGTTGACCCAAATTAGGGTTTGAGTTTGCACAAAGATGTTTTGACCTAAAATGCCCAAAGTGACTTTCATTTTTCATGTTGGACTTACAAGTTTATCCATACCAAGTTTCAAGCCTTGATTCCAATCTTTGCCCAATCAATTGGACAGTTGACCTAGAAATCAACTGTATTGGGGAAAAAGTCAATTGTGGCCAATTGACAGTTAAACCTCATGATTTTTGACCCACATCAACATCATGAACTCATATAAACCATTTGGTCATGTTTGGATCACAATTCCACAAGAAATTTGATCAGATCACCAAAAGGGCAAAATGGTCATTTTTAGGGTTTTGACTGCACAAAGGCAATTTTTGACTGTTTGACCTAACCAATGGCAAACCAAGCTCACATATAGACTCAAGGACTCAATGGCATTGTCTTGACACATTCAACAAGTTCAAAAGATCTCAAATGCACAGGACTGACAAATGAATTTTCCAGTCAACTGATCAAAATTTGACTGTATACTGAAAAGTCAAACTTTGACTTTTTGGTCAAAATCAAGTGCCAAGATTCATTTTTCATCAAGACATGTCAAATTATGAAACTTGTTCATCCAGAAATCCAAAATTGCAAATTAGGGTTTAAAATGAAGAAATTTCATAACTTAGAAATTTTCTAAGTTATGAAATTCCCTTATTTTTCCCTAACTTTGTCCCATTTTTTCATCAAGATACAAATGGATTCAAACAAAACTCAAAACATGAAAGTTGTAGTCCATTGCAAAATCTACAACTTTTATTCACAAAGTTTTCTCATAGGAAGCTTGTAGCTCAAGTTATGATTTTTGGAATAAGGGTGCAAAACATTTTTAACTTAGAAATTTTTTGACCTATTCTAGGCAGGATTTTTGTCCAACTTCTTGGCCATTTTTCACATGCTTCCACTTGGAGTTTCAATTTGCATTACAAAGATGGATTGTATTACACATTCCAAGATTTCCAAATTGTCCAAGAACTTCTCAAACACCCTTGTGGTTAGGGAGAATCGAATTTACAAAGTTGGGCAAAATTCACTTTTGTTCATAACCAAATGCATGTTCATACAAGTTCCATTTTCAAATCATCATGCTTGGTACTGGCTTGCAGGCCTCTAAACCAAGTTTGCACTCCATAATTAAATGCCTAACCATTTTGTTCAAGCATTGTTTTATGCATTTAGTCATTACACAAAGAATTATCCCTTAAGTAGAAAAAGCAACTTTGCCATTTTTGAAAAGTAATGCTTTATGTCAAGTTCATGATCTTTGAAGTACAAGTCAGATCTTTGAGGAAAGAGTTTGTAGGCAAATCCCACTGATCAAGAGCAAAGTGTGCAGCATGCTTGAGAGCATTGGACATGCCTATATCACACTTACACTATCCTTGCTTACATTAGAAGAAAGCTTGCAAAAACTCTCAATCTCTCATTCCTGTAAACACAGCCAAACACAAACTTTGAAAACATCTTTCATACATCCAAGGAAGCCTAAAGCAAGACTAAACCACCCTTCATCCCTCCTCATACAGAAACTCACAGTTTTTCTGCAAAACAGGGCATCTGTTGCAGTTTGACTTCCACAATCCATTCCACTCGTGCACTTTGGCTAAAACCAGCTCAAATACATTCCATATCATCCACACAAACTATCCCAAGCCCTAGATACAAACTGTAACACCCCTAACATCACTTGCCATTTTCACTTTTCAGTTTTGCAGGTGAACTTCCATAGCACGATTCAGAGAGTATCAAAGCAAGCTAGGTGTTGGAGAAGCATCCTTGGACTTCAGGCAAGCTGTACAAAAGCTCAAACTCCATTGAAGTTGGCCACATTGCTGTACACGACTCAAGCTGAAACAGGTAAAAACATGAACTTCTATCTCTCAATCTAGCAAGAGTTAGGCTTAGGTTTGTGAATGAAACATGCTCTACTCATAGCCCTGAAGCCATCCATGTATTTACTTTTCATTTATATTGAGTATGCTGTGAGAATTTTGGCCATGAACATTGAAGAAAAATTAGGTCAGAAATTGGGGATGAAGAAATTCTCCCTCGTTTCTTAGAGTTAGGTCAAGTATTTTATATGTCTGAATTCGTCTCTTGATGCTCTACATTATTGGTGTTATGAGTTTTGCATGAAAGTCACGGAATCAGGAGTTAGGAAACGCGCATTTTTGCTTGTTCAAACAAAGCTGGAGGTTGAAGAAGGCTGACTTGGGCTGGGCCTGAGTTGGTTTTGCTCTTTGCACACTCTTTTTCCATTTTGCACCCCCTTGGCCCATTGTGTGAAATAATTGTCATTTTGCATTTTTCTTTTTTTGTTCTGACTTATTATTTTTTGCTCAAATATAAAAAACTCCAAAAATATTTTTCCACCCTTTTTTGCATTTATTTGGCATTTATTTGTTTTATTTAACATATACATGTAAATAAATATATATACTTTTTATTTAAAACCCTAGAAAATAATACAAAAATATTTTTTTTTAGTTATTATTTTTTGTTTACATTTTGAAAACATTTTCTAAAATATATATATTTTTAAATAATTAATATCTTATTTTTTGTATATACTTAGTATATTCAATATATAATATAAATATTTGTATATTTTATTAGAATACTTAGGATAAAAATATGAAAATAATACATTTTTATTTTTATTAATATATGACACTAAAAATAACTTTTTTTACAATATACTTCTTTTTTTATTTTTTGTATATAATTAACAAATATTGTATATAATTAATAAATAAATACTATTTATTTAAAAACTAGGGTTTTGCCCTAAACCACAAAATATTCAAAATTTGACCTTTTTATTTTTGTTTATATTTCACATGAAAAAATACTTTCACATACATAAAAAATCATTTTTGTGCATAATACATTTTTGCATATTTATTGTATTTATTCCAATATTGTACATTTAAATATTTGTATATTCAATATGGATGTAATAGCTTAGAATTTAATTTCTTGTCAAATATCCCCATTCAAACATTTGTACCCCCATCCCCATAATCATGTTGTAATAATTTAGGACTTTAAATTTCCGCATTTAAAAGCTTTCAAATTATGCCATGATAGACCTAGGGTTTGTATGCAAATCAAATAACAAATAGCTTGACTAATACAAAGACAAAAAAGCATGAAAATGGACAACACAATGCACACTTGCACCCTTAGGGTTACTCCACTTGTTGCCTTCAAAAATGGGCCATGTTGCATGTTGAGGGTCTTTGGCAAAACAAAAACAAATCAAATGATCATAGTCCCTCGATGACGCTTTCTCAAGTTGCCTAAAAAATGATCAAGTCCCTTAAAGAAAAATTGCCAAAGACACTTGGCACTATTGCATTCATGGTCTAAATGATGACCCGCGCCCGTCCCGTTAACATCCTAACAAAAGATTGTCCACCAAATACAATGGTGGAACAATACTGTTAAAAGGGTTAAAACATAGGAATGATCTTTGAGAAATTTAGGGTAGATAGCTCTTGGTTACTTGACCAACTTGCAAAACAAATCCTTGCCATTTTTTCAAAACACACCTCACAACACAATTTCCAAACAAACTTTCAAAAACATTGAAACATCTTTTCAAAAAGACACACACCTTTGTAAAACATTCAAACAAGAATTGTTACAATGGTTGCCTAGACAAGGCATCTTTTTCAAAACATTTTCAAAAAAACCACACACACAAAGCACCATTTCAAACAATTGAAAAGCAAAGGCAAGTGATCTAAGCAAGTAACTAAGAGCCCATGGATAACCATGGATAGAAAGGGTGCTAATACCTTCCCTTTCTATAATCTTCTCCCCGAACCCAAGAAAACATCTCAAAGGTTTTTCCTGTGCTTTTTAACCTTTCCTTAGGATAAAATAAAAATTTGGTGGCGACTCTTGCTCAACCGAAACATTTGCGAAAACAAATGCAAAACCTTAAGTCAGTTCTCCCACCGTATCACACCTGGTTATTATTTAGTTAATGTTTGACCATCTCATTTGTTTGTTGTTTTATTTGATGTTTTGCCATCTTGCCTGTTTTTGTTATCTTAACTAAAAAACACAAACCAACCAAAATACATAATCTGAACTACGGCTGCTCTAATTCCTTAAAAGGGATACGTAGGCAATGGGGTAGGGCCCAACTGAGCACAACTTTTTATTTTCCCTACATTGTTTTCTTTTTTCTTTCGCATGCATTCCCTTTTTAATTTTAAGCCATAGACATAGGATTTGACTACACCCATTTAGATTAGATAACAAGAGTGGATACCGTAGAGTACTACGGGCGCATGGGGTGCTAACACCTTCCCCTCGCGTAACATACTCCCTTACCTGATCTCTCGGTCGGAAGACCGTGATTTCTCCCTTTCCAGGTTTTTTCGATGTTTACCTTTCCCTTTTGGCGGGATAAAAGACGTCCGGTGGCAACTTCATTAATGTTTCATTAACATCCAGATGACAGGTTCCGGCCGCGTTGTTTCAGCTGGAGACTTCACTGGGGAAAGATTGACCTTTTACTGGTCCATCCCGGAGTCAATCCTAGCTCTTGTTTGTTTTCTTTTTGGGTGTTTATTTTACCGCTTTGCATATTTATCTGTTTGCATTGCATCCTATGTACGCTTTACTTTTTTGCATACTGGATTTGGCTGGATTGTTTGGATTCTGGTTTTCTAGGTGGGAGGGTTGTTCCATGAGGTAAAAGGCCTCGTACCCAGGCTATGAGTGAATTCCATAGGAACTAGGAATAAAGTGGCCATGGCAGCTATGAGGCGGATGCTTCGTAGACCTGACCATGAGACCCATGACTCAAGAGGTAGTTCAGATAGGTTTTATCGTATGATGATACCGACATTAGAGCTCTTGTACTATGATTTGGATTTTAACCTTACCTTGACCTAGACTACACCCGTGAGAGGGGCGAGAAAACTTTTCTTACAGGTACAAGTACTGTTGGTGACTTTGTGTTGCGAAGGTGACTAAGGTTCCCATGTTAGTTTTGAAGCTTTGGGATTTTCTTTTGATCTCGAGTGGTGCTGTTCTGTAATGGTCCAGCCATGATCCAGTGTGAAACTTTGATCTTGTCTTGTTGCATCATAGCATATTTATTTCTAAAAAATGATGTATAAAAATAACTAGCATACGCATGTCATTTTCCAGGGACATTCAAGAGTATTCTTTCTATCAGAAATGGCTGGCTTCCCTTCAAATGAGTTTGATTCAGTTCGTGTTAAAGAGCCCACCAGACATACTTTCTCTTATTAGATTCCTACCATTGATGGGGCCGAATTGAAGAGGTTGAGTTCTTATCTGAAGGGTGATGTTCTGAATAATTTCAACAAAAAATATGGCAATTTGTTACTAGTCCTTAACACTCCAGTTGACCCAATGGCCTTGATCACTCTCTTCCAGTTCTATGACAAGGAATTACGGTGTTTTACTTTTCAAGATTATCAACTGGTTCCCACACTGGAAGAGTATGCATACCTACTTAATATCAAGTTGTCTGATGAAGTTCCTTTTGTCCAAGTGCCGGAGAAGCCGAAGTTCGAAGTTATTGCTGAAATTCTTCATTTGAGTTGGAAGGAGGTGAAAGACAATTGGAAGTCAAGTGAGGGTACTACAGAGTTTTATTTGGATTTCTTAGTAAAGAAAGCTGAAGACGAGGCAAAGAAAGGGAATTGGAATGACTTCAACTCTCTGTTTGCTCTCATGATATACTGGATCGTCCTTTTCCCTCACAAGAGAAATTTTATGGATTTGACGGCTATTTGTGTTTTTAGAAACAAGAACCCAGTACCGACATTCTTGGCAGATACTCTTTACGCCATTCATTCCAGACATGGAAAAGGAGGTAACGTAAGCTTATGTCATTCAATGTTGTATCAATGGTTTAAGTTGCATCTACCGGTAAGTGGCCCTTTCGTGGATACCAGGCATTCTCTCCAATGGTCATCAAGACTTGTCAACCTTACTTCATTTGATATCCGGTGGAATTATGACATGGGTGAAATATGAAGTGTTGTCACTAGCTGCAGAGATTTCCCTAATGTTCCCCTCATAGGAACTAAGGGGTGTATCAACTATAACCCTGTGCTTGCTTATCGTCAATTGGGATATGCAATGGATGGACCGCCAAAAGTTGAGGAGGTGTCTGAATCAGGGTATTTTGATAAAGGAAGTGATCCTGTGATGTTGAAAAGAGTGACAAGTGCTTGGAAAGGAATTCACAAGAAGGATAGAACTACTTTGGGCAAGAAGGTTCCTATTTCTAGGGTTTCTTACTTGGATTGGATTAGAGCCAAGGTTAAGATTTTGCGGTTACCATTTGGAAGGTCGGATCCTCTATATGAGCAACCTCCTACCGTTCTGAGTAACATGGTATTAACCGAGATGTTCACCCAGGTTCATGTTGAGAACATTCAGCTTTGTGCAAAAGACCGTGAGGCGGGGATGAAACTTTATTGGGCAGATCAAGAAAGGGCCGACTTAGCTCGCAAACTCAAGGAAGCTCAAGGGGAAACTTCTGATGCAACCAGTTTTAGGAAGAGGTCTGATGCTGAAATGGAAGAAGAGTTGAGTAAGACTCAGCAAGAGTGTCAGAAGCTTCAGATATCTGAAAACAGCTACAGGAAGAAGGTTCAGAAATTGGAGAAACAACTCAAAGACAGAGATGCTCAGCTTAAGAAGGAAGTAGCCCAGAAGCGTGTCACAGAAGATCGGTTCCAAGAAAGTAAAATAGTCGCATCTCAACTTTTGAAGGAGAAAGCCAGGCTTGAAGAGTATTGTCAACACCTTGAAGTGTGTCTTGTTCCGGAGATTTAGTTTTTTGTTACTTACCTTTGGTGTATTTGGTCACCCCCAGGATTGTTAGAAGGGAACATTGTTTGTTTTTATTATTCAGTTTTTGATAAGTTTACTTTGAAACACGTATTTTGTTATTTATCATTATGCTCTTAATTTCCCGAGGTCACTCGAACATCGTTTCTTTTGTTTGTAAATAATTGAAGTGTTCATCTTATTGTCCTTTCTCTTTTGATTGTATGGTCGCGCGCCGTGAATGATGAATAAAAGGACTCTTGAATACCTAGAAATGATAAACATATCATGCACATCATGCATTGCATAACATTACAGGTTATCTCAAGACAGTTTTCTTATTCTGCTGCTTTTCTTATTCAGAATTCAAGACGACTACTCATCGGTATTCCACCAGAAACAATTTTCCAAGACAGATGGAACAGGTTCAAGCTGAACTCGCTGAAATGAGGGCCCAGATGGCTACTCAGATGACTCAGTTTATGGAGGTCATCACCAATGTGAATCGTCGACAGGAAGAGCTGGCTGCTATTGCCAACAACCAGCACCACTATCCAGGGGATGGTGGAAATCAAGGGCTCTATCTGGACATTTCTGTAGGATTGGAGGATGTGCAAGATCAGCCTGCTGGAAATTTTCACGGGGTGCCGGGAAACCCTTTTGTGCGCAACGTAGGGCAATTTCCTTCGTCTCCTGGACCTCGTCTTGTGGGGAACAAAAGAATTAACCAAGGCGGTGTAAGGAATTATCAGGAGCAGGATTACGACTTTGATCAAGATGAAGACCAGTTTTCTGTTCGGCATTCAGATTCGGGGGTTCAGATTGAGGATATGAAGTATCAGTTGTTGGAAGAACGTTTGAAGGCTGTGGAAGGGCAAGGAGTCCTTGGTATGGATGCTAATGATCTCGGGTTAGTGTCTGGGGTGAAAGTTCCTCCGAAGTTCAAACCTCCAACATTTGAAAAGTACAATGGAACATCATGTTCTGTTAGTCATGCAACTGCTTATTTCTGAAAGATGTCGGTGCATACTGAGGATCAAGGGCTTTTGATTCGATTTTTCCAGGATAGCCTATCTGGGGCATCCCTAGAGTGGTACATGAAGCTGGAGAAAACTCATATTCGTTGCTGGAACGATCTTGCTCGGGCTTTTGTCAAACATTATCAGTACAATATGGATATAGCGCCTAATCGCACTTAGTTACAAAATATGTCACAGGGACCGAAAGAATCTTTTAAAGAATACGCTCAGAAGTGGCGTGAGTTGGCTGTGAGGGTTCAACCTCCACTCATGGAGAGATAACTCATTGATATGTTTATGAGTACCCTGCAAGGGCCATTCTATGAGCACATGATAGAAAGTACTTCAGCAGGATTTGCAGACTTAGTTATGGCTGGTGAAATAATTGAGGTAGGTTTGAAATTGGGGAAAATTCAGATTGGAGGTTCTAGTGGCTCATCAGGGGGCAGTAAGAAACCATTTGACACTTACCCTAAGAAAAGGGAAGGCTCCGCAAGTGCAGTTTACTCTCATAGAGGAAGAAGAGAGGATCGCCAGTACCAACAAATCAACGCTGTTTCTATTCCTGTTAATGCTCCTCCGCAGTAGAGACCGAATACAGTGCCTCAACAACAGAGACAACAAGATGCTCCCTGTCAGTATAATAATCAACAACAGAGACAACCGAGAAAATTCGATCCCTTGCCAGTATCTCTTACTGAAGCACTCCACCATTTGCTCGATTTGAAGTTGATCAATTTGAGAAATATGCCACCACCACCCGCAAGACTCCCTGTTAACTATGATGCTAATGCTAGATGTGAATTCCATTCAGGCGGGGTTGGTCATTCTATCGATAATTGCTTTGCGCTGAAATGCAAAGTACAAGACTTGTTGGATGCTAAGGCAATCGAGTTTACTCCTGTGACTGGTCCGAATGTTACTCAGAACCCAATGCCTAGACATGGAGGGGGTGTTGTCAATATGATTAACGATAATGGTGAAGTGTTGAATTTAATCGTGAATGTGGAACAAGTAACTACTCAGTTGCGGTATGTTAAGAGGTATTTGCTTGACAATTCTATTTTCCCGGGTTGTACTTCAGGGTGTGCCAAGTGTAGTGAGCAACCGAAGGGCTGTGATGATTTAAAAGCTGGCATCCAGTTGTTGATGAAGGAAGGTTCCCTGCAGTTTGATAGGAAACCGAGCTACCGCAAGGTTACCGAAGAAAAGGTTGCTGTGGTATCTATTCCTTACACCCCTGTGCATATTCTCGCCCCATCTAGGGCACCCCCTTTGATGATTATGGTACCTGGTCCCATGTCGTATGCCAGTGAGAAGGCCATCCCATGGCATTACGGTGCTGATGTCTATTACCATGGGGTGAAGCAGGAGGTAAGTACCCGTTCGTCTGAGGAAGAACGCGCTGAAGATAATGAAGAGGAAGTTCATAACTTTTCTGGTGTGAGTCGAATGACTAGAAGCGGGAGAGTATTTGGTCCTTCAAACGTGCAAGATGCGGCCGATGATTCTGCAAAAGAAAAAGGAAAACAACAGGTGATGATTGGTAATCCAAGGGTTACGCCAGCCAATGTGACTCAATCAATTCCGATACCAGAGGCTTCTTCAGTTCCCGATGAGGTTGAAGAGTTGATGCGAATTATCAGAAAGAGTGATTATAGCATAATTGATCATCTGAGCCATACTGCTTCTAAGATGTCTATCTTGTCTTTGTTGATTTACTCAGAACCTCACAGAAATGCTTTGATGAAATTGTTAAAGAATGCGTTCGTACCACATGAGATAACAGTCAATCAGTTTTAGAATGTCTGTGCTAACATATCTGCCGGGAATGGTTTGGGCTTCACAAATTTTGATCTTCCTCCGGAGGGACCAAACCATAACAAAGCGTTGCATATTTCAATGGAGTGCAGGGGCACTACTTTATCCCGGGTTTTGGTAGATACCAGATCGTCTTTAAATGTATTGCCCAAATCAGCATTGATGAAGATTGATTATTCTGGACTAGAGTTGTGCCCTAGCGACTTGATGGTGAAGGCGTTTGATGGGTCTCGAAGGTCAGTATTTGGGGAGGTGGAGTTACCAATCAAGGTCGATCCTCGAACCTTCACGGCTACCTTTTTCGTGATGGATATACAGCCAGCGTATTGTTGTTTATTGGGGAGGCCATGGATTCATAGAGCAAGGGCAGTCACTTCTACTCTTCATCAGAAACTCAAGTATCCTACAGAGGGAAATGTGGTAACTGTGTGCGGCGAGGTAGAGTACATCGTGAGTCATTTGACATCATTCTGCTATGTTGAGGTGGAAGGCGAGATACATGAGACTTCGTTTCAGGCGTTTGAGACAGTTCATGCTGTCAATCTTCCTCTTCCAGAGCAGAAAAGGAAACCGAAAACTGTTATGTCTTCTCTCAAGCATGCGAGAGTTGTGGTGGAAGGTGGTAACCCTGAAGGTTGGGGTCAGGTGCTAGACGTTACTCCGAAGTTTGATAAGTTTGGTCTTGGTTTTAGCCCAGGTCAGCAGAGTGCAACTCCCAGAGCATCTAGTTTATCTACTCCTGTGAAGTTTTCCCGTCCTTGTGCTACTCAAGAAGGACACGTCAATGCAGTTCGCGACGATATGGTTGATGGCTACAATATCGAAGATTGGATTCGTCCGAGTATTTCAGGCCAGACACTCAACAATTGGACTTCTGTGGATGTTATCCAAGTTTCAAGCGCTGAGGAGTAATTTTCCTGTTTCTTTTATTAATCATATCATAATTCCTACACTCTGCCCAATGCATAGTGGATCATTTGTGTAGGGCCACCATGTTTATTTTTCAAGTTTATCATGAAATAAAGGACGTTTTTGCATTCAAAATTTTTCTTCTTCTTTTTATTTTTTAAATGGCAATGATTCTCTTTTCACACACTGTCACTAAAAAACGCCAAAATGTCATTCATGCAGATGCACTTCCACCACCGATCATATTGATAACGACTCTGCTATGGCTCATTATGACTTTGATACTCCTATTTATCAAGCTGAAGAAGAAGCATATGAGGATTGTGGTCTTCCTGAGGAATTAGCAAGATTGTTAAAACAAGAGGAGAAGGTTATCCAGCCGAATCAGGATTCAATTGAGGTGGTGAATATTGGCACAGAAGAGGTAAGAAGATAAGTCAAGATAGGGGAAGATCTCGAAGAAAGTATAAAGGTCAGATTGATTGAGCTACTCCGTGAGTATTTTGATATCCTGACTTGGTCTTATGAGGATATGCCTGGGTTGGATCCAGATATAGTAGTGCATCGACTACCTCTCAAAGAAGGTTGTTCCCCTGTCAAGCAAAAGCTCCGAAGAACTCATCCTGAGATGTCCAAGAAGATCAAGGAGGAGGTCCAGAAGCAGTTAGACGCGAATTTCTTAAAGGTCGTCAATTATTCGCCATGGATTGCAAATATTGTGCCTGTTCCCAAGAAGGATGGTAAAGTCAGGATGTGCGTGGATTATAGGGATTTGAACATGTCCAACCCTAAAGATGATTTCCCTCTCCCGCATATTGATGTGTTGGTCGATAATACTGCTCATTCCAAAGTATTTTCGTTCATGGATGTTTTTTCGGGTTACAATCAAATTAAGATGGCTCCAGAGGATATGGAGAAGACAACATTCATCACGCCTTGGGAAATTTTTGTTACAAGGTCATTCCGTTTGGTTTGAAAAATGCCGGGGAAACATATCAGTGCGCTATGGTCACTCTCTTTCATGATTTGATTCACAAAGCGATTGAGGTTTATGTAGACGATATGATTGCTAAGTCTGATACGGAAGAGGAACACCTTGTTCATCTGGAAAAATTGTTCGAGAGACTGAGGCAGTTCTTGCTGAGGTTGAATCCAAATAAGTGCACCTTCGGGGTGAGATCCGCAAGCTGTTGGGCTTTATCGTAAGTGAAAAAGGTATCGAGGTGGACCCGGCTAAAGTAAAAGCGATACAGGAAATGCCCAAACCAAAGATAGAGAAGGAAATACGTGGTTTCTTGGGAAGGTTAAACTACATTTCCAGATTTATTTCTCATCTCATAGCCACTTGTGAACCTATGTTCAAATTGTTGAAGAAAAGTCAGACAGTGAAATGGAATGAGGATTGTCAGAAGGCCTTTGACAAAATAAAGGAGTATTTACAGGAACCTCCGATACTCATGCCGCCAGTGGAAGGAAGGCCATTAATCATGTATCTAACTGTGTTGGAGAGCTCAATGGGTTGTGTCCTTGGTCAGCACGACGAGACAGGGAAGAAAGAGCAGGCCATTTACTACTTGAGTAAGAAGTTTACGGAATGCGAGTCAAGGTACTCATTGTTGGAAAAGACTTGTTGCGCGCTTTCCTGGGCCGCCAAACGTTTGAGGCAATACATGTTAACTCACACCACCTACTTGATATTTAAAATGGATCCAATCAAGTACATTTTTGAAAATACAACTCTTACAGGCAGGGTAGCCCGTTGGCAGATGATACTCACCGAATATGATATCCAATACACTACTCAGAAAGAAATTAAGGGTAGTGTACTGGCCGACCATCTTGCTCATCAGCCCATGAACGATTATGAACCGATGAAGTTTGATTTTCCAGATGAGGAAATTGTGTATATTGGGGATTGTAACATACCAGACCCAGACGAAAGACCCGAGCCGGGATCACGTTGGACGCTTGTTTTTGATGGTGCCTCTAATGCCATGGGTAACGACATCGAAGCTATTATCACTTCTCCTGAGGGATACCACATTCCTTTCACGGCTTGTATTTATTTCGATTGCACTAACAACATGGCCGAATATGAGGCTTGCATTTATAGCATTGAAACAGCGATCGACCTGAGCATCAAATTCTTGAAGGTTTACGGGGATTCCAATCTTGTTATTAGCCAGATTAATGGAGATTGGGAGACTCGCCATCAGAACCTAATTCCCTATCGCGAGCATGTTATGAAGCTGATTCCGTACTTCGAAGAGATCACATTTGAGCATATTCCCAAAGAATAAAATAATCTAGCTGATGCACTGGAAACTTTGTCCTCCATGTTCAAAGTTAAGTGGGCTAATGAGGCACCTTCCATTACCATCAGAAGTTTGAGTGAGCCAGCTTTCTGTTTTGAGGCCAGTTTGGAACCAGATGGTAACCCTTGGTTTTATGACGTTAAGCGATATCTTGAAACACAAGAGTACCCTGAAGAGGCATCCGTCACAGATAAGAAGTTCTTGAGAAGATTCTCAGCCAAGTTCTTTCTCAGCGGTGGTGTGTTGTACAGAAGGCATCATGATGGTCTACTGCTCAGATGTGTTGATAATAAAAGAAGCAGCTAGAATCATTGAGGAGGTACATGAAGGTGATTTTGGGACCCATTCTAACGGGCATACCATGGCTAAAAAGATCTTGCGAGCAGGTTATTATTGGTCCACCATGGAGACTAACTATTACAATCATGCACGGGTTTGCCACAAATGTCAAGTCTATGCTGATAAAGTGCATGTACCTCCAGTACCTTTGAATGTCTTGACTTCCCCTTGGCCGTTTGTGATGTGGGGAATTGATATGATCGGAAAGATTGAACCGACTGCTTCCAACGGGCACCGTTTCATTCTGGTTGCCATCGATTATTTTACAAAATGGGTCGAAGCTGCATCCTATGCCAATGTCACCAAGCAGGTGGTAACTTGGTTTATTAAGCACAATATTATCTGTCGCTACGGAGTGCCTGAAAAGATCATTACTGATAATGGGTCTAATTTGAACAACAAGATGATGAAGGAGCTGTGTGAGTCCTTCAAAATCAAGCATCATAACTCTTCCCCATACCGACCAAAGATGAACGGTGCTGTCGAAGCGGCCAATAAGAATATCAAGAAAATCATGCAGAAGATGGTGGTAACCTATAAATATTGGCATGAGATGCTACCTTTCGCTTTGCATGGTTATCGCACTACTGTGTGTACTTCGACTGGGGCAACCCCATTTTCATTGGTTTACGGTATGGAAGCGGTTTTTCCAGTAGAAGTCGAGATTCTTTCTCTTAGGATCATGAGGGATGTTGAGTTGGATGAAAGTGAATGGGTACAGAATCGGCTGGATCAGTTGGAACTTATTGACGAGAAGAGGTTGACGGCTGTATGTCATGGTCAGGTATATCAGCAAAGGATGTGGAAAGCTTTTGATAAGAGGGTACGACCTCAGTTTTACAAGCCAAGTGACCTTGTGCTAAAAAGGATAATTCTTCCCCAGGGAGATCCCAGGGGAAAGTGGGTTCCAACTTATGAAGGTCCTTTCGTGGTCAGAAATGTTTTCTCTGGAGGGGCGATGATGCTCACGACTATGGATGGAGAGTACTTTCCTCTCCCTATGAATGCCGACATAGTTAAAAAATACTTTGCATAAAAAAAACCCTGCTAAACTAAAAACCCGAAAGGGCGGTTTAGGCAAAAAGAGGGTGTCCTAGTGAATCGAAAACCCGAAAGGGCGATTCAGGCAAAAGTTAGGGACTTAAAGCAAATGACTACGCTCAGCATGAGATCCTTTGTTTATTTCCTTCGTTCTGTCACCTGGCATAAGCTCGAGGTTAATCCAAGAATGATCTGTCTGAAAGCAGGAAGATGAGAGTCATAAGAGTCATAGCAGAGTCAGGACTTGATGGATATTCACATTTACATTGCCATTTGTAAACACTTGTTTGTTTTGATTTTGTAATTACTTGCTTCCAAGTGTAAACGCCTTTTTCACAGGCTGATTCCTCAAAATTAATAGAATATCTCCTTTCAAGTATACATATACTTTTCTTTTCTCCCTTTTTACTATTTTGTTTGCAAAAACGTCCAATATTTTTTAATAAGCATGTGCATATAAACTTCGTGGGCCTTACACGGAAATGATAATCTAAGTTATGGTTGGTTGATCGCTTGAAATGCAGATGACAAACACAACTACTACTTATGCAAGGGGCATGTTTGGATCTATGATTGATTGGATTTCTCTTTCATTTTGCTGGAGGATGCCTTGCCCTTTTGTTTCACAGCTCCAGGCTGTTGGTAAAGGTCATGGGTCAGGGTAATATCAAGATTACGGTAGGTCGGCGAGATCGGAAAACCTAGTTGAAGATATTTCTTCCCCATAATGGCTTTCATTACGTTTCTTTGCCTCACTTTCGTGTGTTTTCTTGATTGATTGTCTTAGCATTGTCTGCATATAGGATTTTGTTTATGGCCGAATGTCAGTCTTGATGCATTGAATATTTTTGCCTTGAAAAAAAAATTGTCGTTGTTTCATTTTACTTAATCCATCCAGTATCACCCTTTAATTATTTTTTCGGGCACTTTGATACCAATTGTGCCAATTCTTTGCTTAGCCAAGAGTTTGGAGGATGGAGTTTAGCTAAAAACAATTACTGTAGTGGTATGCTTTTGAGTAGAACCCTGTTGACGATGTACATGCATTGTTTCAATCCCCAAACACCGGAGATATAAGGGAGTTAGACCCTCGTTAACCCCTCTGAGCCTTCGAAGTAGAAGTTTCTTTTCCGTTAAAAAAACCCTTTTTTTAAACCAGGGGCCGGGTAGATGTTCAGTCGATTTGCCCAAGCATTCAAATTTTAGAAGGGATGTCTCATATGAGGATCACTAAATTTTATCGTTCACATCACGAGATAAAAAAGGAATTGCGTGTCTAAACTACGATGTTCATTTCCTCACAAAGCCTGAGGTCGAGATCGAATCGATACAATAATGGCTATCCCTCGCCGGCCAAGGAATGAGGTATTTGTTTTCGAAAAAAGAAAAAAGTCCTAAAGTCATATTAACTTGTTCGAAGTGGGAAGCGTGAATAAGAAAGAAACAAAAAGCCCCGTTAAGTCGAAACTTGAAAATAAGTCGCTTAGGCAAAAGTTAGGGCATCCCGCTGGACTCCCAAAATTGAAAAGATTTTGTCCAGGCAAAAAAATTAGGGAAAAGCAAGCCTAAAAGGCCGAAAAAAATTATCCACTAAAATTTTCATCAAAAGAAGAGGAGCAATAAAAAAAAGGCAGCAGAAGTTAAGTGACAATCGTGTTGGAGAATTTGTCGTGATCACTCTACCATTATAAATCCTTTTGAAAGATGAATGTTTGTGATAAGTCAACTGAACTTAGGACAGGAGAATATCACGAAGGGGGTGGGCACCAAATAACTTGAGCCTTGAAAAAGAACTTTTTTCTAAAAAAACCCTTGAACCAGGCCACGTTACAACCTCTAAAATTCCTAACTGAAACAAGGGTTTAACTCGAAAGCATACTACAACAGGATAACATTTCCTAAATTCCCCAAATATGTGTTGTATAGCTGTGTTGGTATATTATCACCCATATCTTGACTCGTTTTTTTTTCAAAAAAGGGGAAGAAAAGTTTTTGAAATTTTGCACTCTAGCCAGTGATTCGCTCACAACAGAGATGCGACATTTTGTTAAAGTTTTCAACTTCAAGGCTTAAATAATCATCGCATCAGGTCTGTCATTCCCAAAATAAACATCTTTCTACATGCAAAACAATTGCTTGACATCAAAAAGGGTTTACACGTTGAACACCTGTAAAGAGCTTAATGACTGTCAGGAAGGGAATGTTTGGTTTTTCTTCTGTTAGGAAAAGCCTATGTATGAATAGGACTTTACTTATCCCCACTGAAGTTCCGTTTCCCCAACGAAGTTTTAATTGCCCCAGGATCTTCTTTTAAAAGCTTCATTCTAAGACTTCAAGTTTGGATACGTCACACATCCCCAATGGAGTCGTTTAAATAGGAACTCACGTTCTGAAGAGGTTTTAACTCCCCAAAAGAATCACCAACGGAGGTTCCCCGCCATGACCTCTCACTTCCCAGCTGATTTGCTGACCGGGGCATCTTTATGTTAAGATCTTTCCTTATCCCCAGTGAGGTCGATATCGTGTGACTATCTGCATGATCCATCCAAAGGTTGCATTCCAATAAAAGCTCTCTCCAACGAAAATCTTCAACAAAGTTTTGTATCCCCGGTGAAATCCCGTCTCCTCAGCAGAGCTTTGTTCTCCCAGTAAAGGTTTTCACCTCTCACGCCGGGTTTGTTGTCTTGGTGTCATCCTCAACACGGTCGTGTGCTGTCCTTTCCATAGATTACAGTCTTGTCCTGATCTTCTCCCTCAATGTCTAATCTTCAGATATGCGTCCCTCTCCAGAAGCTATAGTATCGATCTGATCTTCCCTAGGAGTTTGTAATTTATTTTTGCAGCTCCTCTCAATGTTTGTAGCCCGTTTCTACTGGTTGCTCAGATATTATTCCCCGCAAAGATTCATCTCTTCGGGTTCCCTCTCTAGTGGTTCCCCGTATCCTCTCCTTTGGATTTTGTAATTTATTTTTGCAAGTCTGGTCAGATTCTGACTTCTTGGTTATTGGCTTCTCAATTGGCCGTTCCCCAGTGAAACTTTTAAACATGCATCATTACATTGCATCTACCAAAATGCGTAGCATTTCCATTATATGGAGCATTGCGGTATATAAAAATTCAAACATACATCGGAACATAAGCCATTATTATTTTCGTCATCCCCAGTGATTTGACTAATACTTCGGGTTAAATCCCCAGCGAGGTCTTCGTCCTCATTATCTCAGTTTCCTCCTCATACCAATATCCTTCTGACGTCAATCTTTTGTTTGTTTGAGTGTCTACTTTTGACTATAGTTCAGTTTCGCCCTGGCACGGTCTTCTCGAGTTTAGCCTTCACTACCCTCTCCGGTTCATTCCAATGTCTATTGATGCACCTTTTTGGATACCAGTTTCGTCCTGATATTCACTTTCAGTAGGTTTTTAGGTGTACGCCCTAATATCCTTGCTTTGGGTCGAGTTTTGCCTCGTCGCCTGTGCATGAAATCCAGTTTCGTCCTGGTGCTCATCTAGTTTAATTTCGCCTAACTAGTTATTGAGTCGAGTTTCGTCTCGTCTTTGTTTTCATACATTGGACCCTTTGACGGTGTTCGTTTACCGAGTGCAGTGTTCGTACTGCGTCCCTAGTTTGAAATCAGTCTATTTTGTTCCTTGGATTCTTCTATCAATTTTCGCTACTGTTTATCCATTGATCTGAGACCAGCAAGTGTTTTGAGAAACATGCACTCTCATCAATTTGCTTTGGGTCGAGTTTCGCCTCGTTACCCGTGCGTGAAATCCAATTTTGTCCTGGTACTCATCTAGTTTGGTTTCGTCTAACTGGTTATTGAGTCGAGTTTCGTCTCGCTTTTGTTCCTCATTCCTGGGATTTTTTAGTTCCTTCATACTATCTATCTTATTTGAGATTAGCAAGTGCCCCTAGAATCACGCACTCTAGCCACTTTTGCTTTGGGTCGAGCTCAGAGTTTCGCCTCCTCACCCGTGTACACTTTCTTTTCCAGAGTTTAGTTTCACCTACTCTGTAGTTTGAGTTTTATCTCACCCCTTTTGAAGCCCAGTTTTGCCCTGGCACGTTTGTCCGGAAGTCTAGTTACGTTTACTCTTTTTTTGTTTTGTTCTATTTCAACCTATGTTACAGCTTCATTCTGACGCCTGACTTGGGGGTTTTCTTCTTCAAGAGTGTAAATTTTTGGGTTCTTTCGTATTCAAACATCTTCAACCTTGTACGCTCGAAGTTGTCACTTTTCTCACTTACCATGTTGAAGATATTTGAATAGGGGCAGCTGTTGCACCCCAAAATTTACCCTCTTGATTTAGGCTTATGTTTCATCATGAACATCATATTGCATTGCATTCATACTTTGTGATGGGATCAAAGTACTTTGGTTATCTAGCCTTCCTCAAGATTTGAAGGTTGGTTGCATTGACAAGTTGCTCAAGTAGAATCTTATTATCTAAATCCCTGGATCTTTCAAGCTCAAAAGTTTTTTGCATATCTCAAGATGTTTTATTCATCTCTTTAAGTCATCAGAGGATTTAAGTTTGTGTTTGATTACAAGGGAAATCACTCTTTGGATTCACCAGTCAAATTAGGGTTTTTGTTTGAGCAAGGCTTTTGGACAATGTACAAGTCTTTATTTTGGGAGCTACAACATCTCATTGTTATTTGAAAAGTCTTTGCACAAGGAATTGGTCATGATGCCCAGAGGATTTAAAGTTTTGAAGATGATTCATCAGTCTCCTAAGGTGTTGACCAAAATTAGGGTTTGAGTTTTATCAGGATTTCTTGATAATTTTGAAGTGAAACTTTGCACATGTCCTTTATACATTTGGAAGATCATATGTCTGAAGTTTTGATCATCAATTTTGAAGGGAAGTTGATCAATTGATTCAGAGGGGCAAAATGGTCATTTTGGTCAAAATCAGTCAAAGTCAAGGTTGACCAAGTGAGTTTTTGGCCAACCAGCAATTCAAGGATGTAATTTTCATATTTCAAGTCCATTTTGATCATTGGATCAAAAGGATTGAGGCTTGGGTTGAAACTTGTTCATGAAGAAACCCTAAAAGTTTCTAATTTTGGAAAATAAGGACTTAATTTCAAAAATTCATATCTTATTCACCTTTGATCAAGAAAATGCAAGTAAAGTATGCTTGGAAAGCTAAGAGAATGATATTTCACCTCCTTTTGGTCTCATTTCCAAATTGGCAAGGAATCAAGAATTATGGTCTTTCAAAGTCACAAAATTATAGGTTATTTTCCAAAATTAGTGAATTTCAAGCTCAATTTTGAGAAACTTAATGAACTCAATTGCAAAAACTCAAAACTAAGGGATTGTAGATATTTTCAATACCTTCCAAAATTGTGCTCATTTGTGCCAAAATTCAAAAGTATGAGCAAGTTATGGGCTTTGGAATTTTGAAGCATTTTAGTGAAACTTGACAAATAAGCAAAATGGCCAATTCATGAGAACTCAAGTTTCAGCCTTTCTCTTTGTTTCTAATCCAGCCCATGAGAAATTTGCAACATGCTGAGGCCCAAAGTTGCAAAAACTCCAACACTTTTTGATCAGATGGAATTAAGGGCCAAGATTCTAAGCATGATTGTTGTACCCCAAAATTTGCCCTCGCATTTTTCCTCAAGAAATCACAGCTTCAGGCGTTTCCTGATTTTTCAAACTGGCTCAAGAATCGGTCAAACAGACTTTTCTCGTCAGTCAGACAAAATTAGGGTTTTCATTGGTTTTCATGGCTCTAGAACAGTTCACACAGTTTGCTTAGGGATTTGGTTGATTTTGGTTCAGCTTCGATCAGGCGAACGCTTCTTTGGCATTTAATCAGGAACTAGGTTTTTGTGCGCAGATTTTTAGAAAGACTAATTCTACAGTGCTTTTCAAGTTTATTCTGAGATGTGGACTGAAACATTTGGATTGAATTCGCAGTGTTTGACTAAATCAGTGAAAAGATGCATTTGGATTGAATTTGCAGTGTTTGTTTAAAATCAGTAAAAGGAAAATACGTTTGGGCAGTTGTTGTGTTTGACTGTGCATTACTTTGGATTTTTGAAGCGCCAGGCTTATTATTTGATCGATGCTAAAAACCACAATGTTTATTTAATTGTTTATTATTCTGAGTTTAAATAATTGGAATTTATTTTCAATTATTATAATTTAAAGAATTATAAATAATAAAATGAACAATTGAAAAGAAGAAAAGAATTAATCAAATAAAAGGACCTTTTATTTATCTTTAAATAATTTGTATAATTGTTTTTGTTTACAAAATGTTTACAATAATAATATTACAGTTATTTAAATTTAAATAAAATTATCCTAATATTTTTCTAAGTCTTCAATTCTTCATCTTCCATCCCTTGCTCCCTCTGCCTCATTGGATTCTATCTGCAAAGAATAAGAAAGAAGAAAAGTCAGAAGCAGATAAATATTTAAAGAGACAGACAGATAAAAAGGTCATCATTAAAAGCAAATGGCCAGGATCAGTTCGCCCTCTTTGCAAATCACGGGATTTCTCCCGGTTCACAAAGAGGGATGAAAATGTTTGCAAATTAAGAAATGAATGCACAAAGTTAAAAATTGCACATTTCAAATTGGTCAACCAACTGCATAGTTCAAAGCAAGACAACATGTGCAAATACAAAGTCCAAGTTACAAACTGAATGGCCTAAACCAAGTTCAAATTGCTAAACAAAGTCACAATTTCAAAACTAAGTTCCAATGTCAAACTAAACAACAAGCTGCCAAAAGATATCTCAAGATATCAAAGTACCATCAATGCTGTCAAGAAGCAGAAAAGAAGACACAATATGCAGAGTTAAACAACTATTGCAAGCAAGGTTTTCATAGCATCATTTCCCAGCCATTGCTTTTTCAGAACTAAAGTACACATAACATTATTTTAATGTTTTAAGCTGTACTAGAGAGAGGGAAGAGAGAAAAGAAATTGGGCTTACAGGTTTTGGCTTTAGGCAAAGAAAAGATATAAAAACAAAAACTGCAATAAAACAGAAAAGGAGAGGGCAGCAGAAGATATCAAAAGCAGAAGAGATAAAAAAGATATAAAAAAAAGAAGATAACTCAGAGCAGGCCTGAAACGAGTTCACATAACCACAAACTGTCCAAGCCTGAAGTTTTTCAAGCTAACAGCCTGCTCAACCATATAACTTGTTCTAATAACAACATTAAGCGAGAACCATTCAAGGACCCAACCTGTGAATAAACACCCAACAACCTGCTGAAAACATCAAAAACCAGTAAACCAACCAGGCCTAAAGAACCATAACCTGTCAACCTCTGCTTAAAACAAAAAAACCTTGTGGCCTAAAAAGCAAAAACCTGCAAGATCACCAAGGCCATAACCTGCAAATCCACAAGCATCAAACAATCTATACCAGTAAGGCCCAACCTGTCAAAGCCTAGCCTTAAAACACTAAGCAAAAACCTGTCAACCAAACCTGTAAAATCATTAACCAGCAAAAGCCCTTAACCAGCAAAAGTCCAAACACCATATCCAAGCACACAGGGCAACTCAAAAGTCAGGCAACTCTAAGCCCTCAGAACATTGTCATCATTGGGCAAACACACGAATCAAACACCTTAGCATCTCATCATCAATACAATATTCAAGCATACAAGGCAGGCATCAAGACAGCAAGAGAAGAGGAAAAGAAGCATCTCAGCACACCAAGCTCTCAGGTGATCATCATCAAGCATATCAATAAAACAATATTCAAGCATACAAGGTAACGATCCCACAACAGAAGCATACAAGGCAACAGAAACGAGCAAAAGTGAAGAGGATAAAGATTTGTTTTCAGAAGTTCATTACAAAACAAAAAGAAGTAAGACACAAATACCAGGGTTCCAAGTTCGTCATCACCGCCCCTCGCCGTCAAAGCCTCCACGCGCCTCCTAATCCATTCCTCCTCCGTCTCCCAAAAGGTAGCATCTTTCTCTCTTTCCTTCCACCACCTCAATAGAAAACAACAATAATAAAGCTTAATCAGGATCAATAATCACGAAATCATAACATGCAAGGCATAAAACTCTAACGAGACTGAGGCGAATTTCTTTACCTCACATGAACCGCCGATTGAATGACCCATGGAAGAGAGTAGACGGAGGAAGAGGTGGCGCGGTGGCTCTAGGCGGAGGGTCCCGGTTCAGTAACCTTTACATTGAGGAAGATGAAGAGGAACGAGTGAAGTGAAGAGAATGGCGCCGCTTCTGTAAACCCTAAACCTTTTCCCAAATGACATAAAATCAGTTAACCCTAAAATGAATTTGTTGAAGCATTGGGCCTGCCAAGCGCGCCTAAGCCCATTCATCCCTAAGGCCAGTATACACCCCTCCCTGTTCTATTCATTTTCTCTATAAATTACATTTGGGCCTAAAACCCTAAAGCCCGTTTCTGATTTCTTGTAAACCATTTTAAACTATCATATTCTTTTTATACAAATTAACATGACCTTTTTTTTTACATCAAATTTTTCATTAATAATACTTTTTATAACATAATGATAATTTTGAACACAACATATTTTTCCTCAAACTTAAAACATTTTCTTTCAATTAAAAACTCTTGTATAAATATATATTAATACTAATTACTAATATATAAGAAATAAAACTTAAAATATTCTTTATTTGTACATAAAAAATACAAATTAAAATACATTAATATTGATACATAAAGAAGATAGAACTTAAAATACCTTTTCTTTTATTTTATTAAATTTTCTTACTTTGTACATAAATACATAATTTTTCCTTTAAAGTTAATATTTTTCTCCTTAAAATTAGAACTTTTGATCTGTACATGATTAATTAAAATGCATTATTTTTAATATCTAAAAAATAGAATATAAAACATTTTCCTTTCTTTTTATTAAAATACTTTTTTCGTACATATTAAACAAAAAATATAAAGATACAAATTTAAATCAAATGTGGATAATAATACTTATTAAATCAAACATACTTAATAAATACCTTTAAGTTCACATTTCTTAACTTGTAAATAATTCTCATTACACTTACACCATACATTTACTTTGCTTCACATATATACAATTGCTTTTCTTATACATTGCTATACGTGATACATATACATTTGATCGCGATTCGATTTGGTTGTAATTATTTAAGTCTTATCCCCATTTGTACATTTGTGCCCCCACTCCCGGATACTATTTGTAATAGCGTAGACTTTAAATTCTTGCAATTTATCGCTTTCGAATTATACCATGATTAGACCTAGGGTTTGTATGTACATAAAATCAAACGCTAGATAACCTAATACAAGACAAATACATGAAATCAATACACAATCACACTTGCACCCCCTAGGGTAATCCCACATGTTGCCTTCCAAAATAGGCCATGCTTACACGTCGAGTTTCTTTGGCAAAACAATTCAAATGATCATAAGTCCCTCGATGACGCTTTCGAAAGTTGCCTAAAACGGAGTGATCATAGTCCCTTCAAGCAAAATTGCCAAAGACACTTGGTACCATTGCATTCATGGTCCGTACGATGACCCGCGCCCGTCCCGTTAAACTTCCTAAACGCAAGATTGTCCACCAAATTCAATGGTGGAACAAAATTGTTAAAAGGGGTTGAAAACATAGAGAAAACCTTTGAGTATAATAGGGGTAGACAAAACTCTTAGTTACTTGAGATCAACTTGCAAAAACACTTGCCTCCTTTTCAAAAACCACACCTCACAAACACTTTCAAAACAAACTCTCAAAAACATTTGAAACATCTTTTCAAAAAGATACACACTTTTGTAAAACACTCAAACACGAGTCAATTACATTGGTTGTCGAAACAAAGGCGTCTATTTCAAAAACATTTTCAAAACACACACATACACCACAATTTCAAGCAATCAAAAAAATCAAGGCAAGTGATCTAAAAACCAAGTAACTAAGAGCCCATGGATAACCATGGATGAAAAAGGTGCTAATACCTTCCCTTTTCATAATCTACCCCCCGAACCCACGAAATATCTCAAAAGGTTTTTCCTGTGCTTTTTAACCTTTCCTTTAGGATAAAATAAAAAGTCGGTGGCGACTCTTGCTAAACCGAACAAGTGCGAATACAAACGCAAAACTCAAGTCAGTTCTCCCACCGTATCATAGAACTGGCGACTCTGCTGGGGAGTTTCTCAAAAGTGGGGTTACCTTAGGGTTTAGATCACCTTTTTCTCAATTGCTTGCTTTGTTTGCTTTTATATTTGTGGGCTTTGCATCAGAGTTTCATAGATCCTAACCCGGATCTGGGGAATACCCTTTTAGGTAGCATAATCTGTGAGGGACCTGTCCGGGGTATACCAACATGGGTGAAGCAGTGGCTACGTTGGTGTGGCACCTTGGTCTGTACCGATATCCCTTGTGTTGAAACAGGGAGAATATGGGTCTTCCAAGGAGTCATTAAGCACCAACCGACCTTAGAACCCTAAATTGACCCAACTTGGCCATAGAACAGTAGCAGTATGCTACACTCATTGAGGCTAAACTCTCGCGATGGTTCCGGCCGCAAGAAAAGATAGCGATGCTGGAGTTATGACCGATTGAGGGTAGTCAGTGATATTGAGATCCTCTAGAACCCGGTTACTTTTGATAGGATAGGTCTTGACCAACGAAACTGAAAGAGGGTAGTACCTGAACTTCATGCAAGCCTAAACCTAAGGACTTGTTTGCTCTGTGTGAATATGTTTGCTTGTATATACACTCACTTGCTTTTTGCATACATGTACATAGCATCATGACATCATACCATAGCATTTTCAATAACCATTTCAAGGATCTCGAGGGTTCTTTTGATGCAGGGTTACGTTGAACCAAACGTCTACCAATGGGCAAGAGGTTTCTCCTCTAAACAAATGCCAACCAAAGTTCAAGTGCAACAACTTGAATCAGTGGCTATGACCCACTTGACATGGTGAGCTTGATTCTCGTGGAAAGACATCCACCAGTGCACAGTTCTCCAATCAAAGTTCAAGTACAACAACTTGAATCAATGGCTATGACCCACTTGACATGGTGGGCTTGATTCTCGTGGAAAGACATCCACAAGTGCACAGTTCTCCAATCAAAGATCGAAGTTCAACATCTAACATTCTCTTGTGTTTACCCCAAGAGATCTTTTAAAACATTGCATATATATCATACATATCATTGCATAACAGGTTTCTCCCATGCAGGTTTTCTTATCTTCTTACTGTTTATTTCAGTAAGATGGATATGGAACAAACGGTGAAAGATCTTCAAGCTCAAAATGCTCAATTCCAACAAATGTTGCTGGCTATGGGTAAAGGGCAAGAAGATCTGACCGCTCTTCTTCTCAAAGACAAGAAGAAGAAGTCCAAGAAGGCAGCCCACATCCTGACCTTGAGGAGAAGGCCTAAGACCCAAGACCTTGCAACTCCGTCCAACACAGGGGGTAGTCTTGAAGAAGACCACAATGTGGAGATTGATGAAGAGGAAGCTGACTACTCCGAAGAACAATATCCTCCCGCTGATGACAAGTACAAAGAGTTGGAGGGTCGCCTCAATGCTATGGAAATCCAACAAATACCTGGCTTGGATCTAGGAGACATGGGTCTAGTTCCTGGATTGGTCATCCCTTCAAAGTTCAAAGTCCCTACCTTTGCTCTGTATGATGGAGTTTCTTGCCCTAAGATGCATCTAAAGTCTTATGTCCGCAAGATTCAACCATACACAACTGATACAGGGCTTTGGATCCATTTCTTCCAAGAAAGTCTGGTAGGGGCTCAGCTCGAGTGGTTCTACCAATTGGAGAGTTCTCGCATCCACACCTGGAAGGACTTAGCTTTTGCTTTCTATGAGCAGTATCAGTACAATGCTGATCTTGCACCAACTCGTGTGCAGTTGCAGAACATGACCATGGGTTCCGACGAGAGCTTCAAAGGGTATGCTAAAAAATGGAGAGATTTGGCTGGTAGGGTGCAACCTCCTTTAACTGACAGAGAGCTGATTGACATCTTCATGGGGACTTTGACAGGGCCTTTCTTCAATCACCTAATTGGGAGCTCCTCAGCCGGGTTCACCGAGCTGATACTGACCGGCGAGAGGGTCGAAGCTGGCATCAAAAGTGGAAAGATCCAAGGAGCTACATCCTCGGATACTCAGATAATTCCCTACAACGGAAAGAAGGAGTCCAATGCCGCAAGCAGTCAAAGGAGTCGTCATGATCAACATGCAGGGGCAGTCCTGATCTCTAGTTCTACGTCACGCCGACAACAGCAAAGGGGAAGTCAGCAACGACCAGACGAGCCTAAGAGACAATTCACCAACATCAACATGCCGTTGTCTCAAGCACTGCAACACTTGTTGAAGATGAATCTGATTGCATTGATAGGGCCTCATCCAAACCCCAAGACTTCATCTCCTAACTACAATCCTAATGCAACTTGTGCTTATCATTCTGACAGTCCCGGGCATGACACTGACGACTGTTGGGCTTTGAAGTACAAGATTCAGAATTTGATTGATGCCAAGGAAATTGAGTTTGGTCCTCCAGAGGCCCCAGCATGATCACTGCTTCTATGCCAGCTCATTGAGATTGTGTTTGTTTCATTTTGAACTTTCAAAGTTGTAATCTTTTGTTATTCAAACAATTATCTTTTAATGTTAAACTCTGTTTCATTAATGCATTGCATATGTTTGTCTTGAATTCATCCATTCGTTTTTCACTACTCTTATGTTTTCTTTATGATATTTGACTCTTGATAAAAAGATACAAGCCTTTAGAGGGAGGATGACGAAACAATACCATAATCTCATGCAGTATGCTTTTGAACAGACCTTGTTGATGATGTACAGGCATTTCTTTCAATTCCCAAACATTGGAGTTATAAGGAAGATAGTCCCTAGTCAACCCCTTCGAGCCAAAGAAGTAGGAGTTTTCTGTTCTAAACAATCAAAACCTTTGATATAAACCTGGGGCAAGGTAGTACCTCAGTTAATTCAAAAGAAAATGCGCATTGAAGTCGCAAACTCTCAGTTTGTAATACAACGAACGACGTCAAAGAAAAAGAAAAGCATTCCTTTGGAATCAAAAGACAAGGGTGGTTCCCTATCACGTAGACAGTAAATCTCTCAAAAGAGAAAAGCCCACCGAGCCAAAACCTATAAAGGAGGCTTAAGAAAGCTGGGGCATCCCGCCGACTGTGATCTCGAAAACGGGAACAGTCAGGCAAAATTTAGGGATAACAAATCAAAATCAAAATAGTGAGGTCATTACAAATCCTCGACAACATAAAAAAAATGTTGCAAAAGAAAAAAGGAGATGATGACTGTCTCCCAAATTCGAATTGGTGAACCATCACCCAAAAGTTCGTTCCAAACTCAAAACAGAGTGCGGCGCACAATTAACTGAGCCTAGGATTGGAGAACATCGCGAAGAGCGGGTGGGTACAAATATACTTTGAGCCTTTATCCTTTGTTTCTTAAACCGTGAACCAGGCCACGTTACAACCCTTCAAAAGTCCTAATTGAAGCACGGGTTAGTTCGAAAGCATACTGTTACCAAAGGTATCCTGACTCCTGTAAGGCTTTGCTCTAAATCTTGTGTTGACTTGTCTTACAAAAAGTTTTCTGCTAAAAAATGCATTTTGCAAAACTTCGAGACAAACATAAACTTTGCATTGCTTGAATATCACTGTTTGCATTTGGCTTTTGTGTTTGACAGCGAAGAAATTCATACAGCGAATGTTCGGAGGAACGAAAACTCTCTCAGTGAGCAAAATCATTTCAAAAGGATGACACTTCCAACGACAAATCTCCTATCAACAAGGGGCATGACATGGCACTATTCAGTTAACCTGGGGCAGTCCAGTCAAGATTTCAAGAAATCTCTCAATTAGCAGAGTAACCTGGGGCAAGTCTCATGCATCATCACTTGGGGCATTCGAATGCCAAAAGTGTACAAGTTTCCTCCATCACCTGTTGGAAGTTACGATCATCAAACACCAAATTCTCACAAAATTTCAAGCCGTGAAGTCCGGATTCGACCGGATAACAGCTTAGCAAGTTATTGTGAAGACTGGATTACGACCAGATAACAGTTAACCCTCAAGAATGAAGACTCTCATCCTTGAAGCCTCAGAAGACTGGTATACTCCCAATTTCTGACCCTGAACAAAATCAAGATCTAGAGATAGTTCAAGATGTGACCCAGAGATGGCGACATTCAATAACTTATTCCAGATCAACACCACTTGGGGCATTCGAATGTAAGAAGTGTTCAGCAATTCCTTCATCACCTGTTGGAAGATACGGTCCAGATATGCTCCAGACACGGTTGCCATTCTGTCACCTTTCTTAAGTTCCGGATCAACACCTGTAACAAGCCAGGAAAATATCTGTGAATGACTGATTGTGGATTAACACCTGTAACAAGCCAGGAAATTATCTACATCACCACTTGGGGCATTCGAATGTTAAAAGTGTTCAAAAACCCGATGCAGTTTTACACGGACTCATCATGAAGCAACCCTACACAGGTTCCTTCTCAAACTCCAGATGCAGTTTTACACGGACTCATCATCAGGAAACCCTACACCAGTTCCCTTTCAACCTCAGATGCAGTTTTACACGGACTCATCATGAAGCAACCCTACACAGGTTCCTTCTCAAACTCCAGATGCAGTTTTACACGGACTCATCATGAAGCAACCCTACACAGGTTCCTTCTCAAAATCAGATGCAGTTTTACACGGACTCATCATGAAGCAACCCTACACAGGTTCCTTCTTTCAAACTCACAATTCAACACATCTCCAGTCAATTATCCATCCTTCCTCCAAATGGCATCTGTAAGCCCATTCCCGAGATCAAATACCTACAACAATCAGAGGACTCTCGCAATCCTCAGCCAGAGAACCTTCCAGAAGCTAACTCCCCTCAGAGTCAAGTTTCATTATCCCCAGTGAAGCTAAAACTTCCAACTATCAATCCTTAAGCAGAGTGAAGACTCTCATTCTCAGCTTCTCGCAGAATATTCGAATATTCCCCGGTGAAGATCTCCTCAAGACAGGAATTCCCCAGTAACTTGGCATACAACCCAAGCTCCTGATCCCCCAGCAGTGGTCCCAGGACTCCTCATCTTCAACGATCAAAAGATTCTTGCCCTACCCAGCATCCAAGGATTTATTTTCCCCGGCAGCAGTCAAGATTCCTTTATCTTCAACCATCCAGGATTCATCTATCCTCAGCAAGACAGCTCATCAGCTTACATGCACATTCATCACATTCATATCATAAACATTGATATAACATACATTGCATCATGCATCATGACATTACATACAACTAACTCTTTACCTTTTCAGGAAAGATCAGTCAACAGACAAAGACCATCATCTTTCGAGATTCTTTCTAGAAGTAGTTCAGATGTGACCCAGACATGGCGACATTCTGATACTTATTCCAGATTCGCTCAGACAGTTCAGATATGACCCAGACACGGCGACATTCTGATACTTGTTCCAGATTCATCCAGATGCAGTTTTACACGGACTCATCATCAGGAAACCCTACACCGTTTCCTTCTTCAGACTTCTGAAAATAGTTTATGGATTCTTCCCAACACCGGATGTTAATCTATCACTTGTTCAGATGCAACTTTTGAAAGCAGTTTACGGACGCTTCCCAACAACGGATGCTGCTCTATTGCTTATTCAATTTCAACTCCTGAAAACAGTTTATGGATTCTCCAAACACGGATGTCAATCTATTGCTTGTTCAGACCCCCAGTTCAGAGATGTTCCAAAACATGGATACCTTTCTGATACTCGTCCACTCGCCAGTGACATACAGTTCAACAATCATTTCCAGATGGCATCTATAAGCCCATTATCCTTAACAAACATTTCTAAATGGCATCTTTAAGCCCATTTCCAGATGGCATCTATAAGCCCATCCTCCTACCAGCAGTCACTAGATGGCATATTTAAGCCCATCACCAAATGGCATCTTTAAGCCCATTCCCTCTACCGTCACGTCACCAAGTGCAAATTTCCGGGCACTCTAGTGTCCAATCTCCTTTTACCTTCGAGTCGCAAAAGGCAAACTTGCCAATCTAACTCTTCAGGTCCAAGAAGATTGAACAGGGGCAACTGTTGTACCCCAAAATTTGCCCTCGCATTTTTCCTCAAGAAATCACAGCTTCAGGCGTTTCCTGATTTTTCAAACTGGCTCAAGAATCGGTCAAACAGACTTTTCTCGTCAGTCAGACAAAATTAGGGTTTTCATTGGTTTTCATGGCTCTAGAACAGTTCACACAGTTTGCTTAGGGATTTGGTTGATTTTGGTTCAGCTTCGATCAGGTGAACGCTTCTTTGGCATTTAATCAGGAACTAGGTTTTTGTGCGCAGATTTTTAGAAAGACTAATTCTACAGTGCTTTTCAAGTTTATTCTGAGATGTGGACTGAAACATTTGGATTGAATTCGCAGTGTTTGACTAAATTAGTGAAAAGATGCATTTGGATTGAATTTGCAGTGTTTGTTTAAAATCAGTAAAAGGAAAATACGTTTGGGCAGTTATTGTGTTTGACTGTGCATTACTTTGGATTTTTGAAGCGCCAGGCTTATTATTTGATCGATGCTAAAAACCACAATGTTTATTTAATTGTTTATTATTCTGAGTTTAAATAATTGGAATTTATTTTCAATTATTATAATTTAAAGAATTATAAATAATAAAATGAACAATTGAAAAGAAGAAAAGAATTAATCAAATAAAAGGACCTTTTATTTATCTTTAAATAATTTGTATAATTGTTTTTGTTTACAAAATGTTTACAATAATAATATTACAGTTATTTAAATTTAAATAAAACTATCCTAATATTTTTCTAAGTATTCAATTCTTCATCTTCCATCCCTTGCTCCCTCTACCTCATTGGATTCTATCTGCAAAGAATAAGAAAGAAGAAAAGTCAGAAGCAGAGAAATATTTAAAGAGACAGACAGATAAAAAGGTCATCATTAAAAGCAAATGGCCAGGATCAGTTCGCCCTCTTTGCAAATCACGGGATTTCTCCCGGTTCACAAAGAGGGATGAAAATGTTTGCAAATTAAGAAATGAATGCACAAAGTTAAAAATTGCACATTTCAAATTGGTCAACCAACTGCATAGTTCAAAGCAAGACAACATGTGCAAATACAAAGTCCAAGTTACAAACTGAATGGCCTAAACCAAGTTCAAATTGCTAAACAAAGTCACAATTTCAAAACTAAGTTCCAATGTCAAACTAAACAACAAGCTGCCAAAAGATATCTCAAGATATCAAAGTACCATCAATGCTGTCAAGAAGCAGAAAAGAAGACAAAATATGCAGAGTTAAACAACTATTGCAAGCAAGGTTTTCATAACATCATTTCCCATCCATTGCTTTTTCAGAACTAAAGTACACATAACATTATTTTAATGTTTTAAGCTGTACTAGAGAGAGGGAAGAGAGAAAAGAAATTGGGCTTACAGGTTTTGGCTTTAGGCAAAGAAAAGATATAAAAACAAAAACTGCAATAAAACAAAAAAGGAGAGGGCAGCAGAAGATATCAAAAGCAGAAGAGATCAAAAAGATATCAAAAAAAAGAAGATAACTCAGAGCAGGCCTGAAATGAGTTCACATAACCACAAACTGTCCAAGCCTGAAGTTTTTCAAGCTAACAGCCTGCTCAACCATATAACTTGTTCTAATAACAACATTAAGCGAGAACCATTCAAGGACCCAACCTGTGAATAAACACCCAACAACCTGCTGAAAACATCAAAAACCAGTAAACCAACCAGGCCTAAAGAACCATAACCTGTCAACCTCTGCTTAAAACAAAAAAACCTTGTGGCCTAAAAAGCAAAAACCTGCAAGATCACCAAGGCCATAACCTGCAAATCCACAAGCATCAAACAATCTATACCAGTAAGGCCCAACCTGTCAAAGCCTAGCCTTAAAACACTAAGCAAAAACCTGTCAACCAAACCTGTAAAATCATTAACCAGCAAAAGCCCTTAACCAGCAAAAGTCCAAACACCATATCCAAGCACACAGGGCAACTCAAAAGTCAGGCAAATCTAAGCCCTCAGAACATTGTCATCATTGGGCAAACACACGAATCAAACACCTTAGCATCTCATCATCAATACAATATTCAAGCATACAAGGCAGGCATCAAGACAACAAGAGAAGAGGAAAAGAAGCATCTCAACACACCAAGCTCTCAGGTGATCATCATCAAGCATATCAATAAAACAATATTCAAGCATACAAGGTAACGATCCCACAGCAGAAGCATACAAGGCAACAGAAACGAGCAAAAGTGAAGAGGATAAAGATTTGTTTTCAGAAGTTCATCACAAAACAAAAAGAAGTAAGACACAAATACCAGGGTTCCAAGTTTGTCATCACCGCCCCTCGCCGTCAAAGCCTCCACGCGCCTCCTAATCCCTTCCTCCTCCGTCTCCCAAAAGGTAGCATCTTTCTCTCTTTCCTTCCACCACCTCAATAGAAAACAACAATAATAAAGCTTAATCAGGATCAATAATCACGAAATCATAACATGCAAGGCATAAAACTCTAATGAGACTGAGGCGAATTTCTTTACCTCACATGAACCGCCGATTGAATGACCCATGGAAGAGAGTAGACGGAGGAAGAGGTGGTGCGGTGGCTCTAGGCGGAGGGTCCCGGTTCAGTAACCTTTACATTGAGGAATATGAAGAGGAATGAGTGAAGTGAAGAGAATGGCGCCGCTTCTGTAAACCCTAAACCTTTTCCCAAATTACATAAAATCAGTTAACCCTAAAACGAATTTGTTGAAGCATTGGGCCTGCCAAGCGCGCCTAAGCCCATTCATCCCTAAGGCCAGTATACACCCCTCCCTGTTCTATTCATTTTCTCTATAAATTACATTTGGGCCTAAAACCCTAAAGCCCGTTTCTGATTTCTTGCAAACCATTTTAAACTATCATATTCTTTTTATACAAATTAACATGACCTTTTTTTTTACATCAAATTTTTCATTAATAATACTTTTTATAACATAATGATAATTTTGAACACAACATATTTTTCCTCAAACTTAAAACATTTTCTTTCAATTAAAAACTCTTGTATAAATATATATTAATACTAATTACTAATATATAAGAAATAAAACTTAAAATATTCTTTATTTGTACATAAAAAATACAAATTAAAATACATTAATATTGATACATAAAGAAGATAGAACTTAAAATACCTTTTATTTTATTTTTTTAAATTTTCTTACTTTGTACATAAATACATAATTTTTCATTTAAAGTTAATATTTTTCTCCTTAAAATTAGAACTTTTGATCTGTACATGATTAATTAAAATGCATTATTTTTAATATCTAAAAAATAGAATATAAAACATTTTCCTTTCTTTTTATTAAAATACTTTTTCGTACATATTAAAAAAAAATATAAAGATACAAATTTAAATCAAATGTGGATAATAATACTTATTAAATCAAACATACTTAATAAATACCTTTAAGTTCACATTTCTTAACTTGTAAATAATTCTCATTACACTTACACCATACATTTACTTTGCTTCACATATATACAATTGCTTTTCTTATACATTGCTATACGTGATACATATACATTTGGTCGCGATTAGATTTGGTTGTAATTATTTAAGTCTCATCCCCATTTGTACATTTGTGCCCCCACTCCCGGATACTATTTGTAATAGCGTAGACTTTAAATTCTTGCAATTTATCGCTTTCGAATTATACCATGATTAGACCTAGGGTTTGCATGTACATAAAATCAAACGCTAGATAACCTAATACAAGACAAATACATGAAATCAATACACAATCACACTTGCACCCCCTAGGGTAATCCCACATGTTGCCTTCCAAAATGGGCCATGCTTGCACGTCGAGTTTCTTTGGCAAAACAATTCAAATGATCATAAGTCCCTCGATGACGCTTTCGAAAGTTGCCTAAAACGGAGTGATCATAGTCCCTTCAAGCAAAATTGCCAAAGACACTTGGTACCATTGCATTCATGGTCCGTACGATGACCCGCGCCCGTCCCGTTAAACTTCCTAAACGCAAGATTGTCCACCAAATTCAATGGTGGAACAAAATTGTTAAAAGGGGTTGAAAACATAGAGAAAAACTTTGAGTATAATAGGGGTAGAGAAAACTCTTAGTTACTTGAGATCAACTTGCAAAAACACTTGCCTCCTTTTCAAAAACAACACCTCACAAACACTTTCAAAACAAACTCTCAAAAACATTTGAAACATATTTTCGAAAAGATACACACTTTTGTAAAACACTCAAACACGAGTCAATTACATTGGTTGCCGAAACAAAGGCGTCTATTTCAAAAACATTTTCAAAACACACACATACACCACAATTTCAAGCAATCAAAAAATCAAGGCAAGTGATCTAAAAACTAAGTAACTAAGAGCCCATGGATAACCATGGATGAAAAGGGTGCTAATACCTTCCCTTTTCATAATCTACCCCCCGAACCCACGAAATATCTCAAAAGGTTTTTCCTGTGCTTTTTAACCTTTCCTTTAGGATAAAATAAAAAGTCGGTGGCGACTCTTGCTAAACCGAACAAGTGCGAATACAAACGCAAAACTCAAGTCAGTTCTCCCACCGTATCACAATGATCTTCTGAAGTGATTTAACTCACAAAATGCATAAGAGGCTAAAGAATGCACGAACAAATCACCTGATTCTGTACACACTTCATTTTTGGCCAAAATTTTGAATCCTGCCCTCCAACGGCTTTAAGGTCAGGTTTCCACTTCTATGCTCCTATATAAACTCTATATAGGAAGAAGCAAGAGAGGAGAGGGAGGGAGAACGCGCCATTTGCAAGAATTTCAGATCTGAAATTTACACTCTTCTTCTACAATTTGATTCGATTCTCTCAATTCCTTGGTGTTTTCTTCAAAATTCTTGTGGATTCAGCTTCAGTAAAGGGAGTAGATCAAGTTAGCATCATTTTTTTGCATCTGGAGTGAATGAGACAATAGAACACTTTTAGCCTTGAGGTAATAATTCTAAACTTCAATTTCTGAGATGTGCTTGTTTATTGAGGTGTTTGAGCTTGGATTTGTGTTCATTGATGTTGGTGGAATGTTTCTGAAACTTTATAGTGTTTGATTTGGTGAATTATGCATGTTTGAGTACCCTGAAACTTGCGATTCAGAATGATGTTTCTCATATTCCTAACTTAATTATGAACAGTGTGGTTGATGTTTCGATTTGATTCAAATTACAATGTGAAGTATGAAATGCTGGCTTCAATTTGCGCTTGCTTTCATGAAAAATGATGTAGAAATGAGTATGCATGATAGATCTGAACATAAGCCCTAAGCCTGAGTGTTGCGCGCATTTTTGAGTTTGTCCAAAGGTTGAAGATGATGTGGTGGCGCTGTTTGATTGGTCCATTTGAATTTTTGGCTTATTTGAATTATTTGTTTTATTTGACATTTTGTTTGATTTTATTTTCTGATCAAAACATTTTAAAAAATCATAAAAAATTACCATAGTCCAATAATATTTTCTAGTATTTGTCATGTTTTTTTTGGAATTTTTAAAAATGTTCTGATTGGTTCAAAATTTTATAAGTTTTAATAATTGTTTATTTAAAGATTATTCTTATTTTAATATTTCTTTGATCCAAAAAATTCCACAAAAAATGTTTTAGACTCACAAAATAATGTAAAGTTTGATTCTGAAATTGGTTTAGCATATTTTCTTTTTTTGATTAGAATTTTAATTTGAGAGGTTTATTTTGAATTTTTGCTTTGTAATTTTTATTTTAATACTTCCTTTGATTCAAAAATTCTCAAAAAAATCATGTAAGCTTGTTTTTGATCATAGGATCTGAACATATTTTCATTTTTGGCTTTTTGTGATTTTTGGCTAGGGTTTGCATTTTTTCCCTTAAATAATAGTTAAATTATTAATTGTTTGTTTATTTTTTATTTTGGTATTTCCTTTAATTCAAAAATTCCACAAAAAATCAGGGATGTGTGTTTTTAGTTCTAATATTTGAATATAATTTTGGATGGACATTTTTCTGAATTTTTGATCTAAATATTATTTTGATATGTGAATATTTGTTAATTGAATAATTGTTTGAATTTAATTTCATTTTTGACTTTTCCTTAATTCAAAAAAATGTGAAAAAATATATTTTCCGACATTTATGGTTTCTTGGTGATTGGTATGACCTTGGTTTAATTTGTTTGAGTTTTTACCTTACTTAATTAATATTTAAGATTAAAAGTCAAAATTTAGGGTTTTGTTGCTTATGATGCAAGTTTCATTTTCAAAACCACTATGCCCTGGATTTTCAATAGAATTCAAGTCTTGATTAGGGTTCATGAATGTATTGAGGATTTGAAAACCATCTATCTTGATTTTTTCAACTTGGTTTGACCTTTTTACACAAATTATTTTGAAAACTTGTCTAGTTTGGTGGTTTTGCCAACTAGTCTTGAACTTTGGACTTCATTTGGTCTCCTCCTTAATCATTCATGAACTTAGGGCTTACATTATGACTTCTATACCTTTCAAAGATGCTAATATTTTTTTGGTGTGAATTATGGACCCTTATTTCCATTTTTGATGTAATTTTGAAGTGAAGGTACCCAATTAATGTTTGCATATCTTGTTGCAATTTGTTTGATGGCCAATGAACTTGAGTGAGGCCTATAATTGGGAACCTAATGATCATGTTGATTCTGATTGTCCATGTTAACTCAAGCCATTTCATTTAAATGCCTCATGTTTGAATGTTTGAACCTTCTAATGCATTATGTGGGTTTCACCTTCTATTGTGCATATGAGTTGTGGTTGAATTAATTGTGCATGATTGAAATGTGTTTGCCCCTGACCTCCATGATCTTTGATTGTATTCTTTCCAAGCTCCCATGATCCTTGATTGATATTCAATTATCAATTCAATATGGTGATAGAAAGGAGTAACATCCCTCTGATTCTTTTGGCCAAATTGTGCATATGCGTGTTTCCTTTTGTCTATCATGTCTAATGTTTGATTGTTGTTATCATGTTGTTCTCACTTCATCATGTTGCATACATCCCTTATGTGAATCATCATACAATTTATGGGAATACTAACTTGGTTGTTAAATGTGCGAGGTACTTTGAGGAAGGTTTCCTTTTTTTTTTTGGTTTGGGGCTATTGTGTTTCACTTTATTTGTGGAACACAATTTATTATATTGGCACTATTCTTGTGCTTGGCATGTTTGATAGTTTATGCAGGATATACATACATGTGTTTATGAATGCTATACATTGCCCATGGGATTTGTTCATATCTGATAAATTACTTGCATCCTGATGGTGTAATTTCTGACTCGATTTGTCTACTGATGCCAGCTTGCTTGAAGTACTCTGGGTTTCTTTTATTCTTGCTCAGTTGCTACAGATAGTTATCTGTTTGGTATTGTACTATTTCCTTTCTTCCATTTTCATTTAGCATAGTTCTCTGATTGCATGATGGGACCTCTATTGCTGATATATGTCAGGAGGCCCTCTGGTTTTTTGTCTGATACATGTGTTGTGTTTTCTTTTGATCAATGAGTCACTCAATTTAGAAATTGAGATCACGACTTCGCTCTCAGTGCATGTTCCCTATAGGATGTTTATTGCTTTTCTTCTTTAATTGTTGATCGATGAGTCACTCAATTTAGAAATTGAGATCATGACTTCTCTCTCATTGCATGCTCCCTATAGGATATTTTTGTTAAGCTTCCTTTAAGCGTGTTAATTAAGGTAGGGTTTTCCTTTATCCTCAACCTTAGGGTCAACCACTGTATGATAACACTATGGATAGTACTAGGCTAGTTTCCCTTAGTTGTTTTTCCTTTCTATGCATTCTGCATCTTAAAACAAAAATTTGTTTCTTGGCAAATCATAAGACATTTCTAATGAACTCAAACCCTTCTTCAAAGTAAAAGATACAAACCAATCTTGCTTTGTCTGTGTTATCTTGAAGCCGATGTTTCACCATCGCACATGTTTGTTATCCTACTTTGATTCTCAATATCATTGTTAGGTGTGATGATTTGTCATCTGTTTTATTGATGTTTCACCATCTTTGCCATGATATCTTGTTATCTTGAAGCCGATGTTTCGCCATCGCACATGTTTGTTATCCTACTTTGATTCTCAATATCATTGTTAGGTGTGATGATTTGTCATCCGTTTTATTGATGTTTCACCATCTTTGCCATGATGTCTTGTTATCTTGAAGCCGATGTTTCGCCATCGCACATGTTTGTTATCCTACTTTGATTCTCAATATCATTGTTAGATGTGATGTTTTGTCATCCGTTTTATTGATGTTTCGCCATCTTTGCCATGATATCTTGTTATCTTGAAGCCGATGTTTCGCCATCGCACATGTTTGTTATCCTGCTTTGATTCTCAATATCATTGTTAGGTGTGATATTTTGTCATCCGTTCTATTGATGTCTCGCCATCTTTGCCATGATATCTTGTTATCTTAAAGCCGATGTTTCGCCATTGCACATGTTTGTTATCCTGCTTTGATTCTCAATATCATTGTTAGGTGTGATATTTTGTCATCCGTTCTATTGATGTCTCGCCATCTTTGCCATGACTTTGTTATCTTTTAGCCGATGTTTCGCCATCACACATTTGTTTGAAGCCAATGTTTCATCATCGCACATGTTGGTTATCCTACTTTGGCTCTCAATGTCATTGTTAGGTGTGATTGTTTTATCATTTGATATTTCGCCATCTTTGACATGTTACCTGGTTATTATTTAGTCAATGTTTGACCATCTCATTTGTTTGTTGTTTTATTTGATGTTTTGCCATCTTGCATGTTTTTGTTATCTTAACTAAAAAACACAAACCAACCAAAATACATAAGCCAAACTACGACTACTTTGATTCCTTAAAAGGGATACGTAGGCAATGAGGTAGGGCCCAACCGAGCATAACTTTTTATTTTCCCTACATTGTTTTCTTTTTTCTTTCGCATGCATTCCCTTTTCAATTTTAAGCCATAGACATAGGATTTGACTACACCCATTTAGATTAGATAACAAGAGTGGGTACCGTAGAGTACTACGGGCGCGTGGGGTGCTAACACCTTCCCCTCGCGTAACAGACTCCCTTACCCAATCTCTCGGTCGGAAGACCGTGATTTCTCCCTTTCCAGGTTTTCTCGATGTTTACCTTTCCCTTTTGGCGGGATAAAAGACATTCGGTGGCGACTTCATTGATGTTTCATTAACATCCAAATGACAGGTTCCGACTGCGTTGTTTCAACCCTTTGATTAGAACAACAAGGGTGGATCCCGTAGAGTACTACGAACATGAGAGGTGTTAATACCTTCCCCTCGTGTAATCGACTCCCGTACCCGATCTCTCGGTCGCAAGACCTTGATTTCTCCCTTTAGGTTTTTCTTTGATGATTTTCCTTTCCCTTTATGTGGGATAAATAAATACTCGGCGACGACTTCATTTATTTTACTGCTATAGAAAAATGGCGACTTCACTGGGGATAGATCAACCAATTGCTGGTCCATCCCGTGAGTCAATCCTAGCTCATGTTTTTCTCTTCTTTGGGTGTTTATATTTATGTTTGATAGCTTATTCATTTATATATGTTTGAGCATGTGTATGCATCACATTTTATCGCTTTCCATATACTGGTTATTTCTGCCATGTTGGATTCTGTGTTTCATGATTGGGTGGGTGTTACTACGGGGTAAAAGGCCCAATACCTAGGCCAAGTGACAACCATAGGAACATTAGGAATAGAGTGGAACATGTCGACTATTTGACTTAGGTTTCACTATTGTCGCCCATGCTCAGATGAGGTACAAATGAGGGGCTATCATTTTCACGTAGGTGATACGACGATAGTTTTTCAGGAGTACCCTCGATTCTGGGTTGTCCGACCTTACCCTGACCTAGATTTTCATCCGTGAGTGGGGATGGACTAATATTTATAGGTATAGACGGTCACTATGTTATGTTGGTGACTTTGTTTCTATGGTGTTCTGATTTGGTTTAGACCTTTGATCTTGTTACACGTGATCGTGATTCTGTTATCAGCTCAGCAGCTATCCAGTTTTGTGGAAGCTTTGATCCAACATGTTTGCATACATGGCATGTTAATTTAATTATTGGAATACATTTTACTTCGTTTCTAGGCATCATTTCTTTGATTCCAATTGTTCAGCCACTAAAAAATGAACATTGTTAAGAAAAAAATACTATAGCTTAATAATATGAATCAAAGCGTATAAACTCTTGGAAACGAGAACATGACATTTATATTGCATGTCATGCATCATGTTACATTTAATTATGCATTTCATGAGTTTCCCATAAGTCTTACCCAAGGTCCTTTGGTCTTCAGAATCAAGTTGTCTCACCGGTACAACACTCGAGCCAACTCTAAGAAGAAGATGGAAAATCTCGAACAGGAGAACCAGGAACTGCGTGATGAGGTTACCACTTTGAGAACCGGAATGGAGAACTTGACTGCTTTGGTAGAGTCATTGGTGGTTGCTCAGAATCAACCACCACCACCTCCACCTCATCATGTTACTCAAGCGTTACAAACAACAGTTATCTCTAAGGTTATGCCAGTTCTCGTCTCAGTTGCTCCAAGTACTACCGCTTCTCAGTATTGCATGCCTCCTGGTTACCCATGGGGAATGCCCGACTGAGGGTTACATGCCAGAAGGATATAACCCTACTGCTCAAGTTGCTCAGCCTATTCAATAAGTTATAGTTTATGCCCCTCCACTGGTACACGTTACTCCTATTACTAACTACGAGGTTCACCATGCTATACCCTTTGTGGTGAATGTTGTCCCTATTATTAATGATATGGTTCATCATACTACTCCTCCATCAAGTGAAGGATTAGGATTCTATGATAAAATGGATGATTTCCAAGAATTGTTTAATGAAATGCAAAAAGAAATGAAGGCCCTCAGGGGGAAAGAGCTGTTTGGACATAATGTCAATGATCTATGCTTGGTTTAAAACGTAAAAGTACCTGCAAAATTCAAAGTGCCAGAATTCGAGAAATACAAGGGCAATACTTGCCCTCGTGCTCACCTTGTAATGTATGTGAGGAGAATGTCCACTCACACTGATAACCAACGTCTGCTAATCCATTTTTTCCAAGACAGTCTGACTGGTGCTGCATTGAAGTGGTACACGAGCTTGGATAGTGCCTATATTCATACCTTTAACAACTTGGGCGAAACATTTTTTAGGCAATACAAGTATAATATGGACATGGCACCTGACCGTGATCAAGTCAGGGCTATGGTTCAGAAAGACAAGGAGTCGTTTAACGAATATGCACAGAGATAGCATGAAATAGCCGCCCAAGTGATCTCTCCAATGGAAGATAAAGAAATGACAAAGACCTTCCTAAAAACTCTGGGTTTCTTTGCTTTGGTTATACTTTTTGCGAACATTATTGTTCACTTGGTATTATATTGCTTCCAAATTATCTTTCTGCATTTTAATGCTTGCTAGATATCTTGAGAAGTAGGATTATAAAGAGTGTGCCCTCGAAGTCACTGTTTAAAGACTTGTAGCAGGCATTTCGCACTTGTTTAATAATTGTGTTTGTGTTTGTTTTCATGGGTTGATGATCGATGATGTTACATAACGACTTCTATATTTTATATGTGTGATACGGTGGGAGAACTGACTTGGTTGTTTTGCGTTTTATCATAATTGTTGCGGATAACAAGAGTCACCACCGACTTTTCTTTTATCCAACAAAGGAAAGGGTGAAAAGAACAGGAAAGACCTTTGAGATATTTTCTTGAGTTCGGGGGGTAGGTTATGAAAAGGGAAGGTATTAGCATCCTTTTCATCCATAGTTATCTATGGGCTCTTAGTTGCTAGCTAGATCACTTTTGAAATTTCCTTGTTTGAAATGTGTTTGTGATGGGTTTTGAAAGTATTTTTGAAAAGCGTCTTTGTTTAGGCAAACTTTGTAATGATTCTCGTCTCTATAAGAATGCATACAAAGTGTTTGACTTTTGAAATATTTTCATGTTTTTGAAAGTGTATGGTGTGTTTGAAAAGATGTTTGTTTGAAAGATGTATTATGAACAATCAACTAAGAACGCTCTACCTACTCAAAAGTCTTTTGTTCATTTCCTCCTTCTTTTGATATTGCTATCTTACCATTGTTTGATAAGTAGCCCTGTCTTTGTATGTAAAGAGACGGGCGTGGGTCATCGTATAGTCATGAAGTGCAATATTGTGAGATACCTTAGCAATTTTCTTAAGGGACTAAGATCATTTGTAAGTCAATAGTCGTAGCGTCATCGCGGGACTATGATCTTGTATTTTGATTGTTTTTGCTAAGATGTCTCACATGCATAACATGACCATTTTTCATAAGGAAATAAGTGGAGTTAACCCTAGAGGTGCACGTGTGCAAGTGTTTTTATTTCATGCTTGATTTATCTTGAATTAGGGTTTTCTAAGTATTGATTTTATCTTTCCATACAAACCATAATTTACTAACATTGATATGAAAGCGATAAATTGTGAAAAGTAAATTTACTACGCTATTACATCATTTGGGGAGGGGGATACAAATTTACAAATGGGGATTGCAAGAAATTAAACCCTAATTATCTATTACAATGATATTGAAATTTGTACAAGAAATGACATGAATATAATGTACAAGGAATATAAAAAGAAATGGATTTTGCTTTGGATTTTTGTTAGGAAAATTGTTTTGACCTAATTAACCTAAAGGGATATGATTAATAAAAAATAAGAAAATTAATCCTAAATTAAAACGAAATCAAATTAATCAAGAAATCATTTTTTAGGGTTTTTTATGGAAGGCTTTTGGCTAATTAAAATAAATATGAAAATAAAATATTTTTTGTGATATTTTTTATATATTCATAAAATAGGCATTGTAAATAAATAGTTTTCAAAAAATCAACTCAAAAGGAGTTGTTTTATTGGTTGGAAAAATATTGAAGTTTGTTAAAAAAAATGAAAACAAACAAGTGATAAAAATTTGTTTTGGTCCTGCCAAAGTTTGAACCCAGGTTCTCCACACCTTCCATTCAAAACAATACCACTAGGCCAAGTGCGCATATTTGAAAGAAAACAGACAACACTCAATATGTTATAAACCTGCATGTTAGTTTGGAAAAAAAGACAAAATAAATAAAAAAGGTCTCGCTGGTGCTTGAACCCAGGATCTTATACATAAATGCCTTACGCGCGCGCTGTTTGTACCACTGGGGTAGTATGTTTCATCCTTTAGTTATCTAACTTGCATTAAATATAAAATGAACTCATTTCTGAAAATTTGAAATGCCCAGCTTCTTCTTCCTTGCGCCCGCAGGCCATGATAACTCCATTGTTAAGCTTCTAAAAGCTTCATTCTTCAGCCAAATAAAAAAAATGTAAACATCAAACCTGCCTAAAATTTGAATATGAATCCAACCACATAATTCTCAATAGCTATGGATCAAAGGTTAGCATGAATTTTTTCCAGTACCAAAACTAAAACCTAATTGATCAGATATGAAATTCTCAATGTATAAGCAATGATAATCAAAACTATGGACATAGTCAGCTTCCTAGACATGATATCTACATATTTTCTTCACAATGTATATACAAATGATGCTTGAATGAAGAGTTCCAAGTTTTAAAAACTTACCTATTAGAGTGAAACTCTAATGACTTCTACAGGACTTCCAGAAATGGTTTGATGATGGATTACGCTTACCTGGACCTCCCTGAAGCAATTCCAATTGTTAGAATGTCTTGTAGCTTGCCCAACCGTTCTGGACAAGTCAAGTTGCAAAGGTGGATTTTTGAAAATGGTGTATGAGGAAGAACGAATTACAGAAGTGGTTTAAGGGCTGGGATGGTGTCTACGTGGTGTATGGAAGCTTAGTGAATCAAAAGGCCAATAGACACACGAAGGGATTTGAGATTTTGTGTGTAAAGTCAGAATGTGCCAAGTTTTGTGCTTGTGTGCAGGTTCTGAGTTTTTGAGAGTTTGGAAGTGTTATAAGGATTTTTAAATCGTGTCCTAAGTTTCATAATAGTGTTTCAATTTATAGGAAAAGGTTTTGAGAGCTTGGGGTGATCAGATGTACAAGTTCACATGTCATGGCTCTTTGGCTTATTTTTGAAGCAAGCTTGTTACACATTGTTCCAATGCATAGTATAGGGCTATCTAGAGTGGTTACAAGCTTTAAACATGTTTATCTGACTTTGTATGTTGAGTGTGTGCTGAACAAACAAGTTAGAAGCTCAAGACAAGTTGACTTTGTAATTAAAGCAACTTTTCAAGAATGGAATGGTAACTTTGTGCCATAAATGGAAATGCAACTTGGATAATGGCTTAAATGCTTGGAAAATGGATCTATCAGTTATGTAAACATTTAATTATTGAGTGATTAGCAAGTTTTAAGCCTGTAAAGCAAGATTTATGCAGCATGGTTTGAGATTTGCTCAAGTGTTCATCAAGAAAATGACATATAATTTAAGTTTATGAGGCCATCTTCATCTCATCGAAACTTCTAGCTCAAACATGATCTCAATGAGTTATTTGAATTTTTAGAAAGATTGTAACATGCTCATAACTTTCATGTTGAACATTTTTGAAAATTCAATTTGGAACTATGTGAAAGTTGGCCAAGAAGTTAGGTAAAAAATCTGCCTAACTAAGGCAAAATTTCACTAAGTGTTTTTGTTTCATGGATATGTCTTTATGAATTTATAACCTAAAATCCAAGAATTTATAGGAAAAGTTATGTTCTATAATGCTTTAGATCTCATTAAGATCTACAAATTTCATGTTGGAAGTTTTCTTTGAATTATTTTGCATCATGGTGAAAATTTGGCACAAAGTCATGAAAAAAGTAAATTTTCTAACACTTAGAAAAAATTCTAAGTCTTGGAAATTTTGACTTTTCAAAATGAATTTTGACTTTTTGATTTTTTGATGAACAAACTTCATATTTTGACATGTATTGATAAAATATGATTTTTGAAACTTGATTTTGATCAAAAAGTCAAAGTTTGACTTTTCAGTGTATCAGTTGACTTTTCATCAATTGACTGAATTTCAACTATCAATAATTGATCTTTGGGGAATGTTTTAAGCCATGAAATTAAGTTCAAATGATACATTTGAATCCTTGATATCATGTCTCAAACCAACAAGTCATATGCTAGGTGAAAAACTCAAAAATTGAACCTTTTCAATCAAAATCCTAATTTTGACCATTTTGCCCTTTTGATGATCTGATCAAATTTCTTGAGGAATTGTGATCCAAACTTGATCAATTGTCATATATGAGTTAAAAATGTTGATATGGATAAAAAATTATGAAGTTTGACTGTAAATTGACCACAATTGACCTTTTTCCCCAATACAGTTGATTTTACGTCAACTGATCAATTGATTGAGCAAAAATGTGATCCAACGCTTGAAACTTAACATGAGAAATCTTGGGAGTCCAAAATGATCCATGAAAGTCATATGAAGCATTAAAAGTCCAATTGTCCTTATACAAACTCAAACCCTAATTTTGAGTCATCAATGCTTGAGGGGTCTTGAGCTGATCAAACCTTGTACAATGTTGAATCAATGGAGATCTTGTGAGAGAATTCTTGAGAAATTGAGAGGGAAAATTTTGGGGTACAACAGCTGCCCCTGTTCAATCTTCTTAAACCCGAATAGTTAGATTGGCAGATCCTCCATTCGTGACTTGAAGGTGAAAGATGATTGAACACTAGAGTGCCCAGAAATTTGCACTCGATGATGTATTAATCCAGGAATGGGCTTATGGATGCAATTTGGAGAGATAACTAGTAGAAAATGGGAGAAATATCAACATAAATCTTTAGTCTATTCGTGCTCAAAACTAGGTGTCTTGTGTGTCTTTGACTGGAAGAATCAATTCTGATCCAGATGAGGTCTTTAGATTAATGGCTTTTTCTGCAAGGAACAAAAGGAGTTACCCGTATGCGAATGTATGCATGGTATACTGATGTATCTCAAAATAAATGGGATTTATATTGTATGTATATGTTATGTATGTTATATGATGTATGAATGCGACATGTTGTCGAAGCGTATCCTTGACAGATGCTGGGGAGCTTTGAGAAGTTAAATCTCGGACTTTTGTTGGGGATGAAGAGTATATGTATCTTCAGACTTTGTTAACAATGCTTCCATTGGGGATTCCTGCTTTGTTGAGAAGAAAATCCACTAAGGAATATTGACTTTTCTTGAGAAGACTCTGTGGAGAGTGTTGATTTCTGCTTGGGAACCAGAATTCAGGAGTTTTAGTTGTCCATCGCTCTGGTGGGGAATTATCTCTTGAAAGTTAGCTGTTACCTGATCGGATTCCAGGCTTCACAATAACTTGCTAGGGATAAAGAAGTTAACTGTTATCTGGTCAGATTCCAGGCTTTGCAGCAACTCGCTGGAATATCGGCAAACTCTACTAGGGAAGAGGAGTTTTATTTGTGATTTGTAAAAATCAAACTGTTATCTGGTTGGGTCCAGGTTTCGGCAACTTAAACTGTTAACTGGTCGGGTCCAGGTTTCGGTAACTCGAACTGTTAACTGGTCAGGTCCAGGTTTCGGCAACTCGAACTATTAACTGGTCGGGTCCAGGTTTTGTAGTAGATAGAGAAGTTAAGTTACTATCTGGTCGGGTCTAGGCTCTAGCCACTTGAAATTCAGGTTTACTGTTATCCGGTCGGGTCCAATCTTCAGCAATTTGAACTTGAGATCAACTGTTATCTGGTTGGGTCTAGGTTTCAGTAACTCGAATTGTTAACTGGTCGGGTCCAGGCTCTGCAGTTGAGGGAGTTAAACTAATATCTGGTCAGGTCCAAGCTTTAGCAACTGAGTTTGAGATTTAATGTTATCTGGTCGGGTCCAGGTTTCAGAAATTGGAGCTGTTTTCTGGTCGGGTCCAGGCTTCAGAATGTTTAACTGGTATCTGGTCGGGTCCAGGCTTGAACTATTGACTGGTCGGGTCCAGGGTTAATCACTTTGAGAAGTTAAACTAATATCTGGTCGGGTCCATGCTTTAGTAACTTGGAATTGAGGTTTACTGTAATCTGGCCGGGTCCAGTTTTCATAGTAAGTTGAGAGTAGGATGAAGTTGAACTAGTATCTGGTCAGGTCCAGGCTTCGTAGTAACTTGCTTGAAAGGATGAAGTTGACTGTTATCTGGTCGGGTTCCATACTTTTACAACAACTTTCGCAGATAGCAATGACTCTGTTGACGACTTCACTGGGGATTAGGGGTTGCGGTCCCTTGATTTGTAATAGTCTGCGAGGTAAACTCAAGCTGAGGAATCTGTAGTTTATTGGGGAAATAAACCCTGTTGAAGAGGATATTTGACGAACTGCTGGGGAGGATATTTTTAAGGAAGAATTCCATAAGGCTTCCTTTTAAGACCAACTCACCCGGGGAGAGGATTTTCCAGAGATTGAAACTCTGGGTGGGGATTTAATGAATCCCAAATTGTGAGGATAATGTTATTGAAATAAATCTGGGGATATCTCAAATGCATTTAAGAAGACGCTTGTCACTATTTTTAAGCATACATTTGTTAAAAGTTTAATCATGTTCATATGCACATGTTCATTCAATTTTAGCCATTGGACACTTTTGCACTCAAAACAGAAACAAAGAAAGTTTGCACTTCAAAGTATATTTGTATTGATGTTTTGCCCATGAATATGAGTTTTTGTACAAAGAGACCGAGATCTTAGTAAGAGGAGATTGTCGATAGAATGTAAAGAATACAAAGTGAAAACAAAAAATAATAGCCATGTGAAAATGATCTCATTGTGTTCCAAACACATTATTGCCCCTATGTCTTTGAACACCATCCATTGCCATTTAAAGGAGTTGATTGGATTGATCTTGGACCATTTGACCTTGGACCTTGGTAATAAAGCCGGCTATAGAGATCCCATGGGACATAGTCATACGCTTTTAATCCTTAACTTTTGCCTGGACCGCCCTTTTGGGTTTTCAGCCTGTGATCGGTGGGAATATAACTGACTGTTTTGGAATGCTGGTTCACGTTTGCGTTTGTTTTTGCAAAATGTCGCGGTAAGCAAGAGTCGCCACCGTCTTTTATTTTATCCAACAAGGAAAGGACAAAAGCACAGAAAAATTCCTTTTTGAGATGTTTCTCGGGTTCAGGAGGTAGATTATAGAAAGGTAAGGTGTTAGCACCCTTTCTATCCGTGGTTATCCACAGGCTCTTAGGTACTTGCTCATTATGTTTTCAAAAGTTTGCTTTTCTTCGTGTTTGTGGGTTTGAAAAGAGTTTTTGTTTGAACGAGAGTGTAAGTGCGAAAGGTTTTTGTTTTTGTTTTCAAAAGAGCAAGTACTTAAGAACATCTACCTACTCAAAAAGGAATTAAATTGTACAAATGTCCTTTAGACAATGCTATCCCACTATTGAGGAGTAGGTAGCACCGTCGTTGGAGTTTTCAGGTCAATTCGATTTAAGGGACGTGTGGTCACTAAAGCAACGTTAGGACGCCTTAGCGGTAACCCTAATGTCTTAGATCATTTTTCCGAGGCAACCGTTTCGAGGCAACTTATGATCTTTGGACAAGAGGGCGACCTCTAAAACTTCCTATACTTAATGACCACGTTCGAGGCAACCAAGTGAGGCGTACCCTAGGAGTGGCATGTGCGAGTGTATTGTTTTTCAGTTATATTATCTTTGTACATGTTAATGGTGAGCTACTGTTGATTTTAAGTTAAGATAGATCTTGTCATGCATAGCCTATTATTCAAACATCTAACAATTAATGGTTGCGGAAATTAAATTGCGGAAAATAAATCTAAGCTATTACAAGGCGTCGGGTATTTACATCGCCAAAAACAAACCCTTGAAAATTAAATTGCGAAAAGTAAATAAAAGCGATAAATAAAAGTCCTAAATTAAAAATATTACATCCTTGGAGCAATTACAATTATATGGATAAAAAATAATTCGCGCGAGAGAAATTGAATCGGAAAGTCCTAGGGTTTTGACCCTTTTTATCAAATAAAACATATTTTGTTATTTTTTGAATTAAGAATTAAGTCTAAATTAACAATGGAATTAATTAATTAAAAGAAAATATTTTTGAGTTTTTTATCTTAATTAAGGAAATAAAATTAGAAAGGTAAAAATATATCAAAACCCTAATTCTAAATCAATTTTAATTTATTGCAAAATATATTATCAATAAACCTAATTTAAAACTAAATTAATTGGTTAATTTTTATTTACAAAAATAAATAATGAAATTAATAAATAATATTTTTTGGTGTTTTCAGATTTTATTAGGCAAAATATTAATTATTTAGTTAGTAATTAATTAAGAATAATAATTAAATAAACAATTAAATGAAAAAATATAAAAGAGAAAAAGAAATAAACCCAGGGGGTGTTGGGCCCAGAAAGGAGGTTGATCAGTAATTCTCTTGGCCCATATTTAACTAGCCTGTTTGACCTTTGCGCTTCCATGCATGCTTGTTGACCAGGGAGTATGGTGGTCCATCAGCCTGGTTCATTGGATCTTGGTTTGCAGCCACTTGGCAATTGGGATCTGGAGGTATTTGGTGAACCACGCTTGGAACGTTGCACCTGAATATCTGAAGAAAAAATTGAACAAAGTTTTGGGGGACCTGGGATTCGAACCCAGGTCCCAATGGTGCCACCCACTAACGCCTTGCCAGCTGAGCTATTGATGTTTCTTATTATTGAAATAGACAACAAACATTATATAAAAAACAAAATGTCAAGCCTGGAAATAATAAAAAAACGCGCTAATGTTTGAATGGACCAATGGCACTGGGACACGCCATTGTCTTCTTTACAAAGGCCTGGTTATTTACCTGCAGATTTCCATCCGCAGGAAGTTTCGTGGGATGGTTCTCCCTAGGCCACAAAAATGGAATCCAAGAGTACCACTGTACTCGTCTCACTCCCCTGAACTCATCCATGGCCATTGTTGGCCTTGATTTAACCTGCACACAAAACGCCTAAAAAACATACACAAGAACCCTAGGTTCTGGATAGGGGGTTAGAGGCCATAAAAATAAAATCAAATATTATAGAAACGTTGGAAATTGAATGGTGAGTATGAATGCACAAGAAAATTGGCAAAAAGGTGCAAGAATGATGAGTTGCATTTTCATGTTCAGAGGCGTTTTCAAGGACACTTACAGCGCGATTTAGGTGATGAAAATGCTTCTTTTTGATTGGTATAGCACCACTGGATGTCAAGGAAGAGAGCTGCGTTCTTCTTTTGGTCTGAAAGTGCCTCTAATGTGGTTTTCGATCTCACACTTTTCCAAGGTTTTTTGCAAAGTGGTGTGGCCGTTTCTGCAGAGTTCTATGCGTGTTTTTGATTTGTGAGGCTTATGTGAATGTTATAGAGTGAATTAGGGTTGGTTTTTTGATCTGAAATCAAGTGTATTCAAGATTGAAGATTGGATTTTATCACCATTGAAAAGCTTTCCAAAAATAATCCAAATTTGAGATTTTGTGCTTGAATGAGCCTTGGCACGAGTTGGTTAGTTGTCACATGATATTTGCAAGCTGTACAAATCACAAAGATACCATTTCAATAATTTTTGGATTTTATTTGAATTAATATAGATTTAAAATGAATTAAATCAATAAAAATTAAATAAAATAGAAAAATAAGTGTTTGGTTATCAAATTAAAGATGGGACACGTGTGTGGCATGACAAAACCAAATCAAGTGGAAAAAAGTGGGCCCTTTTGTCAAAAATTGGAGTTTTGAAGATAGTTGACTTTTGGCAATTTTGGAAAAATGCCCAACTGCAACAATGCATAACTTCTCCAATTTTGAACTTTTGGAGGTGTTACTGGACTTTTTAGAAACCTTGAGATGTTCTCTAATCAACCTTTTTGGTCTCATTTCATTTTGATGTTCCATGCTCAAGTTATAAGCTTTGGAAAAAAAGGTGTTTTTGTTGACTTTCAAAAATGACCTATAATGTCCAAATTTGTAACTTTTTGTGAGAGCATTTCTTGATCTTGGGGTGTGAAGATGGATTGTAGGAAATTGTATCCCCTTAAAAATGAGCTTTGTATGGGTCATTTATCATAAAGTATGAGAACGTTATGCTTGGTCAAAGTTGAGTTGACTTTTCCTACAAAACCCTAATTTAGCAACTTTTGAATCTTGATGAATCTTGAGCAATCCTTGATGAATCATGATGAAAACTTGATCAAATTATGAATTAACCTTCAAAATGAGAATGTTGACAAAAATTCTTGAGGTTTGACTGTATTTGGGATAGAATTTACTTTTTCCCTAGCACAGTCGATTTTTTGGGCCTCTTGAGCAATTGGCTGACCAAACTTCCTCTGCAAGGCTTGAAATTTGACATGGATGAACTTCAGAACATATTAAGACATTGGGAAGCACTTGGGGCCATTTGGATATGAGGACCTTAGTGCAACACAAAACCCTGATTTTGACTTGACTGCCTTAGGAGGTGATTTGACTGTCCAACCCTTGAGCCATCTTGAGCAATTTGAAGATTAATCTTGGAAAATTTTGAAGAATATGGGAGGGAAAATTTTGGGGTACAACAGTTGCCCCTGTTCAATTTTCTTAGACCTGAGGATATAGATTGGCTTTCGAGCCTTTCGTGATCCGAAGGTGGAAGGTAATTGAACACTAGAGTGCCCAGAAATTTGCACTCACATGGTGTAGTATCAGCATTGTGATGTCGGGAATGGGCTTACAGATGCCATTTGGAGGTTGTTGGTAGGAGGATGGGCTTATAGATGCCATCTGTAGGAGTTTCGATCGCATAAGAGATTCCTTAGCGAGAACTTGCATACTTGTTATTGTAGAAGATTCCGCTGGGGAAGATCTAACTTTTGTTGAGATTTAGGAACTTGCCTGTACTTCAATTGAGAGAATGCCTCGGCTGAGTATTAAGAACCTGTCCATAATTCAACTGGGGAGTAATCTTCATCAAGATCTAGGAATTGTCTCGTGCTCACCGGGAGTATACCGTTGTGGTTATAGAACTCGTCCACACTATGACGGAGGAAAACATCAAGATCTAGGAACTGACTCGTGCTCACCGGGAGTATACCGTTGAGGTTATAGTACTCGTCCATACTATGACGTAGGGAAGCATCTTCATCAAGATCTAGGAACTGTCTCGTGCTCACCGGGAGTATACCGTTGAGGTTATAGAACTCGTCCACACTATGACAGAGGAAAACATCAAGATCTAGGAACTGACTCGTGCTCACCGGGAGTATGCCGTTGAGGTTATAGTACTCGTCCACACTATGACATAGAGAAGCATCTTCATCAAGATCTAGGAACTGTCTTGTGCTCACTGGGAGTATACCGTTGAGGTTATAGATCTCGTCCACACTATGACGGAGGAAAACATCAAGATCTAGGAACTGACTCGTGCTCACCGGGAGTATACCGTTGAGGTTATAGTACTCGTCCATACTATGACGTAGGGAAGCATCTTCATCAAGATCTAGGAACTGTCTCGTGCTCACCGGGAGTATACCGTTGAGGTTATAGAACTCGTCCACACTATGACGGAGGAAAACATCAAGATCTAGGAACTGACTCGTGCTCACCGGGAGTATACCGTTGAGGTTATAGTACTCGTCCACACTATGACGTAGAGAAGCATCTTCATCAAGATCTAGGAACTGTCTCGTGCTCCCCGGGAGTATACCGTTGAGGTTATAGAACTCGTCCACACTATGACGGAGGAAAACATCAAGATCTAGGAACTGACTCGTGCTCACTGGGAGTATACCGTTGAGGTTATAGTACTCGTCCACACTATGACGTAGAGAAGCATCTTCATCAAGATCTAGGAACTGTCTAGTGCTCACCGGGAGTATACCGTTGAGGTTATAGAACTCGTCCACACTATGACGGAGGAAAACATCAAGATCTAGGAACTGACTCGTGCTCACCGGGAGTATACCGTTGAAGTTATATTACTCGTCCACACTATGACATAGGGAAGCATCTTCATCAAGATCTAGGAACTGTCTCGTGCTCACCGGGAGTATACCGTTGAGGTTATAGAACTCGTCCACACTATGATGGAGGAAAACATCAAGATCTAGGAACTGACTCATGCTCACCGGGAGTATACCGTTGAGGTTATAGTACTCGTCCACACTATGACATAGGGAAGCATCTTCATCAAGATCTAGGAATTGTCTTGTGCTCACCGGGAGTATACCGTTGAGGTTATAGAACTCGTCCACACTATGACGGAGGAAAACATCAAGATCTAGGAACTGACTCGTGCTCACCGGGAGTATACCGTTGAGTTTATAGTACTCGTCCACACTATGACGTAGGGAAGCATCTTCATCAAGATCTAGGAACTGTCTCGTGCTCACCGGGAGTATACCGTTGAGGTTATAGAACTCGTCCACACTATGACGGAGGAAAACATTAAGATCTAGGAACTGACTCGTGCTCACCGGGAGTATACCGTTGAGGTTATAGAACTTGTCCACACTATGACGGAGGAAACTTTCGAGATTGAGAACCTTATCTAAAATTCAACCGAGGATAATTCAATTGAGATTTAAGAACTGGTCCAATCTTCGACTAAGTTGGGAATTTTACTGCATCTTTCCTTAAAGGTAAAGGTCAGTCATATGTAATGCATGATATGGGTCAAGCAATGATGTTCTCAACATAAATGAGATTGTATGGTATGATGCGTATATGCATGTATCATGATGTATGGAAATGTGATGTTTTAGCTGGGGAAAATAAATCCCGGAGCTGCTGGAGAATAGAGTAAAGTTCTTCATTTCCGCTGGGGGTGATGAACGAAGATGATTGTGAGAAGAAGCCTGCAGGAGGAAAGGACTCCGTTGGGGAATAAACTGATGAAGAGATTACTCCGAGGGGAATTACTCTGTGGGGGAGGAGATGTTCTGCTGAAGATTTTAACGATAACTCCGCTGGGGATTCTGTTAATAAGCTCTGTTGGGGATTTTAATGATGAACTCCGCTGGGGATAAAAAGAACTTCGCCGGGGATGATCCTTCAGTTGCAATTTGCTGAGGATAACCCAGTTAGACTCTTGTGAGGATAACCTTCTGAATTTGGCTGGGGAGATTTATTTGTGCTCTGCAGGGGATAAGCTTCCAGAGTCTATTGGGTAAGATGATTCAACTCTGGCTGGGAAGCCCTTTTTTGGACTGCACTGGGGAAATGACTCCACTGGGGTATCTTGTATTCCGCCGAGGAACATTCTTATATTCTGTTGAGGAATATTAAGATTGTCGGGGATGCTCTTATACTTGCTGGGGAATACCTTTATACTCCGCTGGGGAATATTAAGATCTTCTGGGGATACCCATCCTTTTTAGGGCTGATGGTAGACTAACTCTGCTTGGGGAGAGTATTGCTGATTCGTCCATAGTTGCAAGTCTCAGCTGAGAGAGCTATCATTACTGTCTTACTCTGCGGGGAGTGAAAGTATCTTAGCCATATTCTTCAGCTGAATATATACCTTGGTACCTGGTGGACAGAGCAACTAGACCGCTCGAACAATTCTTATTGCCCCTACTTCTGATATCACCCGTAATTAGTCCTTTGTTTCGCATGTAAATATTTATGAGCAGCAATTAATGTCAGATGCATATATCAAAAATGAACATTGGACGTTCTTTGCAAAACAAAACAGATAAGGGAAAAACAGTTTGAAATTTGTCTAAAAATGAATTTGTATTGATTTTGAAGTTTGGCCTGTAAATAGGCGTTTCGTACAAGAGGCTGACGTCCTAGTAAGAGAACGCCGCCGAACAAATACAATTTATACAACTTGTGAAAAGAAAACAAAACAACTATGTGAATAATCCCACTGGGTTCCAACTCTGCTATTGCCTTTATATCTTCAAGCGTCTCATCACTTTGCTGCTTAGTTGAAGATGAATCTGATTCATTGGTGCCGTCCGAGCCTGATAGTTGATACTGAAGTCTGGATGCGAGGTGATCCAATGAGACATAGTATTACGCTTTGATCCCTAACTTTTGCCTGGACCGCTGTGATCGGTGGGAATAGAACTGACTGTTTTTGGAATGCTGGTTCGCATTTGCGTTTGTTTTCGCAAAATGTCGCGGTAAGCAAAAGTCACCACCGTCTTTTATTTTATCCAACAAGGAAAGGACAAAAGCACAAAAAAATTCCTTTTTGAGATGTTTCTCGGGTTCGGGAGGTAGATTATAGAAAGGGAAGGTGTTAGCACCCTTTCTATCCGTGGTTATCCACGGGCTCTTAGTTACTTGCTCACTATGTTTTCAAAAATTTGCTTTTCTTTGTGATTGTGGGTTTGAAAAGAGTTTTTGTTTGAAAGAGAGTGTAAGTGCGAAAAGTTTTGTTTTTGTTTTCAAAAGAGCAAGTACTTAAGAACATCTACCTACTCAAAAAGGAATTAAACTGTGCAAATGTCCTTTAGACAATGCTATCCCACTATTCAGGAGTAGGTAGCACCGTCGTTGGAGTTTTCAGGTCAATTCGATTTAAGGGATGTGTGGCCACTAAAGCAATGTTAGGACGCCTTAGCGGTAACCCTAATGTCTTAGATCATTTTTTTTGAGGCAACCGTTTCGAGGCAACTTATGATCTTTGGACAAAAGGACGACCTCTAAAACTTCCTATACTTAATGACCACGTTCGAGGCAACCAAGTGAGGTGTACCCTAAGAGTGGCGTGTGCGAGTGTGTTTTTTCAGTTATTTATCTTTGTACATGTTAATGGTGAGCTACTGTTGATTTTAAATTAAGATTGATCTTATCATGCATAGCCTATTATTCAAACATCTAACAATTTAATGGTTGCAGAAATTAAATTGCGGAAAATAAATCTAAGCTATTACAAGGCGTCGGGTATTTACATCGCCAAAAATAAACCCTTAAAAATTAAATTGCGAAAAGTAAATAAAAGCGATAAATACAAGTCCTAAGTTAAAACTATTACATCCTCGGAGCAATTACAATATATGGATCAAAGATAAATCGCGTGAGAGAAATTGAATCGGAAAGTCCTAGGATTTTGACCCTTTTTATCAAATAAAACATATTTTTTGTTATTTTTTGAATTAAGAATTAAGTCTAAATTTAAAATGGAATAATTAATTAAAAGAAAATATTTTTGAGTTTTTTTATTTTAATTAAGGAAATAAAATTAGAAAGATAAAAATATATCAAAACCCTAATTCTAAATCAATTTTAATTTATTGCAAAATATATTATCATTAAACCTAATTAAAACTAAATTAATTAATTGGTTAATTTTATTTACAAAAATAAAATAATAACATTAATGGAATTTAAATAAAAAATATTTTTTGGTTTTCTGATTTTTATGAAAAAAAGTTAATTAATTATTTGGTTAATTAAACAAAATAATAAAACAAATTAAATAAAAGAAATATAGAAAAGAAAAGAATAAACCAAAGGGGGGTTTGGGCCTAGAAGGGAGGTTGATTCATCAGAATTCCAGGCCTAAACGTAAGCAGCCTTGTTGGACTTTTGTGGTTCAGTGCATGCTTGTTGACCAAGGAGCATGGTGATCCTTCATTCATGACCACTGGATCTAGGTTTGGAGCCATCTGGCGCACTGAGATTTGAGGTGTATGGTGGACTTCCCTTTTGAAAACTGCACATGAATACCTGAAGGAGAAAAACAAATAAGGTTTTGGGGGACCTGGGATTCGAACCCAGGTCCCAAGGGACAAATCCATTAGCGCGCCACCAACTGAACCAAGATGTTAACCTGTTAATGGATTAGCAATTAAATATTATAAAACAAACTAACAACTATTCCCTGAAAAACGCGCTAATATTCAAATGGACCAATCACATGGAGACACGCTATCGTCTTCCTCATAAAAACCTGGTTCAGTTACCTGCGGATTTTTTATCCGCAGGAAGTTTCGTGGGATGGTTCTAAAATGCTCCCTACGCCACAAAAATAGAATCCAAGAGCACCACTGTACTCGTCTCACTCTCCTGAACTCATCCATGGCCATTGTTGGCCTTGATTTAACCTGCACGCAAAACGCCTAAAACATGCACAAGAACCCTAGGTTCTTGATATGGGGTTAGAGGTCACAAAAATAAAACCAAATAATGCAGTTTGCTTAGGAATTTAATGGTCAATACAGATATGCAAGAAATTTGGCACAAAGATGCAGGGAAACTGAGTTACGATTCCAGTTACAGGGCCAATTTCGTGATGACTTACAGGGCGTTTTAGGCAGTGAAAGGTTTGGTTTTTGATTGGTCTCGCTTCAGGAGGTTGCTGGCAAGAGGGCTATGTTGTTCTTTTGGATTGAATTCGCCTATAAGGTTGTTTTCAATCTCACACTTTTTCAAGGTTTTTTGCAAAGTGGTGTGGCCATTTCTGCAGACTTCTATGCGTGAATTTTATTTGTGAGGCTTGCTTGCATATAATGTAATGATTCTAGGTCAAAACATGAGCCAATATCTTGGTGTATTGAAGAGTTAGGATTTGATTTTGATCACCATAACCATGTTTCCAAATATAGTCAAGATCTGATTTTTTGTGCACAAAAAGCCAAGATACGAATTTGATTAGGTGTTATATGATATATGCAAGCTGTACAAATCACAAAGATATCAATTCATTAATTTTTGGATTTTATTTGAATTAATATAGATTTAAAATGAATTAAATCAATAAAAATTAAATAAAATTGAAAAATAAATGTTTGGTCATGAAATTAAAGATGGGACACGTGTGTTGCATGACAAGACTAAATCAAGTGGAAAAAAGTGGGCCCTTTTGTCAAAAATTGGAGTTTTGAGGATAGTTGACTTTTGGCAATTTTGGAAAAATGCCCAACTTCAACAATGCATAACTTCTTCAATTTTGCACTTTTGGAGGTGTTCTTTGACTTTTTAGAAACCTTGAGATGTCCTCTAACCAACCCTTTTGGTCTCATCTCATTTTTATGTTCAATTCTCAAGTTATAAGCTTTGGCAAAAAAGGTGTTTTTGTTGACTTTCAAAAATGACCTATAATGTCCAAATTTGTAACTTTTTGTGAGAGCATTTATTGATCTTGGGGTGTGAAGATGGATTGTAGGAGATTTCATCCTCTTAAAAATGAGATTTGTATGGTTCATTTCTCATAATGTATGAGAAAGTTATGCTTGGTCAAAGTTGAGTTGACTTTTCCTACAAAACCCTAATTTAGCAACTTTTGAATCTTGATGAATCTTGAGCAATCCTTGATGAATCATGATCAACCCTTGATCAAATGATGAATTATCCTTCAAAATTAGAATGTTGACAAAAAATCTTGAGGTTTGACTATTTGTAGGTCACAGTTGACTTTTGCCCTAGCATAGTCGATTTTTGGGCCTCTTGAGCAATTGACTGGCCAAACTTCCTCTGCAAGGCTTGAAATTTGACATGGATGAACTTAAGAACATATTAAGACATTGGGAAGCACTTGGGGCCATTTGGATATGAGGACCTTAGTGCAACACAAAACCCTAATTTTGACTTGACTGCCTTAGGAGGTGATTTGACTGTCCAACCCTTGAGCCATCTTGAGCAATTTGAAGATTAATCTTGGCAAATCTTGAAGAATATGGGAGGGAAAATTTTGGGGTACAACAACCGCCCTTTCGGGTTTTCAGTCCACCGGGATACCCATTTTTGCCCAAGCCGCCTTTTCAGGTTTTCGACTTGCCGGATGTAAAGGTTTTTTTTTCAATTTCATCCCTTACTTTTGCCCGAACCCTTTTGGTTCTCTGGGAAGCCCTTATTTTTGCCTAGGCCAGTTAACCTAGCGGGTCTTTGATTACATGTAGTATCTTTTTACTATGTCTGCATTGACGGGGTGAGGAAGGTCGTCACCATCCATGGTGGTCAGAACCATAGCTCCTCCTGAGAAAGTGTTCTTAACCACAAATGGACCTTCGTAAGTAGGGGTCCATTTTCCCCTGGGATCATCTTGAGGTAGAATAATGCGCTTGATTACCAGATCCCCAACTTGATACTCTTGTCGTCTGACTTTCTTGTTAAATGCCTTGATCATCCGTTTTTGGTACGTCTGACCATGACAAATAGCAGTAAGTCTCTTTTCGTCGATTAGGTTTAACTGATCAAGCCGGGTCTGGATCCAGTCATTTTCACTCAAACCTGCATCCTTAATTATTCGGAGAGACGGTATCAGAACTTCAATCGGCAAGACCGCCTCCATGCCATATACCAAGGAATAAGGTGTTGCCCCTGTTGACGTCCGTGCTGAGGTACGGTACCCGTGAAGAGCAAATGGTAACATCTCATGCCAGTCTTTGTATGTCACTGTCATCTTCTGCACAATCTTCTTAATGTTCTTATTTGCAACTTCGAAAGCCCCATTCATCTTCGGTCGGTAGGGAGAAGAGTTATGGTGCTGTATCTTGAATTGCTCGCAGAGCTCAGTGATCATCTTGTTATTGAGATTGGTACCATTATCGGTAATGATCCTCGCTGGTACACCATATCGACAAATCAGGCTGTGCCGAATGAACCGTGCCACAACGTTCTTGGTTACCGTAGCAAAGGAAGCTGCTTCAACCCACTTCGTAAAGTAATCAATCGCTACCAGGATGAAACGATGCCCGTTGGATGCCATAGGTCTGATCTCGCCGATCATGTCAATGCCCCACATTGCAAAAGGCCAAGGTGCTGTCAAAACATTCAGAGGAACATGAGGTATGTGCACTTTATCAGCATAGACTTGACACTTGTGACATGTCCAAGAATGCTGATAACAGTTAGCTTCCATTGTGGACCAGTAATATCCTGCCCGAAGGATTTTCTTTGCCATGGTATGTCCACTGGAATGAGTTCCGAAAGTACCTTCATGCAGCTCTGTCATGATCCTTTCTGCTTCAATCTTATCCACACAATGTAGTAAGGTCGAATCATGGTTACATTTGTAGAGAATGCCATTGCTGATGAAGAACTTGGCTGCAAACCTCCTCAGAAACTTCTTATCATTAACAGATGCACCCTCGGGGTACTCCTGAGCTTCAAGGTATCTCTTCACCTCATGATACCAGGGCTTTTCTGTTACCTCTTCAGTCTCAAGATCACAACAATATGCAGGTTCATCCAATTTCCAAATAATGATCCGGGGAGCCTCGTTGTCCCATTTGACTTTGAACATAGAAGACATCGTAGCTAGCGCGCCCGGCAACTGATTCTCCTCTCTAGGAGAGTGCTCAAAGGTTATCTCTTAGAAATGGGGAAGCAACGTCAATACATACTCCTTGTAAGGAATAAGATTAGGGTGTTTCGTATCCCACTCGCCTTTGATCTGACTGATCACGAGAGCAGAATCCCCGAAGACACTTAGAAACTTAATCCTTAGGTCTATTGCAGCTCAAAGACCCATGATGCACGCTTCATACTCCGCCATGTTGTTGGTGCAGTTGAAACATAGACGGGCGGTAAACGGAGTATGAGAACCTTTAGGAGATATGATCACAGCGCCAATGCCATTACCCAAAGCGTTCGAAGCTCCATCAAAGTACATAGACCATCAGGATCCTTCCTCAGGTCCTTCATCCGGTCCAGGTGTCTCACAATCAGTTATCAACATGATATTCTCATCCGGGAATTCGAAGTTCATAGACTGGTAATCATCCACTGCCTGATGTGCCAAATGGTCTGCCAATACACTTCCCTTGATTGCTTTTTGAGTTGTGTACTGGATGTCATACTCAGTCAAGATCATCTGCCATCTAGCTATTCTTCCGGACAAGGCAAGCTTTTCGAAGATATACTTGATTGGATCCATCTTTGAAATCAATAAATTGGTGTGAGTCAGCATATACTGTCTCAGCCGGCGAGCAGCCCATGCCAAAGCGCAACAAGTTTTCTCAAGCAGTGAGTATCGGGTCTCACAATCGGTAAACTTTTTGCTAAGGTAATAAATAGCATGCTCTTTTCGGCCAGATTCGTCATGCTGCCCCAACACACACCCTATTGAGTTGTCAAGTACTGTCAAGTATAAGATTAGAGGTCTCCCTTCAACTGGTGGCATCAGGATGGGTGGCTCCTGGAGATACTCTTTGATTCTTTCGAAATCAGCCTGGCATTCATCGTTCCAACGTACCACTTGATCTTTCTTCAGTAACTTGAAGATTGGCTCACAAGTAGCAGTTAGGTGCGAGATGAATCAGGCAATGTAGTTCAGTCGTCCCAAGAAGCCTCTGACCTCTTTCTCTGTCTTGGGAGATGGCATCTCTTGTATAGCTTTCACTTTGGCAGGGTCCACTTGAATACCTTTGTCGCTCACGACGAAACCTAGTAGTTTTCCAGATCTCACCCCGAAGGTGCACTTGTTCGGATTCAACCTCAGCTTGTACAACTTCAACCGATCAAACAGCTTCTGTAGATGGTCCAGGTGTTCCTCCTCAGTTTAGGACCTCGCAATCATATCGTCGACATATACTTCAATCTCATGATGGATCATGTCATGAAACAAAGCAACCATGGCACGCTGATATGTTGCCCCAGCATTTTTCAACCCAAAAGGCATGACCTTGTAGCAAAAGGTACCCCATTGAGTAAAAAAGGTGGTCTTCTCCATGTCTTCGGGAGCCATCTTTATCTGATTATAACCGGAGAAACCGTCCATGAAGGAGAATACCTTGTGCTGAGCAGTATTGTCAACCAGAACATCGATGTGTGGTAGAGGGAAGTCATCCTTAGGGCTTGCCCTGTTCAAGTCCCTGTAGTCAACACACATTCGGACCTTACCATCTTTCTTCGGTACAGGAACCACATTGGCAACCCACTGAGGGTAAGAAGTCACTGCTAGAAAACCGGCGTCAAACTGTTTCATAACTTCGGCTTTGATTTTCTCAGACATCTCCGGGCGCATACGGTGAACCTTCTGTTTTACGGGCGGGAAGTCTTCCTTGGTAGGCAGGCGATGAACCACAATGTCAGTATCCAACCCAGGCATATCTTCGTAAGACCAGGCAAAGATCTCAACATAGTCATGCAGCATCTGAATCAACCGTTGTTTCACACTAAGCTCCAGATTTGCACTGATCTTGACTTCCTTCTTGTCTGTCTCAGTACCCAGATTCATTGTTTCCACTGGCTCTTCATGTGGCTGAATGGCCCTCTCTTCCTGGAGTAACAGTCTTGCAAGTTCACCCGGCACTTCGCAATCATCTTCACTTTCGTCTTTGGCTAAGTTGATCGGATTTTCGAAGTCATAACTGGCAGTAGCAGAGTTGTTACCAGTGAGATCCAGAGTGGATTGAGACCTATATATGTGAGTGTGTGTAAAATAGCTGTTTTGCAATATATAATAAAGAAAAACAAAGAGCGCAAAATTTGAAATGCAAAAGACGTCCAATGCTTTTATTAATGGTATATGAAAATGGCACACAAAAGCCCTCACAAATGAAGCCACGGTGCTCCGGGTAAGACACCGGGCCATAAAGTTTCACAACATTGTCTGTTACAAATTCAAAACAAAGAGTTCATTACTGGTTAACAAAAGTAATAGGGACGAAGTCCTTTGCTGTCTAGTTGCTTGGTCCACCGTTGGTCGTAGGATAGATCCAGTTGTCGAATTCAGACTCCTCCACATCATTTTCAATGGCATTTACTCCCGAGTTGCTGATGAACATAGGAGGTATTCCAGTCCTTGCACTTCGAACAGCCCTTTGAGCTTCTGCAGTGAAACCCAAACCAAACTTGTTAGTCTTCTGAGTGAAATCAGGAAGTCGGCCCCAGTTTGCATACTCACCCTTCTCAATAACAGCCCGGACATCCTTTAAGGAAGCCATCTTCATAGGAGAATCTTTAACCACAGTCTCAGCTGATGCTAGTGTCTGAGGAACCTCTTCAAAGTGATGAAATGGGGTCTCAATGAACACCCCATCCATCTCTACGTATCTGAACGAGTTGAGGTGGTTGACCATGTACTCTTCCTCCCCTTGAACTGTCACAATCTTCCCTCTGATCGGGTACTTCAGCTTCTGGTGGAGCGTTGAGGTTACGGCTCCAGCTTTATATATCCATGGATGACCCGACAAACACGAATAGGATGGCCGAATGTCCATCACGTAGAATGTAGAATTGAAGACCTGAGAACCAACTTTAATTGGAATATCAACCTCACCATGCACCATCCTTTTAGACCCGTCGAAGGCCCTGACTACGATGTTACTTGGTTTTAGCTCCAACCCTTCGCAATCCAACCTGTCCAGAGCTTTCTTGGGCAAGACGTTCAATGAGGAACCCGTATCAACTAATACATGTGCAAGAGTAGTTCCCCTGCATTCAATGGAGACATGTAGGGCATCGTTATGGTTCTTCCCTTTAACAGTCAGATCAGCGTCGGAGAAACCCAAACCATTATCAGCAGTTAAATTAGCCACACAATTGGTAAATTGATCAACTGACGTCTCTTGTAGCACGTGGACAGTTTTCAGGAAGGTAATCAGGGCCTTGGCATGGGCCTCTGAAGACAACAATAATGACAACATGGAAATCTTGGATGGGGTTTGCCCCATCTGCTCAACTACGTTATAATCACTCTTCTTAATAATCTTCAAAATCTCTTCCATCTCCTGTTTGGAAGCTTCAATAGTAATGGTCTTTGGTGCCTCCGTCTGGGCAGGCATATCAATGGTGATCCCTTTGCCCCGAGCGTTAGATGACTCGGCGACAGAGGCAGGACTAGGAACTTGATCAGGAATGGCAGTAGGTACACTTGCAGGTGTAATTATAACAGGTCTTCGGACAGTTGGTGGAGCAATATCAGGTGAGAAAAGTCTGCTGCTGCGGGTGACTTTAGCAGGCCCAGTAATGTTGCTGACGCCGGTATCAGCATCCAACTCTTGCTTAACTCCAAGAACATAAACATCTGCCCCATAGTGCCAAGGGACAACTTTGTCAGAGGTGTAGGGGATGGGCCCCGAAATAGTGATACCCACAGGTGCGATCTTCGGAATGAATGTAATTCTAACAGGCTTCCTCGAGGGAACCTTGGAAGAATTGTCGAAAATGGTAATAATGGAAACTTCTTCAGAAGGAATGGATGGAACAACAACTTTTTCAAACAAGATCTCTTCACTATCCATCAGGTTTTGGATACATGACTTCAGAGATGAGCAACCAGTAGGTAAAACAGAACACATATAGCAACCTTCGCCATAACCCGGAAATAAACCAACTAGCAACAGGTTCTTCTTGACAGTCATCAGAGGAGTAACAATATCATCCACGGAAACCACAAACAAGTCTTCCTCTACAGCATTCACTCCATGCTTGGGCATGGGAGCAGTCACAACATTAGGCCTCTCGGGCGCCTCAAACTCAATCTCCTTTGCATCAATCAAGTCTTGGACCTTATTCTTCAAAGCCCAACAATCATCCGTATTATGCCCCAGGCTCTAAGATTGATAAGCCCAGTGGGCGTTAGGGTTATACCTTGGTGACGTGATATTTGAATTCTTTGGAGCCTCTTTTATAGTCACCAGATTGGTCTTCAACAACTGTGGCAGAATCTGAGACAAAGTCATGCTGAGACGGGTGAATTGCCTTCGAGGTCTCTCGTCCCTTTGTTAGTTGTGATGCTGAGGAGAACCAACAGGTTTTGAAATAACAACCGCATTGACAGCTTGGCGGTGTTCAGGTCTATTCTGCCTTCTTGAACTGTAGACAACACTGGACTCTTTCTTAAACGGTTTCTTCTCTGTGCTCGATGAGGCACCCTTCTGTATCTTCCCGACCTTAATACCAGCTTCAATCCTCTCACCAGTCAAGATAAGGTCTGTAAACCCGGCTGAAGAGCTTCCAATCAGATGATTAAAGAATGGACCAGACAGGGTCCCCAGAAACATATCAACAAGTTCACGATCAGCCAAAGGTGGTTGCACCCTTCCGGTAAGGTCTCTCCATTTTTGCGCATACTCTTTAAATCCTTCACTCGTTCCTATTGACATACCCTGGAGTTAGGTACGTGTAGGAGCGAGGTCGGAGTTGTATTGATACTGCCTATAGAATGCAGTAGCCAAGTCTTCCCAGCTACAGATACTGGCTTCGTCCAACTGATTGAACCACTCAAGTTGAGTCCCTGAGAGACAGTCTTGAAACAAATGGATCCATAAGTTCTTATCAGCAGTGTAAGGCTGGATCTTCCTCACATATGACCAGAGGTGCAGCTTTGGACAGAAAGCTCCGTCATACTTGGCAAAGGCAGGTGCCTTGAACTTATGGGGAATCACCACTCCAGATGATAGACCCAGATCTCCGAAGTCCAAACCGGGCACCTTCTGAATTTCCATAGCGCTCAGACGGTCTTCCATCTGTTTGTACTTATCCTCAGCAGGAGGATATTGTTCTTCGTCATAGTCCGTCTCGTTGTCGGAGACCACAGGGCTAGGAGCCCTCCTTTCTTGTGGACTATCCTTCCCTCCAGATGAGGTAGTCAGATCAACTTCATTCTGCATCCCGTTTCCAAACCTGCGTCCAGTATTGAACAAAATGGTCCTCTTCTTCTTCTTCTTCTTCTTCTCTTTCAGAATCAAAGTCTTCAGGTCTTGCTGACCCTTAGCTAGATTCATGAACAACTCTTGAAATTGGGCATTCTGGGCCTGGAGGGCCTTGATAGCTTGCTCAGTTGAAGGTTCAGCAGACATGATGATTGCTGAAATAAACATCGAAGAAGATAAGAGACCTGTAATGGGGTACCTGTTTATGAAGTGCATGGGATGAAATGTGTATGACTTATGATTTCAAAGACAATCGAGATTCAAATTTGTAAACAAGAAAGGAAACACACTTTATTAGTTTTAAACTTCAAAATTCAAATTGTTCAACAAACTGCCCTTAGGCGTTACAAGAATGGAAATACTGAAAAGTAAATGAAAACTGTAAAGAAAACATCAAAAGTCCATCAATGCTCCCATGGTCTCTTCTTCTCAGTACGAACATAATCATTCAAGATCTGTTCATTCTCCAATTGTCTGGTCAGCTTCTGGATCTTCTATTCCTGTTCATTAAACCTCTCTCGGTAGGAATCCCGTTCATTCCTCAACTGCAACCAAGATCTCTTCAGTGTCCCAATATCAGTGGGCATATAAGGTTGGAGGATAGTTGGAGGAACCCCCTCCTCATTAGCAGTCTCAAGAGTAACAGGCCTGACAGCTTCGTATGGCATACCTAACTTCTGGGCACAGATGCGAACCCATCTGAGATATGGCTCCATTGGCAGAGAAGTTTTAGGTCCCAACTCATGTGGATCAGATTTGTGAACTCTTTCCCAAGCCCGTATGACTCTATGACGCAGCTCGTCACTATCTCCCTGAAAGTCAAAGATGATATGGGGCATCAGCATTTCATGAGGCCCTTCTCTTCTGGCTCTTCCAAACTGACGGAGAGCTAAACATGGGTTGTAAGAAATCCCTCCATGGAGTCCGATCAATGGAACATTAGGATACTCTCCACAACGATCAATCACAGTCACCTCATCCATACCTTTGAGGGTCCAGATAATGTCATTACTAGAAAGAGCCATCACCCTATAAGCCCAACCATCCCTTCTTTGTTTTTCAGCACGAACTTAGGGAGGTGTGAAATAAACCACCTCGATAATAAAGGAACCCAACACATCAAAGTTCCCCGCTTTCGGGCAGTACGAGCATAGAGCTGATGAAGCATATCACCCAAGAGAGTGGGTACCGGATTCTGAGAGATGAAGACCTTTATAGCATTAATACCAACAAAAGTGTCAGGATTCGAAAACAATACCAGACCATAAATCAAGAGAGCCAGAATGTCCTCGTATGCCTTGAAGTCTAAGCTGTCCCAGAAGTAATTAGCTTTGTCAACCAAAAACTTAGTCAGAAAACCCTTAGCTCCGCTTCTAGTTTCCCAGTTAGCCATTACCTCCTCTTTGGTCAAGTGAAGGGCTGCAGCAATTTCCTCGGGCCTAGGAGTCTTTTCCCAACCAGTAAACGGAGTTAGCTCCAAAACAGAGATACTAAGCAACTCAGAGAATTCTTCCAGGGTAGGGACCAGCTGGAAGTCTTGAAAGGTGAAACAATGGTATAGCGGATCATAAAACTGGACCAGGACGCTCATCATTTGTTCGTCCAACTTCAAGGTGACCAAACTGAGAAGAGAGCCATGCCTTCTGATGAAGGAAGTAGTGTCTGGAATCCTGACAACCAAGTCTTTAAGCAAAGTAGGGACTTGGACAAAGTTGATCCGGATAGTATTCCTACGCATGGGCATCATGATAACCTACATAACAGAGCAAAGATGAAACCCTATTGTCTTTGAAATAGGTTAGTCCTTATGCAAAATGTATGCAATGTTATGATGTCATGGTAAAGGCACACCACAAGTATCCACAAAAGGCAAACATGGTAAAGGCACACAAGTCACACAAAAGAGCCCTTAGATTTCAGGCTGGCATGAAGCTTAGGTACTACCCTCTTTCAGTTCAGTTGGTTAAGACCTGTCCTAAAAATAGTAACCGGGTTCTATAGGATCTCAATATCATTGACTACCCTCAATCGGTCATAATTCTAGTTTAGCAACCTTTTCTTGCGGCCAGAATCATCGCGATTGTTTAGTCTCAGTGAGTGTAGCATACTGCTACTGTTCTATGGCCAATTGGTCAATTTAAGGTTCTAAGGTCAGTTGGTGCTTAATGACTCCTTAGAAGACCCATATTCTCCTCGTTCCAACACAAGGGATATCGCTACAGACCAAGGTGCCACACCAATGTAGCTACTGCTTCATCTGTATCGGTCTACGCCGTACAAATCCCTCACAGTTTATTACTACTTACCTAAAGGGTATCCCCAGATCCGGGTTAGGATCTATAGAACTCCGATACAAGCCCACAAAATTAAAGCATACAAAGCATACAATTGAAAAGATGGTGATCTAATCCTAAGGCACACCTCACTTATTAATATTCCCCAGCAGAGTCGCCAGTTCTGTGATCGGTGGGAATAGAACTGACTGTTTTAGAATGCTGGTTCGCGTTTGCATTTGTTTTCGCAAAATGTCGCGGTAAGCAAGATTCGCCACTGTCTTTTATTTTATCCAACAAGGAAAGGACAAAAGCACAAAAAAATTCCTTTTTGAGATGTTTCTCGGGTTCGGGAGGTAGATTATAGAAAGGGAAGGTGTTAGCACCCTTTCTATCCGTGGTTATCCACGGGCTCTTAGGTACTTGCTCATTATGTTTTCAAAAGTTTGCTTTTCTTCGTGTTTGTGGGTTTGAAAAGAGTTTTTTTTTTTAAAGAGAGTGTAAGTGCGAAAGGTTTTTGTTTTTGTTTTCAAAAGAGCAAGTACTTAAGAACATCTACCTACTCAAAAAGGAATTAAAATGTACAAATGTCCTTTAGACAATGCTATCCCACTATTGAGGAGTAGGTAGCACCGTCGTTGGAGTTTTCGGGTCAATTCGATTTAAGGGACGTGTGGTCACTAAAGCAACGTTAGGACGCCTTAGCGGTAACCCTAATGTCTTAGATCATTTTTCCGAGGCAACCGTTTCGAGGAAACTTATGATCTTTGGACAAGAGGGCGACCTCTAAAACTTCCTATACTTAATGACCACGTTCGAGGCAACCAAGTGAGGCGTACCCTAGGAGTGGCATGTGCGAGTGTATTGTTTTTCAGTTATATTATCTTTGTACATGTTAATGGTGAGCTACTGTTGATTTTAAGTTAAGATAGATCTTGTCATGCATAGCCTATTATTCAAACATCTAACAGTTAATGGTTGCGGAAATTAAATTGCGGAAAATAAATCTAAGCTATTACAAGGCGTCGGGTATTTACATCGCCAAAAACAAACCCTTGAAAATTAAATTGCGAAAAGTAAATAAAAGCGATAAATAAAAGTCCTAAATTAAAAATATTACATCCTTGGAGCAATTACAATTATATGGATCAAAAATAATTCGCGCGAGAGAAATTGAATCGGAAAGTCCTAGGGTTTTGACCCTTTTTATCAAATAAAACATATTTTGTTATTTTTTGAATTAAGAATTAAGTCTAAATTAACAATGGAATTAATTAATTAAAAGAAAATATTTTTGAGTTTTTTATCTTAATTAAGGAAATAAAATTAGAAAGGTAAAAATATATCAAAACCCTAATTCTAAATCAATTTTAATTTATTGCAAAATATATCATCATTAAACCTAATTTAAAACTAAATTAATTGGTTAATTTTTATTTACAAAAATAAATAATGAAATTAATAAATATTATTTTTTGGTGTTTTCAGATTTTATTAGGCAAAATATTAATTATTTAGTTATTAATTAATTAAGAATAATAATTAAATAAACAATTAAATGAAAAAATATAAAAGATAAAAAGAAATAAACCCAGGGGGTGTTGGGCCCAGAAAGGAGGTTGATCAGCAATTCTCTTGGCCCATATTTAACTAGCCTGTTTGACCTTTGCGCTTCCATGCATGCTTGTTGACCAGGGAGTATGGTGGTCCATCAGCCTGGTTCATTGGATCTTGGTTTGCAGCCACTTGGCAATTGGGATCTGGAGGTATTTGGTGAACCACGCTTGGAACGTTGCACCTGAATATCTGAAGAAAAAATTGAACAAAGTTTTGGGGGACCTGGGATTCGAACCCAGGTCCCAATGGTGCCACCCACTAACGCCTTGCCAGCTGAGCTATTGATGTTTCTTATTATTGAAATAGACAACAAACATTATATAAAAAACAAAATGTCAAGCCTGGAAATAATAAAAAAACGCGCTAATGTTTGAATGGACCAATGGCACTGGGACACGCCATCGTCTTCTTTACAAAGGCCTGGTTATTTACCTGCAGATTTCCATCCGCAGGAAGTTTCGTGGGATGGTTCTCCCTAGGCCACAAAAATGGAATCCAAGAGTACCACTGTACTCGTCTCACTCCCCTGAACTCATCCATGGCCATTGTTGGCCTTGGTTTAACCTGCACACAAAACGCCTAAAAAACATACACAAGAACCCTAGGTTCTGGATAGGGGGTTAGAGGCCATAAAAATAAAATTAAATTATAGAAACGTTGGAAATTGAATGGTGAGTATGAATGCACAAGAAAATTGGCAAAAAGGTGCAAGAATGATGAGTTGCGTTTTCATGTTCAGAGGCGTTTTCAAGGACACTTACAGCACGATTTAGGTGATGAAAAGGCTTCTTTTTGATTGGTATAGCACCACTGGATGTCAAGGAAGAGAGCTGCGTTCTTCTTTTGGTCTGAAAGTGCCTCTAATGTGGTTTTCGATCTCACACTTTTCCAAGGTTTTTTGCAAAGTGGTGTGGCCGTTTCTGCAGAGTTCTATGCGTGTTTTTGATTTGTGAGGCTTATGTGAATGTTATAGAGTGAATTAGGGTTGGTTTTTTGATCTGAAATCAAGTGTATTCAAGATTGAAGATTGGATTTTATCACCATTGAAAAGCTTTCCAAAAATAAGCCAAATCTGAGATTTTGTGCTTGAATGAGCCTTGGCACGAGTTGGTTAGTTGTCACATGATATTTGCAAGCTGTACAGATCACAAAGATACCATTTCAATAATTTTTGGATTTTATTTGAATTAATATAGATTTAAAATGAATTAAATCAATAAAAATGAAATAAAATAGAAAAATAAGTGTTTAGTTATGAAATGAAAGATGGGACACGTGTGTGGCATGAAAAAACCAAATCAAGTGGAAAAAAGTTGTCCCTTTTGTCAAAAATTGGAGTTTTGAAGATAGTTGACTTTTGGCAATTTTGGAAAAATGCCCAACTTCAACAATGCATAACTTCTTCAATTTTGAACTTTTGGAGGTGTTCTTGGACTTTTTAGAAACGTTGAGATGTCTTCTATTCAACCGTTTTGGTCGCATTTCATTTTTATGTTCCATTCTCAAGTTATAAGCTTTGGCAAAAAAGGTGTTTTTGTTGACTTTCAAAAATGACCTATAATGTCCAAATTTGTAACTTTTTGTGAGAACATTTATTGATCTTGGGGTGTGAAGATGGATTGGATGAAATTGCATCCCCTTAAAAATGAGCTTTGGATGGGTCATTTCTCATAAAGTATGAGAAAGTTATGCTTGGTCAAAGTTGAGTTGACTTTTCCTGCAAAACCCTAATTTAGCAACTTTTGAATCTTGATGAATCTTGAGCAATACTTGATGAATCATGATCAACCCTTGATCAAATGATTAATTAACCTTCAAAATTAGAATGTTGACAAAAATTCTTGAGGTTTGACTGTATTTGGGACACAGTTGACTTTTGCCCTAGCACAATCGATTTTTTGGGCCTCTTGAGCAATTGGCTGACCAAACTTCCTCTGCAAGGCTTGAAATTTGTCATGGATGAACTGAAGAACATATTAATACATTGGGAAGAAATTGGGGCCATTTGTATATGAGGACCTTAGTGCAACACAAAACCCTAATTTTGACTTGACTGCCTTATGAGGTGATTTGACTGTCCAACCCTTGAGCCATCTTGAGCAATTTGAAGATTAATCTTGGAAAATTTTGAAGAATATGGGAGGGAAAATTTTGGGGTACAACACAGCCCACCAGGATACCCATTTTTTGCCCAAGCCACCCTTTCGGATTTTCGACTTGCCGGTGTACAATCTTTTGCATATATCCTTAATTTTTGCCCGAACCTTTTTGGTTCGCTAGGATGCCCTTATTTTTGCCTGGGTGTGTCAACCTAGTGGGTCATTTTATGCGTAGTATTTTTTAAATATGTCCGCATTCACATGATCTGGGAAGTCCTCGCCATCCATAGTGGTCAGCATCATGGCACCACCAGAGAAAACTTTCTTTACAACAAATGGTCCTTCGTAAGTGGGAGTTCATTTTCCTCTGGGGTCGCCTTGTGAAAGAATGATGCACTTTATTACCAATTCGCCAGTCTAATATACTCGAGGCTTGATCTTTTTATTAAAAGCCTTGATCATACGCTTTTGATACATCTGACCATGGAAAACAGCAACCAGCTGCTTCTCGTCAATCAAGTTCAGTTGATCCAACCTAGTCTGAATCCATTCATCTTCGCCTAGACCTGCTTCTTTCATTATCCTTAGAGAGGGAATTTGAACGTCTACAGGCATGACGACTTCCATGCCATAGACCAAGGAGAAAGGAGTTTCCCCAGTTGACGTACGAGACGAAGTACGATAGCCATTGAGAGAAAATAGTAACATCTCATGCCAGTCTTTGTAGGTTACCACCATATTTTGCACAATCTTCTTGATATTTTTATTGGCATCTTCCACTGCGCCATTCATCTTGGGCCTGTACAGAGAAAAATTGTGATGCTTGATTCTGAACTGAGTACAAAGTTCCGTGATCATAACATTATTGAGATTAGTTCCATTGTCGGTGATAATCCTTTTGGGGATACCGTAACCGCATATGAGATTATGCTTGATAAACCTGGCTACAACGTTCTTGGTGACTGAGGCATATGAGGCAAATTCGACCCACTTGGTAAAGTAATCAATAGCAACAAGGATGAAACGGTGTCCATTTGAATCAGTAGGTTTGATCTCTCTGATCATATCAATGCCCCACATTGCAAATAGCCATGGAGCAGTCATGACATTTAGAGGAATAGGAGGTGCATGGACCTTGTAAGCATAGATTTGACACTTGTGGCAAGTCCTTGAGTGATGATGAAAATCAGTTTCCATCATGGACCAATAGTAACCAGCCCTCAGGATTTTCTTGGCCATAGTGTGTCCACTAGAGTGGGTCCCAAAGAGGCTATCATGCATATCTTCCATAATTTTCTCTGCTTCCTTCTTGTCTACACATCAGAGTAGAGTAGAATCATGGTTGCGCTTGTATAGGATTCCGTTGCTTAGAAAGAATTTGGCTGAAAATCTTCGCAAGAATTTAATATCATTGACGAAAGCTCTTTCAGGATATTCTTGTACCTCAAGATATCTCCCCACCTAATGGTACCATGGCTTCTCTTCATCAGTGTTAAGCTCATAGCAGTGTACAGGTTCGTCAAATCTTTCAATTGTAATCATATGAGATTCGTTGTCCCATTTGACTTTGAACATGGAAGACATTGTGGCTAAGGCATCGGCTAACTGATTTTCTTCTCTAGGAAAATGTTCAAAGGTGATCTCTTCGAAGTATGGTATTAGGGTTAACACAAGCTCTTTGTAAGGAATCAGATTAGGATGCTTAGTGTCCCATTTCCCTTTGACTTGATTGATCACTAGAGAAGAATCTCCGAATACATCCAAATGCTTGATCCTTAAGTCAATAGCAGCCTTTAAACCCAAGATGCATGCCTCATACTCAGCCATATTATTCATACAATCGAAGCACAATCTAGCGGTGAAAGGAGTGTGACAACCTTCAAGAGAAATTATCACAACACCAATTCTGTTACCCAAAGCGTTGGGAGCCTCATCAAAAATCATAATCCATGGGGATCCTTGTTCAGGTCCTTCATACGATCCAGGTTTTGCACAATCAGTCACTAACATGATATTCTCATCCGGGAAGTCAAAGTTCATACATTGATAATCATCAACAACTTGATGGGCCAAATGATCTGCCAATACACTTCCTTTGATGGCCTTTTGTGTTGTATATTGAATATCGTATTCAGTCAGAATCATTTGCCATCTAGCTATCTGTATGGAGAGAGCGGGCTTCTCGAAGATATACTTGATGGGGTCCATTTTAGAAATCAATAAAGTGGTGTGAGTCAACATATACTGTCTTAGCCGGCGAGCAGCCCATGCCAGAGCACAACAAGTTTTATCGAGCAGTGAATATCTAGTTTCATAGTCAATAAATTTTTTGCTCAAGTAGTAAATTGCATACTCTTTTCGTCCAGACTCGTCATGTTGGCCCAACACACACCCCATAGAATTCTCTAGCACAATCAAGTACATGATCAATGGTCTTCCTTCCACTAGAGGCATAAGGATATGAGGTTCTTGCAAATATTCCTTGATTTTATCAAAGGAAATTTGACAATCATCGTTCCATTTGACTATTTGATCTTTCTTCAAGAGTTTGAAGATTGGCTCACAAGTAGAAGTTAAGTGAGATATGAAACGGGAAATGTAGTTAAGACGACCCAAGAATCCTCTAACCTCTTTTTCAAAGCGGGGAACTGACATTTCTTGAATGGCTTTTACCTTTGCAGGATCAACTTCGATGCCTTTACCACTGAGAACAAAACCTAGAAGCTTTCCAGACCTTACTCCAAATGTGCATTTATTAGGGTTCAACCTCAACTTGTACTTCTTCAGCCTCTCAAATAGCTTGTGTAGGTGATCGAGATGCTCTTCTTCGGTTTGCAACCTTGCAATCATATCATCCACATAGACTTCTATTTCATAATGAATCATATCATGAAATAAAGCTACCATAACTCTTTGATATGTTTCCCCTGCATTCTTTAATCTGAACGGCATGACTTTGTAGAAAAAGGTGCCCCATTGTGTAACAAAGCTAGTCTTTTCCATGTCCTCGGGAGCCATCTTGATTTGGTTGTAGCCAGAAAATCCATCCATGAAGGAGAAGACTTTATGTTGAGCAGTGTTGTCAACCAAGACGTCAATATGTGGTAGAGGGAAATCATCTTTGGGGATTGCCCTATTAAGATCCCTATAATCTACACACATACAAACCTTTCCATCTTTCTTTGGTACGGGAACCATGTTCGCAACCCATTGAGGATAGGATGTGACAGCCAGAAAACCTGCATCAAATTGCTTCATTACCTCAACTTTTATCTTTTCAGACATGTCGGGACGCATATGATGAACCTTTTGCTTAACAGGAGGACAATCTTCCTTCGTTGGCAGACGATGAACCACAATGTCGGTATCCAATCTTGGCATATCTTCATACAACCAAGCAACCACTTCAACATAGTCATGTAACATCTGAACCAATCTTCTCTTAATACCATTTTCTAGGTTGGCACCGATCTTGACCTCTCTTTTATCTGTCTCAGTACGTAAGTTGATAACTTCGACTGGATCTTCATGAGGTTGAATAGATTTCTCTTCTTGCATCAGAAGTCTGGCTAATTCTCCTGGTATTTCATAATCTTCCTCGCCTTCTTCTTCGGCTTGGTTGACTGGATGTTCGAAACCATAACTGGCAATAGTAGAGTCGTTGGTAATGAGATCCGGATTGGATGAAGATCTGCAAGTGTGTGTGTGTGCATGTAAGATACATGGCTATTGAAAAATGTAATAAAGGAAAAGAAAGACAATGAACACAAAAATTTGAATGCAAAAGGTCCAATGGTTTATAATAAATGATCATATGATAAATGAACATGAACAAAACCCTTAACAAATGGACCATAATTCCCCGGGAAAGGCACCTGGCTTAAAAGTCATTGTTCAGAAATTAAGATTACAGACAAAAGTTCTTGAATTGACAGAAAACAGTAAACAACAATTACTCCTCAATGAAGGAGATAGGAGTGAAATCCTTTTCATTCCAGTTGTTGATCCTTCCTTCAACAGTAGGGTATATCCAATCTTCAAAAGTGCACTCATCATCAGAGTCTTCCGTAATATTTACTTTAGAATTTCCGATGCGAAGAGGTGGCTTTCCCATGAGAGTGCGCAACCCAAATTTGTATGCTTTAAACGGAATGTCGGGAAGTTATCCCTAGATAGTACAATTACCATCTTCGACCATGGCACGAGCATCCTTAAGTGAAACCATTCTTGGTATAACTTCATCAGCTTTTGATATGTTGGAGGAGATTTTGGTGGCAACAACCATAGGAGGAACAATTTTGAAGGCCTGACACAGAGTCTCTATGAATTCACCATCCATTTCCACATACTTGAAGGAATTAAGATGGCTCACCATAAATTCTTCTTCGTCGCTAACAGTGACGATCTTTCCTTTGACTGGATACTTTAATTTTTGATGAAGGGTGGATGTTACTGCCCCTGCCCCATAGATCCATGAGCGTCCCAACAAACAAGAGTAGGCGGGACTGTTGTACCCCAAAATTTTCCCTCCCAATTTTTCATTGATTTCTCATCACAAAGTCCTTGAAGATCAAGATCCAGTTAGGGTTTCATCTGCTCAAGACTTCTCCTTGCACTGTTGACCCAAATTAGGGTTTGAGTTTGCACAAAGATGTTTTGACCTAAAATGCCTAAGATGACTTTATTGCTTCATATTGGACTCCCAAGTTTATCCATATCAAGTTTCAAGCCTTGATTCCAAGTTTTTCCCAGTCAATTGAACAGTTGACCTAGAAATCAACTGTATTGGGGAAAAAGTCAACTGTGGCCAATTGACAGTCAAACATCATGAAAATTGACCCACATCAACATCATGAACTCACATGGACCATTTGATCAAGTTTGGATCACAATTCCACAAGAAAATTGATCAGATCACCAAAAGGGCAAAATGGTCATTTTTAGGGTTTTGACTGCACAAAGGCAATTTTTGACTGCTTGACCCAACCAATGGCAAACCAAGCTCACATATGGACTCAAGAACCCCATGGAATTATCTTGACATGCTCAACAAGCTCAAAAGATCCCAAGTACACAAGATTGACAGTTGAATTTCCCAGTCAATTGATCAATTTTGACTGTATACTGAAAAGTCAAACTTTGACTTTTTGGTCAAAATCAAGAGTCAAGGTTCATTTTTCATCAAAATATGCCAAATCATGAAACTTGTTCACCAAGAAATCAAAAATTGCAAATTAGGGTTTGAAATGAGAATTTTTCATAACTTAGAATTTTTCTAAGTTATGAAAAACCCTAATTTTTCCCAACTTTGTCCCACTTTATCACCAAGATTCATTTTGGATTCAAGCAAAAGTTAAAACATGAAAGTTGTAGCTTGTTTCATAATATAAAACTTTGATTCACAAAATTTATCCCAAAAGAGGCTTGTATCTCAAGTTACAATTTTTGGAATAAGGGTACTAAACCATTCTTAACTTAGTGAAATTTTAACCTATTTTGGCAAGGTTTTCTACCTAACTTCAAGGCCATTTTCCATAAACTTCCACTAGGAATTTAAATTTGAATTTCAAAGATGGATTGTAGTACACATTCCAAGCTTTCCAAAATGTCCAAGAACTCATCAAACAACCTCATAACTTGAGAGATTCGAATTTTGCAATATGGCCAAAACTCACTTTTGAATTGGTCATGTACATGTTCATAACTTATGCCATTTTCAAGTCAGCTTGGTTTGTGCAACATTACAGGCCCTTAAACCATCCAACACTCAATAATTTAATGCATGTTCATTATGCTAAGGCTTTGTTTCATGAGTTTGTGCATTACATGTTGAAATTAAGCCATAAATGGAAAAAGTAAAATGGCCATTTTTGCAAAAGTAAGCTTTATGTCATATACAAATCCAAGAGGTACAGATCAAATCCAATTGACACAAGATTATGAGCAAAACACACTGATCAAGGAGAGGTTTTGCAGCATGATTAGGGGCCTCTACTTGCCTAGAACATCAACTTGGCTTTGCTTGCTTAAGTGTGAAGAAAAGTGGCATAACATAACACAACTATCATCTCAGCATTAGAATACTTAAGCAATTGTTTTGTACACCTTCTAATCATCCTAACTAAGCTAGCACACGACTCCAATACCTCCAATACCTCCACAAACTCAGAACCACCCTCAAACTGCTCAAACAGAGTTCTCACTGCAGTTTGAGTGCCAACTCTCATCCCTTGCATGATTTCTTGCCCAAAGCTCATCAAACACATTCCCTAGCATCAATGCAAGCTAACCAAAACCTAAAACACGACCTGTAATTCCTCCAACCAGTTCCACCATTTTCACTTTCTTATTTTGCAGTTGAAGGTCCATAGCTCGATTCAAGGTGTCTCAAGGCAAAGTAAGTATTGGAATAGCATCACCACACTTCAGGTAAGCTGTACAGATCATCATCTTGCTCTGAAAGCCCCCCCATTGCCAGATAGAACTTCAACTGAACAGGTATTTTCTTGAACTTCTAACTCTTAGTCTAGGCATCATTAGCTCTAAGTTTTGTGAATAAGAAAGTGTTCTACTCATGCCCTTGAATCTGTACATGCTTTTACTTTTCATTTATTTTGCTTGAGCTGTGAGAATTTAAGGTTTGAATATGGCAAAAAAAACTTAGGTCAGGATTTGGGAATGTCAAAATTCTCTCTCATTTCTGATGAGTTAGGATGAGTTTTTTATATATTTAGAATCGTGATTCAATGCTTAAC